>CM069857.1:43132109-43774609 GCA_036172795.1 Pelodytes ibericus
GGATGGTTGTGCTTGTTATCTGGCATCCAAGCTGGCATATGACGAGCGGCTGCAATGACAGTTGGATGATTGTGCTTGTTATCTGGCATATGAAGTCCAGCTGCAGTCACTGTTTAGTGTGTGTCTCGTGGCTTCTAGTGGTGATGCAGTCCTCTTCAAAGGTAGGGTCAGGTACAGCCAAGAAATTATGGGTCAAGGGGGTACAGTTGGGTCAACTCACTGGAACATTTATACTGTCCCTTGTTGAATAGCCTTCCAGCAGAAGTTAACACAGTGAAAGAGTTTAAGCATGCGTGGGACAGGCACAAGGCTATCCTAGATATAAGATAGGGAACCAGGAACTAATAAAAGTATTTATAAAATTGGGCAGACTAGATGGACCGAATGGTTCTTATCTGCCGACACGTTCTATGTTTCTATGAATACCCCAAATTTAGTACGTTCACTTTAACTTTGCAATAAACTCTGCACTCTGTAGAATATAGAATGCCCTTTGTGTTTTGCATATTCCAAAAGCTTTGAATCATTACACACATGGGATGTGACCAGGGCTTCTGATAAAATGTTTTTCCTATAATAAAAATCTTCCTAATACTTTTGTGAGTTGGTAAGTGTCTTTCACCTGAATGATAATGTACCCATATTTATATTGGATTATTTTTTTTTTTTAATATGATCAAGAACTAGCAGTTTACACAGTCCATTTGTACACTTTACAGGATATTACAAACTGACATTTCCAGAAACAGATTGATACATAACTAGATTTCGCACATCTCTAAACAGATGAATTATAGGAAAATCTATATATATATATATATATATATATATATATATATATATATATATATATATATATATATATATTTTTTTTTTTTTATACACATACAGTCTCAAATGACAAGGACTCCTGTGTTTTTCACATCCTCTTTGCAGATAACTATCTCACATTGGGCAACAATGGTGATTTTTTTTGTTTGGGGGGGGGGGGATGGGGGTCATTATCAGATAAAATTCATATATATCATTGATTCATTTGCTGATTTTTAGCATTTCCAGACATGTTTTTTGATGTATGTACATGTTTTTTTGTGACAGGAAAAGGAGAAGCTTCTTCAGGAGACAAGAAAGCGATTTTCTCAAGAATATATCCAAGGTTGGTATCTCTGTGCATAATTCTTGAACTACACATGCTGTACAATGCATTGCACTCATTTAAGTTATTGAAATATGTGCGTTGTCTTCACATGATTTTAAAGTGTGTGTAGGATCTCTTAGCAAGTCTATTACAGTCCACACAATGTATTCTGTTTCAGGAGCACAGGGAGTTACTAAATGAAAAAAAACTTGATATGCTCAGTGTCTATATAATCAATGCTGCCGCACCTGCAGTAAACATGCAGAGTAATCACTGGGAGGGCTGGAGTCAAATATTAAAAATGTGATTTATGCAGAATGCCTGTATCAAATCACACTGGAAAAAGCCTGTGCATTATACAAGCAGTAATCTTCATCTTGCACCAAAGTGAGTTGGGGACTAGACTGTCCCTTTAAGATACAACCTTTCTTACTTTAATGTTTTGTTAATTGTCCAAGTGAGCATTTGTAGCTGATCTTTTGTCTCCAGTTTCATAGGTTACTAATCTCTGTTTTAGACACTTTACTTTCAGTTGATTGATTACTGCCCCTTCTCACTCAGGAGTAAACTAATATGTGATAACTGACTCCTTTTTAGCAAGTTAATGCAGTGACCTGCAAGTCAGATGTGAAATGATTACCTAATGAATAAATGCCCAAGCACAGGTGGAAATCTGACCGCAGTTTTCCCGTGCAGTAGTTCTGTCTTGGTTATCACTGGCACTGGATCTGTAGTTTGCTCTCACTGTTGCATAGTAGGAAATATGGCTTCAAATCATCTCCGCAGAGGAGACACAATTATTAGTGTTTCAAACAGTCAAGATAGAATATATGCATAAATCACATTTTTAATATTTAAGCCCTCCCCAGTGATTACTGCAGGTGCGGCAACACTGATTTATATAGACACTGAGGATATAAAGTTTGGTTTCAATTAGTAATGTCTTTGCTGCTGGAAAATAATACATTGTGTGGACTGTGATAAACTTGCCCTTGGACACAGTAGGATCTCTTAACAGTGCAACTCATTGGCTGACGACATTACTAGAGAGACAGAGAATTCCATTCATTTGAATGGCAATATTCTCATTGGTTTATGCAGCAAAACAAAAAAGGAAATTGACGCGTGTGGGCAGTCCCGGTTTCTTGCAAACTGCTGTAATTACACAAATTGATCTAAGTGTAATTTATGCATTTTAAAATACTTTGAAAGCACTTTAATATGCATTAACATTGGAAGATGCATTGTGGACACCAGAAAGTTCCTTCAAGTTTGAAATACCCTTTGCAGTTCCTTGTCTTTTGTTCAATTTCAGCATTATGACTTCCAAATCCCCCATGGCTGCTATTCAGTGTCGCAGAGGTACATTGTTCCTCTGCCTTTTATAAATCAGTGAAAATGTTACTATTTGTTTTTGAAGATCTTTGGCTTTTCATCGTTTTAAATAAAAACGTCATGTTCTATCAGAGCTGGGAGACTGGCCATGGCACAGAGCGGGGGCTGTACATACTGCATGCTCTGAACATAAACAGAGGCTAATAGACTACTATTGGTGCTGGGCATCTCTGGAAATTCCCACGGTTGCTCCCCCCAAAAACAGATTATGCCTGAATGGAATTGATCTGTTCATGCTGCCTTAGCATGAGAGGAGGAATAATATTAAACCTGGTGGATTGGATGAACCCATCATAACAAGTACAGTAGATCTGTTTCTGGAGTCAAACTACAGCTCCCTAGGTTTGAAGTCATCTTGGGCGGCATGTAGGCTGAATGAATGAGAATTATGAAAGTAGTAGTTCAACAGCTACATGTTGGCTATGTTATATATGGTAAGATATACACCTACCACTAGCACACTGCTACACATGTATACTTGCAGGCATTCACTTACTACATCTCTTGACAGTCATTGTCATGCTGCACACTGGGGTCTCTTGCATGTACAATACTGTATCTGGAAAACATTTCTTGGCTTACAAGATCTGCTAATAATTGTACAGTACACCTTAAACTATTGACTGTCTTTTATTATTGCCCCGTGGACCTAACATACCACCTCTGCCACAGCTTCAATAGAGACAGATAATGAAGAGTACAAACATGTTACCGGGATGCAGGGTCTGTAGAAGTGATGGCTTGGATGTCATTGTGCCCGATGAAATGCTTGTACAGAACCCTTTCAGAAGTTGAAGCAATCCTATTAGAACATTCCTG
Source organism: Pelodytes ibericus (assembly GCA_036172795.1). NCBI lineage: Eukaryota > Metazoa > Chordata > Amphibia > Anura > Pelodytidae > Pelodytes > Pelodytes ibericus. Next base: position 43,135,462 of record CM069857.1, read on the forward strand.
TTATTAAACCTCTGTCTGTGCATGTGTTTGTATTTGATGAATTTGTAAAACTGGTTTATGCAGTTTTTGCTCATGTGAATCCCTGGCATTTTAATATTTAAGTAATTAGGAATAATCTTTTCCAAAGGCTAGCTTGCTTTAACCTTTTATGAATCTTCCACTGGATCACTGGCGCTGCAGGGACGTCTGTACATTAGGTCACAACACTGTTATTTGGATTACAAAGTTCTGGTTTTGTATTTGATTAAATTCCCTTTGTTACAGCTTTGCTGGCGTGTAACATTTTGTTGGACCTCTGCACAGTTTTATTAATTAGAATTTTTCCCAACCGGATTAACAGGTTTTTTCACTTTGAGTTCTTAATATGTAAGAATTGTAGAGAAGTGGGAATGGAATTTCAATCTTAAGGTCAAAGTAGCGGAGTTGGAAAAATGCTCCAATTTAGCTGAATGGGAGATTATTTCCAAATCCTCTACTTTGGCCTTAAAGGGACAGTCCAGTCCTCCAACTCACTTTGGTGCAAGTCGAAGACTACTGCTTGTATAGTGCACAGGCTTTTTTTCCAGTGTGATTAGATGCAAGCATTCTGCATAAATCACAGTTTTAATATTTGAGCCCTCCCCAGTGATTACTGCAGGTGCAGCAACACTGAATAATAGACACTGAGGGTATAAAGTTTTGTTTCAATCAGTCATTTCCTTCGCTGCTGGAAAATAATACATTGTGTGGACTGTGATAAACTTGCCCTTGGACACAGTAGGATCTCTTAAAAGTGCAACGCATTGTCTGACGACATCACTAGAGAGACAGAGAATTCTGTTCATTTGAATGGCAATATTCTCTTTTGGTTTGTGCAGCAAAAAAAAAAAGGAAATTGACGCGTGTGGGCAGTCCCGGTTTCTTGCAAACTGCTGTAATTTCACAAATTCATCTAAGTGTAAATTATGCATTTTAAATTACTTTGAAAGCACTTTAATATGCATTAACATTGGAAGATGCATTGTGGGCACCAGAAAGTTTCTTCAAGTTTGAAATACCCTTTGCAGTTCCTTGTAGTTCCCTCAATTCTTTTTCATGAATATCGCCCACTAAATGGACTGCAGAATCCCCATCGTGGATGTGTACATTTGTCTGCACAGCCGCATCCCTGATAATAACCTCTCGTTTAACTGTTCACTTGATTCTGGGTTGCTATAGCAACGATGATTTCCTGTACATGTCCGGTATAAGAGATCTGTTCTATGTACTCTGTTTCTTACCTGTATTATGGGTGATATTGCTGCAAATTTATCCATTCGAAACTATAAATATTGGGTAAATTGTGAGATATGAGAAGTATTCTACTGGTAATTTCATTTCTGTGAGATTATCAGTCTGTCACTCCCCTAATTGGTTTTTCACATCAGTTTTTGGGGGGTTTTTTTTGCAACTTGCTTTCCTGCCCGGTCCACTATGGAAAACGTTAAGAAATATATTTTTCCTGTTCCAGGCTGCATTAAATGACAAGTGCTAAAGTGACCTTCAATAGTAAAATGAATAGCCCTGCTTATACGACCATCGTAAACCTGTGAACATGCACAAAAAAAACAAAATATGAAGGGGGTACGTTGTTTTCAATGCCATAAAGCAACCTTTCTTTCCCATTGTGGAATGTACGGTAGAAGCTAGTGCTGCTCATTTGCACTTTGTCACTTATTACTGGCCCACACCCCTCCAGTTTCACTATATAACGATGCCCTCTTCACATTGCTTGGTAATTATCACGTACCTGTGGATATTTCCAGAGTACTCGCCTTTTATATGATGTGATTAAGAGGAAGTTGCTTTTGTTATTCTGAACTTTTCAGCGAGGTATCTGTGGCCTCCCATATTAATAATGTTGTGTTTTTCTTTTCTTTGTAATGCTAGATAACGTTGACAAATATGATCCCCGTGATGTGGACAGACTCCTGAAGGATGACGCCTTGCTGGAGAGTTATCTGCTCTGGAGGTACAATGTGATCGAGGACGCACTGAAGATGATTGATGAAAGTCTAAAGTGGAGGAAAGAAATGGCAGTAAATGGTATGAACGCCTAACATCTTATGAAATGTGAAAAGCAAGATTTTAGAGTGTGTGTGTGTGTGTGTGTGTGTGTGTGTGATGAAACTGGTTGTGAATTAAGTGAGCAATAAGAGTTTATTTAAAAATGAAATGCTTTCAGTACACCATAAACATACTTTTGGCTCTGAGAGAAGCAACATTTCAAAGATATTGTTTACTGAAGACAAACCTGGCCCTGCAGTTTTTTGGTTCTCTGCTTCCCGAGTGACTATATATTGTATTAACCCTGTAGGAAACCAAAAGTGCTACCCTTATGCTATATATTTTAATTGATGCTTTACATTATGCCTCTTTCCAAAGATAAGACTGCATTTTTTTAAAAAATATCTAGATGAGTATTTTTTTGGTACTGGTTACATAGTTCGCAATATGCAGTCTAATATTTTTATTTTCAGATCTGAGTGAAGCAGTTGTTCCAAAGTGGTGTTTGGAGGCTGGTGCTACCTATCTGCATGGCTATGACAAAGAAGGCAATAAACTGTGTAAGTGTTAAAGGACAACTGTCATGCCATAAGTAGTATTGTCTGAAATATAGAAGCTGTGCCAATCCTAATAAAACAAACCACTATACAATTTTCCGTTATTTCACCATTTAGCAATGGATGGCATCTTGTTTTTTGGCTTGGGTCCAATCTGACTCTCCGACCCAAGCTCCGTGCAGTCATTCCTCAACACTATGTGGCCTTGCCTTCTCCCATGAAGTCATGTGGGAATCGTGAAAGGGGTAGGGGAACACGTGTGGGAGGCGGAGCCGCATGGGAGGGTGTAGACCCCTATAGTTGGGAAGCGGGGCCTCATGGAGTTGAAAGGCGGGACTTAAGAGAGCTTGGGTCGGAGACTCGGAGATCTGACCCAAACCAGGAAACAAAATGGCAGCCATCACACATATATATATATATATATATATATATATATATATATATATATATATAGTAAAATAAATAAAATTGTATATTGCTTTGTTTTCTTAGGAATGGCACAGTTTATTTATTAAGTATTGTTTATATTGTGAAGAGAATATAAACAATATGTATAAACAATGTAGAGAATTAAAAATGGCGAAAATTATTTACACGTTAGGGGCATAAAGCAGACCCCCAATAATTTTCGGGAGTCTATGTTATCATTGTCGATTGCTTAGATTTATGTTGCGTTTGCACTCAGTGCACTGTTACAGCTTACGAATAAAAAAAATCAGGCGTCTGATTGATTAGTGTTGGGGATCCTCCCGCACAGCAAAATCTTGGGAATTATAAAAAAAAAAAGTGCAATCGCCATTATACATAACAAACGGCAATTGTGCCTTTCTATAAAACTCCTGACACTGTAGTGCAGGAGTTTTTATATAGAACCCCAATTTTGTTAGCAGAATTGCAAGTTAAAGGCAAACAATAAGAGTAAACTGTGTTCTTAAATGTGTGTAGTTTATGACATCACCTGTGGCTTGCTAACACAATGTATAGATCTTCTTTTGTTTTTTTTCCCCTACATTCACTGTACTGTCAATGTTTAGTTAAGCGTTTAAGAGGTAAATGTATACATTACACCTAAGTCATTTCCCTGCTCAGATGGCATATTGTATGGATGGGCACACTATATGCACCTTAATGAGGTCATTCCCCAATTGACACATTAACTTCATCAACCTGTCGCTGGGTCACCTCCCACTTGGGTTCTGTGGCACTGCTCTGCTGCATTTTTTCAAACCAATGCTGCCAGTGCTGATTCTGTCAGGTGGAGTCCATTCTACCTTGAATACCTTGTGTTGTAGTTTAATCCTCTCCCTCGGCAGTGTAACCTTGGGAATTTGCAGCCTCCCTATTACTCTCTAAAGATTTCTCTTTTATCTAGTTATCCCTCCTCACCTACCGCAGCAAGAATAATCGTATCTTTCTTTCACTAAGGGACAACGCTTAAATGAATATCTTTCGGACATTCCTAGCATCATCGGAATTTACATACTGTCCGGGCCTGTCCCAAGATTGTCCATTTTGCTCACTCTGTGGCTGCTAGATTATTCATGTAAAGAAACTTGTTTTACATTTTGGATTTGGAATGACCTTTTGTGGGGTGGGGGGTGAAGTCCTAATGAGGTATGGCAGATTCCCCTCGATAATGGCATAACTGAGCTAAACGGTGTACTGTTTATGAATAGCAACCTTTTTTTTTTTTTTTTTTAAGTTGTCCTTTAAAAGCTGCTTAATTCCAATGTCAAGGAATGTGCGTTAAATGACTCATTATTTTGTCTTCCTGTTTGCATTCCTAGTTTGGTTCAGAGTGAAGTTCCATATACGTGACGCTAAAACATATGAGGACAAGAAAAAATGTGTTGCATTTTGGTTAGAGCGGTATGCCCGACGAGAGCCTGGAAAAATGTTAACAGTGGTATTTGACATGGTTGAATGTGGACTTGGTAATATGGTAAGATATGGTCATTTTTTTTCCCTCTATGAATTGATTGCATACAAATTAAGTCTATTGCTTGACTAGAAAGTAGACGGAATTGGTTAAAGAGGGACTGAACCCTCCCCACTAATTGATGTGTGCGTGTTAATCGCACGACATACAACCAATCAGAGAGACTGTCGTCGAGAACCCACAAGTCTTTGCTTTTTCCACATTAAAATTAAAAAAATAGTTGACTCCCACTTTAACACAGTAACTATCAGACCAGCTGCCTTGATACCTTTCTTATCACTTTATTGATGTGTGTTTCCCTTTGCTATCTTCAATCTGAACTTGTTAAACTATCCTAAAGAAATGAAAAAGGAATTAACCGTCCAATGTTAGCCAGTATAATGCTCATTCATAATCAGCTGATGACTGATAACAAAATATTTACCAATGAAGGGTACATTGAGAGAGTCTCTAATTTTCACGTACATATTGGGGATGTTACTAACGGTGTACTTAAGCAAGGGCAGTCTGCCCCGGGTGACGAGGGGTAGGGAGGTGCTGTCAGGCTTGGAATCTCCTGGTGGCAGTAACTGGCAGAGAAGCAGGTCTCTGCTTAGTGCTGCCTCGCACAGAGTGATGACTTAGTGTCACAGCGTGACCCCTGAGTCAATATTATGCGGGAGTAGTGCGTGGCAGTGCTGAAATCGGAGTCATTCACAGAAGTTTTTTTACTAGTAAAACGTGGGGAGGTTGGCAAGTAAAAGGGGGAAAGAGAGATTGAGACAGCTAAGGGGAACGTGAAAGGGAGAAATAGCCATTATAATATTTCTTATTTTATTTTTTACATATAACTGTAATGGATAGTATCATTAAATTAGATATGCTGCTTAAAGACTTAGCTCCTGTTTAGCAACTTTTGTAAAAAAAAAAAAAAAGAATTTGGGGGGCTGGGGGGGAGGGGTACAATGTTAGCTATAGTTTGTTTTTAGAGAGGGTGCCAAACACGTTGGGTATGCCTCTGAATGTTACTATAGCAAAATTGATGGTATTTATTGTATCTCACTTGGATGGATGAAGGGCAACGTTTCTATTGAACAAATTCAGTTGATGTACTACTGAGTCCATGTTTAAACCAGGGCTTGACAAATTTAATTTGATTCTAGGAGCCATCAAATTTTCTTAGGAGCCAGACAATCACGCATTCACGTAATTCATAAACACACACACACACCAGCCCACTTCACATATACACCACACACACACACACCAACCCACTTCACATATACATATCCCGCCCTTCACATATACACCCTCCTCACTTCACATATACATATCCCGCCCTTCACATCACATTTACACCCCCCCACTTCACATATGCACCTCACACATATGCACCTCACACATATGCACCTCACACATATGCACCTCACACATATGCACCTCACACATATGCACCTCACACATATGCACCTCACACATATGCACCTCACACATATGCACCTCACACATATGCACCTCACACATATGCACCTCACACATACGCACCTCACACATACGCACCTCACACATACGCACCTCACACATACGCACCTCACACATACGCACCTCACACATACGCACCTCACACATACGCACCTCACACATACGCACCTCACACATACGCACCTCACACATACGCACCTCACACATACGCACCTCACACATACGCACCTCACACATACGCACCTCACACATACGCACCTCACACATACGCACCTCACACATACGCACCTCACACATACGCACCTCACACATACGCACCTCACACATACGCACCTCACACATACGCACCTCACACATACGCACCTCACACATATGCACCTCACACATATGCACCTCACACATATGCACCTCACGCACCTCACACATACGCACCTCACACATACGCACCTCACACATACGCACCTCACACATACATATATACACCTTACACATACACAAGTTTGTTTGTTTTTCCCTTTCTTAACTTGTGAGTGCTGGGTGTCGTCTCTTGATAACCCAGCACTCATCCGAAATGGCAAGGAAGAACGGCTGCAGCACGAATGTTCCTCCTCCCTGCTGCCTTACCTCATTGCAGGGGAGGGGGAACATCCGTGCTTCAGCCAATCTTCCGTGCTCTTTCGGATGAGTGCTGGGTTGTCAAGTGACGACACCCAGCACTCACACACGTGTTGCGCGAGGGTGCGGAGCTTGCTGTCTGTGCGATCCGCACAGACTTCCCTCCTCGCAAAATCCAAAACACACGAATGGCAACGGTGCCATGAAGTTAACGGCACCCGGGCGCCAGGCTTACCTGGCACCCGGGGTTTGTCGAGCCCTGGTTTAAAGGAAACTGTATCGCCCCTTTCAATAAATGTTGTTAGAATTTTTTTGCCTCTGGTTATGCAAAGGTAATAGTTACTTGTTACTTTTTGGCATATCACTAGCCTTGTTTGTGCACTTGAGTTAAATCCTGGCTGTGGGTTGCTGAGGAGAGGCAGGAAGCCAAGTTGGCAGGAATGAATGATCATGGGTTCTGTGCGTAACACTTTAGAGGGCAAAACAATGACCTTAACTTTTATCAAGAATTGGGAAATGTTGATAATATTCACCCCAGATGATAAAGAATAATCACTCAGATATTCAGCCCAGATAAAGAATAATCACTCAGATATTCACCCCAGATAAAGAATAATCACTCAGATATTCAGCCCAGATGATAAAGAATAATCACTCAGATACTCACCCCAGATAAAGAATAATCACTCAGATATTCACCCCAGATAAAGAATAAGCACTCAGATACTCACCCCAGATTCCGTGGTCTAGTCATAAATAGGTGGAATCATGTCATAGAATAGTTTAGCGCAAATGGAGATTTACCTCAAGCCCAACCCAGTGTCCCAGACAAGCCCCAGGTATGACATTATTAGAACATTGAGATACAGCTTCCCTATGGAGGGTCAGGGCCTATAACTAACTCTAAACTTCATTAGTCTTGTATTCTCTGTTTATTGGGCCTTGTATGCAAATTGTGATGCCTAAAGGGATCTATTCACTGTGGGAAAAGGTTTGGTTTTATTTTAAATAATGTTCAGTAAAGTTGTGCTATAAAATATCAAAATCTTCCAAAGCACCTGCAGTGTAATCAGTTGGATATACTGAGCTTCATAGGATTTGTCCTGCTCATATTGCCATGGTAGGTTTAGGATTTGAGGGAAAGGGGCTCTGTCAACCTTAACATTATTTATACAGTGAATGTAGAGAATAAATGAAAAATGATCTATACATTGTGTAAGCAAACACAAAAAATAATAGAAAAAATGTTTTAAAGGCGTCTGTGATGTCTCCGGTTTATGAAACTACCTTTGGCTCTATATGCAAATGAACTCCTTTTCAATTGGGAAAGGTGTAATTTGCATATCGAGCCACAAGGGATGTCCTGAACAAGAGAGACCACGTGCATTTCCTTGCAATTCTGCTAACACAATATACATAATTTCATGTATTTTGTATACTCTATCATTACACTGTTATTATGAGTATTTGTGGCTTTAAACTTTCACGTAGTGAACCTGGGTTAGTGTAATCATGTGCCCCAAAATTCATGATCTTTTGGGTTCATTTATAAAGGCCAACTCTGAGACAAAGTGTAAAAGTGGAGCAGTCATCAGGAATAACTTTGCCCAATTGACCTTTATTAATCTTATTCATAATCCAAATAAACGTTAGATTCATTTGTAAATGTGTGCTTTGAGTGATATGCCAGTGAACTTTAAGCTCATTTGGACAACACAACTTTTTTTTTTAATGCGATTTATCGCTCAAACAGGTACATAGAGTCCCAAGAGCAATTTTGACATTTGTGATGGCTTCTTATGGGCCATAAGAGATCTTGTACATATTCTTTATGTATGTGTAATGGAAAGGCTACCCAAGGCCAATAGCACCTCTGTCCCTTGGGGAAAATCACCTACTTAGCCCCCGATTACAGCTCCGCATCCACCCAGCAAGTCTTTCCTGGAACCTTGCACCCCGAATCATAGCACATCCAAAGACAGGGTCCATAGTCCACAGAGAGGTGTATGGCCCTCATAGCCCTCCAAGAACACCAGTTACGCAGACTATCATGATTCACTTCTGCTAATCATCAAGATTTGTTTAGTACCCCTGGATCTAATTTTTACAACTATGTCGCACAACTCACCACCAGGAGCGTATCATTCCCCTGAGTGACAGACTTGCTGCCAGCCCGGAGAACACCTGTAACTCAAAGGCACAATGTCTCTCGTGTAATACACGAGTTACATCCGAAAGGCGACGCCAGCTACGAATTCGGCAACAGTCACTCACTCTGTTGCCAATTCTACAAGCACAAAAAGCGTATGAAAATTTGTATACTTTTAGTGCTTGCCGAATTGGCAACAGAGTTAGTGACTCTGTTGCCGAATTCACAGCAGCCATCTCTCTCCCGGATGTATTTCTGTGGACAACGAGCACATATGGAGCATCCGCCACTGCTCACCACAAGATCTGGCAACACTTGAAGCCTTTTCATAACGCTCGGATTTCGACGCATCAAAAATCACATGAAATCTTTTGTGATTTTATAGTTTGTAATTATTGACCCATCCTGTTGCCAGTTCTCTCTGCAGAGAATCACTTCACATACTTAGAATAAGCTGTGATCAAGTCCCTCACAAGAAACCCACTATTTGTTCTTCCAAGCAGATATACGGAGCTCAAACAGACGTTCGTTTTGCATTACCTTGCTGTAGCCCACCCTGGCAAATCCTTAACAAAGGGTTATTTGTGTAATCTCCAGCCGTCCGCCGCCTCTTCAAGCCAGTCGTATCTACTGCATAATAATGAACGGTCTGATATCAAATGCATAAAAAATAAAACATGATTTTCATTGCAAGTGGCTTCATTATAAAAGGTGGTTCTTGAGATAATGTGGATTTACATCTTTAAGCCTCCTGGGTTTTTAGTTTGCAAACCTAAGTTCTGATTTTTCTTTCTTTTTTTTTCTTATCCTCGTGCTTTTTGAAGTGTAAATAATATATTTATTTTAAAAAGGACAGTGCCTCAAGGACATACTTACTTACTGTAGAGTTGTGGATATTTTATCTTTCCTTGGTATGTATGGAGATGGATTATTATCAGACAGCTGTCATAGTGCATCCCTTTTTGTAGCACAGTATAAATTGAAATAGAAATCGTGATGAATGGTGAAGAACATCTTCCACAATATCAAAAATAAATTGTTCAGCAGTAAAACACTTATTGACTCGTTAAAGGAAAACTAAATTTTGTTTTCTTCTTCTAAACCTTCTTTTTTGAGGTCCAGACACTATATGGACCCCAAGGTATTGGGAGTAAAAATCTATAAAAGACTAAAAAGAGATTTACAGTCCCGATATTGGGACTGAATGAGTAGGACACAGCCTCTCGCATCAACACCCATACCAGATGCCACCCACATGAACAATATCGGCTTCATCGAAAGAACTATCAGCCTGTCAAAACCAAGAATTAATACTGCATCAGACCACACATTAGCCACAAATGGCAACATCAAGGCTATGCCGCTTGAAATGCAGACCATGTGGAGGGAGGAGGTGGCGACACTCAGAGTGGAGGTCAACACGGTTAAAACAAGGTCTTCACCATAGAAGACCCTAAAACAAAAAACACTGTAAAGGTCACTCTGAACAATAAACTGTTTGACAGGTCACAACACTTGATGGGAAAAATGTGTCTGACGAATTTACGGATACAGTTTGAGATGGCCGTTGGACCCACTCAAGCATCTGAGGCCAATGCACACAAACATGGAAAAATGAGTCCTTTATCTGTCAGGCCCCAAGAGAAGCGCCAAGTGACATAATCACTAATAAAATTGCTTACCTCTCAGTACCCAAAAGTGATGAAACATCCGGTATGAGTTATCAGAGATATCCATCTTTTGGGGATCTGTCACCCCCAGCTATATGAGGGAGAACAAGCATGTCCCCTCTGCCTTCTTACTTAACCTTGCTAGAGGTCAAATACAAGTGGGGCCCCTTCCAATCGATGTCCCTAACCAAAGACAATAAACAGTTGGTTATCAAAGACCTTGTCGAAATGCCTATCTTCCTTCTACTCACAGGCCTCAACATACATACTAACTCCATCGAGAGGGTACGGCAACCTGTTGATCATTTGTCCCATTCTGCGATCAGTCAACATCTGGGCAGTACAGTTGACCACCACAATGTGAACCGAGTAGATTGACCCCTTATGCTCTCAATACCCATCACACATTCTTGATCTGACTCATGCAAGTACATATCAGTTTAGCCTCATAAGAGGACGCTAAACGTTTCACTTGTGCTTCTATATGAGAAGCACAAATGGGAAAAAAAAAGTTACACCCAAAAAAAAACCACTCCTCTTCTCATCAACTTGCTTCCTCTTACTTCCTGTTCAAAATGTCCCTTCCCATTCTGCTTGGCATTCCCATTTACTGCTACTTTCATCCCTCAAAGCTTACATGACCGACACAACACTGGTTGAGCTTCATCGTCTCATCAAAGCAGCAGCTCTATCAAATGATTTCTCCCAAGTCCTTTATTTTTGGGATATCTTTTTGATTCATTGTTTGCCGTAACTGTAAAACCACTATATTTGTGAAATATAGTCTTCATAACATTGGATTGTTAATTCTGAATTCATTAAGTAGAACGTTGTTAAAAAAAAATTTTAAATCTATAGAATTCACCTATTTATTTCCTGGTGCATTGGCTACAATATAAAATTATTTTAATATGTATTTTAGATTGAAAGTCGTTAATTCTAATTTATTCAAAATGTGTTTCTCTTGAGGAGCAGCTGGTGAACCAAATGTCTTTTTATTTATAGGATTTGGATTTTGTCCGATATGTCATCAACTGCTTTAAAATTTACTTCCCCAGATACCTTTGTAAGTAAAAAAATCTTGTAGTTGTGTACTGTGTAAAATACATGAAATGTGTGATGCATGTGCTCTATATGTAAAACCAGGTTATTTTGCAAGCTAAAGACTGACAAACCACAAAGCATTTTCTGTTTATTATTTAGCTGACATTATATACAACTACAGAGAGGACAACCCAAGACACATTCTGATAAATCTCACAATTGTGTGGATCCTGTACATAAACCGATTAGCCATAACATTATGACCACCTGCTTGATATTGTGTAGCTACTTTTGACGCCAAAATATCCCGGCAGATGAGGCATGGACTCCAGTAGACCTCTGAAGGTATGCTGTGGTATCTGGTATCGAGATTTTAGCAGGAGATCCTTTAAGTCCTGTAAGGTAGGGCCTCCAAGGATCAGACTTGTTTGACCAGCACTTCCCACAGATGGTCAATTGGATTTAGATCTGGGGAATTTGGAGGCCAAGTCAACACATTGAGCTCATTGTAGTGTTCCTCAAACCATTCTGGAAACATTTTTTGCTTTGTGGCAGGGCGTATTATCCTGCTTAAAGAGGACAGTGCCATCAGGGAATACTGTTTCCATGAAAGGGTGTATTTGGTCTGCAAAATGAATAGCAGGATCGAAGGTTTCCCAGCAGAACGTTACCCAAAGCATCACACTGCCTCCACCGACTTGCCACCTATTCGTGGTCATGATGTTATGGCTGATTGGTGTGTATATAGGCATCTAATGGATTTTATTTTTTGCAATTTACAGAATAAAAAATCAGAATGTTCCCCTTACAGTTTCAAACTTGGAATTTTTCAATTACTACATAATTTCAAAATGCTCCCAACAAAGTGTATATTCAATCATTTTGCTACTGATTTCTGACAATATTGTAGGCAAAGGCTGGGTGGAGCTTAATTGCATTCAGGGCCACCGATCTGTTTAGCCAGCCAATAGTATAATATATCATTTGATTTCAATCTCCTATATGATACGCCAGATTGAGAGCTGTATTAAAATTTATATCGGATGATTTCTTATTGTTATTTCTCAATATAACCGCATGATAAAAGTGGGGATACAGAATGTTAGTGTATGTGTGAATTTTCTTCAAAAGTGTAGAAATATTAACTATTCCAAAATTCTTACTTTCAGCTAAGATCATAGTCTTTGAGATGCCTTGGATAATGAATGGTAAGTGCTGTATTCTTAGTTAAACAGTATATAAAGATAACCATGAAAGCAGAATTATGGATTTGTAACACGCAGAGTGAGTTGACGTTTTTGCAACATGCTAAGTAGGGTTAGGAGAGTCATTTACCACGATTTATAAATTTGAAGGTTTTTTTGGGGTTTTTTTTTTTTTTTTTTTACCCTACTATATCTTTGTCTGATGTTTTGGGAAAGAAATTTTACAAATGAACGTTTAGACTTTGTGTCTTCTAAAATTAAATAATTGACAGGTGTATTCGAGTAATTAAACAGAAGTAAAGCTAGTTTTCCACAGCATGCTGGCCTCTATCTCCATAGCTGCCAGTAGTACCGAATTTGCTGGAAATATGCCTGCAGTTTTAGATATAAACTGTGCATAAACGGCTCCAATAAAAATGTTTGTCATTAAAAGCCTTACATCAAAAATGGGTTACGGTAACCTTAATGTACTGTATACTTTAACATATTTAACTTTGTACTTTAAAATATAAAACTTCCCTTAATTAATCTGAAGTGTCTGCACCTCCTGGGATCTCCTCTTTTCTGGTGGGTCTTACAGTGTTGGCGCAGCTCAGATGGGAAAGACTCTCTCTAGAACTCAATAGAGAAGTTGAACATACATGGTAGTACTTAAAAATAATTCTGTGTGTGCAGTACTAAAGGAGCTGGAGTGTCCATTTTAAAGCACACACACACTCACTCTCTCTCTCTCTTTCTATTAATATACTCAATATAAACCATTTGTAAAGGTGCAGTTCTACCTAGAGTGTCTGTAAAGAAAATAAAACTGACTTAGGAAGTGTTGAAACTGGCCATCTCTCCAAAACCTCCTCCCGTTTGATTACATTTATTTTTGTTTCTTCCCCAAGCTGCTTTTAAGATTATCAAAGGTTGGCTTGATCAGGAAGCCATTAACATACTGAAGTTTGTGAACAGAAATGAAATCCAGGACTATATCAGTGCCGAGTACCTGCTGCCACACATGGGAGGAACAGTAAGTCCGGTCATTTGTTATTTACAGTAATATTCAAAGAGGAAACTAAGCTTCAAATACAGCTCTCTATGCAGAGGACTATAAATCGTTTGATTGCATACATCTAATGATGTTAAACTTTGTGCAGATGACGGTTTCTCTTGGGAAGTGCGTCCTTAGTTGTAAACATGCTTCACAAATGACATTTAGTTTTTTTCTATTAAATCTTTTAATATTTCTCTTTATTTTCCTGGTAACTCCCGGATGCTTTTTTTCCGTTAGAATGTTCCTAACACAGGATGGGTTTTGAAGTCAAGTAGACACCAGAGAACAGTCGTTCTGTCGATGGCTCCTCTCCAGGGGGTAGGGTTGACACCCTTTCTTCAAAAAAATACCGGCCTTGGTACTGTCTCCATAGACTTAACTTTGGCCTGATGCCAATATTTTACCGGCCTGCCGGTAAAATACCGGCCAGGTGGCAACCCTACCAGGGGGAGATGGCTCCTAAAATTCTTACTGCTAACGTCTAACTTTTTTTTTTAACGCAGATCTCTTTGGAAGTACCCTTTCCCTTTCTCTTGATTTGGTTTGTTTGTCTCCTGAAGTTGACAGTCCCTACTTTCCAATTCTCATAAAAGCCTCACACTCCACCTTAACATTTACATCCCTATTGGCTCCTATTAATCAATTGCCAAAGCTACCTTTTTGCCCAATTCCCCTTTTCCCGGAACATGAGTTGGTAGAGCTAAAAGAGCGGGGCTACTCCATGTCGCGTTACATAATATAACCCAGGGCTCGACAAACCCCTGGCGAAATCAGACCTGGTGCCTGGGTGTTACTCACATGGAGCCCTCGCCGCTGCCATCCGTTTTTTTCTTTCAGTGCAGCACGGGGGGGGGGAGTCCGTGCGGATCGCACAGACTGTAAGCCCCGCCCCCTTGTGCAACGCTCTCTAGTGCTGAGTGTCACGTGACAACACGGCACTCCGCAGGCACCTGAAAGAATGAATGTAACGGATTGTGGATGTGGTGTGTGTGAATGTAACGGATTGTGGATGTGGTGTGTGTGAATGTAACAGATTGTGGATGTGGTGTGTGTGAATGTAACGGATTGTGGATGTGGTGTGTGTGAATGTAACGGATTGTGTAAGTGGTGTGTGTGTGAATGTAACTGATTGTGTAAGTGGTGTGTGTGAATGTAACTGATTGTGTAAGTGATGTGTGTGTGTGTGAATGTAACTGATTGTGTAAGTGATGTGTGTGTGTGTGAATGTAACTGATTGTGTAAGTGATGTGTGTGTGAATGTAACTGATTGTGTAAGTGGTGTGTGTGTGTGTGTGAATGTAACGGATTGTGTAAGTGGTGTGTGTGTGAATGTAACGGATTGTGTAAGTGGTGTGTGTGTGTGTGTTTGAATGCAACGGATTGTGTATGTGGTGTGTGTGTGTGAATGTAACGGATTGTGTGTGTGTGAATGTAACGGATTGTGTGTGTGTGAATGTGACTGGCTGTAATTTCGTGATATGCCATTGGCTGGCTCCTACATTTTTTAGCTGGCTCCTAAAACTAAATACATTTGTCAAGCCCTGGTATAACCCCAGATGATTGAGCTCCAGACCCCCCAGTACAGATACTGGGTGTCTGGAACAGTTTAAACACAATCCTGTCTATGCATGGGGAACAGACTCTGTCACAGACAGGACCTGTCCCAGAAAATTCAGGACTGTTGGCAGACATGCTTAGGCTTTAGATAGATATCCTGTATCACCTGCATTAGGCATTTCTATTCTTTCCTTTCCCCACAGTTAGTCCCCTCTATTGCTCCAGTGACCTCTCCACAAATAAAGATCTTGATATTTTCCCTGCAGTATTCCCAAACCCCTTAGATTGGGAATCACTGGTCTGAAGTCTATTTGTCAGCCCTCATCTTTTAATAGCATCATCTTAATTTGTAAATGTACAGCTTGAGACATAGTACACGATTTCTTTGCTTTATGAATATAAGAGAGAAGATCTTTAAGTCTCACTGAATGCATGTGTATATATAAGGCTATTTTTTCCATTCAATTTAGGATCCTTTCAAGTACAGCTATCCTCCATTGCCCGACGATGATTTTAAGACACCAATGTGTGAAAATGGACCAATTACCAGTGAGGATGAGTCGGAAAGTAAAGAAGATATAGAGACTGAAAGCAGGGACAGAGTGGACTTGACTGTAAGTGAAGAGAGTGCAACCAGACCAAAAAAGGTAATCCAAAATCTGTCAAAAACAAAAAAAGCATTATTTACTTTGGATTAATGTAATCTGTCATGCTGAACATATACTTTCATTACTTTTTAAGTTAATTTATTGTATCACTATTAAGTGTTCAGCATTGAGTGTCATGTCGTACAAAAAATGTCAAGCCTCCCAACTTTTCCGTCGGCAGTCAGGATGAAGGGGCATGTTGTCAAGCCGCACATCCATACAGAATGGCACCAACAGTGATAAAATATAAAGTTGGTCAGGTGATGGGTATTCGATGTAGGATTTGTTTTGTTTTTGCATCCTGCAAGCTCCCTGTTTTATGCACCTTCACAGAGTTTCTTAACATTGATTAGAATCTCCAGGACCCATGTGATATATTCTTAATGCCATCATGTGTTAGTGGGTCACATTTTTTGCATTTAGTTTCCATCTGGCACCTCTTGATTCACATATAGTTGTACATTTATTTTGCAATAAATTCTAACATTCCTTAAATTAGTCCTGATTTTATATATATAATTAGTTATTTGATTATCTATTTCTATTTTTTGTATGCTTATAAGTCATTTTTACGTGGTATAGTACAATGGCATGTATGATGTACTGAAGCGTTTTAATAATTATCATCAGTTTTTAATAATAGTAAAACCACAAGTTGTCAGAGGATTACTGTTATACTTTAGAATGTGCAAAAGGAAAGTACCAGTTAACTGTTGAAACCAGCTTATTGGCTAAAGGGCTATTCAACTCTATCAGGGTTACTTTGATCAGCCCACATTCTGGTTAAAAGCTTATAGTGGCCGTTAATGGCTGTTTTTAAGCAGAATGTGGGCTGATCAAAGAACCTCTGACTGAATAGAACTTATATTTTTTCTGTCATTGTAGGAATTGGGACAAATATAACAGAACTTCGCGTTGTAAACCTTGCCCCATCCCCTTCTACTCTTAGCTGTGTAATGTGCATATATAGTTAGGCGTTCTGTTTTTAGTGATCTTACTGCACTCGGCCAATAAAAAGTGACATTTTACCTTTTTTATACTCTTGTTCTCTTAACACACACTTATTTTTTAATTTTTTTAAATTATCCCCTTTATTTTATCTGAATACGCATTCCAGGAGTTTGAGCAAGTTCAACTTTTATTCTGCTATGTCAGAACAGGCTGAAATGCTTATATGTTATATTTGAGTTTAGTTGACTCATGCCAACGGATGTTTCTCTTCCTTCAATAGCATACTTGAAATGTATCCATACACGTAGTGCGTTTGGTAAGAATTGGGATCTTTTTTTGTGTTTTTTTTTTTTAATGATCCTGACTTGTGTCATTGGGCCCATTTGACAGCCACATAATAGAAAGCAGCTGTGCAAAATTGTTTTGGATTATTACCGGTTACTATGTTGCAGGATGTATGTTTATCAGTTCAGTCAGGGAGTACTGAACAGGACCCAAATATTTGCACAAGGAGGAGCATTTTGAGCATGCGCAGTACAACGAAGTGTGCCCATGCATGAATATATTCTGTGGCATCGTCTCATCTAGGTTCCTGCAATACCTCTTGCATAGCTTCTGAGCATGTATGGATCAATATACAAGGTGGCAGGTCTTTGTGGTCTATGGGAGGAAGGATTTGTACATCTGGTGGTACAGATCTCTGTACTATATTCTGTGCGTGAGCATTTTGGAGCAAGGTGGCTTCACTTCTCCATCATCTAGATCAGCAGCAGGTCACATGCATTATAGAGATACTGGAGCTAGAGGGAAGTTTACCTAGACCCTTTATTAAAATGTAAGCGATTATATACAAATATATGCATGCAATATGTCTTACTAACTGTTTAATTTCTATTAATTGTATATATGCGGCCATAACGAACACCAATTATAACCAGACACTAATTCCACTCCACATGATTTCTGATCTATTTTGGCTTCTTCAAAGTGGCGGTTAACACCCTGCAGGCTCCGGCCACATTTTGTAACGTACCGAGACAAGCTTCGTATGTGTTGTATGAAGAAACACTACTTCTCAAGGCAAAGACGGAAGCTCGCTGATTGATCTATCCTTTCTGTCTAATTGTTCTCTGCTACGCCTAACACTGAGCTGCAACAGAGCTGCTGCCATCTTTTCTGTTAATGTGCGCCGCAACTTTAAAAAACAAACAAAAAACAAATCAATCAACAGCCAAGAACAATGAAAAGCTGGAAATTACTCTATGGACTGAATCGTAAGTTCCCAATAGTTTTTGGTTTGCTCTGCTTTAATAATCTTTGTTTTATTTATTTTTTTATTTAAAGTAAATTTGTGTTTTATACGGCTTCCCAGTTGTCCTTGATTTACTCCCACTCCTTTGCATTTCAGTCACCACTCACCACCCAGTCAGCGACTGGTGTATCTGACGCTTTGAAAAAAGAGGAACTGAGAGGAGCTGCTCAGTGGGAGCTTGGTCACAAGGGAGGCATGTGAAGATGAGCTGTAATGGTAATGACTGGCTGATATGTTCACAGAATAAATGAATGTGAGAAAGCCTTTTAGGCTGTGTGTGAATAGGCTGCATAGAGGACTTTCACAGTTTTAGCACTGCACGGAACTACCTCAATTTGCAGCATAGATATACTCATGCTCCATTAACCATTTTGTATGCCGGGGGAGGGGGGGGCGTGTAATATTAATTTGGGTTGAAAGACACTTGCAGATCTCCTGTAAAATACAAGTAGAAAACATTTTTGGGGGGGAGTTTGTAAGATCTACATATCCCAATGTGATATATAAGTTGACCTTTATATTCAATCATTTCTATATTGTAACACTGGAAAGGTAAATACCGCCACTCAGAGTAGCCAGTGGGCCCAGCGGGAATGTGTGCTGGTCAGACATGTTCTAATCTTGCTAAGGTCCCCATTGGTTATATCGGCATGCAAGGTTGCTACATAACCATGCCCCTTCATTGCCAAGGCTACATGGTGCGAATGTGGCTAAATCATTTTTTTCATTCAGCGTTTGGCCTTTCCATTTTGCTTGTAACTCTGCTCATTGATCTTTCAGTGAGTTTTAATCAATTGTAGAAGCCTATTTGTGTTGGATTTTTGGTGTGGCACTCTGAGAATTAATGTGTCATGCTTACTGGTGTCTTAAATTGCATTTTTCTCCACCACTAGGTTTTTTTGAACAGTAACAATCCCACAATCTGTGAGACTTTGATGGATTTATGTACACTGTAAAGTGCAAATCCATTTTAATTTGGGAGCACTGTGATCCAGGGAATTTGTGGTCTGTTTGCTCCATAACTGCACACCTTTTTCTTAAATGTCTCTTACACATAAATAGTCATGGCTAGCATGTTAGAAATACCGGTAACTTACAAACCAGCATCTTAGCACACAGAAGAATTGTTTTCTGTTTATTATCCATAGCATAATAAACCATTGTATTTTGGTAGAGGAAAGTCTTTCACACGATTGTATTGTAAATTAAACTTTCTATGAAATGTTAAGTCATGTTTTTGTTTTCTTCTAGGATGAAGATTTTTCAGCTTCTTGCAAAGAAAATATGCATTTTAAAATATATATTTTATAGCTATCAGCATTTCCTTTGCTGCCATTTTGATCTCCTTGTTTAAGTATGTGGAGGGTACGCCCGTCTAGGAGCAGCTTCACCCATTATCATCACCGTCAAAAATTGTTGGTGAATGATTAGAAAGACCTTTCAGATGCTCATCAGAGTAATGAATAGGAAAAATGCAGTTTTAATGTCCGTAGTGAGGCAAAAAGTGTCCAGGATCTTGTGACTCTGTTGGCCAAGAATGCCAGGGAACAAGTATAATTAATTGGATACAAGGCCCAGTTGTAGCTATGCCCTGCAAGACTTATGTAGTTATGCCACTGACCTGACAGTTATACACACGCATGATTCATTATGTATGCATTACGTGTTTATTTGTGGAATGCATTTGTCTAGCATTAAATTCCACTAGAATAAAAAGCAGTCTGATTGCGGAGGGAGCTTACAATCAACGTGTGGCAATAAACACGTTTATTTCACTGTACATTTTGTCTTCACCTTGTTGTACCAGTCTTTTTATACCTCATTAAATTGGCTAATTTTTGCAACACGTTGATTGTGAGCTCCCTCCGCAAACCAACTGATTTTTTTTTTTCTTGAATTCTTGTAAAAACGGGCTGGATAGCCTGGCGTCGAGGAACCCTGCACTTTTCAAATCACTACAGGCAAATAGGAGGTGAGATTATTATTTGGGTCCTCCAGTGCTCTCTTTCTGCTTTACGAAGTTGTTAACACTTCTATTCTACTAGTCTTGTAAATCACCACTCAAGTTAATTATGTGCTTTTGCTAGACAACTTGACATTATATGAATCGCAGTCCTGTATGCAAATATAAGGATGTTTCTAAATTATAGGTTTCGTATCTACTCTTAATCATTCCACTGACCAAATGAGCTGTTTAAATTCCTTTTGAAAGTTAAACTTTTTTTGTGTGTTTTTCACCCTCAGTAGGTTATGTAAAACAGAACATTTATTTTATTAAGAGGTATGCAACATGCTCTCTTTAATAATCACATGGATTAGTATCATCAAGCTTTTGTTTATGTACGTGTAATGATTGTGCAAAGTTCTGTATATCAAACTGTACAATGCCATTAAAAATGTACCTAAATTGACTAGCTTATATATATTTTTTTTTTAATACGCTGTATATTTTTTTCATTTACACAAACCGTAATAGGGCACGAGACTGAAACAAAGGTTTACATTTTAAACACTAAATGTAATAGTTTCCTTCTATTCCTTCTTACTACTTACTCTAAATCTTCTTAATACCTAAGTAAGAGAATATATGTTGTTAAAATGGACTGTGTAGAGTTTATTACTTTATTTATATTGTTAGTAGTTCTATGTTTCTGGTAGGTACTCAGGGATATTACAAGCTCTAGTAGAAATGTATCTTGGCGCCAGCCACACTGACTGGTGGTATTGTTATATCATGTCAGTTCCAGTCTCAGAATGCCTGTTTGTTCTGCACACTTCTTTTTTTTTTTTTCTCACAAAATACACACATTCACAATTGCAGGCTTGCATAATGACAACTGTTTGATGATTGGTTAGCTAGCTACTGGGCCACTGGGACAGTTGCCAAATATGTGTTTTTAGAAATGCTAGGTATCCTGCAGTGCAAACATGACAAGTACTGGGGAGAGGTTGTGTGGGTTTATTTAAAGATTAGTGAATATTTAAGAGAGGCCTACTAGTTTCCGAGTCTCTGTGCATTATATTCCTCTGCCTACGCCTTATGGATTCACTTAGGAGTTGCATTGTAAATCTATAAACAAGCTAATTTCTAATTTTATGTTGTTTTGTGTAATTGCTAATATAGCTTTTTTTGTCAAACCCCAAACTACATGAAGCCAACATACCACAACTGACTGAACAGAGGTACTGGGCACCACCATTTTTATTAATGAACTTATCTGGTATTCTCGCACATATTTGCAAATTAATTGTGGACTTGGTGCAGGGAGGTTTTCTGAAATAAATGCTTTAGTTCTGCTTCTCAGAAAATCTTATCAGTTCTAATCTCAGTGGAAATTTGGAAGCACAATTGCTTCTGTTATGTGCTGCATTACAATAAATACTCTTATCAAGAAGGTTCCTCTTTAAAGGCCTGTTTTATCAAGTATGCATGGGAAACGTTATTAAGCAGTCCATAGTGAAACATGAAATAGTTCTAATTATGAGAACATTAGTTGTTTTTTCTTTTATGATATTGCTGTAATTCTATGTACATATAAATCTCCGTTTCATTAAGCCAATAAGAAAAAAAAAAATTAACAAATGTTGCTCATTAAATCGATTGCTACATGTGCTTTGCGATCAGATATTCAATTTATAGTTAAAATGAAATCAAAAAACATTTGGATATGGTAGACGGGATTCGTACCTTGATACCTCCACTTATGTAAAAGGATTTTATGCATCAAGTTAATTGCATTATATTGGAGTGTGCAGTAACTATTTTAGAATTTAAGTCACCGGTGGCAGTACAATTTCTGTGTTCATGTTAAAGTGTATTGAGATCTGTTCACCTCTTGCAATAATCATTTTCCAAGTTAAGTTGTACGTATACATTATTTTTGACTTGCATCGCTCATCTGTTCCATATACCAATACACACATTGCAATATGCAATATTCAATACAGTAATCCAGCCCCAAAAGACATAAAGTCGAAAGGCAGCTTGAACAAGGTAGAGGTCATGTGCTATAAATAAATGGTCCAGTATGCATCAGTCTCACGCAACCACTCTTCGTCATCGGTGACTTAGGCACTAGACAGCCACTATCAACTGCATTAGGCTTTTCTGTTCTTTACTTTAATCCCTCTGTCCTTACAGGAACTATAAAGTATACTGACTATACACACACACCAACACTTACCATCTCCTCTCCACTCCCGAGTCACGAGAGAAACACCACATTGGGAATCTCTGATCTATGTTCCGCAAATGCATTTTTAAATATACTTTTGTTATGGAGTCAAGAGGTGCTAGAATTAAACAGCATTTACAATGACTAGGATATTGTGTTAAGGCATTAAAAAGTTTTACTAAAACGAAACATCCTCACCCCCCCCCTTTTTTTTTTGTTATTCCCCTACTGCATTAGTCATAATGTTAACATGTATATCTATAATATAAAGAAAGTAGAGTGCCATATCACTGACTTTTTAATACCATGATAGGTGTGTTTTTTTTATTGTGTTGGTACTTTTTTTTACTTTAATCTTTTTTTCAGTTTTGATGAAATGTTTACCCAGGTTTATTGGGAGTATTTTGCACTAATTTCACTGTTTGGTAAATCTTCCAATGCTTTTCTATATGTGCTCTGGTGTCTGATTTCATAATTATGCAGGTAAATTCCATCTGTATTTTGCTAAATGTTGTGATATGTTTACCTGTCTCTAATATAATTATCCAACCTCAAGATTTGAGTGCTGCTGTTGTTGTTGTTTATTTATTTTTTAATGTATTATAAACATAGGTGAGCTACACGGAAGACCTTCTCAAGCAAGACGACTGGGACAAAAATGATACCAAGCATTTGAAAAACAACAAGAAGGCCGGGAGCATTTTTAAAGGACCTTTATTACACATTAGGTAAACATGCCGTTTGGTCAGTGAGTGTTGGTTTCCAGTGCAGTTATTTGTGTGACCTCAAGCATTTGTTCCCTCTTCAAACGTCTGCACGTTTATTGACCAAAGTTCTGTGTTTTGGATCCCACATGAATGCAGTGTATGTGACTTGTTCTGTTATTTTTCTTTTTTAAAGCATTACATGGTTTTATCTTTTCGTATAGCCCTGCTGACGAATTGCACTTTGGATCTAAAGAAATTGGGGAAAGAAAATGTGTAATTGTTCTCAACAATGTCACTAAAAACACAGTAGCGTTTAAGGTAACCTTTTTTACATATATATTTTCTTTAAGTTGTTTTGTAGAAAAAATATACATTGCGTTCGACTTCATTATTATTTCCTCAACTGAATTTATTATTCTTGATCGGTTTACATGTTCTGTGACTGAGTGAATTTCGTCTGTTTTCCCAAATTCCGAGCATGTTTGGGGGGTGATTGACACATATTGGGTAGCCGAAATTGAATGCATTTTTTTAGCAAAATTGTCCCAATCCAAATGCTTCAGATACTTTCCGAACAGCCGATTCTGACCTGATTTCAGGAATTAGCCAGATGTCGGAGATGGTTTCGATTAAGTTACCCGATCTGAATCCGTTTCGGCCCAAATCTGTCTATATTGAGTCGACCCTTATATCAAAACTATATTACTGATTATGTACACTATTCCAATCTTCTTGCATTGTTTGTAGTTTACAGTCCAATTGCGTGATAATTTCAAAACAAATATAAAGTAAATGTATAACATGTACCGTTATGAGGGTCTATAGGTATTCACACACATACAGCGGGAGATCCCGCTATAACACATTTCTGCTTATGAGATGGACCGAAGGCTCCAGGACTTGCCTCTGCTTTGAGGCAGAAGGACGTTTTCCTGTCACTGAATGGTGATGCTCGGGATCCAATGAATCGATTTCATGACCCTGCAAATATATCACAGTGATTCATGACCCTGCATATATATCACAATGCGATTCATGACCCTGCATATATATCACAATGTGATTCATGACCCTGCATATATATCACAGTGATTCATGACCCTGCATATATATCCCAACATGATTCACTGGACCCCCGATCATCGTGCTATAAATTTTCACCTGAATAGAACTTGCATTAAGATGTAGAACTTCAATGTCTATTACTGTTCTTAGGTGAGAACAACTGCCCCAGATAAATATAGAGTCAAACCCAGTAACAGCAGCTGTGAAGCTGGCTCCACAGTGGATATTGTGGTATCACTTCATGCAGGTGAGTAGATATTCTCTGCACCATTTGATTCTAGAATTATACATAAATCAGTATATTTTCATGTTGCAGATGTACCGGTACTTTTTTTCATAACCATTGTAATAAACGCTCATTTTCATGTGAGTCGAAACATTTAACGATAGTTTAAAGCAAAAAATATGTGTGTTTTATAAAAGAAAAAATATTTGCATAAGCACTAGAAATCTAAAAATCAAGCTTTTGATGACATTTAAACAAACAAAAAGTGCTTTCACTATAGGCTGAGATAGGAGCCAGATTTGAAGTACATTTTAAATTAGTTTTTTTCTTTTCCTGTCCCATAACTTCGATATTGCAGGGAAAGCTCAGGACCTTGTCATTGTAAGCACAGCTCTTGATTGATTGCATTACATTTATAAAGAGCATCCTTTCAGTTAGACAGATTTCCTAGGCAAATGTGTGCCACATGCATAATGGTTTTGCATAAATGTGCAGGAGAGAAATGTATTCAGCTCTTGATCTCCATATGTTCTACTTCTTTATAAATCGTTTTTTTTTTTGTTTGTTTGTTTTTAAAAAAAAAAGCTTTTGTAGCTTCGCTGCAAGATCGTTTCTTAGTGATGGCCGCTGAAATGGATCAGTCCGGTGGAACCAGTGCTCAGGATTTGGCACAGTTCTGGAAAGAAGTACCAAGGAATAAAGTAATGGAACATCGGTAAGTCTGTTTGACCAAAGATGTCATCACCTTTGTTGCAGTTCTAATTGTATGACTACTTGTATGGGTATGATGTACAAGGCTGTGATCTTTTACTATAAACCAATTAAAATTCATTAAAGCAAGTTCAATATCCGGGTACTATATTCTGAATTAATTTATTTTATGTTTATGGTTACATTTTTTTTTCTTTCTTATTCTGAAACACTTAAAGGACAACTAAAATTTTTTTTACACTTGTGCTTCTGTTCTAGAAGCATAAGTGAAAATTTATTTGACCCTAGTATGAGCATAAACTGACATGTACTTTTGATAGTACACGCCAGTTTGTAATGTGACCTGCAGCTTCCGCACAAGGTTGGTTATGAGCTCTCTCTGCTAGTGTAGAAAGAAACCTAGTTTTCAAAGGGGACCCTAGGTAGGTTTAAAAACGACAGGCTATATTATGAAAATATATATAATAAAATGCTGACATTCTCAAAAAGGCATTGTATTTGATGCTCAAGAATCCAAAATGAAATTCTAGCTCCACCCGCAAACTCATTTTCTGCAGACTTTACAGCTGAATGCTCAGAACTGCGTTTGTCGAGCAATTCCGACCACCAAAACACCCCCACCCCCCGAAAATTTTTTGGGAGATCACTGGACATGCATGATGGTGACATCACTAGCACATGCAAAATAGTGGCATGTACATGCACATTGAGTTCCCATGCCTCTATCTTCACAGAAGCATGAGGTTTTCTTCCTATGTATATTCTTGCAATGCTGTTGTTGCTCATCTTTATTGGAGACCCCTGACTGAGTCACAAGGTACTAGGGATGCTTCTTTTTTTTTTTTTTCTCTTGTTTTTACGGAGGGAGCACTTGGAACCTGTAAAAGGTAAGTTTTCAAACTAAGGGTTGCAAACTTAAGTAACACTAAAAAATGCATTTTATTCTAAAACTTATTATGCATTTACCTTTCCTAGAGACAAAAAACAAAGGTGTAAATGGGCAAAAGCTGAAACAGCCAGTCCTGTAGGATGTACCCTACTCGGGAGAGGAATCACTGTTTTTTGCTCGCTTTCACCATCTCTCTAGGTGCAGTAAGCTAGGGACCCATGTCTGGGCATACCCCAATATCTCACAAAAAACAAAGGTGTGGGATTTACCTTTCCTGCCAGAAAAAATGTCCTTTGGGATGTAGAAAAAAATAAAAGAAGCTAAGAAAGCTCTTTTACATTATAAATGTTTACTTGTTGGTTAGTTATGTACCAAACTTGTAGGTTAACAAATGTGACTGACAGCACTGTGGTAGAAACTGCATCACTTTGGCATCGAAATTGCATTTGATTACCTTTAAAATGTTAAGGTCAAGAAGGTTACATTTCAAATTCAGACCCTTTTTTTTTCCCCCTTGACTGTGAGAAGCATAGTTACAAAAGAACATACAATTCTATTTAAATCAACTGGAATTTAATGAATCATTAACTTGGCATCTGAATAGAAGTTAATTAATTTCGAACTTGGAATTATTTTCCATCTCAAAGTAATGAACTGGCTGGTAAGTTGGAGACAGCTCTAGCATTAAGTCGTGTTAGTTTTCGGAGTCAGGTTAATTTATATTCCCCAGGCATGATGAAAAGCCATTTTTGAGTATTATTGTTTGCGGTGTGAGACTCCGACTCTAATGAAATTACTTTCAGAGTTTATTAAGGAATTCTTTCACAGGAATTGAAGTTTTAGAGGCTCATTATAGATGAAATGTTTTGTTTATTGGCAGTATTTCAGAACCCCAGTGCATCTTAACACATTTTAGAGTTTTGTGGTATCTTGTTACTTTTTTTAAATAATCTTCATGTTTATTGGAAATTTGAATTTTGTATAGACTACTGCAGCTTAAGAGATATATTCTATATAAATATTTTTTTTAAATAAAAAAAGGGGCACCTTAATTAAATACATAAAGTCATCTAAAATAATGTTTTATTAAAATTGAAAAATGCTTATATTAATGTAAATATACTATTGTAATAATATTAAAGGGAATATATAGTGGCCAAAATGCCTCCTCCAAATTTTAATGCGTATTAAAGTACTTTAAAGTGCATCTTTTGCATTACTTTAAAAAAAAAATATGGTCTTACATTTAGATGAAATTGCACATTTGCAGAGGTTCAGGACGGCCCACTTTCACTTTCTTATTTTTCAGGCTCCTAAGGGATTCCTTTCCCCTGTAGCAGCCAATAAGAATTGGAATGTGATTTCCTGTTTAGTGATGTCATCAGACAATATGTCGCATTAGTGATCCTAGTATATACAAGAGCATGTCATCAAAGCATTACATCCCTTTCATATAAATTAAATGTCGGCTTGGCTGAGCATAATAGGCAGTGCAGTCCCCCCATAAATGCCAGCTTGGCTGAGCATAAGAAGTGCAGCCCCCCCCCCCCCCCCCATAAATGTCAGCTTGGCTTATCATGATAGGCAGTGCAGTCCCCCCATAACTGCCAACTTGGCAGTGCAGTCCCCCATATAATTACCACTCACATCACACACACACCAGTCACTCCACTCACATCAGGCGGAGAACTGAAATGCCCTGAAGTTCAGCAATTTCCGCCAGTTTCGGTCCCTTAGAAGAAAGGGAAATCCATAGAACCCAATGTGTCTGAAAGCCAGCGCGAAATCGCCATAAACGGTCAAATTAATACCAAAAACGGGCATATTGGGTAGCCGAACTATGGATTTCTCTGCAATTCGGTTTTATTCCCCAATCTGGCCCTAGTTCAAGACAGATCAGGGCATCTAGAAGAGTAGAGCCTTATATGGCTACTGGTAACTGCATGTGCTTTGGCTGAATGTAGCAGTGTGTACAAGAATTGATTGTGCGTTTCACCCTAATAAAGTTGGCAGCAATTAAAATAATGAGTCTTTGCTATATGAATTGCACTCACCTGCCACATTAAGGCACACACTCAGTCGAGTGAGACCTAATCTCGCAGAGAGAGCGTTGTTTAGGCCCAGCTTACTCTGCAAATCAAATTTAGAATTAACTACACAGCAAGCTATTCTGATCAATAGAGAATTATCTCTGCATTTAAGGCCCAGTAAATAAGGGTAGAAATTAGATCTTGTATTGTCTCTCTAAATGATACATCATACATGTGTATTAAGCTTGAGTTGATGTATAACAGTTTGTTTTACTTACCTGCTACATAGGCCTGTATGCAGATCTCTACTGGACAGTAAAACTGCAATGTGATCTTTTCAGTGGATGTCTTCTTGTCAGTAAGCTGTGTGTGTGTGTTTGTCTTGTGTTGCATGGCCGTTTTGCAGTGCATTTCAGCAGTACTTCTGATATTAAGCATGCTATTTTTTTGTTGTTATTTTCCTGCAGAACCATTAACCCTTTTTCGTGAGTGGATAACCTTTTTCAACTCCTCCAGCATTAAAATAGTTACACACACAGACCAAATCCCCTCCCCAATAAAATGACACATATAACTATATATATGAACATAACTCCTTCTCCCTTACCAAGTAAAACATAAAACCTTACAGAGAAGAGCTTGTGCTTGTGCAGCCAGACTGGCACATCAAGCAGTTTGCTGCTCTGTGGTAAGAGGACTGCTTTCTTGCTATCCATTCCTTGTTTTACCTTCAGGTATAGTGTTTGGAAGAAACAGACACAACTCTACATCTTGGAGCGCATGTTGCAATGTCTTCCAGTGGCATGTTGAGTTTCTGGGTTTGCTGTAGGGGAACACAATTAATTGTGGTTATTTGATATTGGTGCCTCTGATTATTTTTCCTCAAAGAAACATCTGAATTTATACATATACTGCCACACAGGGAATTTAACAGGGATAATTTGAGGCCCGTCACAAGCAGAAGATGAGTTTTTGGGCCATGTTGCCATGGACACCTGACAAGGCAGCTGGTGGCATCATGCTGAAGCTTTACCCTTAATATGGCAGCATTGTGAGTTCCTACACCTTTATCTAGTAAAAATGAATGTTTTTGCAAGTTCACTGGCCATAAAGTGGAGTTAATATGGTAATGATTTCCCATACAAAAGGAGACAGAACGTATGATTGTCCTCTTCCTTGCTCATCTCGGCTGAACAGGAAGCTTCTCAAGTGCGGCCGCGGGCTCATTCTCTCCCTACAATAGGACATGGCAAAGTACGGCTACTGTCTGAGACTTGTAATGGAAGTTAATGCATGATTAGCTGCATGTTAATCCTGATTTCTAAAATGTGAGATAAATTGCAATGGAAAAAAAAAGTTCAAGTCTCCCAGAGAGTTTATACATTGCTTTAGTCCTCGAGGACATACCTGCTGATTGCACAGGATTTACTTTACGGAAATTATCACTTGTATCTCAATGTAAAATCTAGCAGTAGTTGTAGTCCTCCTTTGTTTTTTGTTATAGTCATCACATACAGTGAGAAATCATTTCAATACTTAAGCAGCTGCAGAAGTGTATAGGGACTCTCTCCTAATCCTAAGCCAAGGACGGTAACTTGGAAACAAGATGTGGTGAGAGTGAGGGATCCATTAAGCAGGCTCAGAGGTTTCTTCAGCTTGACCTTTCTTGTAATGAACCCGATCAAGTGCAATAGAGCACATCATTTCTTTAATATGTACATTCAATAAAAGAAACATCTGGTTTTCAAAGAAATAATCACTTTACTTGTGCAATCTCTCATAAAGCTCATAACCCCAGATGACTTCTACACTTTAGTGAATATTTTTAATTTTATTCACTGTGTTTGATATGTGATACATGTATTTTATGTGTGTTTGATTAAAAGTTAAGTTATAATGCTTTGAGGGACTCATGTTTTCCTTGATATTTAGTCACCTTCCTTGGTTTATGCCCTATGTAAGTGCCTCTTCAGAACTTCTGACCCCTTCCCCCTTTTACACTGGTTATCCTGTCCCATTGGTCTTCCGGAACTAGTGCTTTATTCCAGCTCCTCTCCCCTTCTATCTGCCAGCTCCTCTCCCCTTCTATCTGCCAGCTCCTCTCCCCTTCTATCTGCCAGCTCCTCTCCCCTTCTATCTGCCAGCTCCTCTCCCCTTCTGTCTGCCAGCTCCTCTCCCCTTCTGTCTGCCAGCTCCTCTCCTCTTCTGTCTGCCAGCTCCTCTCCTCTTCTGTCTGCCAGCTCCTCTTCTCTATCTTGCAGCTCTTATCCTTTATTAAACGTTTCCCCCTTCTTTCCAGTGCCTCTGTATTTTATTCCCAATCCTCTGTCTTTGATGATCCCAGTAACACTTCACAAGTCAAGTAACCAGTTATGTTTTGTTCATGCAAGAGCTGACTACTAGATATAAACATAAAATGTGATGTTTTGACTGAAATTACATTTTCTTGCATCTGCTAAGCTCTGTTTTGTGTCAGACTGTGTTGTACTTGCTTCCCAAATACAAAAATCATTGACTTGTCCACATGAAAGGCTAATAATTTGGGCAGAGGTTTAATCAGAAACTGCTTACAGCACTGTGTAACACATGATAACCAATACTACTGACTTAATGAGTTTGATACATTCTGTTGAAGACCTTGTGGATGGGGGATAGCTTTTAGTCACAAACCAACACACATGTACAGTTTTTTCTATTTAACGTTAATACACAAAGCAGTCCAAAAACAATTCTATATTATCCAAACAAAACATTTTTATAGGGTTAAGAAGAACATGGGTAGATGAAACAGAGTAGGGTCCAGTCTAATCAGGCATGCCCTCCAATAAGTGACCGCAGTAAGGCTCGCCGTGCAGTCAGGTGCCGTACTTTATGGGTTTCCACCATGCAGATACAGATATCAGGACATGATCAAAATACAAGCGCACTCTGTGGCTGCACAAATTATAGTCCAGCGCTATTAAGAACATTCCATACAGGGTTTATTGTAGGAAACGGTAAAACAATATATATATATATATAGCAATATAATCAGTTGGCCTGAATCGTGTGGTCATATGGGCTGCTGTTTGGACACCCCTGATATATACGATTATTTTTTTATGTAATATGCATGGATTATGTGTGGATGGTATAAGTATATATGCAAAAGTGTATTCATAACTTTAACCTTGCAAATATGAGAGGTGCTATAGTGTTTTACTTTCCCTTTTATAGATTTGATTGACCAGTGACGGCATCACCAACACAGCTTAGAATGAGTTTGAGGGTAACACTGAAAATAAAGGGTTCGCTGGTTAGAGGGTGTTTTATTCCCTTTTAAATTGATAATTTTGTCCTTTCGCAGACTAAGATGTCACGTGATTGAACCAATCAAGCCTACCACATTATCACTGAAGGAGAATTCATTAAACCGGTCTTCCCCAGGCAATGAAGATTTCAATTTTAAGGTAACTTGTTGTTGTTCACAATAAATGCACCATGACGTAGGGCCACTTTAAGACCTTAATATATTGTTGTTCAGTGCTATAATAGACCCTCCTCAACTTACCATGTCATCATCGCTTTTGTCCATCTCAGCATTTCTTCCTTAACTCCAAATTTAGCCATATCTCTCAAAATTCTGTAAGGGAGAGGAGGGACGCATTTGCAAGCCATTGTGTATACTGTGTATATTTGTGTACATATCCAATTGTCATTTTATTTTTCCTCATGATTTTTTTTTTAAATTCATTTTGTTTTAACATTACAGCTAAGTCAACTTCTGGAATCAAATCGAAGACTGGAAGAACAGATTGGAAATTGCATCTGGTTCCAGCATCTGCTAGTCACCTTATTATCCTTCTTAGTTGCCATGGTGGGTGCTGCTTTGTATATGTCGAAGGGCCAAAGCAGTTAATTCCATATGGTTTATTTTTAATAAACTTCCTACACTAGTCCGCTCAGAAAATGAAATGAGAGAACTTTCGCCAAAAAAGGGTTTATCAACAAATTACCAAAGTGGCCTTGAAAATGCAGAGTTATGTTTATAACGAAAAAAAAAAACTTTTGTGAAACCTTCAATGCTAACTCTTTAATACATTCACCTACCCAAGTGAAAGAACTAATGCAATTAAAGGTGGAGAAGGAATGGTTTATCCTAATATGAGGAGACTATTCCATCTTTTGTGCTGTAGCTACTGCTTGCTGTGATACATCTGCTCATCTCATCGTCCTACAGAGAATAATGATGAATGCTTGTCTGCTGTATCAACTAGAAGCTGTGCTAAAAATCATTCGCCCACCTTATTTCAGCTCGCTGCATGTAATACTCCCAAGATTTATGGCCAACAATGCCATTGTTGGCAACAATCCCAGGCACATACAGCAGTGCATCTAACCTATGTCGTTTAAAAAAAACATGCATTGTCTAAGCACTGAAGAATTGAGCTCCAGATAACCCGGTACCTGTCCAAGGGAGTGTGGAGCTAAAACTTGCAGGGTCACACCATTTTGGCTCCGCCCTATTTATGTCCCAGGAACTTGTCGCTCAAAGTTGGCGGGTATGCAGTGCATGGGAACATTTCTCTGTGACCTCTACCTTTTTAATGTCAATTCATAAGGGCTCTGTATTTCAGCAGATTGTATAGAACAATAGAATTTCTTAAATTAACCAAACCATTTTGAACACTTTAGTTGCGCTATATATATTATTAGTTGACTAAATTAAATCTGTATTGTACCCCCCACAAAAATTTAAAGGGACAATACCATGATTTTTTTTGTTGTTCACTTTAAGCATAGTCTAAATTATGGTGATTATAATAGCTTTTTCAGGAATGTCAGTTTTCATAAAATTATCTTTCAACTTTGATTAAAAAAAATAAATAAAGCGCAAGATAGCCATAAAAAAAATAGTATCACCCTTCAAAGGTTTTAAATTAAATACAAATGAGCTTGAGAGGTTTGGTTATTCGCTCAAATTAATGGCTAAGAGTGTTTGTAATACAAGTTCCAGTTTTATGAAATCTATAGTCGCCCAAAAGCAATAATTTAGACTATGCTTAAAGTTGAATAAAATAATTTAAAAAAGTGAACTGGTTTTGTCTTCATTTGGAACTTTGACTTTATGTTCAATTTAATTTCCAAACGTTTACACATCTGATTATACAGTCTAGCATGCCTTAACCAGCTAATGCTGCTTCATAATGGTACAGACCAATCTACCGGTTTAGAAGCGTTTTTTGAACAATGAAGGAGACCAGAGTAAACTTTCCATTTAGTTATCATGTGTTATGACGGTCTACTGCTTGTTTCTCAGCATGTCCAGAGTATGTTTTACAGATTGTATTAGAGACCGTTTAGAACCTCAGGGTGTAAAATTCTATTTTCTACTCTTATTGTTTTCATCAACATGTGGTGTATAGGACAATCCTGATCTACCTTTATGTTTAGGGCAATGTTTATGGCAAAATGAGTCTGAGACATTATGTACCTTAGGGTTTATGTGCAAAAGTGGAATCCACAGTCATAGCACCAACTACTGTCCCTACCACCATGTGTGCCAATGTATAATAGTACAAAAGTCAGGAGTTAGTAATGTCTGTTCCTGGGATTACTGGGTGTTCCAACATATTTGGCGCTAGTGCACCCCAAGTATATGTAAAAAAGGTCTTGTTACGCACACGAAAGGGTGGCAGGTTTTTTAAAAATGTGTAATCGCCATTCAACAAGAGAAGTAAAGATAGCATCTTTTCTTTACCTTCCTGACACTTTTATGTGCAAAATATTTTATAGTTAACCCTCACTGTCCTGGATGATATCTGCACCATAAATTGACTTGGACATGTATAGCAGGCAACAATTACAAGTCCTATTTTCAGTAGAAGTGGGGCAGGGTAGGCGTATTGAGCGAAATTTACTAATATGCTGACTATTAAAAATGTGAAAAATATATTCTATGTATTTGTGAGTATAAAGTGTTTTAGGAAATTTTTATGATTTTTGTTAACTTATAAAATTTGTTTATTTACATTGTTGACCATGATATTTGTGTTTCTTTTTTTCGAACTGGCAATTTTGTTTTAGCATTTTATTTTTTTATTTTATTTTTTCCATTTTTTTTTTACCCAATAATGATCTATTGGGAGCAGGACTTTTTGTTTTATAATTAAAATCTGTTTCACAAATTAGTTTTATTTTTGTTATTTAACATGACTAATTAATACAATTCTTTATATGTTAAGTGCAGATTTTCAGTTGCATATAATTTATTCACTTGATTTAGGGCAAGGTTATCTCTAATAAATCTTGTGGGGGGGGGGAAAGCACCTCGTCCCATAGCTGATGTCACCTTTTAATCAGAACTCGAACCATAGCTTCTAATTACACTACCACTACATCTCCTTTATGTCAATTACTGTGTCCTCGTTGCCCGCTGTGTATCTTATGTGCTCTCTTGCGAAGCTCTGTCACACAGAAAGGGGTTTTTTTTTTTTTCCCATTCACGTACAGGTTAGATAACTGTCGCATTATGGGTTAAGTATGTGAAGAAAGCACCATTTTGTGTTGCATGTGAAACTCTCCAGAGCTAACATAAGATGCAGTAGGGTCAACAGGAGAGGATGGAGGGAAAAGGAAGTGTGCCGTTTGTAGAGTCTACTCTAGATGGATGATTAGCCTTAATTATAAGGTGTGTTATCGAGCAAGTAATTCAATATTGAAGAGTGACCTTGGAGTCAAAGTTGCCTTATATTTGAGCAAATCCAGATGTTTTTGGAAAACTGAATACTAAACGAAGCTTATTGAGTCTGGTAGAGAATCAAGTAAACTTCACACATACACAGAATACAGAGCAGCTCTAAAACATTCTTTACTCAAAACGTAAACCAAGATTACCCACAGATTAATGTGATTTCCATTTAATTAGGCAATATTGAATTAACCATGTGTGGGATTGCATCCCCATTTTCACACCTTGGTTTTCCCATCTTGTAACTTAATTTTTTTTTTTTTAAATTTGTAACCTTCACTTCTCTGTGAGCAAAGAGGCACCATGCACAATGGCCTTTGTGTCCAAACAAACATATAATGATGGAACCACTAACACTCGTATATTAACCTTTTTTGTTTCTTACATTCCTTTAGCAAAAGTTTATGAAAGACACATCTCATACTAATCAGACACATAGTCCTTTTGTTAAAATCTGAGGAGAAAAAAAAAAAAAACCTCCTCCATAATTTAGACACCATATCCACATATAAAATAAGGTTTTCTAACTATCTAAAATATGCATATTAAGCAGTTGTCAAGGTGTATTACAGTGGAATGATTGGCCAAGCCTCATGTTTTGTAGGGGAGCTCTTAATTTCTCTAATTTGCTTATTACTGACACTAGTAAAGTGCAATTTAAAAGCCTTAACCCAGGTCCAGTACGTCATGTGCAGCAAATGAGAATTCTTTGTATGTAACATACTCTTTAATAAAGTTGAAGTGTCTCTGCGTCCAGTCCCTGTGTCCGTGTGATTGGGCTACTGCGCATGTGCCCCACGGACAGCCGTTGCTAGGGCAACAGGGACGCTCACGGACGCAGGGACACATCACACCATAGCGTCTCTGTTGCCCTAGCAACGTCTGGGACATGCGCAGACCCGCCACTTCAAGTTTCGCCCGGCCTTTGAAGCGGCAGGTCTGCGCATGTCCCCGACGTTGCTAGGGCAACAGGGACGCTACGGGGACGCTATGGTGTGATGTGTCTCTGCGTCCAGTCCCTGTGTCCCTGAGCGTCCCTGTTGTCTACGTTGCTAGGGCAACAGGGACGCTCACGGACACAGGGACTGGACGCAGAGACACATCACACCATAGCATCCCTGTTGCCCTAGCAACGTCGGAGACATGCGCAGACCCGCTGCTTCAAGTTTCGCCTGGCTTTGACGCAGTGGTCTGCGCATGTCCCCGCCGTTGCTAGGTTTACGGGGGCGCTATGGTGTGATGTGTCTCTGCGTCCAGACCCTGTGTCCGTGAGCGTCCCTGTTGTCTACGTTGCTAGGGCAACAGTGACGCTATGGTGTGATGTATCTCTGCGTCCAGTCCCTGTGTCCGTGAGCGTCCCTGTTGTCTACGTTGCTAGGGCAACAGGGACGCTCACGGACACAGGGACTGGACACAGAGACACATCATACCATAGCGTCCCTGTTGCCCTAGCAACGTCGGGGACATGCGCAGACCCGCCGCTTCAAGTTTCGCCCGGCCACGCTAAGGTGGTAAGTAACACGGGGGGGGGGGGACATAAGGGGGCAACATAGGGCCCCCTCTCTCGTCCACATATCTTCTAGCGCCCGTTAATTTAACAGGTTTAAGGTCTATATAGAATAATACGGTTCTAAATCTGGCCGTAGAGTTGGTCCACAAGGATGTTCTTCCAATTTGCAGTATATTCTGCTACACAGAGGGAAGATAAATATCTAGCTCTGCGCTACAGCAAGATAGAATATCGAAGGTGGATAACATAGGGTTGCAGTGAAGATAAAACAATGATGTGATACGTTTTCAGTAGATTGAAAGAAGTATTGCTGCTTTGACAAATGTCTCTTGTAAAGGCTTCATGGAGATGAGTTCATTTCTGAACTTCCTCCAAAAGAACACTTAGAGAAAATTCAATAACCAACCACAGGAATGGGGCCATATGATAAAAAAAAAAAATCACATTGAAATCACTGTTTAATTGAAGAATGACGTTTGGATTTTTGCAAATAGAAGTTCTATAATAATGAAAGAATACACATAAAGTACCTAATTATACCTCTTTGCTCTGTATAGCTCTATCCAGAATCTCTGGGAAATCTGTTTTCCCCTGACCAAATATTTTAGACCAAATGTCTGTCCCTTGAGCTATACAGCGTAAATCCCGATCAATAAGGTACTTCAGGAAATCTTTCAATTTAAAATAACTTAATTTGGTGCCTACAGTTTAAAATGGGTATATCTATCATAGTGGGTAGACCCACTGGGATAGATATGAAAGAAATATAGCCACATATATAATGAGTATGTTTCACAGCTATAAATTGGCAAGAATTTGTGTCCTCAGTTTTTTTTAGGGTTCAAATACTAAGTTAGTAAAGGAAACCCTAGCTTAGAGGATACAGAAGATACAAGGAACGCCAGAGGGCAAGTTGAGGGCAATTGTGGGGCTGAACTTTACATAGGACACAGGTATGAGACTGACATTAAGGTTCTGCTAATAATTCCCATGTATGCTGAATATTGCCTGCAATTACATTGAAGTGAAATCTTCCTAATTGTAAAATGATGTTGCTGGTCATAGTGCTAGATTACACCTGTGTTTGGTACGGAAAGGATTTCATAAAAATAAAAAGCTGTAAAATGACTATAATCAGTCTGTGAATCAAGCTGCTCCATGGGGTTATTATCAAAGGGCTGTCAGTTTTTCATTTTTATGGAAGCTCCATTCAGGTGCCTCTGCCAGTGAACACAATAATTAAACCCATGCTTTTAAACCATACGGCAGTCAATTAAAATGAATGATGTGCATCAAGTACATTGAATAATGAATTTTTGTCTGTGTGCCCTGAATTTCAGCCAATATTGATTGTAACCACACGGCTTGCTGCTTGCAGTCAATTTGTTACATAAACAGCCAAATTTTAGCTTTTAACCTTTCCGTTCCCAATCCAAGGCTTAATGTTTCCCAGAGGCGTCGCTAGGGGTGGGCTACTGGGGCTATAGCCCCGAGTCCCCCCTTCATCGCCCCGAATACAGACTCTGGGGCTAAAGTATTCTTTAGCCCCGAGACTCCAGGGCTTTAAATATATAAAAAAAAAAAAAAAATCCCCCGGTGAGCTTTCCTCCGTCAGGGACATAGTCCCAGAATCGGAGGATTAACCTCACGCGGGGGTGAGGGCCGATCGGGAGGAGAGGCTGCTATAGGGAGCTCTCCTCCTGGCCATTGAGATCACAGCGCAACGGGTGCAAGCTCCGCCCCCTTCGCGCTGTGTCAGCTGCTTGCCGGATGTCAGGTGGACGGACATCCGGCAGAAGCTCCTGGATGACGGACCAAGTGTAAGGTAAGTAAAAAAAAAAGTGTGACTGTGTATGGGTGTCTAGGTGTGTGTGTGTCTGGGTATTACTGGGTTCTGACTGGCACACTATTACTGGGCTCTGAGTGGCATAATATTACTGGGCTTTGACTAGCACAATATTCCTGGACTCTGACTGGCACAATATTCCTGGGCTCTGACTGGCACAATATTCCTGGGCTCTGACTGGCACAATATTCCTGGGCTCTGACTGGCACTATATTACTGGGTTCTGAGTGGCACAATATTACTGGGCTCTGATTGGCACAATATTACTGGGCTCTGACTGGCACAATATTCCTGGGCTCTGACTGGCACAATATTACTGGGCTCTGACTGGCACAATATTCCTGGGCTCTGACTGGCACTATATTACTGGGTTCTGAGTGGCACAATATTGCTGGGCTCTGAGTGGCACACTATTACTGGGCTCTGAGTGGCACACTATTACTGGGCTCTGAGTGGCAGACTATTACTGGGCTCTGACTGGCACACTATTACTGGGCTCTGACTGGCACAATATTACTGGGCTCTGACTGGCACTATATTTCTGGGTTCTGAGTGGCACAATATTACTGGGTTCTGAGTGGCACAATATTACTGGGTTCTGAGTGGCACAATATTACTGGGCTCTGAGTGGCACACTATTACTGGGCTCTGAGTGGCACACTATTACTGGGCTCTGAGTGGTACACTATTACTGGGCTCTGACTGGCACAATATTCCTGGGCTCTGACTGGCACAATATTACTGGGCTCTGACTGGCACAATATTCCTGGGCTCTGACTGGCACAATATTCCTGGGCTCTGACTGGCACAATATTCCTGGGCTCTGACTGGCACTATATTACTGGGTTCTGAGTGGCACACTATTACTGGGTTCTGAGTGGCACACTATTACTGGTTTCTGAGTGGCACACTATTACTGGGCTCTGAATGGCACACTATTCCTGGGCTCTGACTGGCACACTATTCCTGGGCTCTGAGTGGCACACTATTCCTGGGCTCTGACTGGCACAATATTCCTGGGCTCTGAGTGGCACAATATTACTGGGCTCTGAGTGGCACAATATTCCTGGGCTCTGAGTGGCACAATATTCCTGGGCTCTGAGTGGCACAATATTCCTGGGCTCTGACTGGCACACTATTACTGGACTCTGACTGGCATAATATTACTGGGCTCTGACTGACACAATATTACTGGGCTCTGACTGGCACAATATTACTGGGCTCTGACTGGCACAATATTTCTGGTGTCTTACTGGCACAATATATCTGGGCTCTGACTGGCATAATATTACTGGTATCTGAGTGGCACACTCTTACTGAGTTCTGACTGGCACAATATTCCTGGGCTCTGACTGGCACAATATTCCTGGGCTCTGACTGGCACAATATTACTGGGCTCTGACTGGCATAATATTACTGGGCTCTGACTGACACACTATTACTGGGCTCTGACTGGCACAATATTACAGGCATCTGACTGGCACACTATTACTGGGCTCTGGATGACACAATATTCCTGGTATCTGACTGGCACAATATTACTGGGCTCTGAGTGGCACAATATAACTGGTATCTTACTGGCACAATATTACTGGTATCTTACTGGCACAATATTACTGGCCTCTGAATGGCACACTATTCCTGGCATCTGACTGGCACAATATTACTGGGCTCTGAGTGGTACAATATTACTGGGCTCTGAGTGGCACAATATTACTGGGCTCTGAGTGGCACAATATTCCTGGGCTCTGAGTGGCACAATATTCCTGGGCTCTGAGTGGCACAATATTCCTGGGCTCTGACTGGCACACTATTACTGGACTCTGACTGGCATAATATTACTGGGCTCTGACTGGCATAATATTACTGGGCTCTGACTGGCACAATATTTCTGGTGTCTTACTGGCACAATATATCTGGGCTCTGACTGGCATAATATTACTGGTATCTGAGTGGCACACTCTTACTGAGTTCTGACTGGCACAATATTCCTGGGCTCTGACTGGCACAATATTCCTGGGCTCTGACTGGCACAATATTACTGGGCTCTGACTGGCATAATATTACTGGGCTCTGACTGACACACTATTACTGGGCTCTGACTGGCACAATATTACAGGCATCTGACTGGCACACTATTACTGGGCTCTGGATGACACAATATTCCTGGTATCTGACTGGCACAATATTACTGGGCTCTGAGTGGCACAATATAACTGGTATCTTACTGGCACAATATTACTGGTATCTTACTGGCACAATATTACTGGCCTCTGAATGGCACACTATTCCTGGCATCTGACTGGCACAATATTACTGGGCTCTGAGTGGTACAATATTACTGGTATCTGAAAGGCACAATCTTACTGGTATCTGACTGGCACAATATTACTGGGTTCTGAGTGACACAATATTCCTGGTATCTATAATTGTACAATTTTCAAACACTGAAAACATTGTGGGTGTTTTCTTACATTTTTATTATGGGGGGGGGGGGGTGGAGGGGGTGCAACACTCAGGGTCCGCCCCGGGTGCCAAATGCTCTAGGTACGCCCTTGTGTGACTGTGCTCATCTGGGCTCTAGCCCCAGATCATCCGAAGACTTAGCAACGCCTCTGATGCTTCCACTGGCAATAAAATGAATAAAGGGTCTGTTCAATTTGCACCAGACTACGGCCCCGAAATGATGGCCCCAAAGTCCTGACTGATTCAGGGCACATCAGGGACATATGGGGAACCAAATTTTGAGGTGCGCAATTTGTGCCTCATAGCCAATTACACCGTGAGACTTGCTGAAAGCTGTCAACATCCCCAAACTGAAAGGCAGCCTTGATCATCTTCATACACTACTATAGGGATGACAGAGGCTCATTTTGGGGGGGAAATTGCCAGGTTCACCATTGGCTGGGTTTTCATGATTCTGACCACAACAAGATTAACCCCTCGAGTGCTAATACTGTGCGGGTAACTATACAGAGCGTTGTATTGTATTATTCACTTTTTTGTGTTTAAGAGAAGGTTTAACTGTTATCTCATAAACCTCTATAAAAACCCTTCTCTGCTGGTTCAAATAGAAACCCTTTCCTTTAGTGAGTTAACCAGCTGGTATTAACAAGCTGTTACCATGGTTACTCACCTCGCTTCTATAAGCCAGCCCCTGCTCAGAGCAGGTATTTAAGCAGCCAGTCTCAGTAGCTCATTTGCCCTTGCGTTGTTTCTGGCTTCCAAGTTCTGTTCCTCGTTTCCTGTGTTCCTGACCCGGCTTGACTGACTTCTCTTCTCATCTGACCACCCACTTTGGATCCTGACCCTGGCTTGCTTCCTAGATATTGCTTTTGGACTATTTTTTACCTTTTTTGCTATTTATTATTAATAAAGGTATTTTTGCATTTTACCTTCTGTTTCTCTCTGGTTCATGGTCCCTAACCAGCCTGTAGTTGTGGGAGGGGCTTGCTTTCCCTTCTTAAGGGACACAATACCTCTCCTCACTAACGTTTCCAGGACTGGCAATATGCATACCGCGACTTCTGCTTCTCCAGGCCTCGCCAGGACACTCGTACCTTCTCCTAGCAGACTGTCCGGAAATCTTCAAAACTGTTAGTCATAAAGACGACCGTCGCGCCTCAGTCGCAGGCACACAGCGTCACCCCATGTCGGCTTTATGCTATTACCAGATACGTATGCATCTGTTTGTTGTTATTTGAAATATTATGATACTTTGAGTCTTCAGCCTAATTTGTGGTTCGCAATCATACGAAATGCCTGACTCCTGTTCAGTTAAATGCTGTATTGTAATGTTGGCCTCTAGTGGCTGGTTATGATGTTACCTATGTCTATATGTCAAGTTTTTCTCTGCTTATGTAATCTGATTATTCCGAATAGTTAAGCAAGCGCATTGCTTGATCATTGCATTTCATGAGTTATCATGTAGAGGTATGACGTAATGCTTGTTCTTTTAGGTTGCATAATTATTGATCTGTCTTCT
Source organism: Pelodytes ibericus (assembly GCA_036172795.1). Classification (NCBI taxonomy): domain Eukaryota; kingdom Metazoa; phylum Chordata; class Amphibia; order Anura; family Pelodytidae; genus Pelodytes; species Pelodytes ibericus. Next base: position 43,177,507 of record CM069857.1, read on the forward strand.
GGCTGTGGTCCGGGTCTTATTTTGTCTAGAGACCATAGGTACTAGGTCACCTAGTTCAACATTCGCTCTTAATTTAGTGCTGTTTCAACTTTGCAAGTTATAAACTGGTATTGCTAGGGCTGCGTTACCTGAGACATACTCCGTATTCTGTATTACATCAGGTATGTCAATCTCAATATGATTATGCCTCCATCCCCCCCCCCCCCCCCACCTACATGCAACTAGATAGTTATATACTGGTTTAGGAGTCCACTAGTTAATTTTGCAGGCCTTTATGCCTTAGCATAGTGGTCCCACGAAGACAACACCCATCCTCAAGCTCTGAGGTATTTTTGTCCATCGAGCCAACACATAGTTAGTTGCCTCACTTGGTCACATAGAAAGGGCCTCACCTGTCACTCCCATTCTGTCTTATGCTTTACAAGTCACCAATAGGCCAACACCCCGCCACATTATTCGGTGGCCACGAAATCCCCTAAGGGCAACTCATAGATAGAGCCTCTCAGTCCGCTTGGCAATTAGCAGGGCCTCGCCTGTCACCAAACCTAGGTAATTTTCTTGTCACTTGGCAGTAGTTAGTCAGCCAGTACAGGAATGCCACATTGTCAACAAAGGATGCTCCGCATCCGACCATATGTGTACATGTCCCAGGTGTTCTTAACATTGCAGCTGATCACTTATCTCGATCTCGATTGCAGGAATTCTGCAGAGTATTACCAATGGCAGCCCAGGTAGCTACCCCAACACCACTGTGGTGAGACATGACTATGGCCTAGACAATCTATTAGCTCACGGTCAGCACCTCTCACAGCTGGCGGTTTCTGTCAACAATAAGAAATCATATGATAGGCTTTTCCACGTTTTTAACCAGTTCTTGCTAGAGTTTAATATTGTAGGTATATTTTCTATGGAAACAATGGTCGCTTTCATTTCTTTTTGCCACCTTCACTTAAAACTGTCTTTCAGTACTCAATACTATTAAATTATATTTAACCGGCATACAACACCATATCCTCACTTTATGGCCTAACATAGAAACATAGAATGTGTCGGCAGATAAGAACCATTCGGTCCATCTAGTCTGCCCAATTTTTTTGAGTACTTTTATTAGTCCCCTGTTCCCGGTCTTATAGCTAGGATAGCCTTGTATCTATCCCACGCATGCTTAAAATCCTTGACTGTGTTTACCTCTACCACTTCTGCTGGCAGGCTATTCCATACATCCACTACCCTCTCAGTAAAGTAATACTTCCTGATATAACTTTTAAATCGTTGCCCCTCTAATTTAAAACTATGTCCTCTAGTTGTGGTAGTTTTTCTTCTTTTAAATATACTCTCTTCCTTTACTGTGTTGATTCCCTTTATGTATTTAAATGTTTCTATCATATCCCCCCTGTTATGTCTTTCCTCCAAGCTATACATGTTAAGATGCTTTAACCTTTCCTGGTAAGTTTTATCCTTCAACCCATGAACCAGTTTAGTAGCCCTTCTCTGAACTTTCTCCAAAGTATCAATATCCTTCTGGAGATACGGTCTCCAGTACTGCGTACAATACTCCAAGTGAGGTCTCAAACACAGTTTCCTTTCACCCTATCAGATTAAAACAATATTGAAAGGTATAAAAGACTCCAGCCCTATTCCTACACCCTCTAGATTACCCATACACGGTCAACTGTTCCAGTCACTTTCTGATCTCACTGATCAGTGACCTCACTGTTCAAGACACAAACGAATCACGTCATAAAAAACTGCCATTTATCTGGCTTTCTATGGATTTCTCAGGCCAAGAGAATTCACTGCCATAAATGCTAACACTCCGGACTACATCAAAAGAGCTCAACTCATAAAGACACACGCCCATTATGTACTACCCCTAAACCATACAAAAACTAGCGGAAGGGGTCAGTCAGTCACTCCCTTTTCTCATATCTTTATATAGGGTGGGCCCTCTATTATTATAGGCCTACATCATCATCAGTTCTTCTACTCGGTTCTTCTAATTGTAACATACTCATTATGGCTTTTATGCCCCGAACACACACACATATATATAGATATAGATAAATAGACCAACCTTTTTGTATTACTAGTTTTAAAATGATTACAGGTGTTGTTATTATATTAATGCCTTTTATATATATATCAATATTTATAAAAAGATGTATATATACATGTTAGTCTCCCATTCAGGTAATTTACGATGCATTAATCCATATAACAATGCATTATGAGCGACATTAATGCAATAAAATTACTTCTGAAACCCTCAATAATATTGATTTTGTAGTTATATGAATGTCATGTCTACAAGCTAAAAAAAAGATCATTAAAACATGATTAAACCCAAATGAGGCAGAAGGCAATTGCCATTGCTCATTGGCTGTCTTTTTCCATCATTGATGTGTGCGTGCGTCAATTTGGGGATGAGCAGCTTCTCTCCCGCTGGTGGGGTGTCACAGATGCAGAACACCAATCAGAGCTATTAGCTAATGGAGCAGCATCTCTGCAATATACCAGTTTGGATGTGTCAAGATGACTTCTAAGTCAAATGGGAATCACTTCTGTACAGTCATCCGTAGGAGCATGGCTTAAAGGTCTTTTTAATCAGAAAACAGAAATGCAAGTCTCAGTGGATAAAAATATAAAACATAACCTTTAATAATATAACTTAACATTAATATAAAAGAACAGAAACAACAAGACCAGTTTATAAGTGCCCAAAAAGGTGCAAAAAAGTGAATAGCAAAAAACATTAAATATATATATTCTTGGGATCTTCAATTTTTGCACTTTTTTGGGGCACTTATAAATTGGTCTTTTTGTGTGTGTTCTTTTAAATTAATTTTAACTTATTATTAAAGGTTATGTTTTATATTTTTATCCAATGAGACTTCACAATGCTTTTCTTTTTTTCTAAGAATTTCATTTTGGATACCGAGGTTGAAGTTTCTTTCGGTTATGATGCTTTTAATTATCTTTAATTAGAAATGTTCAACGCTGAATGTTTCATTTTTTGATTCTTTCTTTTTTTCATCATACCGACGTTCCCTTCTGCTCAGTGTGTTAGTCCCTCTTTAAAGGGACTATATCACCTAAACTTTGTTTATACCGTGCATGTAGAGAATAAAAAATGACTGAAAATACCTAAACTAAAATGGGTTTAAAATGTGTCTGTGGAGTCTCCTGCTTATGACATCACCTGTGGCATTGTATGCAAATGAACTGATTTTCAATGGGAAATGTGTAATCTGCATACTAACCCAGGAGAACTGGAGCCTCCACAGACACAATGAAAACATATGTTTTTCTTATGCATGCCCATTCAACTTTGTTAACACAATGTGTAGATCATTTTCAATAATTTATTATCTTTACATTTACAATAAGGACGATGTTAGGTGAAAAGTTCCTTTAGGCTAACCCTTTAACAAGCTTGGTTACTCAATCTATTAATCAGTGATTATATATGGAGACATATACCTATATTTACAACAATTATTGAAAGGGAGTGGAAGAGGTAAAATGGCGGGAAGAACAGAAAACAGTGTCATTTGCATCATGGTGAAATACCAGTTATGCAAAAAAAAAAAAAAAGCTCCTTAACACACCATAAAGCAAGTTAACAGTCTAAATAATGTAAAACTCTGAAATATCTGTTCATCTTTACCAGAGGTGAAAAATCTGTGCATATCTCATACTCTTAAACGTAAGGGCTGTATAATCTATATTCTTTGAGAACATATATAAATAAATATTAAATAATGTTGTTTCCCTTGGAGATGAGATTAGAAAAGTCATATTCTGTAAGTGGATGAACTTGAAGGACTACATGTCTTTGTTTCAACTTACTTATCTATGTAATATACCTGCAGAAAATAACTTTGGCTCTGTGTTTGTTAGATATCTTTTTTTTTTTATCCGTTCAATAGAAATTCGATGTGTTTTAAGGTGATAGTAGTTGCCACGCATCATCCTTGATTCTAATTAACCGCTTCACATGAGTAATCATACTGCGAGTGCACTGTAAACTTTACCTACCAGTGTCCCAAGAAGCGGGACAATTGAGGCACATGCACTAAAGGGGGGGGGGGGGGGAGGGGGAGGCTCAATATATGCTACTTTAGTAGGAGCAAAAGTTTACTTTATAGAGCCCCTTGTTGAGAGAGACACTAATTTTTAAATATAATAACATAGACATGCTGAATAAAGCTCCCTTCAATCGATTATATATATATATATATTAATATTATGACGATCACTCACTATGATAGTGAACCATGGAGACTACTAGGGAGAGGTTAAAGGGAAATGTATTTGAATAAGTACATGCAACGGTGATTTCTGTCTTTTTTTTTTTTATTTTCTTTAATAGAAGAAAAAGTGAAAAAAGTTGTTTTTTTTCTTCAAGAACTCTTAAAGCCTATCTATGTGTATTATCTCTCTCCCACTGACAGGCTGATGTGACCAAGCTTTGTATAACTAATCATTATGACTTTTTGCTGCAGAAAGTAATTTGTGGAATAATTTCCTTCTGTAATGGGCATTGGAATTATTTTAGTGATCGTCTACTTTGATTGCATATGACTTTTCAACTACTTCACTTGCGTCTCAAACCAATTTTCCCTTATCGTCCTTGTCATCCCTGTAATAACAATATTAAAGTTATACAATTGTGGCTCCGGTGACTCTTAACCCAAGAAAGTACAGACTTGGAATATAGGAAATTAAAGCAACCAATTTCTTTATTTTTCCCAAAACAAGCAGTGTTAAAATTATACCATGCATTTGCTAACTGACAGTTTGATTGCAGACCTTCAAGACCAAGTCCTTCCTCGGTGGTTTATGAGACTCAAAACAAACTTTCTTAATAGTACAACACGGTTCACATCTTAACGCAGGATGTTGCAAGAATACATTTCCCATACTCCTCTGCCAGCCTCTTAGCTAAAAGAGCATAATGGGAGATGTAGTTTATCAGCAGCTGGAAGGCCGCAGGTTTCCCACCCCTGTCTTAAAGGGACCTCTAAATATTGTTAATACTGTGAATGTAGAAAATAAAAAATAATGAAAGTTATCTATCTAAACATTGCGAAATATATAAATGAAAAGAACATATGATTTAAATGTTTGTGATGTTTCCCGTTTATGACAACGCCTGTGGCTTGAGATGCCAATTACATATTTGTCATTGAACAATAGTTAATTTGCATACATAGAAACATACAAACATAGAATGTGTCGGCAGAAAAGAACCATTCGGTCCATCTACTCTGCCCCCCAAATTTTTTTTTTAGTACTTTTATTAGTCCCCCGTTCCCGGTCTTATAGCTAGGATAGCCTTGTGTCTATCCCACGCATGCTTAAAATCCTTGACTGTGTTTACCTCTACCACTTCTGCTGGAAGGCTATTGCATACATCCACTACCCTCTCAGTAAAGTAATACTTCCTGATATTACTTTTAAATCGTTGCCCCTCTAATTTAAGACTATGTCCTCTAGTTGTGGTAGTTTTTCTTCTTTTACATATACTCTCTTCCTTTACTGTATTGATTCCCTTTATGTATTTAAATGTTTCTATCATATCCCCCCTGTTACGTCTTTCCTCCAAGCTATACATGTTAAGATGCTTTAACCTTTCCTGGTAGGTTTTATCCTTCAACCCATGAACCAGTTTAGTAGCCCTTCTCTAAACTCTCTCCAAAGTATCAATATCCTTCTGGAGATACGGTCTCCAGTACTGCGTACAATACTCCAAGTGAGGTCTCACCAGTGCTCTGTACAATGGCATGAGCACTTCCCTCTTCCTACTGCTAATACCTCTCCCTATGCAACCAAGCATTCTGCTAGCATTTCCTGCTGCTCTATTGCATTGCCTACCTACCTTCAAGTCCTCTGAAATTATTACTCCTAAATCCCTTTCCTCAGATGTTGAGGTTAGGACTCTACCAAATAGTCTATATTCTGCTTTTGGGTTTTTACGCCCAAGGTGCATAATCTTGCACTTGTCCACATTAAATATCAGTTGCCACTGCTCTGACCATTTTTCTAGTTTAGCTAAATCATTTGCCATTTGGCTTATCCCTCCATGAATATCAACCCTGCTGCAAATCTTTGTATCATCAGCAAAAAGACATACTTTGCCAACAAGACCTTCTGCAATATCGCTAATAAAAATATTAAAGAGAATGGGTCCAAGTACAGATCCCTGAGGTACCCCACTAGTAACAAGACCTTGCATCGAATATACCCCATTGACTACAACTCTCTGTTGCCTGTCACTCAGCCATTGTCTAATCCATTCAACAATATTGAAATCCAAACTCAAAGATTTCAGTTTATTGATAAGCCTTCTATGTGCGACAGTGTCAAAAGCCTTACTGAAATCTAGGCAAGCAATGTCTACTGCACCACCCTTGTTTTATTATTTTAGTCACCCAATCAAAAAAATCAATAAGATTACTATTCAGTTCTGGGAATAGGAACACATGTTCCACACTGTTTCCCAGGTGTTCCGGCACCAGGCACAGGTTGTTTGGCAAACGGATCACCTATTTTGCCTGCTGGTATGCATTTCCCACACAAGAATTCACCATTCTGGGAAAAGGAACACATGTTCCGCACTGTTTCCTTCTTATTTTCCTTCTTCCATGCCTCCTGCAGGATTTGATCCTTAATATACATTATACGTATAATACGTGATTGTAAATCATACAATAGTACCCCTTGGATCAAAGGGTCTTGCACCCAGGATTTAAGGATCTATAAATATAGCAAACACAACTCTAAGGTAAAGCTCTAGATCTTCAGAATTCACTGTGTATAGAACTCGGATATTCTTCCTTCTGGATCTATACTCCATATCCATAATTTTACTTTCAAGTTTTTTAACTCTGTTTTGTAGTATGTAATGAGATATTTATAGGGTTTTAAACTCTTCCTTGATTTTATTTACTGTAGTAGTATCCGGCTTCAGAGTTGGAGGATTTCATTTCTACGTTCTAACATGCTACTTTCATTGTCTTTCTGTATTTTGAAGTATAGGTTATTCATCATATATGAAATTGCTTAAAATGTAATTGATGGTTGCAACCGCTTCCCCACTGCTGTGGGATCCAATAATGGTAGTCGTTTTAAGATCCGGATGGTCTACCAAACTTCTATTGCTCTCATTCTGTGGATCTTGATTTTTTGGAGAACAAAACAAAATAAATGATTTATTCTTATCCGGTATGTTCCCCTTCTCTTTCTTTTTCTTGGGTGCCATTGCCACTTATTAGCAAACAGGGCCAACCAGAATCTTTTAAGTCTGGACCCGAATAATGGTTCTGTAGAGATAACCTATTCAACTATTTTTTAGGGCTAAGAACCTACTTAGTTTCTTATTTCCGATACATCAAAAACAATTCAAGCTGTAGTCAATTGGTGTTCCAAATAATATACTTTTATTTAGAATGCCTGGCATCTATTGCTTCTACAACCAGAACACATGAGTCTCTGTCATTGATTTTATTCATGCAGTTTGTATAGTTAAGATATTTTCTCATAGTATTTCAGAGGTCTCGGAGGCCACCACTTCCCCCAGGACCCCACTGAATAATCTTATATGTTGCTTCATTAAGTTTCTATAAAGCTCCAAAAGACGTTTAATCGATATGAAACTTTATCCTCTCTCTGAAGATGTAAAGCTATTTGTACAATCAGGATAACATCTTGTCACAAGAAGCCAAAAGCTCCTTATTCAGATATTATAATGGCCACATTTGTCAGCCCTGCCAACATTGTAACATCCACTGCTTTGAAGGTGACTTCGACACCAGTCATATACAAACTCCTCAGGATTGAATCAAATAAATGCTGTTGTCCCTATCTCAGCACGGAGTGGAGGCTTGTTTTTCAGGACTGTTCTTAGAGGTCTTCAGTAAGAATAAAGGAGATGTCATTTATACCCTAAATACTTTAATAACTCCACTTTGCAAGCTAGTTTTCCTAAATAGCCTGCTTATATTCCGTAAGGCTTGTCCATGGAAAAAGTGGCATTTGCAAATATTTTAATTTAATTCACAGCCTGTCACTTGGCAGAAAATTAAGATCCAGTTTCTGTCATCTCCCCTCCTCTGTTTTCCCTCTGTGAGAATGTCAAGTAGTTTATACAGCTGGGGCAGCAGCCTGTCTTAAGAGATGAAGCCGTCAGTATTCAATTATTCCAATGTCCGTTCATCATCAGTCTTTTGGACTTAATTGCTTTCTTCGCATTCATACCAATCATAAGCGACATGCCCCTTGCTATATTTCAGGAAATACAATGATATGAGAGATTCAGACCTCCAGTCCATTTGCTCACATCATTTAATATCTTAGCATGTGTATTATAAATAGGAAAGAATGTTTCAATAGCTCATTTGGTATCACTGCCAAATTAGTCACGGCTCTGGCCTGCTACTTAGAAAGAAAGACTCTCCTGCGTTGCAGAGGTGAGAAGAAATCGCAGTGCTTTATATTGAGAGAGGGAGCCATGGAAACAAACTGCTGGATATAAATGTATCCTCTGGCATCTTTCGGAAATTAGAAACATTCCTTCACATTTAGCTGCAAACAAGTTCTGCATAAGCAAGGAACGCCTTGATAAGAGACCACTGGATGTCCACCTCGCTTGTTTAGAGCCTATGATTATTGCTCCCTGCCCAAGGCCTCGCTTGTTTAGAGCCTATGATTATTGCTGCCTGCCTAAGACCTCGCTTGTTTAGAGCCTATGATTATTGCTCCCTGCCTAAGACCTCGCTTGTTTAGAGCCTATGAGTATTGCTCCCTGCCTAAGACCTCGCTTGTTTAGAGCCTATGATTATTGCTCCCTGCCCAAGACCTCGCTTGTTTAGAGCCTATGATTATTGCTGTCTGCCTAAGACCTCGCTTGTTTAGAGCCTATGATTATTGCTCCCTGCCCAAGACCTCGCTTGTTTAGAGCCTATGATTATTGCTGCCTGCCTAAGACCTCGCTTGTTTAGAGCCTATGATTATTGCTGCCTGCCTAAGACCTCGCTTGTTTAGAGCCTATGATTATTGCTGCCTGCCTAAGATCTCGCTTGTTTAGAGCCTATGATTATCGCTGTCTGCCTAAGACCTCGCTTGTTTAGAGCCTATGATTATTGCTCCCTGCCCAAGACCTCGCTTGTTTAGAGCCTATGATTATTGCTGCCTGCCTAAGACCTCGCTTGTTTAGAGCCTATGATTATTGCTGCCTGCCTAAGACCTCGCTTGTTTAGAGCCTATGATTATTGCTGCCTGCCCAAGACCTCGCTTGTTTAGAGCCTATGAGTATTGCTCCCTGCCTAAGACCTCGCTTGTTTAGAGCCTATGATTAATGCTCCCTGCCCAAGACCTCGCTTGTTTAGAGCCTATGATTATTGCTGCCTGCCTAAGACCTCGCTTGTTTAGAGCCTATGATTATTGCTGCCTGCCTAAGACCTCGCTTGTTTAGAGCCTATGATTATTGCTGCCTGCCTAAGACCTCGCTTATTTAGAGCCTATGAGTATTGCTCCCTGCCTAAGATCTCGCTTGTTTAGAGCCTATGATTATTGCTGCCTGCCTAAGACCTCGCTTGTTTAGAGCCTATGATTATTGCTGCCTGCCTAAGACCTCGCTTGTTTAGAGCCTATGATTATTGCTGCCTGCCTAAGACCTTGCTTGTTTATCGTTGAGTATGTCCACCTGCCTACTGACCTCTGATTATTTAGAGCCTTTGAATATTGCTGCCTGCCTACTGACCTCTGCCTGTTTACTGGATCATTCTCATTACGGCCAGATAGAAACTGGGAGAGCAGCAAAATTGGTACAATTTATATACTTTTTATTTAAAATATTGCCAGCCAATGCCAGAGGGCAAATACATTTAAAGTCTGCAGCCCCCAGACATTGGCCAGCATTTATGATCCTCTTCCCTATAGGCCTAGGGGATTGTGGAAGGTTGATTCCACTTGGTGCTGAGGCATCCAATGAGGGACTTTATTAAATGTATATGAATTACTAGGTTACCTTTACTTCTTATTGGAACCTATATTGGAATATACACACAGTGCTGCACAGTTCCGTAATTTAATGCTTTTGTTGGTTTCATAAATGGCATTTGTGAGCAGTGCCAGTATGTAGCACGCTCTGCGTGTGTTCGTTCAGATTTTTCTGGCATACAAAGCAACTGTACTGGCAGCTACTTAACTGCTGCTTTCCTCTTTAATTAGATGAGAAACAGTGGGTGGTCCCTAGTGAAGACATTAAAAATGCTTAAGACATTTCTTCAGGCTAGCAGTGGATGCTCAGTATTCCATAGACACAAAGGCAACCCGTGTTTATATGAACGATCTCATGAAGACGAGGAAATCTCCTAGACGCAGGTGTTTTTCTAACACATAGATAAAATGTGAATAATAAAACTGAAAAACTCATCAACCGAAAGGGGATTTTTTTTTGGAACCTAAGATACAGAGGTAGCTAGTTATGATCAAGAGAAATGCCGATCTGCAGGTATATCCCATATATTATGCAAGTCATTTGCTTGCAACGGTCATGGCACGCTCTATGATTATAGATTGAAGGGACTTTTTATCTTATTCTCTCACTGTTATTATAGTAAGTATCTTAAGGCTTTATTTAATGTGCAAAGGAAAACAAATATCATAGCATCTGTATATTTGCTGCTTCTGCCAGTGGGAGATTAGAGAGGAAATCTTTCAGATTTTCTATAGCTAGTCTTTGACTGGATGCATGGTGTGCACGGATAAAGAAATGGGCTACAGGAGCAAGGGATATTATTATGACTGGCAGCTGTGTCTTATGAAGCCAGCACTTGATGTAACCTCTGCACTGGGTATATCCTGCTGTATACACATACAATATACAGAGGAATGTAACAAGGCACACTTAGTTTCATCTTAAAGGGACGGTATCACCGAAACATGGGTTTTACTGTGAATGTAGAGAATAAAGAAAATAGTGAAAATGAGCTATATATGTGTTAGCATAATTGCAACCAAATGCCTAAATTAAGAGAACATCTTCTTTTAAGTGTGTCTGTATAGTCTCTTGTTTATGACATCACCTGTGGTCTGATATGCAAATTACAAACTTCCCATCGGAAACCAATTCATTTGCACATCAAGCAACGGGTGATGTCAGACATATGTAAAACACATGTTTCTCCTAATTTAGGCATTTACTTGCAATTTCTTTAACATAATGTATAAATCCTTTTTTATTCGCTGCATGTACAGTGAAAACAGTGTTTAGGTGATACAAGTGCCCCATATCCAATGTCCAGATGATAAAGTGTAAGAGTGTCTCAGTTTGTGTAAAGTAGTTAAGGCCTCTAGTTCCTTGTGAGGATTGTATTATTATAATAATAATAATAATAATATAGTACTTTGATGCAGTGGTGGGCTAAACGTGATATGGCTACATGATGTGACTAAATCAACATTATTTTTTTATCTTTGCCAAATAAATGAATACAGTATTACTATTTGTTTATAATATACCAAGTGCATATTTGCCAACATCCCAGGATGCACATAAATGGAGCCAAAAGAGAGCAGAGTTACATGCTATTGTGTGATGTCAGGCAATGTTACATGACTGAAACAAAATTGAGCTACAGCCTCCCCGGCTTCATTTTCTATGCTTTCAAACTATTAGCTTTATTCATAAAATGGGGACATAAGAAGGGAATTGTAAACTTAATGACAAAGTAGCCAAGTTGGATTCTCCCATTCAGCTATGCTTCAAACTCTGCTATTTGGCCTTAGGCTTGCATTTCCCTTGTCAATTCCCTCTCACATGAATAAAGCCCGTGGTTTTCCTTACAGACGTATATGGTTTAAACTCAATGCTTTTTGTGCACAATGCAACACACTGTGACTAGCCAGCAGGGAAGCTGAGACAGACCTACATTTGATGGAACAGGACCCCATAAAACTGGACTGTCTGGAAAAAAACAGGATTGTTGGCAACTAACAAAATGCACTCATATGCTGCCTTACTGTTCAATGGGCAGATATAACCTGCATTAGTTACACGTAGGTGACATAACAAGTTAGTAGTTATAAGTTTATAGTCTGATATGTATTTCCTGCCTGTTTACCGACAGCTGACGCCCATCACGCCAATTTTTACGTGTTGATTTTTCATGCCAATGGGGTCGGTTTACAGAGTCCTGTTATGATAGGTAGCTGTTGAAAATTGGAGAATTAAAAATAAGTGAACTGACAAGAGGATAGCAAACACCAGACATTAAAATCCAGGGATGGGGTTTTGTTTATGTCTATGTAACTAGATTTATGGAGAATACTATGTATGTGCTAATATTATATTTATTCTGTTTTATATTTTTGTACCAATAAAGTATGAAAAAAGAATTTTAAAAAAATGATCTTAGTAAAGTTAAAGAAATAGTTTCTGAAGTTTTAAAAAAAAATACAGGGATGGGTAAAAGTTTGTTACTTTTTATAACTCTTTGATATTTTAGTAAATGTAGGTGAGATTGAGAGGAGAGTAGGCCCATTGTTAAAAGCTATACCCAAGCCACTTACTCCAGCACCCAGATATCCCAATGGCTGGGGATTGTGATTTTTCTCTTGGGCACCCTAAGGCAATCTTATGATAGTGCTGACCTTGCATAGATCACATATAATAAATGCCCTCAAGCCATAAAGTCACTATTCCTGTAGTTCCACAGAAGGGAACCCAGGAATATCTGTTGCTATGCTCAGTCTAATGCTCACCAGAGCTGCTTAATATCAGTACAGTAACATGATACAGAAAGGAAGCCAAGTTGTTATGGAAAAAGAAGCATTAGAGCAAAGTTGTATACAGTTTATTTATTTATTTTTATCATCCTTTGCAGATTTGCAAAGCAGTAACTCTACGCAATAAGAACCAGATAAAACACTGTTTAATCAGGCAATATGTCACAGATGGTATATTAACCTATTGATTGTAAGGATTTTTGGTCAGTATAAAACAAAGCTAAAAAATTTAACAACAATCTTTATTGCATAGGCTGAGGCTTGTCTGGTTAGATTGCTTAATACATAATCAAACTGAAGAGTTTTCTAATATTTGCAAGTAGCTGTGGGTAACAGGAAGAGCTGTAAGCACATTATTGCTGTATTACTTGGAAAGTGATTTAAAAAGTGTAGTAAAAACCAAAGATAATTGTGTGTGTAATAGCACTGGCCCTTTAATTTTTTAAATAGTTTTATATTCTCAAACTGGAATTATCATTAGAAATCTTTTGTATACCATTATGTAAAACTTAAAAACAGCTTTATTTGGTACTGTTCATCTGTAACCCCTCAAATTCCAGTATATATTGCGTATGACAAATTCAGATTAATGTATCAGATGACCAAGTTAATGATGTGACCAGATATTGAATGAAGCATTGTGACGGACATCGCTTTGTGCTGGGGTTTTGGGGGATCAGATCACCTTTGGGAAGGCTGGGTTAAGGGGAAACCCTGGGTCAGTGTGAGGTATACAGGATGTGGAAACCAATATGCAGGATAGGGCTAACAGTACGGATAAATATGCCACAATAACAGGAATCAACAATGTTTGGAACACACCTGGTTTAGGAGAAACGGATACAGACACTGGAGGTAGGTAGTCTCGCTTGAAGATGGCAGAGTGAAAACTCCAATACTCTCTGAAGGAAAACTCTGAGTAGTCCAATAAGCAGTAGCAGTAAACAGGACAGTTCTTATGCGTGCACGAGTAGCAGTATACAGCACTGTTAGAAAGTAGCACTTCAGGATACAGGAATACCTGAGAAGCCAGAGTGTGTAGAATCATCCGGGGGAAACGCCAGGTAAATAGGAAGTCAGAATAGAAGCAACGTCAGCTGGTCCAAAGGTCAGGGGCACAAGCACAGGAGAGAAGTCAAAAGGAAATCCGAGGTCATGGGCACAGGCAAGGTAGCGGTAACGAAGACAATTCAATTCGGCAACAGTAAACGGAAGGTAATAAACGCTAAGAGCCAGGATACACAAGAATCACTCAGCACCATACTGAAGGCTGAGATTACTTTTAAATTCTAGCGGGCCTGATGTCACGCGGCGTGCACCATGCGCCATGCGCTCTGCTCGTTGTCAAGGGGATAGTAAACTCTTGCAGGAGAGCATTGAATTGAGCCTAGTGGTGGAGAGAATGGAGGAAATTGTGATCATCTGGATCCTAGGATACTCTGGTGAGTTACTTCTTAGGGGAGTCTGACAGTCAGACATCCTCATCCAACCATTTCCGTGGACCTTGTTACTACTGGGAAGACCGGAATCTGTTTTCTGGTTTATTGAAACCCTCTTATGTCTAAGTCACCCTTTGACTATTGGGGTACAGGTGGTCCAGGAAAACCAGCCAGGGCTGCCCAGGCAGTCCTCCAGGTTTGAACGAGCATTGCTTGTGCCAACCTTTCCCACCTAGACTCAGAGGGGTCTATTCACTAACATTCAAGAATAGCTCCAGGAGGTCGACATTGGAGATCGAATTTCACTTTGAGACCAAGTCAAATTTGACCTGAATACTCGACCTCCAAGTTGACCACAGCTCGACACAACTCGCCAAAGTCAAACTCGAACTCCTCTGGGTTTTTCGAAGTCAAACTCAGGTGCCGAGTTTGGAGGTCGTATTTGACTTTGTAAAATATTGGACTCGCCAGGATTAATGTAGGTGAGTCTAAGTCAAACTCAACCTCCAAACTCGAGTACCGAGCTTGACTTATTGTTTAACTTTACCTCCCATGGGCTATAATGGGAGGTGAATTGTTCGAATATATTTTTGAGACTAAGTCAAACTCGACCTCCAAGCTCAGGTGGTGAGTTTGAGTTAGTATCGACCTTCTCAGCTGGAAATTCTGGTGCTGAGAGCCTGATATTCTTATTAGTGTGAATAGATATTCCTTGGGAATCTCCTACTGGAAGAATGCACATTTAGAGAAAAAGTACAGTTTGTTATAATTATATTATAGTTATAATTATAAGTAAGGTGTACATGTTTGCTGCTCGGCTGTTTGTGCTAATACTCCTGGAGATTTCTACAGGATATGATTAGAGTCTTGGAGTAACTTTCCCTTGTTAAGTAATCATTGTTTGATGCTAACTAGAGTTGAGCGGACACCTGGATGTTCGGGTTTGGCGGGTTCGGCTGAACTTTGGAAAAAAGTCCGGGTTCAGGCTCGAACTTGACCCCGAACTTGACCCCGAACCCGAACCCCATTGAAGTCAATGGGGACACAAACTTTTGGGCACTAAAATGCCTCTAAAAAGGTCCTGGAAAGGGCTAGAGGGCTGCAAAAGGAATTAAAATGTGGGTAAGAGTAGGACAAGTGCCCTGCAAACAAATATGGATAGGGAAATAACTTCAAATAACATAAAATACATACAAATTAAAAATACAGCTGAGCCATAAAATAGCACTAGATGTAATCTTTGATTTTAGCTTTGGAAGAACATAAATCTAAATCTAAAGCATGGCTGCCAGGAGGATCAACTGAATTATCCATTTGAGAGAGGGTTGGAATGCAGGGTATTCTCTTTCAGTTTATACTAAGTGACCCATAGGTTGAGGAGGCGGTGACCGTGGCGGTGTAGGTGGAAGCGGCGCTGGAGGAGGAGGAGGAGGTAGCCAGAATTTTTCAAAGTGCGCTGTAAGCACAGTATTTGGCGGTTCTATTTGACTCTCAGATATCAAGTGCACCGCAAGACGCAAATGTACTATTTAGCACCCAAAACAATTAGAATTTTTCAAAGTGCGTTGTAAGCACAGTATTAGACGGTTCTATTTGACTCTCAGATGTAATACATGTAATGCTATTGCTATTCTATAAACCAAAAAAGAGTCCCCATTCAAACGAATAGGTCAATTAACCTATTCGTATGAATGGGGACTCTATTTCGGTTTATAGAAAGCCAATAGCATTACATGTATTCCATAAACCGAAAGTCATGTAATGCTATTGCTATTCTATAAACCAAAAGTCTATAAACCGAAAGACATTTGTCTCTATTTCGGTTTATAGAAAGCCAATAGCATTACATACAATGTAATCGCCGAACCCCGAACTCCAACATGGACATACAGTGAAATGTCCGTGTTCGGGTCCGGGGTCCAAAAACCATAAAGTTCGGTACGTACCCGAACAGTGCGGTTCAGGTTCGCTCAACACTAATGCTAACCGATTGCGTCATATTGTCCATGTGGTGACAGGCTGACAGACCCTTTTTCTGAAACTGTATAAATGCTGTGTTGATTTCCAATAAAGTGTTCTTTGGTTCTACCCTAAACCATGTCTCAACTGGTTCTTCGGTCAAACTGCATTACCCTACATCCAGCTTCGGGCTGATGTCTGAGTAAAAAATGGTACCAAGTGAGAGGTTCAGTGGTCCGAGTGGCGGAGGAAGCCAACTCTAGCAGATATACTGTGTAGGGGTACTGAGATCCATTACAAACATGCATTGCCAAACACATATTAGGCCCGATTTAATTACATAAAATATCACTTATCACTGTTTTTTAACACAAATCTTTCTATTGTGGTCTATGGTATTCAATGACATGAGATAAATTAACTTACACCTTATTATAGGAAACATATAAAACAAAAAAATCACAAAGAGTTCAACAATACATCAAAGGCAATGAAACATAAGTAAGCAATACATAGTTATAAATAACTCACGGAGCAGCACGGCAGTGTAATTGTCACAATAAACATTAACGATTAATTAAGAAGGGCAGAATGTTAAAGAAAACGTGTCAGCGTTGCAAGTTAAAAAAGGGTTATTTCTGTGAACAGTACAAGATTAAATAATTATAGACAGTTGGAGAACACAACAATGCCAAGCTTAAGTGCCTTAAGCTGCAAGAAGAGCAAGTGTTTATTTAAAGAAAATGACCTCCAGCTTAAAAGAATTCTGGGAAAGAGCAACAAGCCCCTCGAAAATGTCACATAAATGCATGATGCATATTGATTACACATGTCACTCAGAGCCCCATTCAGCAACAAGCACATAAAAAATACAGTTCATAAAATAATTAGAACAATGGGTTTTTACACAACCCTTATGAAGAATTCGCAGAACACAATCAGTTATTGTTTTATTGGATTATTTTGTTTTTAATTCAGTTTTGTACTTACTGTAATATTTATTTTCTGCATAACTGTTAATTTTTGCTGTGGAGTAATTAGCTATTTGTGTCCTTTTTTTCAACAAGTGTAATACAGAGGTCCAAGCTGGACAATGCTTCTGAAGCCTGTGTTTGAAACACTGATGTCCATGGCAAGGTCAGTGAAGTTCCATAGAACATCATGAAATGGTCCATTTATAAAGAAGAGGAAGTACAGCTCCTTGAAAATAGAGATGGGTGAGCTTGAAATGTGGCATGAATTTGAAGTGCAGGAAGTCAGATGGAACTGTAAAAAAAATTAACTTTTACATCAAAAATGTACATTACAGACAGAAACATAGAAACATAGAAACATAGAATGTGTCGGCAGATAAGAACCATTCAGTCCATCTAGTCTGCCCAATTTTTTTTTTAAGTACTTTTATTAGTCCCCCGTTCCCGGTCTTATAGCTAGGATAGCCTTGTGTCTATCCCACGCATGCTTAAACTCCTTCACTGTGTTTACCTCTACCACTTCTGCTGGCAGGCTATTCCATACATCCACTACCCTCTCAGTAAAGTAATACTTCCTGATATTACTTTTAAATCGTTGCCCCTCTAATTTAAGACTATGTCCTCTAGTTGTGGTAGTTTTTCTTCTTTTAAATATACTCTCTTCCTTTACTGTGTTGATTCCCTTTATGTATTTAAATGTTTCTATCATATCCCCCCTGTTACGTCTTTCCTCCAAGCTATACATGTTAAGATGCTTTAACCTTTCCTGGTAAGTTTTATCCTTCAACCCATGAACCAGTTTAGTAGCCCTTCTCTAAACTCTCTCCAAAGTATCAATATCCTTCTGGAGATACGGTCTCCAGTACTGCGTACAATACTCCAAGTGAGGTCTCACCAGTGCTCTGTACAATGGCATGAGCACTTCCCTCTTCCTACTGCTAATACCTCTCCCTATGCAACCAAGGGGGCGATGGTGCCTACCCCTGCTTTGGATTGCCTCACTCCATTTGCAGCTGTGGAAACCAATTCGAATAGTGCTAACCTCTGTAAGACACAGGCCAAAATTATGCTTATCTCTCCATAAACATAGTATGAATTGTCAACACAAAGAAATAAATGTTATTTGGGACACTATGTAGTTTCATATTGATAATGAAGGAATCACATGAGACACATTTAAATGAGTTCTGTATTTATTAATTTTTTTTATCAAAGGTAAGAATGTAAACCATGTGCCTGCCATTCAACATCACAAACTCAAACTTGCCTCAAATCACAAGGCTTAGCGCCTTTTCTTTTGCAGAATATGGTTGCTTGTGCTACTGCCCATACAATAGGCTGCCTACAGATCTTGGGATGTACAATTCCATTTGACCGACGCCTGGGCCATGCAGTTCCTGGTGCCGGCCAGGTTGTTTTTTTACTTTTAGCCCTGCTGTAGCCAAGCAGCTTTTTTTTCCCTCTTAGCAGGGCTCGACAAATCCTGGGTGCCAGGTTGCCATGGTTTTCTCACTAGGTAATTTAAAGAGATGAATGTCCCTTTAATTGTGTCCCTATAAAATATAATAATGCATGATTTCCTAAAATGTGTCTGCATGCTTGGATGGGTAAATGTGTGCTTGCATGGGAAAATTACTGTGTTCATAGTTATTTTTGTAATAAAGACAGCTACAATTCTCATTGGGAAATCTGTTCTGTTTAAGCTCGCTACCTACTTGCATTGGTTGATTGCATTTAAGTATTATTAGGTCTGTCTCGTAAGTTGCTGTCAATAAAGACTTTATTGAAAGGGACTGTAACATTGTTTTTACTGTGTATGTAGAGATGACAAAATGATAGAAAATGGGAGGTTTCCAGACTTATTCACTTTCTGTAAAGTGTACTATATGGAGATGAGATGGTTAAGAGTGAAGACCCTTTAGCACACGAGTTTGACTTAGCCTTAAAAATAGATCTTTGATCATTTCACCTCCCGTTACTTTTAACTCGGATGTCAAATTTGTCTTAGTCTCAAAATGAAAGTCGACCTCAAACTATTCTCAAATTTTAGTGTATTTATGTGTATTTTTTTATTTTAAAAGTAAGTTGGTGTACATATTTTTTATTTATAATTCGGTGACTTTGATTTGTGTGAGGAGTTTTACTGTAGTCAGTTGAACAATTGGTGTATGTTTTATAACTCTGAGGAGATGTGATACTGACAAGGTTGACATCCAGATAACTTGTAGGAAGAAAGATCTGAAAACACTCTGTGTCTGACAACAAATGTAATAAGCATCATTGTATTTTCAGTGCATAATGGGCGATGTATGTGAAACAATTTCAGGAAATGTTTCTAGTACCCATGTTTTTATTGAGCGTATTTGTGTCATTGGGTTTAAAACGTGTTGTTATTTTTATTTTCACAGAGAATAAGGAAAGATGAATCCAAAATTAATTTCAAATAAACAAACAAAATAACTTACTATTCCTTTATACCAAAAGAAAAACAAATCTCACACGCAAATATATAGGATGCCATTACGAAGCAAAGTTGGTTGGTTTTTAACACTGAGTACAAACTGCCTGGATTAGTACAGAAGGTCATGGAGCAATTATAATTCAGAGATATTTATCCTTTAACAGGAAAAACATACCATGTAAAGCCACGGAGAATTTCCACACAGTACAGTATATTCAGTACACTGTCGCTGGCTCTTTCATCGCGGGACAGTTCATTGCGGGATTGCTGAAAGTGAGGATTATTAATGTTTAATAGGGGTTAATTTTAGTATTAGGGTTGGGGGCTAGGTATTAGTATTAGGGTTCGGGGAGGGTAGCATTAGTATTAGGGTTAATGTTAGTATTAGGGTTCGGGGGGTTAGGTATTAGTATTAGGGTTCGGGGAGGGTAGCATTATTATTAGGGTTAATGTTAGTATTAGGGTTCAGGGGGTTAGGTATTAGATTTAGGGTTTGGGGGGCTTAAAGTTAGGTTTAGGGTTCAGGGGGGTTAATGTTAATGTTTTGGGGTTTAGTATGGGGATTCTGGGTTACTTTTAGGGGGGTTGATTTATTAGGGAGGGGTTAATTTATTGGGGATGTATGTTTGTAAGCGCCTACATTGATCTTCACCGCCGACAGTTCAGCATTCAAACTGCTGCGATGAACTGTCAGCGGGAAAGTAGTCACGAAGAACCTATCCTGCCTGTGCGGTAAAGAACAACAGTTCAATATTAATTGCCATTTTTATTGCCAGAGTGTACATATTGAAAATAACAGTGTAACTCTGACTCAACAAAGGCAAAACTGAAGAACTGCTAGATAATTCTCTGAAACTTCTTTCTGCTGGATTCAGGAGGTCCAACTCCTTGGTGGTCCTGTTACTTCTGCACAGAGTAAATAATGACTCTGACAAAATGTGACTGAACTAACCACCTACTAACTCCTATATTACACTGGCTATAATCTATTAGAGTCCTAATCTGGCTAAAACCAGCAAGGCTTGTATCAGTAGTAGGGTAGAGTTGGAAGTTGAGACCATGCAGTCAAAGCATACTGTGGAACATTCCAATCTAGCTAGCTCATAATCAGGGGCAAAATTACCCTACAAAAGGAATAGTAAACTATTTTCTTTTATATTCATGGCTGTGTACATGAATATAAAATGCAACTACTTTAGGGTATACCAAGTGCATAAAATCCAATAAACCAGAACAAAACAAGTCCATTTGCCAATCAGCTGTCAAATAAATCTATATATCGCTTATCATTTTTAGCAATTCAATGCCAAGTTAATCTATCTGTGGGGCCCGTTGATGTTTCATTCAGTACTACTCAAGTTTTAAACTTTTCAGCATCTGATCTCTTGCATGATTTCTATGGTTTCGGCCCAGTTCTTTGATTTTTTTCAAATACAAAATAAAAGACGTAGTTTGTGGTAACACCACCACATCTTTATAAAAAAAAAATACATATGTAGAGTGCAGCTATGTAAATGTACCAAAATGAAACTGATTTGGCATGTTATGCTACAAAATAATTTAAGAGCCATAATTAAGGTTCATTAGTGAAGCCTAAAGGAAACACAATACAACAAAGAAACAAAGGCCACAGGCTGTGCACCGCCTCCGGACTATTGGAAGGGGTGGTGCTGGTGCAGATGGTTCTTCTAGGATTCTCATTGTTATGCATGTGTCCTAAAGCGAGGGTACTTTCTCATAAAGTCAGAGGTAAATGTTTTATTACAAAATTCTATATTTTTCCCCAGCTACTTTGTCTAACATCAGCCCAATTTAGAGAACGTGTCTACCTTCTAACTGCGTTAAAAACGAGCTAGAGGTGTCACAATGCTGAAAAGACTCAAAAGCATTGTGTAAATGACTGTGTGATAAATTATGCATTGTCACATTTTTGGCCCGCATTCCTTTAGACTCTCTTTAATCCTCCGAAGTAACACAATGCGGTTCACTTAGCTGTAAAATATAAATAATAAATCACAAATAAATTACAGACACTTAAAATGAAGAACAGCAGTACACCAACCTCGTATTTCAAAAAACAAACAAACAAAAATTGCCCTCCTGAACTATCGCTCGTGGAATTTGTGAGACATCCACCACGTACATGGAAAAATGTGAAGCCAGAAGACCTAAATAAATATATATACAAATACACAGGTATATATATTTATATAAAGTATGTAAATAAAATGGCCACAATTTCTGCACCCAGCTATAAACTGGTTGTAAAGATATAAAAGAAAGAAAATTGGCATATGTCTTCATGTTGAAGAAACTGTGTACATTTAGAACAACCGAGTCCATAATGTATTTCACCCACATAGTATAGCCCAACAATTATGGCAAAAAAGGGATTGATGCACTACAGTCACAAGTAACAAGCAGGGGCATGCTGCCAGCCCGGAGCACGCCTGTCACTCGGAGGCACAACGTCTCTCGTGCATTTCCGGAGGTTTGTGTGCTGAGAACACCCAGCAAACAGCCAGCACACAAACCCCCGGAAATACCTGAGAGATGTTGTTACATCCGAAAGACGACGCTGCATTGAATTCGGCAAAGAGTCACTCACTCAATTCACTCATGCCAATTCAACAAGCGCGAAAAGTATACGAGCATCCGCCACTGGTAACAAGTGGCCTTATTAAATGTACCCTGCCGATCAAACTAAAGTTCTGCCAGCTAAGCCATGTCATCAAGGAGCCAGTATGGAGAGGACATAGTATTGTGAAAGAGCCAGCTGAAATATTCATAGAATAATAATTTGTTCCTCTACTGACACTCTCCATGTTAAATTAGCAGCACAGTGTGAGGGAGCAATGTAATAGATATGTTCTAATGGTGGCCATTAAATATTATGGGACCAAGTATTAATTAATGTCATGGGCTCCCTCTTCCCCGACCAGTCTCCCCATGTCCCCTCTCTTCTATGTGTATGTGGGTACCTGAGCACCAGGGTATGGGAAATGTATTGAGTGTCAAAAGGGAGCATTCTATTGTGGGCTGTGCTGACAATATCACGGCCATTATGATAGATCTGTATGTTACTTCACTAACCTAATGAGGAGGAAAGGGGAAGTATAGTATCTCTGGACAACTCCAGACTCTGACCTCTACTAGATAATGGATCATCAATGCACCAAGAGCATTAGGTGACCCCCCCCCCCATGGATTGTAAGAGTGTGATAGAAGGTGGTGTCTGCCAGTAATGGTATCTTCCCATATCAAATCACTAAAGAGATAATTGGACAGGTATTATTTATATGAAGAGAATTAACAGGTTCTGTCCAACTAATTTGTTTTGCTTAAAACTGGCATTAGTTGCTGTTAATGAAGAAATGGTCCTGTTAAATCATCAGCAGGAAAACTCCATTAAAATGAGCAGTGGTGCCCATTACATCCCACAGAATCACCAAGCACCCTTGCACAGCAGTGGATGCCTTTTCTACATCTAAAATTACAATTCATACTCACTTGCTTTTAAAGGAACACTAAACATTATAGTTCACTTTTGCATCTAATATAGAAGCACAAGTGAAATGTTAGTTATTCCTATAGTGAGGAGGACTTTTGATAGTACACGCCAGTTTATCCTTCCATAGGAAGCAGGCAGCCGTCTGGCGAGCAACTGCAGAGAGAGCCCCCCGTTTTTGCATGAGATCAGCAGGGTGGACCTTAACTACATCCCTCCTGATGATCCTATGCAAAAACAAGGGTCTCTCTCTGCGCTAGAGACAAACAGGAACTGCTGTGTCTTGAATGTGAGACACAGCAGATAGTAAGCCTGCATGTATCTATTAAGGACTTAAAAGTCCGGGACATGCAATGTTCCTTTAAACAGGATCAATAAAACTTTAACCAGCTGTCACAGATTTGGTTTGCAAAACAGTAAGTAACATTTATCATTAATACTAAACGCTTCCTTCTGGCTCATACTCCATCTTTTCATAAGTAATAAACATATAAACAATGGTTGACAAGGCACCAATATAGGCCACAAAGTTCTTAATAGGAACGTTGGATCCCCTCAATGTAACATACAGTCCCTTTTTTTAAGTGCTTAGTCTTTTATTTATGAGTCTGGAAACAAAAACAACATCTTTCCCTTGATTCTTTATGTCTTACTAAGGCAGTCCTACAATTCCCTTGACTGTTTACTATTCAAATGTCTTCATTAAAAATGAGAAAGCGATAAAAATAGGCATGAACATTACATAATAGCTTTTAAAATAGAATCCACACTGCAAAGTCTGACAACTGTTACTTGCCAACAGATCCTAATTATGGAAGTATTTGGCTTAATGCGTATTTGTAATCCAATTAACATATGAGATAATTGTAGTGAGTAATGAACATTTGAGGAGCGGCACTTTTATTGTAAAAGTTTTGTTGATTATCTATAGTACCTTTATTGTACCTGGACGAGCATCACATCTTCCATACACAGAAGGATCACCGATATATGTCACCATAAATTCTGGTCTACATGAGTTAGAAATGGTGAGTTCGTATAGACCACCAGTTCATAGTTTTGCAGTCCTAAATAACAATACTATTCAACAATAAGTATCCAGGTGTTAAATCTCCGCAGAAGTACCTAACTTATTTATGCATCTTTTGGTATCTTTTTCAACCACTGAGAATATGAGTTAGACGTATATATCTAGCACAATCAAGGTTTGGATCATATCAACACGTTTGGACCATACCACTTCCAACCATCCTCACTACTGGATAGCAAAGAATATCCAAGTCTAGATGCTGCTACATTCTTAGGGCAGTGATTCATGACAGTTAGTTCCTTCCTAGAAAAGATGTAATGACTGAGAAGAAGGAACATATGATTGCAGCCTTTCTACATACTGTTTTGGTATGGTCCAATAAGGAAGTAATAGTCATGCTTGAAATAAAACGGTGCTTAAAAGGACAGATAGGAGTTGGAGCACCTTCAGTAAAGACAAAATGCTTAAGGCTAAGTCAGAGATGACTGAGTAAAGCAAATACATCTAAAATCATGTGTTCTTAGACATGGTGATTTCTGCTAACAAGGGCATTTGGACAGTGCTTGCTATCAGTGTAGTAGGGATGCTGTTTAGTATTTATTTATTTTTCATTTTTTGGCAGCTTATTTTTTTCTCTTATTATTTCACAGAGAGTAATTGTTGGTGGGAAATCTGTGGATGGGAAAGGTGTTGCTAGTTTACCGTTTTATTGATTCCTGTCTTGAAATGTTCAAACACATTTATTGTTTGTGTTTGAATGGCCGGGTACATGGAACTTATCATTTATTAACTTTATTCGCTGTTTTACTGGCTATTGCCTGTACGCCTAAGTAGGGTGGCCACCTTTTCTTCCGCAGACTTACATTGGGCTCAAGACAATTTTGTCAGTGTAACCATGCAAAAAAAAGGAAGCTACCAAAACATATCCTACTTTTGCACTTTGTATTAATGAAAATCATTATTTCCTTCATCAGCATGACCTGGCCACTGCATTGTGTCACAATATAATACAGTATACACTAGAAACTGGTAAAAAAAAAAAAAAAAAGAGACACAGCAATCCCTGTCATTTAGTCACACATTACATTTACATGTTGCCAAGCAACAGAGCACCTCTGTAATGCCAAATGTTGGAACAGTGGTTAAAAGTGTTAAAGTCACAGGTGGGAAACATACCAATAGTGCTTTTACGCAATAACATCAAATCAGATATATTTGACCTCACAATTATCTTTCCACACCAAAATTCATATGTTCACTCAGAAGGGGACAGCAGACACAAAAGATCAGACCAGTGCTCGGAACATAGTGTGCTATGTACAGAGCATCTCTCCAGTGGCTTTTCCATCATTTATAGCTGAACAAGCACAAGTTAAATGAAACAGTGCCTTCTACTGACCTTTCAAATGATTTTCATGAGTCTGACAGTATCCAACGCTCTCTGATGTTATTGTGTCCTAAGGTTATTTTTTAATACAGCACAGCACAGACTCATAAACTTAATGAAGCAATTAACCTTCTCCATGTTTCATTGCTAATGCTGCTTTTATTTCTGTTGTCTGTGCCCACAGCATCCTGACGATGAAAGGCCCTATGACAATGTAGTCTTATTAATTCATTAAACAAAGATCCTGGCTGCAGATAGAAACTTATTTTATTTGTTTGAAGATATTCTCTTACTGGAAGTTCTCCTGATGTTGCCGACATCTATCTCTTGTTCGGAACTGTTTACTAAAGGCTAAACGGTGGGTTTAGATCGGAAACTTATTATTAAGATATTTAGTTACTGTGGGCTATAATTAAGCTAACTTTCTTATGTAACCACATTATCTACACTCCGATGGACACGGAGCAATTTGATCATGTTTTAAGCAAGCAAGTTTTGGACCTTGGTAAGTGTGTCTCATTAATCACCTTTGCCACCAGAGGCTTTAATAATAACCCACACCTATGCTTCTTGAATTTCTGCCACAAAGTCCGATGAATTATACAGTTGATTACATTTTAAAATTAAATCATTTCCTTAAGGGTTCAACTAAAACTTACCTATTGTTCAGCTAGTCAAACAAAAATATATAAAACTATATCCTAGTTATGACATATGTATAAGATGTACAGGTTTTCAACATCTTATTCTAATATTTGATTAATAAAACTGAATTTTAATTGTTCTTCATTATACAGTTAATCATCTGATAATTCGGTGTTATTAGTGACTGTTCCACCTCAGTATCCCACTGAGGTTTTCCAGGCATACGGTCCACTTCTTTTGGTTTCTCTGTTGTTCTGATACAATGTGCCGGAATAAACTATTTGCCTATGAATCTTCAGCAGGTTCTGTGTTCCTCTTCTACTCCAGCACTGACATCTTGGTAAACTGATTGGAGGCTCTGACTCTCTCCCTTCTTTTGTTCCTCCTGTTTCACCCTAAATATTCACATTTGCATTGAGATTCACCTCCTAGTTCCCAGTCAGATTCATCTAACTATCACTGTTCATATTCACTGCATGGTTCTTATTCGTAATGATTTCAGTTCCCATTTGCATTTACATTCACCTCACTTTTCGCATGAATCACTGTCACCCCAAGTATACGAATACTTGTCAGTAGATGATTAACATGCCGACAGACCACTAGGAATGACTGCCAGTTGCTTGACCCACTTAGTAAAGCTTAGTGAAGCAGTACCTTTCCCAAGTCTCTGTTACTTGAAATGGAACCTCCCAGAAGTATCAATCAAAAAATATGTAAAACAAGTACACATGACCATCTATATATAAAAATGAGATTTAGTACTTCTTTAAAGAATTATTCAATTTTCAAGGGACTTTGTAGATCTTTGGTGTTCAGGGACTCTCCCCTTGCAACATGGACTTGCATTGAAAATCAGAACCCAGAATAACTTCTATAATTACATCCAGGATGTGAAACATAAACATGAATATAAACAAAATATAAAGCTCTTGGATCCTAAAGATGTTTTCCATCTCCCAAAGCAAAAGTCTATCTGTATAAAAAAAAAAATCACTCTGTATAAATTGTGTAATATCATTTTAAAAATGATGTCATCCTGCTAGAACTCTATATAGTGATAGAATAAATGGCAAACACTACTTAACCACACAAATGTATTAAAACTCCCTAAACACTCCTGCATTAGACATAAACAAGATAGGCTGGATACAGTTAAATGTGTAAGAGAGATTGAGTCACTACAATAATTTCAGCCCACTGCCATCCAAGAAAAATATATATTATTTTTAAAACCATAGAAACAAGTGGATTTTGCTGCAGTGGGAATTAATATAAACTGTTTAGAAATGTAAGGCTGGAGAAAGAAAAAAAAAAAAATACAAAATACACATGATTCCCAGATAATATGAGTAGCTACTTCAGACTTTATTAATATAAGATGGAATTGTGGGGAGTTGGCAAGAGAACTGCAAAATGAAAGCCAAAATATCCATATGTTTGCAATTCACTTGTTAACTCCCAACAAAGTCCTCTTTTGCTTTTAAAGCCCTTTGCTTAATTTCCAGATGTAGGGCTTTATTGATGAACTAGGCAATTGCAGATAATTGAAAACTTAAGCAGAGTTTGAAGTATAGATTTTATCAATGTAATGTTGATGACTACCTCTAGGGGCAGTCAAGTAACAGAGCAACGGAAGTGATTTCAAATCACTTCAGTCGCTCTTGCCTAATACAGGCAAGCACCATATTGGAGGAGCACTTCGGTTGATTGCGGTGCATGGGTGAAGGACTAAAATGATAGCAACACCGGCAATGCATAGGCAACTAATGTTTTAGTGCAGGATGTACCAGGTACATTCATTGTCATTGAGTGACTTTTTCTGATGACGTCCTAAGTAAACAACACATTTTAAAGTAAATATATATTGATCTGCTCCTACATCCAAAACTGGCAATAGACAAAATGGTTTCCCATTCTGTAAAAAATATTCTCTATCTTGTTAGCATAAAACAATCCAGCACAGTTTATAGCTAAAGGAGGAAAGGTATTCTCCTACAAATTACCAGCTAGCATTTGTTCTGGTTTTGTCACTGATTGGAAAACCTTTCCATAATCTCTAATTGTAAATTATTCCTCCCCCAAAATAACAAACTGTGAAGCACACTGCACCCATCATTTCTGAATAATGCAACTGATTGATCGACTTGAAATTAAAAGTTATTTGTGTCATACAGAGCAACTTCAAAACAAATGTGTAATGTTGGGTAATTGCTCCTTAAATAGAATTTAATTAGATCCTCTGGGTATTAGTTTCTTTGT
Source organism: Pelodytes ibericus (assembly GCA_036172795.1). Lineage (NCBI taxonomy): Eukaryota > Metazoa > Chordata > Amphibia > Anura > Pelodytidae > Pelodytes > Pelodytes ibericus. Next base: position 43,205,964 of record CM069857.1, read on the forward strand.
TAAAACCTTAAATTGAAGTAATGCAGATTATATTATATTGTTTTAATTACTTTATGGAAAGGTTATTTTGATTGATGTGCTTCCTAAGGGTTACGATGTATGTATCTTTTTCCCAGATCCAATTAATGTTTGGGGCATGTTAATGGACAAAGACGAAAGCAAAAGTCCAGTCCTGTGACTTAAAAGACGAGCGAGATCCCAAATATTATCTAGGGTGCCTTGATGCTGTCCCGGCGCTTCCGTCGGGCGAACAACAGAAGGTAGAGAAAACGGAGTTTGAAGGTAAGTCAGCAGAGGCTCCGAAGAAACAAAATGACCAGACATGGGATATGCTGCAAAACGTAATTTTACTGAAACATGAAGCAGCTTTAGGCAATGCAGTGCTCCTACCCGGTGAGAAAAAAGACAAGCCTACGCGTTTCGCACCAAAACAGGGCGCTTTCTCAAGGCATGCTTGCTGTATTGTCCATTGTTCTGTTTTCCTTTGCATGTGCAGATAACTCAGTTTTAGTGCTTTTGACCTTGGCTTTCCCTTGGTGGCATGGGCTGTTTTTACATTTCTGGGGTGTTTGTGTTTAGCTGTAATTTTCTTCTTTCTCACATACTGTACTCACACAAATGATATATTGTTTTTATCATCATAAGAAGGGCTTTCATTAGAGACTATTATGTTCATCATGTTTTATAATTTACTGCAAAAAAATCATAAAATATCATGAAAAAATAAAAAGAATCCACTTTTTCTAACTTTGACCTAAAATATAATTTACACAAATGCAATCATTAAAAAAGACCCCATCTAAATAGTTTTTAAATGTTGTCCCGAGTTCAGAAATATGCTTGTTTCCATGTTTTTCTACAGTTTTTTTTTTGAGTTAATGGGAAAAAACCAAAAATAGTGTTTTTTGTTTTTTCCTATATTGACCTTTTGACCCCAACACGAACCCTAAATTTAACCACAACCCTAAATTTAACCACAACTCTAACCCTTAATATATTTTTATTTTATTTGAATTGAAACCCTATCCCTTATGCTAACCCTTATTTAACTGTAACCCTAGCTGCTATTCTAACCCTAACACTATGTTTCTATGTTTCTATGTTAACACTAGATTTAAGCTAATTAAGTCTTTTTTTTTTATTTCTTTGCAATGTTGCTGACTTCCTCTAGGGGCAGTCTAGCAACATATTCAGAGTGTCTGAAGTGAATTTATTTTTTTCACTTTCGAAGCTCTGACCACAAGAGGGCACAGCCATATTGCAGGAGCAATTTTGGTTCTGGCTATAGAGCAGCACCATGAGAGTGGTTTTCACGATCAGTGATCGCGAAAAACCTATTGTTTCACCACAGTGCGTGTCAGGCACATCCATTGTCAGGAATGGAGTTTCAGGCTGGACGTGCCTGACCTGTCCATTGTCGCTAAGGGGTTAATGTTTATGTGTGTCTGTTTGCAGCAGTATATGCCCATATATCTAGTACAATAAATGTAATACGCGTCTTCGTAAAGTATGATATGCAGCCCTAGATTTAAATCACCGTACAAAGTTTTTCTTAATAACCTAAAGAAATTTTGTTGCATTGACTCTGTTTACTCTGTGTAGTAACAGCTGCTACATCTGCGATGCTTGAAATCCAATCACTAATCATCTGGTCGACTTCCAGAATTTTAATATGTAATTTTTGCCGCTATGGAATAAATTAAAGCAATGTTAGTATATTAAGTTGGAACAAATTCAAGTTACTAATCAGTTACCAGCTTGACGATCTAAACACAAGAGCAGCTCTAAAAAGTTACAATTTGTGTTTGTCCCAGAAGCACATCTGTACAAAAAGATAATTTGAATAAACTATGCATCAGTTCATAAAAAAAGGTACTTTGTAAGGTGACATTTCAGAACCTTTCTAAACTTAATCTCCAAAAAACTATAGTAATTTAAAATGAGAAACATTACAATGGCATTTTATTAAAGTTATTTTTTATTATTCAAACATATCACGAAATATAAAACTAACATACTTAAATATTACGTACACTACATAAAATCAGACAGGTCACACGGTGTTGCCAAAGTGGTTTATCTTCCTTACCTATTTTAACTATCATTTTCAAAAAGGAGTGATACTATAAACACATGTATAAGGACAACTAAACTTTTTAACCCTTGAGTTTCTTGAAAAAGGCAAGGGTTAAAAATATGATGGCACAGCAGGACTAGAGGCTGGTGCTCACTGATAGTGTCAGCACGGCCACAGCCAATCAGATGCTTGCCCCACTCGCCTGATCGGGTTCTGCAGAGTGTGGAACTCTGTGTCTGCTAGTGCAGAGAGAGAGACTCTCATTTTAGACGTACAAGTGACAAAGATTAGTGCCCCTTCAGATCAATATCTGACAGTAGGTAAACAATAGGGATCACTAATCAATGCTCAGGGTAATATTTATGTTGCCACCTGTGTATCACAAAGTTTAAATGCTTCATCAACCAAGACACCATTTTTCCATATGTAACTGAAAATGTATTTGATTCTTAAGAAGTAACCCTGTTGGAACTAACATCATTGCTTCTATTAGGGTATGGGAAACAAGATATCTATGACTATTATTTCGTTTATGCCAATATAGATGTAATGTAAAGTAAGTTTCCCATTTGCTTTAACCCCTTAGTGATGCTAACACATACTATGCGTTCATATTTTACTGGTCCCAAAAACACTAGGATGGCGTAGAACGTCCTTCACCTAACAGCTTGTCGCGCTTCCGCCGTGATTATCTGTGCTCTAATCCCGCTTCAGGAACCTGTCAGATGAAACCCTTTTGAGTAGATTGAGCCCGACAGGAAAAATAAGACTGAGGCTCAATGCGGGCGCTCGGCTACATTTTACCAAATCGCACCATGCTTAAAGTCCAGGTTTGGGCAGGCTTCCATGACGTCTATAGGTTTAGCAAGGTTTCACCTATATCATTTTAGCGCTTGCGTCTTCTCGGACACAAAAATCACACGTCAGAAAGGGTTTAATTCCCCTGATCTCTAGAACTTCCAGAACAGAGGAAACAATTCCCCAAAACATTTGGAGTTTGTCACAGTTCCACCATATATGATCTAAAGAACCGCTTTCCTTCCTGCACCTCCATCAACAATTGGAGCATTGTGGCTACATCTTTTTTTTTAGTTTATCAGGAACCGAGTACCACCTGTACATCAGTTTGTACTGTAACTCAATGAGATTTAAGTAACGTATTTGAGTGCTATCTCATGCCCTGTATCTTTCTCCCACTTTATTAAAGCGTTAGGCTTAGGTTTGTCACCACATTCTTAATATTTACATCCTTTTCTAACAAAAGCAGCACTAAAAAGTTACAATTTGTGTTTGTTCAGATGAACTATGCATCAGTCCATAAAAAGGTACTTTGTAAGGTGACATTTTACAACAGTGACATTTCAGAAGCTTTATAACCTTAAACTCAATCAATCGACAGTAATTTAAAATGAGAAACATTATAATGGCATTTTAATCCCTATGATGATATTCCAGGACTGAAAATAAAGGCCAATATAGCAGGTCCACTGTTGAGTGCATCAACTATTAATGAGTCTCCATCTTTTAATATTATGCCTAATTATTTTATATTTTGTTCTGAACCCTCATTACTTTAATGTTAAACCAAGAGATTGCTGCACTGCAAGCTTTCTAGTGAACAGTGATGTAGAAATATACATATACCAGAATCATTGTAAATATCCAAGTTCATGCGGAATGAGTGGACTATTTCCCTATATGAGATGTCCCACACATAAAACATTGTAGAAGGCACTTTTCCAAGCTCAATAGAAACTTTAATAAACAGCTGAACGATGGACGGCAAAGTCTTCCTGAGTTTATTTTGGACCCATGTGTTGCACCTCCCCAGACAATGGTCATGATGGCGACAAACGGTATTTGAGAACTTACATTTTCTTTTCTAAAAGAACCCAAACAATGAACATGTAATGGTATTTTGTGATCAATAAAGTGTGTAAGGTATGGTTATCCTGTGATTATAACTAAACTGATTTTCCTTAATAGGGAATGTCAGGCAAACAATTAATGGATTTTTGATTTCAAAATTATATCAAGTGTAGATGATTTAAAATAGAAATGTTTTAATGAAAGAATACAAATCAGAAGAGCCTGTACTGCTTCATATAACTTTATCAGGGGGTGGACATGTTCCTTCATCTCTATTTGAAATAAGGAAGATCTGATCCAAGATTCTAAATAACATGTCTGCCCCCTGAGCAAGCTATACGGAGCAAGGAGGAGTAGATAAATTAGTTTATTTATTTTATTTCATTAAATCGTTTCCTTTTAAAATTGCTACATTTGCACAATGCAATCTTTCAATCAAACAAAAGTTTATTTTTGGCTTTCAGTTGTTCTTTAATGTAAAATATTTTGTCTGGGAAGGAGTCCAGGTGGCACAGGACGCGGAGTGGCCATTGATGGTATCATAGTTGCCAACAGTTGAAAAAATTTCCAGGGACACTTTGCAACTTATCTTCCAATTGACCATACCTCCTTTAAAAAGCTCCGCCCACTCGATATGATTAGCATAATGTAACTCTACCTACTTGTCACTGTGTAGATTACCGTATTTGCTCGATTATAAGACGACCCTGATTATAAGACGACCCCCCAAACTTTGGATATTCCTTTAGGAAAAAAACTAAAAGCCTGAATATAAGACTACCCTATAGGAAAAAAGTTAAACTTGTATATATTCACATGTAAATTGCTTTTTTAATAAAATATTATATTTAAAAAAATGCATTTCTTGTGTTTATTTCTTTTTATGTGCCAATGCTGCCTCTCTCTTTACCTTGCCCCCAGCTTTGTCTCACTCCCCACTCCCCCCTCACCTGTCTCTTCCCCCCCACATGTTTCTCTCTGCCCCCCTTCCTGCTGTCCCCCCTGTCTCTCTGCCCCCCTCCCTCACTCCCTCCCCCTGTCTCTCTGCCCCCCTCCCTCACTCCCTCACCCTGTCTCTCTGCCCCCCTCCCTCCCTCTCCCTGTCGATCTGTCCCCCCCCTTACCTGTACCTCAATCCCTGGTGGCTAGTGGGGGCAGCCGGGGGATGTCTGCACGATACTTGCAGACATCCTCCATGCTGCCCGACACGGCAGTCTATTATGACGGACAGCTGTCCGTCATAATAGTCTGCCGTGTCGGGCAGCATGGAGGATGTCTGCACGTATCGTGCAGACAACCCCCAGCTGCCCGATTTACCCTGGTGGCTAGTGGGGCAGCAGAGGAAGTCTGCGCGATGAGCGCAGATCTCCCCTGCTGCCGCCCGGCACGCTCGCCGGGACTTCTGTGACGAAAGCGGAAGTACCCGGCTTCTTCACAGAAGCCCCGGCGGTCGTGCCGGGAGGAAGCAGGGGAGTCTGCGCTCGTTGCGCAGACATCCCCTGCTGCTAGAGAGGGGGATCCAGGTCCCCTGCAGCTCTGCTGGGGACCTGGATCCATGTCTTATAATCTGACCTCAATTTGAAGTCAGATTATAAGAGACCTCGATTATAAGACGAGGGGGATTTTTCAGAGCATTTGCTCTGAAAAAACCTCATCTTATAATCGAGCAAATACGGTATATCATAAAGCTCCCACCAACATTACCATGCATCCTTGGTATACAACAGATACATTCACAGTACAAATCTACATCCAGCATTTTGTCACTTTTACATGAAATATAGTAAGACCGTGTGCAGATGTGCTGCAGTCAGAGAGCTGTGTCTACACCATAAAACATACATTTGTATGAACCTACCACTTCTGCTGGAAGGCGATTCCATGTACAGTGGATATAAAAAGTCTACACACTCCTGTTAAAATTTCAGGTTTCTGTGCTGTAAAAAAATTAGACAAAGATAAATCATTTCAGAACTTTTTCCACCTTGTGCGCATCACCAAAAGAGCACCATACCCACAGTGAAGCATGGTGGTGGCAGCATCATGCTTTGGGGCTGGTTTTCTTCAGCTGGAACTGGGGCCTTAGTTAAGATAGAGGGAATTATGAACAGTTCCAAATACTAGTCAATATTGGCACAAAACCTTCAGGCTTCTGCTAGAAAGCTGAACATGAAGAGGAACTTCATCTTTCAGAATGACAACGACCCAAAGCATACATCCAAATCAACAAAGGAATGGCTTCACCAGAAGAAGATTAAAGTTTTGGAATGGCCCAGCCAGAGCTCAGACCTGAATCCGATTGAAAATCTGTGGGGTGATCTGAAGAGGGCTGTGCACAGGAGATGCCCTCGCAATCTGACAGATTTGGAGTGTTTTTGCAAAGAAGAGTGGGCAAATCTTGCCAAGTCAAAATGTGCCATGCTGATAGACTCATACCCAAAAAGACTGAGTGCTGTAATAAAATCAAAAGGTGCTTCAACAAAGTATTAGTTTAAGGGTGTGCACACTTATGCAACCACAATATTTTATTTTTATATTTTTTCCCTCTACCTAAAAGATTTCAGTTTGTTTTTCAATTGAGTTGTACAGTTTATAGGTCACATTAAAGGTGTAAAAAGTTCTGAAATGATTTATCTTTGTCTTATTTACAGCACAGAAACCTTACATTTTAACAGGGGTGTGTAGACTTTTTATATCCACTGTATACACTCCCCTATCAGTAAAGTAATACTGCCTGGCCTTATCTTATATCGAGGATAGCCTGTGCCTATCCCACACATGCTTAAACTCCTTCATTGTCTTAACCTCTAGCATTTCTACTGGAAGACTATTCCATACATCCACTGCCCTCTCACAAATTAATACTTTCATTAGTTACTGGTAGGGTTGCCACCTTTTCTTCAGAAAATTACCAGCCTTGCTAGTGTCTCCATAGACTTAACATTGGTCTGATGCCAATTTTTTACCGACTTGCCGGTAAAATACCGGTCAGGTGGCAACCCTAGTTACTGGCCTTATCTTATATCTAGGATAGCCTTATACCTATCCCATGCATGCTTAAACTCCTTCACTGTATTAACCTCTACCACTTCTACTGGAAGTCTATTTCATACATCCACTACCCTCTTAGTAAAGTAATACTTTCATCAGTCCCTGGCCTGATCTTATATCTAGGATAGCCTTATACCTATCCCATGCATGCTTAAACTCCTTCATGTATTAATCTTTACCACTTCTACTGGAAGACTGTTCCATACATCCACTACCCTCTCAGTAAAGTAATACTTTCATTAGTCCCTGGCCTTATCGTATATCTAGGATAACCTTATACCTATCCCATTAATGCTTAATCTCCTCCTCTACTACTTATGCTGGAAGACTATTCAATGCACCCACCACCCTCTCAGCAAAGTAATAATACATTTCTGACCACAAAAAAAACATTAAAATATTAAATATTTCCAGACTTTTGAAAATCTTGAGGTGGACCCCAAATATATGTATATAACTAGTTGCATTTATAATTATATTAACTTTTTAATATTATATTCAACTATTTTTATATGTAATAATTTATATACAATATAATTTGTTAATTTCTTATTTGTATCCCTTTCTCTGCAGCCGCATTGCACTTAAAGAACTTAACACAGCACCACACAGCACCCACAGCACTTGGCACCCACACGTTTTGGCATGCCACTGTGTCAATTTGCCCCCCAGAACATACCACAGTGTAACTTTGCCCCATTGAACTGCCCCTGCGGAACACGCCAGTGTCACTTTGCCACATAGTACATGTTATTTTGCCCCAAAGAACATGCCACAGTATCACTTTGGCCAGAATCAATTTTCCTATTAATATGCCACTATTAGCCTGACCATTACTATGCCACTATTAGCCTGGCCATTAATATGCCACAGCCTGATTGCCTAGTAATATGCCAAAGCCAGATTACCCAGTAAAATGCCACAGTCTGATTGCCCAGTAATATGCCAATCCTGATCCTAATTACCCAGTAATATGCCAGTCTAATTGCCCAGTAATATGCCATAGTCTAATTGCCCTGTAATATGCCAGTCATATTGCCCAGGAATATGCCACAGTTTAATTGCCCAGTAATCTGCCACAGTTTAATTGTCCAGTAATATGTCACAGTCTAATTGGCCAGTAATATGCCACATTCTAATTGCCCAGTAATATGCCATAGTTTAATTGCCCACTAATATCTCCCAGTATAATTGCTCAGTAATATGCCAAAGTCTAATTGCCCAGTAATATGCCACAGTCTAATAGCCCAGTAATATGCCACAGTTTAATTGCCCAGTAATATACCAACAACCTCCTCCCCCTTCCTCCCTTCCCCAGTACTCACCTGCTCCAAGTCGCCTCCGTGCACCTGCAACAGGTTTGTTTGTTTTCATTAAAGTTTAAAAAAAATAATCGAAAAACAAGTCCCCCGCGCAGTTCAGTCTGTGTGAGCTGAGCTCACATCAGCCTGTGTTACCAGCCCTGTCACACGCGTCCTGCCTGCTTCCAGCAGACGAGTGTGGCAGGACTTGCTACAGCAGGCTTATGTGAGCTCAGCTCACATAGACTGAACTGCGCAGGTCACGTGACGTCGCGCGATGATGTCACGTGACCCGTGATTGCGCTAAAACAGCGCAAATTGCCGGGATTGTCCCGGGGATGAGAATTCCCCGGGATAATCTTGGTCTTCACGGGACTGTCCCGGCAAAAATGGGACAGTTGGCAACCATGTGGTATACAGTAGTTCATGAGCAGAAACCCTGGTGTAGGGTAACCAGACTCCCATTAGGGCTTGAGCCCCAGGTTGGTGAAGACACATTCCAGGGCCCTGAGGTAGCAATGGCTGGTAATGGCCCTATAAGACAAAACAGGATCTGGTGATACCCTGCAGACACAATGGAGCAGGCATGGAGGATAGCACAAAACAACATGCAGAATTCTGCAGGCTGGGACAGGCAAGGTTAAGCAGAGCAATATGCAAATAAAGGACAGAAATCAGAGATAGGAATAGCATAATACAGAGTACTGGGCTGCAGGACACAAACTGAACTGGAACAGGACAAAGACAATTCCAGGGTTCAGGACGAAAGCAAGACAGGAATACAGGCCACAGGCAGGAGGAGACATACAAAACCACTGACATAAAACACTAAGCTAGCCTAGTACTAGCCAAAGGTAGCCCTCAATATGGCAAGTTTCTATTACTAACTCTACCTACATAAAACTAAAACTATACTAAATAAAAGAAATGCCTGTAGCATGATAGACTGAGAACTAAAACACGGAGAATAAATGGGTGGGGCGCATTTATATAGAAGCAGAGAAACAAGGAAACCCACAAACCAGGAAAAGCCCAGAGCAAGAAACCTAGCAAAACAATAAATACAAGCACAACGCATAACATTAAGGGAACACAGCAAGAAAGGGACAATGCAAGGAGAGAAACACACAGAGAGACTGGATACTGAACTCACACAGGTTAATAACGTGACATATTTTCAAAGCATTATTCTACATTACATTCATTCTAAGCACCAGCTGCAATGTTTTGAATGTTTAGAAATATCATTTGGTTTTCCTTTCACTAGAGTTGACAACAGACAAAACCTCGTTACAATAGCACAGTTTGCCTTCCCCATAAAGCCCACCCATAGCAAGACCTTGGTAAGTTTCCAAAGAGGTTTATTCTAGAGGTAAACACAGTCAAGGATTGTAAGCATGCATAGGATTTGCACAAGGCTATCCTAGCTATAAGATAGGGAACTAGGGACTAATAAAAGTATATAGAAAATTGGGCAGACTAGATGGACCGAATGGTTCTCATCTTCTGACACATTCTATGTTTCTATGTTTCTATTCTCAAAAGACCATTAAAGATCTTTAATGCTAATTTATTCAAGAAACAATATGACATAAACATGATAAAACAATCAAAGCTCTCTCTTTAATAAAAGATATACCTCCACAACTCTTATTCTCTAGAATAAAATGTGTATTCTTAGATCCCACCCAAAAAATATTTCACAGCCAGTGTAATCTAAAATTAACAATAATGAAGTATCTTTTAATGGAAAATAGAGGTTTCCCAGTAAATGTGTCTAATTTAGACTGTGTGTAACTTTAAGTGCTATTCCTTTTGCTTGGGAAAATAATTTATTCAATTACTTTACTCTTACAGCACTTTCTGTCCATTGGGATTTTCTCAGATGAATTGTCGCTCACCAATTCCTTCTTAAGCGGTTGAGGTGTTGCTGCAAAGTGACACATTTGCTTATCGATTTTGGGTTCTCTAAAAAGACTTCTAGTTTTTTCCAGCACAGAATAAAACCTTGTCTCCTGCAGTGAAACCAGTAACTGAAATTGCTTTGATATTGACTCAGAATGAGACCATAATGGAGAACTGAGAGAAAGCTTTGTATAACTTGTTGTATTATTATATTATTTTTTTCTCCAGCCATTTAAATTGTGTGAATTGTGTTTAGCTCAGTTGGGAAGTACTTGAAAGCTCTTGCTATATTACTCTAACCTCCCAGCTATCTAATGATAAGTATTGTATAGGTTAGTGGATAGGGAAACACGCAAAAATGTATATATACTTCTGTATATGTGTGTGTATTCCCATCCACAAACTGTCTATGTATATAAAGGACCTCCAACTAGCTAGGACAGTGATGGATAACCTTGGCGCTGCATATGTCTGGGAACTATATATTCCATGATGCACAGTCGGCCTACAGGCTGTCTACACGCTGACAGAGCGTGGTGGGATAGGTGGTTCCCAAACACGTGCAATGCCAAGGCTAGTCATCACTGACCTTAAAGGTCAAGTGCCCACATCAAAATAAGTTCTGTTTAATTGAAAGACTGCATTAAGTGAAGCCATTTTAAATAGAAATGCGTTAATGAAATAATATAAATAAAGCTTCTATAGCTGACATGTTGTTTAGAATCTTGGGACAGATGAAGGAAGATCAAACTGGCCCAAGATGTCTGACCCCTGATACTACTATACAAGCAGAGAGTGCTCAGGAAGGTACATTATTTATATTCTTTCATTAAAGCATATCTATTAAAAAAAACCTTAATCTGATGTAATATTTCAATTAAACATAACTGGGGGGGGGGGGGGGGGGGGTTCTCCCAACAGTTGTCCTTTAAAGGAAGACATCTTCTGCTAATTATTCTCCTCCATTTAGTGATATCTATGTTGCTTGTTAAGACAACGATTTCTTTTAACACAATTATCATGGAGCTGGTAGTATAGACTAATAATCGCCAGATGTGCCCTTTCAAAAACAGCACAGTACATATTTCCAAAAATGCAGTGTTAGCTAGAGACTGATTACCCAATCTATAGGTATCCCTCTGGGTGAAGATGGCGCCAGACACAGCAAGATTTATGGCAGGGGTCCTCAAACTACGGTCCGCGGGCCACATGCGACCGGCCGAGCACATTTATCTGGCCCGCGGGGGGTGCAGGCGGTACCTCCCCGCTCCCCGTTGTTTACCTTTTTATTTTTTTTGCAGCAACAAAAACGATTTGTCACATCCGGATCCGGTAACTGTGTTTCCCTCAGGAGGGGAACACTGCGCAAGACGTCCGGCCGGGGACACAGCAGCTGGAGGTAAGTGATGGGGAAGCGGGGGAGGAGGGAGGTATAATGAGCACTGCAATGGGCAGTTTCTGGGCATCTGACTGGCAAAATATTCCTGGGCATCTGACTGGTACAATATTACAGGCATCTGACTGGCACACTATTCCTGGGCATCTGACTGGCACACTATTCCTGGGCATCTGATTGGCATAATATAACTGGGCTCTGACTGGCATAATATAACTGGGCTCTGACTGGCATAATATTCCTGGGCTCTGACTGGCACACTATTCCTGGGCATCTGACTGGCACACTATTCCTGGGCATCTGAATGGCACACTATTCCTGGGCATCTGAATGGCATAATATTCCTGGGCATCTGACAGGCACACTATTCCTGGGCATCTGACTGGCATAATATTCCTGGGCATCTGACTGGCATACTATTCTTGGGCTCTGACTGGCATAATATTCCTGGGCATCTGACTGGCATAATATTTCTGGGCATATGACTGGCACAATATTCCTGGGCTCTGACTGGCACAATATTCCTGGGCATCTGACTGGCATAATATTCCTGGGCTCTGACTGGCATAATATTCCTGGGCATCTGAATGGCATAATATTCCTGGGCATCTGACTGGCATAATATTCCTGGGCTCTGACTGGCATAATATTCCTGGGCATCTGAATGGCATAATTTTCCTAGGCATCTGAATGGCATAATATTCCTGGGCTCTGACTGGCATAATATTCCTGGGCATCTGAATGGCATAATATTCCTGGGCTCTGACTGGCATAATATTCCTGGGCATCTGACTGGCATAATATTCATGGGCATCTGAATGTCATAATATTCCTGGGCATCTGAATGGCATAATATTCCTGGGCTCTGACTGGCATAATATTCCTGGGCATCTGAATGGCATAATAATCCTGGGCATCTGAATTGCATAATATTCCTGGGCATCTGAATGGCATAATATTCCTGGTCTCTGACTGGCATAATATTCCTGGGCATCTGACTGGCATAATATTCATGGGCATCTGAATGTCATAATATTCCTGGGCATCTGAATGGCATAATATTCCTGGGCTCTGACTGGCATAATATTCCTGGGCATCTGACTGGCATAATATTCCTGGACATCTGACTGGCATAATATTCCTGGGCTCTGACTGGCATAATATTCCTGGGCATCTGACTGGCATAATATTCCTGGGCATCTGACTGGCATAATATTCTTGGGCTCTGACTGGCATAATATTGTTGGGCTCTGACTGGCATAATATTCCTGGGGATCTGACTGGCATAATATTCCTGGGCATCTGAATGGCATAATATTTCTGGGCTCTGACTGGCATAATATTCCTGGGCTCTGACTGGCATAATATTCCTGAGCATCTGACTGGCATAATATTCCTGGGCATCTGAATTGAATAATATTCCTAGGCATCTGAATGGCATAATATTCCTGGGCATCTGAATGGCATAATATTCCTAGGCATCTGAATGGCATAATATTCCTGGGCATCTGAATGGCATAATATTCCTGGGCTCTGACTGGCATAATATTCCTGGGCATCTGACTGGCATAATATTATTGGGCTCTGACTGGCATAATATTCCTGAGCATCTGACTGGCATAATATTCCTGGGCATCTGACTGGCATAATATAACTGGGCATCTGACTGGCATAATATTCCTGGGCATCTGACTGGCATAATATTCCTGGGCATCTGACTGGCATAATATTACTGGGCTCTGACTGACATAATATTCCTGGGCATCTGACTGGCACAATATTACTGGGCTCTGACTGGCATAATATTACTGGGCTCTGACTGGAATAATATTCCTGGGCATCTGACTGGCATAATATTACTGGGCATCTGACTGGCACACTATTCCCATTGAAATACTGGTAAGTTTGTTGATTTAACTTTACTTCATTTTAAATATTGTATTTGTTCCCGTTTTGTTTCTTCACTTCAAAATAGGATATATGCAGTGTGCATAGGAATTTGTTCATAGTTTTTGTTTTTACTATAGTCCGGCCCTCCAACGGTCTGAGGGACAGTGAACTGGCCCCCTTTTTAAAAAGTTTGAGGACCCCTGATTTATGGTATATCACACTTGATCAAAGACAATTATTTAAAGAATATTCCAATCTCAAGTCTGCAGTAAAACTTAAAGGGACTGTATCACTTGAACATAGTTTTACAGTGTACATTGTATAATTAGCAAAACTGCAAGCAAATGCCTAAATTAGGAGAAAAATGTGTTTTAAATGTGTTTGTGGAGTCTCCTGGCAGGTGTTGACAGGTCTGACAGGTGATGTCATAAACTGGAGACACCTTTAAAACACATTTTTCTCCTAATTTAGGCCTTTGCTTGCAGTTTTGATAATAAAATGTATAAATCATTTTCAATCATTTTTATTCTCTACATTCAAAATAAATATAATATTTGGGTGATACAGTTCCTTTAACAAGGAGCTTTGGCTTAGGTATGGCTCCTTTATAATCAGCAGGTGTATCCAGGTAACAAAGTACAGGTTGGATTTCATGGAAAGGTAAGCTTTTGCCAGACCCAGGTGGCATGAAAGCATGTAAACAGGCTAGCAAGTTTGCACAGTGGCAATGGATTTGACAAATATTCATAGTGGGAACTTCAATGAATTCAATTGCAGAGGGAGCAATGCCCAAATGTTAAAATCAACTTTATCACCTAATCATTACTTATACTTTGAATGTACAGAACTATTTTTGAATTTGCTTTATATTTTGTTTTGTTGAGAAGCTATCACTGGTAATATAATATATATTACTGATAATTTCTCAGGCACTTATTTTTCTCCAGTGCCTGCTTTTGGGAGTGTTCTGTCAAGGTGGAAAATCAATAAAGGAAGTATATATTCTACTACTTGGTTTTAACTCTGGCTATGTATTAAATGTTGGCATTACTGCCTCTTTTAAACGGCAGAGAGCATCTTTTTCGGATTGTCATTGCAGCTAGTTGTATAAGCTTATAGACTGTAAGTCCACTTGGGAAGCTGACCATATCACCATATTGTTTCTCTTTCTAATTTGATACCCATCCCCATTACTTGTATATTTGTTTACCCCATTGTAAAGCACTGCAGCATAATAAAGAAAAAATGTTTTTAACATATTGCGCTAATTATCAAATTTGACTTGATCCCATTTATTTCTGAAAAAAATTATCCAAAGCCTCATCTTTGGTGAAAATATTATTTAGCGATAGATTGCTCTCTTTCTCTGTGTCACATAGGGTTAATGCTAGCTGTGCATTAATCCTGTAAATTGTTTTTCTACAAAACATACGATTTTATTGAGATGTGAGTCCCATGGCGATTATGAAATAAAATAAGGAAAGAGTTCTGTAGCGTTTCCTCGTAAATCCAACTTGCCATGCTTTTCACAATGTTAATGGGATTGCCAATTCCTCTGTGACAATATAAGGTATTGGGTAATTGCCTTGAAAGCTCAATCCTTCTTACACATACAGTACCACTGAGTCGGTCTTCAAAAATCAGACAGGTGAAGAGTAAATAAAACAACTCAACATGCTATCTCTTAGCAGAATAAATATTATGTACTCATGTCTTTGAGTCTGTGTGTGTTCATGTTTGGAACACACACAATTCATCTTTGGCCTATCCCACCTACTGCCAACCATTTACATTACTGTTACTACAACTTCCTTCACTCTGACCTCTTCAATCCCTTGTGTGTCTCATGTCCCCCATTCTGTTCTAGTTTGTCTAACTTAGTATGTAGTTCCCCTCTATGTTCTGTACCTAACGCTACGTACATTGTTGACGCTATATAAATAAATGTTAATGTAATGTAATTTAATGTCTTTATGCACACTGACATGTTGCCTCCAAATGTGTATTAAAAAATGATATAAGATTGTGCCACAGAAGAAACAGTGAGGAAAAAATAAATAAAAGAACATATATACGACAACAGACAAACTGCTACGAACTTCAACAAGCTGTTCCCTAAGCCCACTAGGAAGAAAAACGGATATGGATTGAACTGAAATGAGCGATCAGATACATAGAGAACAAAACACAGACATGAACACAAAAATGTAAATTGAATTCTGTATAAACAAATTATAGTTTAGTACAATAAAACTAAAAATGTACATAATCTTAAGTATATAAAAAACAGATCATTGACACACGATCCAAATGGTACAGGTGCCTGTAGCCTCACATAGGATGTTTCCTGATTGCTCAGACATATATTGGCATTTCAACCAGTCGCCAGGGACAGTACTCCATATGTGGTGGGAATGCCCCCTCATTATTCCATATTGGAGACACTGAATAAGTTTATTGTCGTCCTACAAAAAATCTGTCCTCCTGCTCAATCCAGCAAAGGCACTTATCCCACTGCACTTGTTGTTTTCATTTCCTTTTATTTTCCAATGCGCCCCCAGACTTGACAATGCATCTCCAGACTTTTCAATCTGCTCCCCCCCCCCCCCCCCCCCCCCGCTCAAGACTTACCAATGTCCCTCCCAGGACTGCCAATTCACCTCCCAGTCTTCCCTGGTGTCTAGTGGTTGCAGCTGGGGGATGCCTGTGTACTTCTCGTGGTATCAGACTTCCTCCAATGCTACCCCACACTTCCACCGGGACTTCTGAGACAGAACACTGGGAGGTCACATGACCCTTGCAGCTCTGCACGGGACTTGAAACCTACTCTTATAGTCAGACCTTAATTTGAGGTCTGATTATAAGATGACCTCAAATATAAGACAAGGGGACGTTTTCAGAGCATTAGCTCTGAAAAAAAACTTGAGTTATATTCGAGCAAATAAGGTAGAAACCGCCAGTGCAGGCTGTCATTTACCCTCTAACATTGGGTCATCGATTCCATGAGACACTGAATATATTCCCATGTGCAGAATGCAGGTGACAAAAACAAACTCTCTGAACCTGGATGACAGAGCAAGATGAGAATGTCCTTGCCACATCTTATCATTCACATTATAAAACATCTAGTACTTAATTTCACTTGTTTTTTCTCTCCCTCGTTTGTAGATACAATTTGCATAATGTAGGGATTTTAGTTAGAAACTAATCACTGCACGAAGAAATATTTTTACAGAGCTGTGACAAGCAATAACCATTTTAAACATTTTCCCATTCCCTTATTTTAATGACTTCGTTTAGTACGTGTAAGGGACATGTTTTTTTTGGTTAGTATTATTTTCTACAGTCATCAGCTCTCGGCCTATATATAAATGGTCTGCAAAGGTTTGAAGTTGAGAGATAGAGAAGAGAGTGTATGTAGAATACTTAAAGAGACTAAAACATTATCTATCCATTATCTTATTTGAACTGCAAGCATAGATAATGACAAAAACATATCATATTGTGAATTGATGTGCCACGAAACTAGCTACAATGGGAAATTGTGCAATTTGCATTTCAAGACTACAGATGATGTATTTAAAAGGAGACACTACTTACATACTTATAATACACGTTGCTCTTAGTCTAAGCATCTGCTTTCAGTTCTGCTAATACCATGTATAGATTATTTTAAATTGTATTATTTTACAGTTTGAGCAATATGTCGGGGATGAAGTGCTTTTCTCACATTTTGGGGGTAAATTAACAGCAAAGGAGGAGGATATTAATTGTAAAAAGGTTGATGTGTATGTATAGTCTGGAGATTAGTGCAATGTGGATTCCCTTTAGCTAAGGGAAACATAGTAACCCTTAGCTGAGTCAAAAGGTACAAATCGTAATTGTACTATGGCATATTTTGATTTCATATTGGGCTCAACTTCTTTGACAAACAAACAAAATCAGGT
The DNA here is from genome assembly GCA_036172795.1 of Pelodytes ibericus. Classification (NCBI taxonomy): domain Eukaryota; kingdom Metazoa; phylum Chordata; class Amphibia; order Anura; family Pelodytidae; genus Pelodytes; species Pelodytes ibericus. The sequence continues at coordinate 43,223,400 of CM069857.1, forward strand.
AGAAATGGAATCACAGCTCCCACAAACTTTTGGGATTTATTTAAAAAAAAAAGGTGTAATCCCTGTTATAAATCAGCAATTGCACCTTCGTTTTTTTCTTTTTTTTTTTTTAATCAATGCCCAATACTTTGCTCTGCTACTTTTTTACATAACCCCCATAGTGTATCCATTCCGACGGAGTATTTCAGTAGAATGCATTATTATTTTCCAGTCAAGAGCTGTAAAAACACACAGCTATTCAGTTCCTCTGAGTCTTACACAATGTGAGGCCCTGGAGATATGAGCTATATTTATCCTTTTCTGCATAGTAACCGCTAAATTGTTACACGTTCTGAGTTTCCATTCATCTTTGTAATTCTCTATTACCTGGTTAAGAGAGAGTAACCTGGAAATTGTTCTCCAATTATATTTTTAGTGATGTTATTAGAATTTGCCTACTAACATGAACATTTATAGATACATATGAAAAATGGGAACCTCCATAGGATGATGTATAGATAGTTAATACAATCATGGTTGTGGCAACACAATTAACATGCCAGTATATTTAAAACAAAGAAACGTAATTTTCAAAAAGCCCAGTAGCGATAGAAATTACAAGTTTGGATAAATCAGTGAACAATTAGGTATCAGTTAGTTATTTAGTTTGAAGAGCATGTTGTTTACATTGATGAATTCATTTTTGGTTAGACCAATGGTTTGGAAGTAATATAGCAGAAAACTTTAAGCATACTTAAAGTGATAGTACATCTTCATTAGAAATATAACAAATATCACAAGAGTCACAAAGCATTTTTGCTCCACTTTGGAGGCACGGTAGTTAAAAACTACATATATAATTGAGGGATGGATATCTAAAATTTGACCTAAGTAAAAAAAAAAAAAGCATAGTTCCTGTTTGAAAGAGTCTGCAGAGTTATAGTTAAATGGTTCGTAGTGTTTTTTTTTTACTTTCTTTTGTGTATCTTTTTCTTTCTTTTTTTTAACTAGAAAAATAATGTTTCTTATACCTGCACACTTACCTTCTTGATTTTGGAGTGTGGGCCACCGTGGTTCAATGTGGTCAGTGCTTCCAGTGTAGCTCCTGTGCTGCCTGTTTGGCTCCCCGTGCAGCCTGGCTGGCAGGCAAAGAAGGTGAGGGGGATCTTCCGATCCCTTCTCACCTCTGTCTCTGCCTGCAAGCTTGCTGTTTGTTTTTTTTAAAGCGGTTGTTTGTTTGTTTGTTTTCTCTTCTCGGGGGGGGGGGGGGGGCCATTGCCCTGTTGCCCCCCCCCCCCCCTGGATCCGCCACTGGGTGGCACAGACCATGCTCTCTTATGTTACCAATATTGACACACATGAAACATGATTCAAGTTTCAATGGAAATCAGAACTGAAGAAAAATCATTGACCTTGCATTCAGATGAAGATTATTATTGATTATATGCATATGTGTTTTGTTTTGTTCAATTCTTTATTAATCATAGAGCCTCTCAATAAAAATCCTTGTAGGTTGCCTGAGCTTATCATACTTGTATCATTCATACGTGATGTTGCATACAGATCTACTGTTTACACCAAGGAGGATGGTGAAATCATTAAAGCAATGGATTTGTTCTTGTAGCAGTCAAGAAAGGTCATCTGGTCACACAATAGAAACATAGAAACATAGAATGTGTCGGCAGATAAGAACCATTCGGTCCATCTAGTCTGCCCAATTTTTTTTTTTTTGAGTACTTTTATTAGTCCCGTTTATTAGACCCGTTCCCGGTCTTATAGCTAGGATAGCCTTGTGTCTATCCCACGCATGCTTAAAATCCTTGACTGTGTTTACCTCTACCACTTCTGCTGGCAGGCTATTGCATACATCCACTAACCTCTCAGTAAAGTAATACTTCCTGATATTACTTTTAAATCGTTGCCCCTCTAATTTAAGACTATGTCCTCTAGTTGTGGTAGTTTTTCTTCTTTTAAATATACTCTCTTCCTTTACTGTGTTGATTCCCTTTATGTATTTAAATGTTTCTATCATATCCCCCCTGTTACGTCTTTCCTCCAAGCTATACATGTTAAGATGCTTTAACCTTTCCTGGTAAGTTTTATCCTTCAACCCATGAACCAGTTTAGTAGCCCTTCTCTGAACTCTCTCCAAAGTATCAATATCCTTCTGGAGATACGGTCTCCAGTACTGCGTACAATACTCCAAGTGAGGTCTCACCAGTGCTCTGTACAATGGCATGAGCACTTCCCTCTTCCTACTGCTAATACCTCTCCCTATGCAACCAAGCATTCTGCTAGCATTTCCTGCTGCTCAATTGCATTGCCTACCTACCTTCAAGTCCTCTGAAATTATTACTCCTAAATCCCTTTCCTCAGATGTTGAGGTTAGGACTGTACCAAATAGTCTATATTCTGCTTTTGGGTTTTTACGCCCAAGGTGCATAATCTTGCACTTGTCCACATTAAATGCCAGTTGCCACTGCTCTGACCATTTTTCTAGTTTATCTAAATCATTTGCCATTTGGCTTATCCCTCCATGAATATCAACCCTGCTGCAAATCGTTGTATCATCAGCAAAAATACATACTTTGCCAACAAGACCTTCTGCAATATCGCTAATAAAAATATTAAAGAGAATGGGTCCAAGTACAGATCCCTGAGGTACCCCACTAGTAAACTATTGGTTGCCATGGTTATTCAAATAAACTTTCACAGAGTGACCCAAAGCTCCGTCTTATATTGAGCATCTTCACCAGCTAACAGTACATGAACTAACATGATAACAGTGTCATTTAATAAGAATTTATTGGAGTATTCCACACAAAAACAAATTTTGTATTTGGTTTTCTGCACATGTTCACTTTAAAGGAGTACTACAGTCTATTTATTTTTTTATGGAAATGGTGTAGAAGGTTGCAACCATTTTTCCTTATTTTTGGGGGGAGGCATTGCTCCTGCACAGGGATATGCAAAATGAACATACAAGGACACCAGTTTCTGTGCCAAGCTCTGCGAAAGTCCATAGAACACCATTAAGTCGTCTGTCATGGACCACTATGTCAGAGGATGCCCATATCAAAACACATTAGGGGAGGAGGATGAAAGTTTGGGAAAGTTTGGCTGCAAAGGGTAAATTGAATACCATAATCTTAATACCTTAAAATATTACTTTAATAAAAACACATGACTCAAATAATCATTTTTAATAATGCACTATTTAAATGTGGCGAAATTATTATATGTATCAATTTAACTGCTGTTCAAATGCTTTGAAATGTAACAATTAGCAATATCCGAGGATATATTTAAGATTATATACTTTAAAAAGAAAAATGAAAGAAAGGGAAGATAAACAAAAACATGCCCATAGTATAGTCTATTTATTTATTATGGTAATTACTATGAGTTTATTATAAGTGATGTATTTGTTCTATTGTAATAAATTGCACATATATCTGCAAAAGTCAATAAAAAGAAAAATATAACTTGCATTAATTCATTTAAAGGGACTCTGTCAACCTAAACACTGCATATGCTGTGAATGGAGAGGGTGAAAAATGAGCTATACATTGTATTTACATAATTGCATGCAAATGCATAAAAAAAGAGAATAATATGTTTTAAATATGTCTCCTGTTTATATCTCCTGTGGCTTGAAATGCAAATTAACTACTTTTCAATGAATGTGTAATTTGCCATTTTCGAACACAATTTATAGGAATTTTTTTAATTACAGTGTAAAGAATATTTTAGGTGGCACAGTCCATTTAAGTAGTTTTTTGGCTTCAATTTAGCCCCTGATAGAACTTAGATCCTAGACAAAGCCCAAAACATATGTCACTTTTGGAAGTCCTATGAGCCGTACGTAGCTTTTACTGTCAGTTGTATTTTATTTATATTTTAATATATATTAAACTATATTATTTTCTTGAGTGTATTATTCCTGATACCTCTTATCGCTTAGGCGCTCCAATAAAATGTATTTTATTTGTTAAATTTTTGAAAAGATAACAGAGCACTGAATAAACATTTCAAGCAGATAGTGACCATACGTTCCAAACTATTCCTGTAAAAAATACTTTCACAAGCTGTCTTTCCTTTACCTGTCATCAATACATTAGGGAATGTCTATCATGCCTCAGCTGACCTAAGAAAATTAGTACTTTTAAAGTTAAAGGGCACTACCATCATAAAATGGATATCATTATCTTGTTTACCTAAATGCACAATGCTTGAAAAGTTAAAGGGACACAACAAGACTATTTATATCATTATGTTTAAGAGAAATAGCAGTGTAAAATATTGTGGAATATTTATTGGTTATAGATATAAATAATAAAATCGGAACTTCACGAGTGTTATTTAGTTACAAATTAGTCGTTTATAGAGCTGTATACCCAAATAAGAGAGCATAGAGCCCTTAGTGGAACCGTATATCTTAAAAAGAGATGGAGAAGTAAATGAAACCCAAACCACCATTGATATTCAAAAACACCAACACCATCAGTATTCTTCTAAGGTACTACCTACTTTTTTATGTTTTAGTATCTCAGTTTGATAAGTAACTCCCATTGGTTTGCATGTAAAACATGATTCTGTCTACTTTAAATAGTGCTGCAACTGGTAATATATCTGGGAAAATATCTGTCAAATATTGCATTGCCGTGCCATCTTTGAGATTCTTATATAAAGAAGGGGGTTCCCACCTTTTATTGAAAAATAACATACCAGCCATGCTATTTCCTCCATCGTCTTAACATTAAAGGGCAAATAAACCTTTTTTAAACCCTTGCTCCCTCAAAGGGAAAAACAAAGGTCTCTCTCGGGGCTGGTGCAAAGAGAGTCAGTCGTTGACCAGATAGGACCTGTCTGCTTCAAATGGAGGCATGGCAGCCGCCCCGGTCAGAAAGTACATGCCAGTTTATCCTCCCACTAACGGCAACTCATTTTTCATTGATATTTCTATATTAGACATACAAGTGAAAAATAAAGCCTAGTTGTCCTTTAACAAATACCGTCTGAGTGACAACCCTAAGCACTACTGTTATATATGGGGTTTTTTTTCATTCATTTAATATTTTGTCAATAGAGAGCAGTACATCTTGGAATTCCATTTGTTCTTTAACTTTTAATTTTATTTTTATTTTACCCAATGTAAAAATAAATATCATAATAAAGGCTGTATTCTACTTCAATGCTTACAGTAGGGTATACTCAATATACACTGTGCCCTGAACTTTGGAGTCACCATTTCAGGCCTGAATGTCTGCGAATATTGAGTAGACCCTAGTGTGTGTTTTTGTAGCTCAGTCCTAGTTTTTCACATACTGTTCAACAATTACACAGTTAAAGTAAAACAATGAGTATTTATTTTACTGAGCCATCTGGCTCTGCTACAACAAATATCTCCAGTGGAGTATCACAGTACCAGTATCCTATATACTGCCTGCCTCAGTCTGCATCTGGTAATCTAGCACAATTTAACACCAGGAGACAGATGTTCTCTTTCATGAAGCTTAGGTTTTGTTCATTTCTCACCTTCCTATCTGTAATTTGTTTACACCAAAATGTATCCTGTGCTTGTAGAAAAATATCACAAGCTAATGTTTTGCGAACAAAATAGGTTTTAGGTAAAATACATCTTACACAGATTAAAGGGGACTAAACCCTAAAATAATTTCCTGCATATGGATGCGCTATGCCATGCACAAACGGCCATATAGATAGCATAGTATGCCCTGCATGGCGTTGGAATTTTTACAGCAGAGACCTAATTGGCTCTCTCTTGCTGATCACCTTTTTTCCTGATCACTATGTTACCCTGCAACAAACATGATCTATTTTACTTGGTTTAATGTGTTATTTTCAGAGGTGGGACATTTTGTTCAGTGCTCATTTTGTTCTCTTTGCTAATAACTAGCGTTATCCCTTTAAGGTAGTCCAATTAATATGTTGGTACGTCTGGGAATGTACCATTTACAGTAAATGAAGGAAGAGATCAGGTCATAGTTATAAAGACCGAAAAATATTGTTTATTATTCAGATTTTATTGTGTCCCAAATGTAGGGCATAAGAGAAACCAAAAAAGGATGTATAGGATAAAAGGAAAGGAACTCTGTCCAGATAATGAGGAACAATAAACATCAAAAACAAAGAAAAAGTAAAGAAACAATATACATGTCATGTGTCTAATAGAACAAATGCATTCAATACCAATAATCATGTATTCAAAACAGAACCAAATATCAGGTGAAGAGCACTGTGACAAAACTAGGAAAAAAATATACATTTGTACACATGAATGCAGAAAAATGAATGAATGATTACACTGTTAAAATCAAAGTATACAATAGAATAATATATATAGTAATCTAGTCGGAGCAGCAAAAATATGTATTCACAAGGCAAAAAAAATAAAATTGTTGTTCGTCAGAGTTGGTGTGAGCTGACAACTGGCCAAATGGAATGCGGTTTCGGCACTGCTTTAAAGCTTTTGGTCACGGTTGCAGCTTTAAAGCTCTTGGCCTCAGTGGCCACTTTATGAGTTTCGGCCGCCGAAGGCTCCATGTGCATTTCGGCACTGCTTTAAGTATTTGGCATCAGCATAGACTATGCCGAGTATGAGGGGTAGAGGGGAGAAAGAGACTTCAGAAACGAGGGGAGGGAGGAGTGAAAGACACTTCAGAAATGAGGGGCTAGAGGGGAGAAAGGGACTTTAAAAATGAGGGGGAAGAGGCTTTAGAAACAAGGCGGTAGAGGAGAGAAAAATACTTCAGAAACAAGCATGGAGAGGGCAGAAAGAGACTACACACAGTAGGGGGAGAAGAAAAGAGAGACAAAGAGGGGGGTGGGTGCTACAATGCCCGAGAACAAACAGTACTGCAATAATGTCCTGTAGGATAATACCTACTCAGGAGAGCGACTCCATTATTTGCCTGCTTACACCATTGCAAAGGAACCACTCCATTAGCATATCAGACTGATCCCACCCATAAGGGCAGTCCAGATCCGAAATGCATGGCTAGTACCCTCTACACGAGGAACACAGCAAACCACAGATGTACGTTTCGGCCTACATTGGAGAAGAAAAGAGAGACAGACATGAGGGGGGGAGAGAGAGAGACAGACAGACATGAGGGAGTAGAGAAAAATAAATAAACATGAGGGAGGAGAGTAAAAAAACAGACATGAGGGAGGAGAGGGAAAAAAAGACAGACAGATGTGACGGGGGAGAGGAAAAGAGAGACAGACAGACATAGGGGAGAGGTACAGAGAGACTGACAGACATGGGCAGTGCCCCTCAAAAGATCGGATTCTGGACCTGCCCCTGCAGGGAAAATCCTGTGGTGCAATCTGCATGCTTGGGTATATCCTGTGAGTGCATCTGCATGCTTGGGTAAGTTCTGGGTGCTGGGCCAAGTCCTGTGATTGCAATCTATATACTCGGCTAAGACCTGGGGGCAATGTGGGTGCAGAGGAAGACACTAATCTTTTTATTACATTTGTACAAAGTTGAATTATAATAATGTTGGGTTTTTTTGGCCCGCGGAATTGTGTAAAATGTACAATGTGGCCCTTGTACTAAAAAGTTTTGAAGTTTGTATACCTCTGGTATACCTCTGGCATTTGCTCCATTAGTTTCTTTTTGATATTTAATTTTCCTCATTTTCAGAACATAGTCCTTTTACATGTTGTCCTATACAGCCTTTTGTGCTGACTTATTATTTCATATTTATTTTATTTTTCACATAGTTTTACATAGTCTCTCACTCATGCATACACACATACAGTCACTCACTTACACATACACACACAGTCTCTCATTCACCCATAGACAGAAACTGTCAGAAAGAGAGTGTGGGTTTTGTTTCTTACCTGGTTTAGGCAGGCAGCTGTAGCTTTGAGTTCTGTGTGAATGTGGGACTGAGCCAATCAGGAGAGGCTTCTGAACTCTCAGCCAATCAGGAGAACTAGGAAGTCTCACATGATAGGCTGAGACCTCCTTCTCTTAGAGCTCTCAATTTAGGACTTTGCATCATCCCAGTTTGAGGCTGCCCGGCACCCTGGACATAAAATCCCATTGCAGGACTGTCTCAGGCATTCATGGTAATTGCACCATATATGGCATAGCAGTATATTTTAAAAACAAAAATTTATATCATGATTTTTTTTTTAAATTAAATATGCTATTATGACACATATAAAAAAAAATAATATGGCAAAGAAACTATTAACATTTATTCTGGCAAACTGAAATGTCTGAAAGTTTGCTTTTTTTATCCAAATTTGGTTCATTCCTTTAGGAACAAATGCCACACCAATTCACATAACAGATATAGGTAGACACAAGGGGTCATAAACACGGTGCACATGCAGATAGCACCATATAATAGAGCTATCCGCTTACGTGCCTATGCATAAAGCAGACTCCCGACAGAATTCAGGAGCCTGCGCCATCTCCAGCGGTTAAGTTTTGGCTGTGCTGGCACTCATTGCGCTGGTATGGTATATTGCATTGAAGACTTTTATGAAAGCAGAGTTCCTAGCTTAATAAAATAATAATGAATTTATTGCCCATTTAAATAGTTCATTATCCCTTTTTTACCTTTATTTATAGTGTCCGAGCTCAGTGCTTCTCACAAGATCAGCAACTATTCTAATATTTAGTTCCCTTTATCCATGAAATGTAAAAAAAAAAAAAAAAACACCTCTCCCATTAACACCCACTACAAAAATACATTTACAGTGGATCCCTATGCTGTTCAGAAAAATGCCGTCCAATTACCATAAAATGATTATTTGTGGTAGACATTTACAGGAAATTGCTGTCCATGTAATGTATTAACTAGATTATTATGGTCTAAAGATGTTTGTGTTGTAAAATGCATTGTGACTTTAACGTTAATCATATATTCTACTTTTTAAAGGCCCTCAGGAAAAGAATATGTGTTTTGAGACCGCCAAACAATATGGCTGATTTACTGTTACCGTGGTAACCATTACTCGGAGCTTGCTGTGTTGGTTCCAGTGTCTTGATATATTAATTTCTTTCCCCATCCCTTGACTTTCTTTCAATTTCACTTAACCACAAAAAAATTATGCTCCGCTGAAACAATAACATAAACAAAGATGCAATCTTCCATGGCCAGGTAGAAAACAAATACAAGAATGATGTTTGGTAGATATAGTCAGTTCCACCGCTTGCTTCAAAAGGTTGGCAGTTCATTTTCTCACACAGCGAAATATCAGAATATATTTAAGCTGAAGGCTTATTGAATAAATAATAAGTAATGTGGGTAGATTATGTTGCATATACTAGTAGTTAGGAAACTAGACCAAGTTGGACCAAGCCTAATAGCCTATACCTCTCAACTTTCAACACAAATTGGTGTCCGAAGGAAATTATAGCGGATTTCTATTTTCTTTAAATTAATACAACAAATATGTTTTGCCTGTATATTTATGGAACGGATAGTTGGGCATCCGAGCACATATATTGCAGTATAAATTATGTACTTTTCACCTGATCCACTCATTAATTTTTTTCTTTATTACATTTGTGTCTTTAACAAACACACATTTTTGCCTCATTAAATTAAAGCTGTTACCTTAGAGATTTTTGGCTCATTAAATTGAGACAGACATAATAATAATGTTGTGCTTTTAGTTCTTTCAGAAGCATAAGAGGTTTCGAGATATAAGATTTATTGGTAAGGGGATAATTTACCTCAGCATTGTTGTATGCCTTTTTGTTCCTTTAGGCATATTTTGGAAGACAACAGGCCATTAATCTCCTGGTCCCAAGGGGTTGTATGGTTAGAGGCTTTGGGGCATAATGTTTGTGCTAGGTAAATGTGATGTCAGGCAGTAGTAATCCAGATATGTGTGGCATGTTAAAACAAATAAGTAGATATAATTTGGGGTAAATGGGCTATTACCTGCTCTAGTATCTACACAATATATAGCCCGATCTGGCCCAGAAATCTCTACAATTTGTATACTCAATATAGTTTTGAGTAGCAGGGACAAAATATGCCCCCCCAAAGAAATACATTGCAACAGAGTTTCCGTTTTTATACCTTGCCACTATGTGTCGATGTAAAAACTCCAAATGCCAAAGGTGTAGATATTAAATACTACAAAGATTGCAGTAGAAAAGTATCAGTGTGTATATAGAAAGAGAATATAAAAAAAACAAAAAACGGTCTGTGTTTTTGTATATAATGTATTGCCATTTACACTGTATTTGCACCACGTCACCTGCCATGAGAGTGGCAGCATGGGAACTTGTCTGTGCACCCCGGCAGCGCACAGACTCCCTGCTTGCCAACAGGGAGCTGGTGAGGGGAGATCTTCTGATCACCCCAGCCAGCGCCTCTGTGGCAAGCTGAGGGTTTTTTTTTCTCCCATCTATTAAGGCATGGGCCTTGTGCTGCAGCCCTTGAGGCCCCTAATTTGCCAAGGCTCCTTGGCCGGAGCCCCTAAAGCCCAAGCCTTAATCCGGCCCTTACCACACCTAGGGAATCCATGTTACCTAGTGACCATCTCATCCAACCTTACCATGGTCTCTTTGGAATACTGCCCTGCCTTGAATCTCTTAAAGACTTGATTGCAATGCGCAAACACTTAAAGAAATAGGACCCTTACCACATCACCACAGACATCAAAAATCAACATCGGAATGCAGGAGAGCTTATTTAAAAAAGGAGGAAAACTAGTAGAACAAGAGGACATAGTCTTAATTGGAGCTTCTGAGTTTTAAAAGTAACATCACAAAGTATTACTTTATTGAAAGGGTATTGGATACATGAAATATCCTTCCAGCAGATATGGTGGAGGATAACAGTGATGCTTAAGCATGCATGGGATAGTTTTTTTCCCCAAACATATATTGCAGGTAGGGTTAGTTAATACTCCAGCTGTTGAGTATGGCTCTTTTGCCATTTGAAATGTTGAGAGGGATGCATGTACATCAGTATAACTTGGTACAGCTTCCATCTGAGGCCAATGCTAAGTCTACGGAGTCGGTAGAATGACTGATATTTGTTTCACTAAAAAAGGGCAACCCTAATCACACAGGATCAGGGCTGCCATCAGGGGGTGACTGGCAATACACCTGTCACAGTCCCAAAAGATCTCTCATCACCAGCCTCTCTGGGACAAGCAGGCAGCTAGATGTCTGTGCACTGCCCAGGTATGTACTGGGGTGCTGGGGTAAGCCTTGAGTGTGCAATGTGGCTGCTGGGGCAAGTCTTGGGGTGCTGGGGTAAGTCATGGGTCTGCAATGTGGGTGCTGGGGCATGTCCTGGGTGTGCAATGTGGGTACAGACTGGGGCATGTCCTTGATGTGGAAGGGGGTGCTATGTGGGGGCAATAATGAAAAAAGAGATGGCATGTGGGAAGTGGGGTGCCCTGACCACTTGTTCTGTAACAGGCCACATAATTTACCTCAGAAGAGGTAGTCATTAAACATTTAACCTGCTCTGCCCCACAATGTACAAATCATTTATGTTATATATTTTTCCCAAAGTTATTTTCCACAGAATAACTCGTAAAATGCAGTTTACGATTGTTTACAGTAATTGGTGTCAAATGTCAGGAATCTAAGACCAAACTGTGCAGAGCTGCAAACAGACTACTATTTTACAGATGTGAAATAATCCACAGAGACAAAGAGTAATACAAAGATAAGTGTCTCAGCACTATTCAATTCTCTGATCGCATCAAAATGTTGTCTCAGTTAGCACAACTGCCTGCACGGTATTACCGGAGGGAGGAGGAACACATGTCTCAGGCAGCGTAGGTAAATATGGTTAAAGCACACACAGCTGACCTAGCAGGATCCACTTATAAATCCATGTTCATTCTTTTTCCGCTAGTTTCTGGGCAGACTTGTCAAAAACAAACAAATAAAATGTTCTTGACAGTTATATAACAAAAACTAAAATCATAATTGCAGCAACCATTGAATAAGGTATACCTGCATGTTTAAGGGGCAGTTCCAAGAAGCGGATCCGAAACTATGTTGTTAAGCAATGCATCATGTGAGTAGAGTTAAAGAAACAGATCTCTCTTACTCAACACTTCCTGTCACTTAAAAAAACGGCAAGTAAAGTGTATGAAGGTATTTCTGTAACTATGGTGACTCATATTAGATGTCACTGAATTTAGAGGAAATTACTTTCAATGTAAAACTACAGAAGAACTGTAAATTGTTTTAAAGTAAAAATAACAACATTTCACATATATTTGAAACATTTTGAACATACAGAAAATAAGCACAGTGTAACTGTCCCTTTATTAAGCATAGCCAAACAGGAACATGTGGCTGCATCTCAGTAATTAAAGTATCAAGTCAAGAGCTGTAGACATTGTTCGGCCAACTATTCGAAGGAGGAAGAGGCTTGGTCTAAGCGGTGTTCATGGTATGATTGTTGGATCCATATGTGGTGGTTCCAGCATCTCAGAAATGGCTGAGCTCCTGGGAGTTTCACACACCACACTCTCTAGCATTTAGAGAGATACAGAAAACAAAAATGAAATAGTATATACACATATATATATATATATATATATATATATATATATATATATATATATATACAGAACACATACATCTCCCCCTCACCCATGCCCAATATAAAGACTTATCCAAAAAAGTCTGTAGCACTCCTAAGAATAGTATATATATATATATATATGTACAGCATACCTCCCGAGTGTGTCTGTTTAGGAGGGACAGTGCCTATTTTTCATTCAAATCCCCCTTGTCAGTCTATCTTCCACTATTATCCCTCTTTTATGGGAGCTTAGAATGTTTTGTTTGTATAACTGAATCACAGAGCTCCAGACAAAGAAAACAGACAATAAAGTGAGTTCAAAAGGCAATAAATTAATTTTCATATTAATTTGTGTAAATAAAATACATTATTCTTATACTAAGGACTTATTAAATTATATAGATAGTTCTAAAATGGCCATAAAATCACTGAAAATGTCTCTGTAATGTCACGCCGATAGACTCCCACAAAATAAAAGTGTCCCTCTTAGGTCATTTGAAATGTTGAGAGGTATGGTACATAGAGCTAAACACATTACAGTGTAACAGCTTACCAAAATGATGAATACAAATGTTTTTTTTTTTTAAATAGTTTAGCCCTTTCTAACACTGTTATAGTTAACTTAAGAAACAGACATACATCCAAGGCTGAGAGGAGTTAGAGATCTTTGTTTTGAAGCTGATTGATATTTGGGGTTTTCAGATATGAGATGCCCAACAAAACTAATCAATGAACATCTGCAAACAACCATTGGCAAAGCAGGTTATATGAAGGAACCACATTACTCATTAACACTGCCATCTGTGGAAGCTAATAACGTATTCCCATCAGCAGGGATTGATCATATTGGTTAGCATATATTCAACATTCATTTTCAGTAGGCATGCTAGACTCATGAAATGGATGCCAAGTAGCATCCCTAGGGGCTGAATGCTAATTAATGATTCTATCACTGTGTGTGACAACTGACTGCCATTAGAGAAGAAATACCTCGAGACAAGGAAACCCAGGCTCCATTCTCGTAGCCAATCAGCATGGAGACTTTTTCAGAACCGCATTGACAGGGTGCTCAGACCATGTCCTTCCAACCACAGGCAAGGTAAGTCCATTGTGGCAATGAAGACAGCATTCAAATCAGAATTTGGCAAGAATTACAGTTTTTTGATTGATCAAATCAGCGTAATAAGAACTCACACACACAGCAACATGGGGGGCAGGGACACACACTTTAGGTAACGCTTACTCATAAGACAAATATAAGTGAATGACACAATTAAGTATAACTAAAAACAACTAATAAAAGGTCAAAGCAATGTAGAAGCCAATCAAAGTTATTATTTGAGGTATAGTGATTTATCACTGAAAAGCCATGGATTGGAAAAAAATGAAAACATAATAACAACATAGGGGTAGAAAAATCTTTATAATAATAATAGAAGAATGAAAACATTGATAATTAAATAATGATACATTGTGTAACCAGAGTTCTGTATAATGTCACACTCACCAATATCTTGCTCCTTCACAATACAACACCAGTATTTGGGGCCACGGAGAGCGAGTAATCCATCAGGCCCATCTCAAATCTAACAGAGGCCATTTTGTATTGCCCTAATCAGACCATTCTTGGATGTCTTATTCTTGTGATATTTCCCTCAATTTCCACTAACAATGTGAAAGAATAACTTGTCACGGTAGATGATGAGGAAGCACTTGTTTAAAGGCAATCATGTCTAGAAACTAATAATGTCAATTATCTTTTGATGAGAGTGACAGCTGATAGAAAGGGACATTTGTCTACGTTCCCCATGGAAGTACAATGCAAACCAGTGATTGGGTAGCATACTATGTCACCACAAAAGGATTTCAATGAATGAGTAGCAAGTATAAGCTATTAGTATGTGTCAGCCAAGGAAATGGGAGTAAATTGAATGACATTATTTGTTCAGGATAACATAGCATAGTAAGAAGTGACATTGTGCTACTGACCCATAACAATCGCTGATGGCCAACCTAACATCTAGAAAGGTCACACTGGCAGCAGCTACATATTAACCATGCTGTAGCTAGTAACATTCCTGACACCATGGCCAACAGGCTCTTGTGGAGTTACAACTCCCATGGCCATTATTGATGATGATTGGCTTACTGAGGATCATAGGAATTGTTATTATACCATTTATTTCTAGTATTATCCAGTTGTGAGATAGCTCTGTTGGGATAATACACAACCTTTTAATGCCTCTTCAAACCTAAGATTTACAGGTTTAATTTATTGCACCATCAACTCAACCTTTCATCCTTCTGATGTTCATAACGTGGCTACTACTAGGATGGGTAAAAATTATTTCCAATTTAAGCAAAACCAGTTAAGTGTGTTCAAACCACAGTCACTGGCCTGGACAATACAAATATGTGAATACATAAACCATAGAAATCATCTGCCAAAAAAACAAAACTAGTTTCATAATGTTGACATAGAAAGTTAAACTGCATTTGTTTATATAGGAATATATCTGTTATTGTAAGCTTACAGTGGGCTAGCCACTTGGGGTGGTATAAGACAGTTATTGTCGGTCTATAGTGTGCCAGCCACAGGCAGTGGTGTATCTTGGTTTTGTGCTGCCCTAGGCAGACAAAATTTGGGCACACCCCCACCCATGTTGCACACCTATGACATGCCCCATCACCCATGTTGCACACCCACAACATGCCCCATCATCCACATTGCACACCCACAACATGCCCCATCATCCACATTGCACACACCTTGAATGGCCAAACACCCCATTACCTGCCCCCATCACCCACATTGCATACATAATTAATGCCCCATCACCCCCATTACATGACACCATCACCCTCATTACATACCCCCACCACTTCCCTTACATACCCCCATCACCCCAATTAATTGGAAGGATCTAAAGCTTGCTGAACTGTGGGGGACTGAGCAAAAATGTTTGAAACACCAGAAGTGTGCTTTAACACTCTCTGACAAAGTGCCGCCCTCTGGCAAAGTGCTGTAAATTGTGAGGTGGGGCCTCCATGGATTGGACTTGCTTGTCCAGCACATTCTGCAGATGGATTAACAACTGAGAAATTTGGAGGCCAAGTCAACACCTTGAATTTGTTGTTGTGTTGCTCAAACCAATCCTGAACCATGTTTGCTTTGTGGCAGATTTATTGTCCTGCTTAAAGAGGCAAATGTTATCAGGGAGTACTGTTTCCATGAAAGGGTGTACATAGTCTGCAACAATGCTTTAGTAAGTGGTGTGTGTCAAAGTAAAATCCATATGAATGACAGGACCCAAGTTTTCCCAGCAGAGCATTGCCCAAAGCATCACACTGCCTCTGCCGGCCTGCTACCTGTCAGTGGTCATAATGTTATGATTAATTGGTATGTTATGATTAATTGGTGTATATGCAAATGTAAAAAAAATTCCGAATATCATATTACTGGATATTTGTATTGGAAATGATATTAGGTTATACATGTAGACATGTACATGTGAAAAAAAGTAGTTTAAAATGTTTTGTAATGTAGTTTAGAGGGCTTTAAAGTGTACTTCTCCATCTCAGAATAGAAGAATTTTAATTGGGGAATTCCACCTATCTTACCCGGATCTGAAATATGTTTGGGGTGATCATCGCATATTGATTAAAAAATGTCCCATCCCTTTCGATGCTTCAGTTTTCCCAATGGCCTGGACTGTTGATTCGATACAAATTGAGTGATATTGAGTAGCCTCATTTTGGGAATTTATTCGAATTGGCTATTATGCCCAACCTGATTCCAATTCGGGTCAAATCGGTGTATATTAAGTAGACCCTCAAGTTTACAAATTTGTGCAATACATATTTTTACAAACATTATATTTGTGGAGGATGTTTTTTCATTTTAAAATCCAGAAGTGGGTGCCAAATACTCTTGGTATGCCCGTAACTGAACCTCTTTTGATACAAAGATTACTCTTATCCTTTACTGCATTTTATGGTGTAAACAGAAGTATGATATGTTAAAATGAAAAAACTGGGGCATGTCTTTTTCTCTTGCAAAGGTCAAAGAAGATATCAACCTTGTGACTGGAGTGTAGCCAAAATGGCCTGAAATTGCTCAGTCAAATTGGATACTGACAAGTCCGTGGTAAGGCACATTTTCCACTTAGCTTTTGTTAAAAAGGCTCTGGGGGAAAAAAAATAATTCAATTACATGTTACAAATTGCGAACTATTTCATCTGCCACAACCTACACTATTAGGAGCGAACAATTGGTGGGGAAATTTACCTTGCAATTTATATTTCTCTCGACTAGTGAAGTCGCCGGGAAGAGATAACGAGGAAAAGAAAATGTTATTTGCTTCAGGAGAATTACGTCTTCACATTTGATAAAACGGTGTGTTTCCAGCAGAGGATTCCTGTGGCATTCTGACCCTCCGTATTAATACACTGCCTATAAATAAGGAACATGAGATGACGTTTGTTGCTGAATGCAGAAATTCATCTTCTGGGTTGGTTCGATTAGAGTGGGCAGGTCAGCCGGGATAATATTACAGAGAATAAACAGGTATGTTTAGATCCACCAGAGTTACCCTGGCTTTGGCTGTAATCCAATGAACTATGTGGGCATGTGCCCATGGCCTGCCATCAAAGGGGCCCACAGCCAAGTTCAGTTTTGCCCAGCAATGCAGGAAAAATGTTGGGGAAGTAAGTGTAGAAAAGATTTTACCGGTGAGGTAAGGGAGGTAATGGGTAAGGGACCTATTAATTCCTTCTAATGCTTCTTGCATTACCATACCTGAATGTAAGGTAATGCACAATAGTGAGCAAACTACAGTAATCATTTAGTTCCTCTTCAAATTCGGTTCTGGTTGTGGCTTACAGCATAATAGTAATATATAAGGAGATGTGGTATAATCTGGGCAATTCGGGCTATATGATGTAGCCTTGGTAATGGACCAGACTGGAGGACCTAAGTTAGGGGCCAGGGAGAGCCAGTATGACTGAGATGCAGATGGACTTTCACCTCAAGTAGGGTTTACAGTTCCTTCTACAAATACAGACCCTGACTTTCACTCATAACTCTATTCTCTAACATGCCCAATTCACCTATTAATGCCTAATTTTTGTTAGTGACAAAAAATAAAGGGGTGTGTGAGATGAGCTCAAATCAAGGCTTGAAATAGCCTATGGCATGGTCCTCATTCTGGCTCACAAGACTGCTCCTTTACACACACAGGGCCAGATTAAGACATTGTAGGCCCCTGCGACAAATGTATTGTGAGGCCCCCAGTATATATAAGATGACATTACATGAAATTTTTTTTACTAGCAATTAATAATTCACATGTAATCAGTTTTTTTTCCAGATTTAATAAAACTGATGATTGAGAAAATGCATTTATTGTTTTGATTTCCTTTTATTTGCCAATCTTCCCCTCAGACTTGCCATTCTGCCCCCAGATTTGCCAATCTGCTCCTCAGACTTGACAATGCTTCCCCAAACTTGCCACTCTGCCCCTCCGACCTGTCAATCTGCACCTAAGACTTGTTAATACACCCCCAGACTTGGCATTTTACAACCAGTCTTGCCAGTGTATTCCCACAGCCACGTTGTCCATTAATATGCCACTATTTGCCCATTAATATGCCACAGCCAATATGCCCGTTAGTATAGAACTGTTAGTCTGCCCATTAATATGCCACAGACAATTTTCCCATTACTATGCCACAGACAATATTCCCATTATTCAGCCGGATTAAATATGTGGCAAGGTTTTTTTTCTTTGGCCAGATTAAAGCATGGGCCCCGAGCTGCAGTCCTCGAGGCCCCTATTTTGCCAAGGCCCCTGAGCTGCAGGCCCTAAAGCCCATGCCTTAATCCAGCCCTGTACACAAATACTGTGATATGTGGAAGATAAATGGGCTTGTTACTGGAGGGGCAACTACTTAAACTATATTAAAAAATGTAAGGGTTGACTCAGGTGGCTCTGATTTTTCATGAGAAAATCGGAGCTCCGAGTTTTGGATCAATTTGGATCACTTCGGTGATATGCATAGACAATTCAGGCTACTCCCATTGCAGGGTTTGTATCACCAAAATAGTAGCCTCTATCCTCTTAACAGAGTTATACGGGGAGAATATAGACTCATTTTTTGCAAAAATAGCTGAAGTTCTCCTAAAAAAAAAAAAGGTAAAACCCCTGGGGCACTTGTAATATACATGGGGACCAGTGCTAATAATAAATTGGCCTGGGAGCCAGCCAAATGGCTTCCAGCACCCATAATTAAATTAGTCCTGATGCTCCACTATGTAGAACGGGGCTGGGATTTCCTGACCCTATATTGTAAATATGGAGGGCTATTTGCCATTTTCCCCCAATGATTAATGGGGCTGGGAGCTGGCCAAGTGGCTTCCAGACTCTAATGTATTGGGGGCCAGAGCACTCCTATAATGACTGAGGCTTACAGTCCCCCAAATGGCCCCCAGACTGCAATATACTACATTCTTCTTGCCCTGGTCCACCATATAATAAAATGAACCCCTCCACAGGATCTGGAGGCTGTCCAAATACCTCTGGGCATCCTAAAAATAAAAATACCCCCCTCCCCATAAACAACATAAACCCCTCGGCTACTTTGAGCTATCTTGCTCCCTACAAGAGACAATATTATCTTGGCCAGGTGACTTTGACTATCAGAACTTGTGCATACTGATGGAACACTTCTTAATATTATGTCAGTTGCATAGGCAACAGAGCTCCACTCAAGGAAAACATTGTTTTGTTTGGTCAGATTATCATCTTGGCAAAGTATGGGAGTATATTGCCATCTTGTGTTTATAAGGAATATTACAAGAACTTGCTCCATCCAATAAAGCATTGTGGTTTTAAGTTATAGGGAATGAAAAGTTAACAAAAAACACTTCACAGTAGGAAAAGTAGAGCAATTGTTGAATTTACTGTTAATACAGTGGAAGGTGTTCTTTTTCTATATTTTGGTAGATGTATCTGACATATTTGGAGTGTTGAAAATCCTGTGTATTTGGCATAGCCACATTTGTTTCAGTGGTTCAGTTTTTGTGTGTGGGCTGGATTTAGATAATCCACATAGCAGGTCAAAGTGCATTAACGGACCGGTTTCTCATTTACATTTGGCTGTATCTCTGGATTTGCTATGGGAAATACAATTTAGAATAAATATTGTTGTTTATGGAAATATACTTACCTGTCTATCTTCTTGTCTTTGTGTATAAGAGAGAGTTTGTATTTGCAGATGACTTATAGTTCAGGATAGCATCCATTTTTTTTCAAATGCTAAATATTCCACTGAGTCTGTGAGAGTAATATTATTAAATAGGCATATTCCTGGTTTTGCTGAAATATATTGCTCTATATGAGAGTGAAAATAAAATATTACTAATCCTTATTCTTTTTGGCACTAAGATCATCTGATATTACTGAACGTAAAAACAGTGTTACAAAAAATCATTCTTATGGAAAATTACAGAACTTTCAGAGAAAACTTGTTGATGTTCCAAAAACCTCTGTTCTGGCCTTGAAATAGTGAGATAAGACCATTCTAATAACAATTACGCCTCTGACGTGATTTGGTTTCCAGAACCTGTTACAGACAACAGTTTACTAGACACACTGTCGGCTTTTAACCCTAACAGATCCAAATTAAGCCTTCAGTACCACTATTTTATATATTTTTAAATAGATAACTATTCTATTCTCATCTATAGATCTTGTGATAAGCATATACTTCTGGTCGTCATTGTCATTAGAGAGAGATCCCTGGGAGGGATATATATGCTTATATCTTGTCTTATGTGTGCTACATAAGACAAGATATAAGCATATATATCCCTCCCAGGGTGATGACCACAGTCACAAAGAACATAAGCAACTACCTACCAATTTCTCCCAACCAGGATCCTAGCCCAAATGTCCAATCAAAACCAATGTCCAAATATCATTAACTAAGGTTCTGATGTTTTGCAAGTTTTCTTGTATTGATCTAGGATGGTCAAAAAGATTAAAACAACAGATTCCTTCAAATTCCTGACACCCACGTTCATGTGAAAGTAATAAGTAATCAACGGTGGTTCTGATCTGGAAGCCCTTCTCATGCCCATTGTATCCACCAATAGTTCCTCATTTGCCTAGATTTTATCTGCGGGATCTCTGTAGAAATGTCTGATTTACTGCTGAGAACATTCTTTAATACCCTGTATTTTTCTTGTTTTTTGTTTTTTTTTAAGCTGGTAACTATGTTTTTGTTATTAGGAATTTTGTTTTAGCCTATCTAATGCCTGAGAAAGGGACCTAGGAACTTGGTTTTGAAAGATTGCGATCAAACTCTCAATTTACCAATAAAATAAGGATATCATTTTCACTCTACTTGTCTCCTGTTTATCCACATCTAACACAGCACTACTCTTTTTCTTTGTACTTATGATTTTATTGTTTTAGAATAACAAATGGACAGTAATTGAGAAAAAGGGTTAGAGCTTTAGAATCATGATAGTAAACAGTATATCATATTATAGCATTATTGGTGTGATTGGAGTTCTATAGAGATTTGGGTTAGGTATATAGGAAGTCAGTATAATCTATTATCATCTCTAACCAGATATACCAACAGAACCGTACACTGTCTTGTTTCTCATTTCAATGAGATTTCAAGCTCTAACAGTAAAGAGAAGGATGCAAGGATTAAAAGGGTGGGGGGGGAAAGTAGTGAAGAAAAACAGGATTTTATGGGGTGGGGTAGTGAGGGTAAGGAGGGGGACATAGGTTTTGAAGTTGGCAGTTTGCAGTTGTTACCCCAATGGTTGTGGTTTCATCAGGGCCGATCCTAGGGTCACGGGCGCGTGGGTGCAGGTTTTCTTTTGGCGCCTAAAAGTGCGCATGGTTATATTATGAACTCCTCCCCTTTATACATGTCTGTTCCAGACGCCCATAAGAGCACAAACTTTATTTTGATGTAAAGGACAAACACAAACTTTTATTTTAAATAAAGACATATATTTTGCCATAATACTGTGAAGTGGTTTTATTTATTTCTATGATGCTCAGCCAGCAACATGGGAGAGTTTTTGCTGGCTAGCAGAATGAGTTTTTACTTCCGTTCCCATGATGCCCAACCAGCCAAAGTCTGGCTGAGCATCACTGGAAAAGAAGTACACAAGGAGCGATAAATAATATTCCACCATGCCAGTCACTCACGTGTCTCTCTCTCCCCATGCCCCCATGTCTTTCTCTCTCTTTCCCCATACCCTCATGTCTGTCTCTAACTTCCTATACCCACATGTCTGTCTCTCTCTCCCCATACCCACATGTCTCTCTCTCCCCACTCATGCCCAATGTCTGTCTCTCTCTCTCTCCCCACTCATACCCAATGTCTGTCTCTCTCTCTCCACCAATACCCAATGTCTGTCTCTCTCTCCACTCATACCCAATGTCTGTCTCTCTCTCTCCACCAATACCCAATGTCTGTCTCTCTCTCCACTCATACCCAATGTCTGTCTCTCTCTCTCCACCAATACCAAATGTCTGTCTCGCTCTCTCCACTCATACCCAATGTCTGTCTCTCTCTCTCTACAATCATACCCAATGTGTGCGTGTCTCTCTCTCTCTCTCTCCACTCATACCCAATGTGTGTGTGTCTCTCTCTCTCTATCCACTCATACCCAATGTCTGTCTCTCTCTCTCTCTCCCCTCCTGCCCCCATGTCTGTCTCTCTCTCTGTCTCCACTCCTGCCCCATTTCAGGCACTTTTCAGTGCTTTATTTTTTAAACATAGGCTGCGCCGGCACAACGAGCGCGAACCAACTTAAATCTACGCATTCAGCGTAGATAACTCTCGTGAGTCTGTTTTATACGATTGCACCACACAGTCATATGCAAGTATGCAGTTACATAGACACACATATATACAGTCACACACACAGTCAGTCACACACACAGTCAGTCACATACACACAAACATACATATACAATCACATACACATACATACACATAAATATACAGTCACACATGCAGTCAGTCACATTCACATACATACACACAGAAATGCTGTCGCCCTCCCTGCTTAATTACCTTTATGTGCAGGGAGGAGGACGTTCTCGATGGCAGGGCCGCCACCAGGAATTTCAGGGCCCCTTATTGAACACATTTTCTTCCCCCTCCCCCAATTAATATGTCAGGGTTATGCCAATTAATATGTCAGGGTTATGCCAATTAATATACCAGGGTTATGTTATTATTATGACAGGATTTTGCCAATTAATATACCAGGGTTATGCCAATTGATATACCAGGATTTTGGCAATTAATATGCCAGGATTATGCCAATTAATCTGTCAGGATTATGCCAATTAATATGCCAGGGTTATGCTAATTAATATGCCAGGAATTTGCCAATTAATATGTCAGGGTTATGCCAATTAATATGTCAGGATTATGCCAATTAATATGTCAGTGTTATGCCAATTAATATGTCAGGATTATGCCAATTAATATGCCAGGGTTATGCCAATTAATATGCCAGGAATTTGCCAATTAATATGTCAGGGTTATGCCAATTAATATGTCAGGGTTATGCCAATTAATATGCCAGGAATTTGCCAATTAATATGTCAGGGTTATGCTAATTAATATGCCACAATTTTGTCACGCAATATATCAGGATTATGCCAATTAATATGTCAGGATTTTGCCCCACAGTATGCTCGTTTGCCACCCTCCTCCTCCCTGCCCCAGTACTTACCTCTGCTCTGTCTCCCGTCTCCTGAAAATTGGTGATCAGGTTAAGTAGTTTAGCTTTGTTTGGTACATACTGAGTTTTCCAATTCCTAGCTAATAGGTTTTTTTGCAGCAATTAAGGTATGACCTACAAGTACATCATTTGGGAATTTCAGTTTGGATTTGACAGCATGGAGGAGTGACAACTCTGGGTTTTCAGGTAAGGTGAGGCCTGTGATTTCTTTTATGATAGTAAAAACTGTTTCCCAGTATTGCTGTATTAGAGGACAAGACCACCATATATGTAACATGGTACTCTTTTTACATACATGTAGCGATAGACAGATGTATATGTGTAAATTGGATAACCCATAAAGATGATGTCTGATAGTGTACCAGTAACAATGTTCTACTGTTATATTTCAGTTATTCTCCCATCAAGCGACAGATGAATTATCTCCAAGGCAGCGACCGCCAGGTTGGCTGACCTGCTGGACTTCGAGGATGAGGTGCTGCAAGTGGTGGGTACTGAGACTGTTGCAGGGGTTAAGGGTTAGAAATGACACAGACTTACCTGTTCACAAGTATTGAACATCCTTTGATGTGTTATGTATGTAAAATGATATGGATTTCGCACTTTGCTCCTAGCATCTGCAGCTGTGGCCCCTCAACCCCCACTGTTATATAATGACGAAGCCCCATGGCCATCACAGGATTTTGTTGGATAATGACATAATTGGAAGCTCTATAGCTAATACACTCATTGAAATTAATCTTAATAAGCTCACTCTTTGTGTAGCTGAACTGCAAAATTATTCTTAAATATTCAGCTTGTCAACCAATGTTTCTTAAAAAGCTTGTCAGTGATATCCACAACCAATTATGGGCAGAACAGATTATTGTTATCTTGGTCCAACAGAAGATTATGGGGGCTATTCACTAAAAGGTGAGTTGCAGATAAGTTGTGCGTGAGATGACCATCTAATCTCACCAATTTAGCTATACATAGTGCAGGGACAATCGTGGTGAGTTTCCCCGAATAATCAAACTCACCAGGTTTGGTCCTGTATAATGTATATCTAAATTGGTGAGATGTTTTAAAATGGTGAGATGTAATGTGCATATCACATCACCTCATCTCAGCTGCAAATCCCCCTTTAGTGAATAGACCTCAATGTCCTTAGTAGGTGCTGATTCGTTTTTCTTAAAGGGAGAGAAGCCGCACCACATTGACGGGGCCAATGAAGACTGACACGTGTGTTCCTCAAATCTGTACTGCCCTTATAGGTGGGACCAGTCTGATATGCTAATATAGAGGTTTCCTCTCTAATGGGGCAAGCGAGCAAAAATCTGATTGCTCTCCCGAGTAGATCCTATCGGGTTGGCTAATTGAGCTTTTGTCCATTTTCGCAGAGAGAGATCCCACTTCTTTGTTTGTCAGTGTTTTTCTTAGTCAATGTATTCATAAAACAACACATTGGGACCCCTTACAATCAGCCTTGGGATTTTTTTTTATTACTCATACATTCATCTATGCCCGCTATCACTATGCAGAACACTTCTACTTACAATTCTCTAATTGATTCCTGAAGAAAAAGGACAATGCATCATTGAAGAATAACTAAAAATAATTCATCCAGTATTTGTTCTTTCTTTCTGAACACATATGAATAATTCATTCTTCGGGGCAAACTAACACTTGTCCCTTAAATCAATGGTCAATCATACAGCTGTATGCTTGAATCTCTTCAGATACAAACAGTAGCTGAAGAGAAGGCATGATCTGGTCACACTAATAGCAACAAAACTGTAGCAATACAAAAAGTGTAAATAAGGTGGGTAAAAGTAACAACACCATAGAAAAATATGTTTAGCTGATGTAAGCAACATAACATTAATTTGAACCTTTGAAGTGTTGCAGTGTTTGAACTACATACATCGTGCCACTAATTTAGAATTTTAAACTTCTCGTTTTTATTCTGCAAAAATATCCATGAGCATCGTGAATTCTGGGAAAATATAAATGTATCTGGTTTTGTCAAGAGCAGCAGGTGAATGCCATGAGAATAAATGTGAGCTATAATATACTGTGAGTACTGTTTACATGGCATTAAGATATGTGCTTGTGGTTTTAATGACATGTTGATAAAACACATTTCTTTTTTTAGTGTTTTTATTGCCATGGGGGTTTTCTCTTCATTTTAAAACAGTGAAAATCTGTAAAACTGTGCACGTAATAATAATTCTGCTTAGTACATCAGTCACTGAAGAAGTCTCCTGAGGAATCAGAGCGAAGGAGCTTCAAAACAGCTTATGTTGTGAAAGAAGTTTTATGGAGATTACTTGTGGTTTTTTTCCTTCTTTTTTTTTGGGGGGGGGGGTGGTCGGGTCAGAAATTTGGCAGACTATATTGGCTGAATGGTTCTTATGTGCCGACGCATTTTATGTTTCTATGTGTTATGCTCCTACAGAAGTTCCATGGTAAGGCTTTGCATTGTTTTATACATTGAACATTCTAAGAGGTCATCTTAAGGACTTTAACAGAGGAATGCTAGTGTTAGCCTGATGATGGAAGGGTCTATACACTATTTCAGCTCACTGTGTTCAGGTCTTTACCAAGAGTTACACTTGCCCCTAGAAATACAAATACAACCTGTAAAACCCCTTAAAACGCTATTTCTTAGAACATCTTTTGGCTTACAACATGGATCTCACATTCTTCCAAATTAAAGCTAAAGTTTAGAGAGAATTTCGGACTCACTTTGCGATCCCGCTAGTACCATGATGTGAGTACTTTGATTCCGAGTCCTACATTATAGCAGAGCTTACCTGTATATAGGTCACATTGTCACGGGATTTAAAACCATTCCTCAGAAATACTGAAAAAGGCAGGTTGCAGTGCAAAAATGACAAGGTACCATTTCATTCAGGATTAAGTTTGCCACCCAGCAAGAGGCTAGAGGGCAATGTTAAGTTTATGAACAAATTAGCATGGACGGTATTCTTTTTTTTAAGAAAATGTAGCAACCCTAATCATGATAGTTCCTGTTTATAATTAAAGTCATTGGAAAAGACACATGTTGTCCTACATACAATTTATTAAAATATAAAACTAATCAATCATTTGTCTATATATAAAAGAAATCGTTTTAATGTGTCTGGAAGCGGAAGTCCAGATATTTTGTGATGTTGTTTTTGTTCAAAACACTTCCTAATACAGAGACGGCATATTTGCTTCAAAGTCCGCGGTCCTGGGGAAGAAAACAACAACTCAAAATCAGTGGTATAAAATGTGGATATCCCTGCGCTAGCCAGAGGTAATAATACTTTTGTTAAAATACACCGATACAGATAGGCCTGCACACTACAAGGGTAAACTCATGGGCACAGTTCTAAAAGGGATCAAATCACCAAAACATTCCATTGATTTCCATGGTGACTGAACACCATTTTTTTTTTAGATCTTTGCCCTAAATCTAACCTTTCTACATAATCCACAGCCTGCATTCGTTTTTCAGAGATAGCAGTCGCTACTAGAGTCTATTAGGATAAAAGTCCTAACTTTTTGTATTTCTGATAACGTTTTAATTTAGCCAAAAGGTTGTGCTATATTTCCCAATATCAATGTTTAATAATGGTTGTGAGATGGTAGAGCTCAGAAAATATCAACTGGTGGTCGAGTATGAGGGATTTCCTCTGCTTCCTTCCACTATTACTCAGAGTGGCAGATTGAGTTTTCATATATATGACATCATGTTGAGGATCTGCAGCTCGTGGGAGAGCTAAGGAAGTTCTGCCTGCTTCTCCCCAGTAGACCACTTTATACATATGTAATCTATGCGTCAGCACAGTTTACTGATGTACGTAACTTAGTGCCACATACTAGACAAATTACCACAACTTTATATATTAAATACAATATGTGAATACGTATGCACTGTCTCCTGTTGATGACATCACAAGAAACACCATTTGTTTTGTGTTGTAATTATAAATGACATACGGTGTGAGAGATCAGTGTTGTAAAGAGGAAAGAAAACAGATAAAATGTAAAATACTTTTGTAGTTTGAGCGAAACAATTTACTTGCAGAAGAATACATGTCATGAGTTATGCTGTACAATTTTGCTCTAAATCCTGTTGAGATGATACAGTTTCTTTCGTTCCTTTCACCTCTTTGCACAAAGTGGTTCATGTGTTCGGCTTGTGATAGTTAGCTTGAATGAGATGAATAAACAGCCAAATTTCCCAAAAATAAATCAAATGAATGGCAACTTCATAGCTATGGTTGCTCAGCTCCAAGTTTGATCTCTAGAACCCTTCTCTGTAGTTTGGTGTCAGAATAATAATATATTGGAAGGTAGTAAATGATTATTGGAGGGGATATTTGGAAGAATGGAGGATGAATAGAGGTTGAATGATAAGAATGGTATAAAATAAATGTAAACAAAATAGGAGAGTACAAACTATTTAAAACAGGCAATCCCATGGCTAGGCACCATCGCTACCATGTTCATGGTGATCATATGCTGGACTTTCTTATGGACAATTTATTGATGTTCGTAGGATCTTTACAGACTTTGCCAACGATGCTGGGGTACTTGTATGGCTACTTTGCCTATTTCTGGACAATACTAAATAAACGTATTGCTCAGTCTAAATACTGTATCTAGTTTTCTAACTGCTTGAAAGCTAGCAGTATATTTAGATACATTTCATCAAGGAATTCTACCTTGTTGTTTATGAAAGACTTGATTGAAAGGGCAGTTTGGCTGGACTAATTCTGTTGGGCGTTTTCCTTCTGCATTCCGAAACTGAGTGTCAGCTCCAAAATCAATCAGTAAATTCACCAGGTCAGCATTAGCAGCTCTTACAGCCACATGTAGTGGTGTGTCCAAGTCTTTACCAAGATTTGCACACGCTCCTATAAAAACAAACATATAGATCACATTATCACACTATTCATTCTGAATACCGTTAGGTTGTCCATGGACATTTCATGATGATGTATCTAATTGTATTGAAATAAATTATAAGTACAGCTTAATTAATTCAGTGCTGGGCTGGATAGATGTTCGTTTCCTAAGTGTATAGGGTGTGAGCTCACATTTTTAAAGTTGTTTTATTTTAGTTTTTTTCTTTTAAATGTACAGTTCTCATAATGTAAAGATGTAAGATCATAAACAGAAGATCTTAAAATAGAATACCCCCCTCCCCCCCACACAACCCTCCAGAAAATGGTTCAATCAGGCAAAAGACCACTTCTGCCTGATTACAATGCTTTTTGAAACATTTCTTCTAGCTGTACCATTCAAAAGACATACAATTTCAATGCCAAAAATTCTATGACTGCCAGGCTGTTATTTCCCATAGCTGAGCATGTCATGCATGACTGGTATATCCTACACACCAACACCTGCAGCTATTGGAGATGGCAGGCTGAAAGCCTTAGTTTTGCTTAGGATTACATTTTTGAATGGTGCAGAAAGGACCATTTAAAAAGTGTTTTTATCTGTCAAAACTGACCTTTTGCCTGATGAAAACATGTGGGGAGAGTTCATGCAAATTACACATAGCCCACTGATCTGGAGCCATAGATATAAGTTACCTCAAAGGGTCTGCAATCATATCCATAGGGATTGATTCAGGTAGCTCTGAATTCTGCCTTACTTCAGTGAGTATAATATAATAAAGCAGAGCCATCTAACGTGCGGCCCGCGGGCCAAATGCGGCCTGAGCTCTGCTCCGTTTAACCGCACCTCGAACTGCACACCTCACGAGAAGCTGTGTCGGGGAACGAAGTTCCCTACACGCTCTGTGTAGGGAACATCGTTGCCCAATACAGCTTCCCGTGTGGTGTGCAGCAGCAGTGCTGCTCTCGTGCGCATATCCCCTCCTCTACCCTGCGCGTGAGGTCATGCGCAAGGGTCAGAGCGAGGGAAGAAGCGCACCGGCAGCATGAAGAAAATGCGGAGCCCACAACCTCCACAGCCCTGTAAAAAAAAAACTGATTGGTAAGTGTGTGTATGTGTGTGGTAAGTGTGTGTATGTGAGTGTGTGTGTATAAATGTGTGTGTGGGGTAAGTGTATGTATGTGAGTGTGTGTGTATAAATGTGTGTGTGGGGTAAGTGTATGTATGTGAGTGTGTGTGTATAAATGTGTATGTGGGGTAAGTGTATGTATGTGAGTGTATGTGTATAAATGTGTGTGTGGGGTAAGTGTATGTATGTGAGTGTGTGTGTGTATAAATGTGTGTGTGGGGTAAGTGTATGTATGTGAGTGTGTGTGTATAAATGTGTGTGTGGGGTAAGTGTATGTATGTGAGTGTGTGTATAAATGTGTATGTGTGTGGGGGTTAAGTGTATGTATGTTTGTGAGTGTCTGTATAAATGTGTATGTGTGTGGGGGTAAGTGTATGTGTGTATGTGAGTGTGTGTGTGTGTGTATCAATGTGTGTGTGGGGTAAGTGTGTGTATGTATGTATGTTTGTGAGTGTGTGTGTGTGTGTATAAATGTGTATGTGTGTGTGGGGTAAATGTATGTGAGTGTGTGTGTATAAATGTGTATGTGTGTGTGTGTGTGGGGTAAGTGTGACTGTGTGTGTGGGAAGGGGGGGTAAGTGTGACTGTGTATGCATGTGTGTGTTTGTAGTTAATGTGACCACTGCACATTAGTGTGAAATATATATATATATATATATATATATATATATATATATATATATATATATATATATATATATATATGTATATAAATATATATACATACACATGTATATAATTATATATATTAATCTTATATATATTAATCTCTGAATGAATGAAGAATGAATTCGGCCCACGCACGCATACATTTCTAGCGAAGTGGCCCGTTGCAGAATAAACTTGGACACCGCTGTAATATGGGGTCATTCATGGATTGGTGCAATGATCCCAAATTGGCCTGATATTCGGTCGTGAATCCACGGCTGACATTTCGGCTGCTAAATTCATTTGACATCAAAGTGACAGCTTCACACTGAACATTATTTCCGATGGGTAGTTTGCGGTTACTAATTTGGCAATTTTTTTGTTTTGTTAATGGACAACATAATATTAGTTTTACCCTGAATAGTGCATATTTTATAGTCCCTTGATAAAGAGGCAGTATGGTAACTGTACAGTACACTGCATACTCTCCTGTGTGTTTATTCATTGCTGTACAATACATGTTTGTAAAGCCTGATGCATAACTATGACACCTATGTGCTTCTCACCTAGTTCCAGCAGTTTTTTGGCAGTGTCCACCTTCTGATTCTCACAGGCTACATACAGTGGAGAGCCCAAGTGTTTGATGTATTGTTGTACACTGATACCAGCAGAGGAAAGAGATTCCACACATTCAGTGTGGCCTGAAGATAAATAACATTGTTAACAGAAACAAGATACAGTGTTTGATAAGTTACAACTTGGTGTGCATTGAAGGTCACAGACGAGATGTCCACTATATAAACACCACAAAAGGACATATGAAAAAACTGTAATTTTGTGGGGGGGTTTTTTATCAGTTTTTCACATATTCATTTTCGTTCAAAGAGTTTAACACTGTATGGGCATGTCTGTGTGGGTGTGAATTTGCCTCTACCTGTCAGTAAGTGACTGTGAGTGTCTTTATGTGGCTTAAAGAGAGATTGAACCCTCTTTAACATATTTTAATCACACAAAAGGCAACGTCTTCTGAATCAAGGCTTCTGAACAGGGCTGGCCATAGGGGTGTGTGACCTTTGTGAGCGCACAGGGAGCAACACCCCAAGGGGTGTTACGGAAAAAAAAAAAAGTTTGCCGGTAGAGGTATTGGCTGGGGAGGTCAAAAGATCTCCCCACACCAGCCCTTTGCACGGCTGAACTGATAGATCCAGGGAGGGGCGGGCAGAGTGGCGCCAGCTTCACAGGGTAAATGCTTGCGCTCCCCGCACGCAGTGATGCTCTGCATCATCACTAAGCGTGGGGAGCATGAGCAGCAATGACTCAGACGC
The DNA here is from genome assembly GCA_036172795.1 of Pelodytes ibericus. Lineage (NCBI taxonomy): Eukaryota > Metazoa > Chordata > Amphibia > Anura > Pelodytidae > Pelodytes > Pelodytes ibericus. The sequence continues at coordinate 43,254,705 of CM069857.1, forward strand.
CGATCTGCTTCACAGGGTGGGGGCGGAGTTTCACCTCCCACCCGAGGAGCTCTGTCCCCTCCCTGTAAATAAGAATGGGAGGGAGAGAACAGAGGAACGGAGGAAGAGAACAGAGGAGCACAGGGTGCTGGAACACTTGAGGCCGGCCCTACTTCTGAATGATGGAGCATTGTTCAGAAGATATTTGAACTTTGTCTGGAAGTCAATCAGTGACTTCCAGGCTGACATGTTATGGAGAAGGTTCTATGAAATCGGACACACCGTCATCGGGGAGGAGATGCCCACTGATTGGCTGTGATGTGCAAGATTGACGCACACATCAATCAGTGAGAGCAAAGGATCATTGGACTCTGCATGATGTCACAGACTACTGCTCCGTTATATGGAAGCCCCCTTGTCTTTGTTCTAGCAGTAGACATTTGCTATTCCTTTGGCGGGTCACCAAAGTTCACTATTCAGCAAATAATGTGACAGTGGGTATTATGTGACCATGTATTAGCAAATAATGGACACTTTGTTTGTGCATTTTCAGAATAATAATCAATGTACACCTTAATCATGACTGAGAAATAATTCATGTATTGTCAGATGACTGTTTCCCTGTTCCCAGATTTATCATCACTTCCTCAGGGAACTAATTATCACAGGATTTACCAAAGTCACAGGTTATGCCATCCATACCCGGTGATCTAACCATGTCTAGTGGTTCCCCTATTATTTTCCAGAATAACTGATAACGTTTCTGTAGGTTTATCAACATCCACTAAATCTATATTATTTAGCTTCAAGTTTATTACAGGGATGAGCAACTTGCAGCCTCTATAGTTTCTATATATTGCAACTCCCATCATTGTCAGCCAACAATATGGTGTGGACTAAAAGTGAAAGAAGGACCATGTTATATCCTTACATGTGCTGTGGATCTCACTGCAGGACCAAAGGAGGCTATTCAATAAAAGGTGGAGTTGCAGTGAGATGAACATTTCATCTCATCAGTTTTGCTATATGTTGTGCTGGGTCAGACCTGGCGAAATTCCCCCACTAAGCAAACTCACCAGGTTTGTCCCTGCACAACGTATAGTTACATGGTAACTTATTAGTGAATAGCTCCCTCCCTTTACAGGAGGTGGTGGACAGTAGTGCCTGTGCTACTGGCCTATGGTGTATATGGAATGATCTGCTGGCTGGGCAGGATTGCAAATGTAGACACCAACAAATGGCCTGTCATAGGTTGCCAGTCCTCTAAGGTATGTTTGATATAGACAGCACACAAACATATTAAAATGTATTACCTCTCTTAGATGCTTCATGTATTGGGGAGGCGATGTCAAAGACCGCATGTGGACTGGCCCCGTGCTGTAACAGTAAATTGACACAAGCCACACTACCGCTGACACATGCATTAAATATAGGCGTTTTCCAGTCAATGTTGGGAATATTCACCTGGACACAAAACACAATAAAGAATAATAATGTAAAATACTGACATCTTGAGTTTTTTTTTTTTAACTATATTCCTTGCTAAACGTGTAAAATAAAATTAAAAAGTAGCAAACTACTTCCACATATTCATGGCTCCAGTAGTTAAAGAGATCTTCAAGGGAGGGAGTGAACATGATCTGAATTGTGACTATATCAAGCCTCTTTGGCTTTGTTTTTCTATTTTACACCAATCGGCCAAAACATTATGACCACCTGCCTAATGTTGTGTAGTTCCCCTTTTGAAACCAAAACAGCCCTGATCCATTGAGGCATGGACTCCACAAGACCTCTGAAGATGTGCTGTGGTATCTGGCACGAAGATGTTAGCAGCAGATCCATTAAGTTCAGTGAACAGGTGGCATTCAGTGAACAGGTGGCGTGCTGGCTGCATGGTACTGAATACTGGTCCCAGGGGCAGATGTACAAGTCCTGAGTGCAAGGTGGGTGTTGGGGCAAAGTTATGAGTGCAAATCTGGGTGCTGCGGCAAAGTTCTGGACATAATAATGATTTACTATTTTTTTCACCCCGTTGATGAGCTCCTCCAAACATTATTATGTCCAGGTTGGCACAGGTGGAATATAATCATTTTTTCAAAGAACCTCATGTTTTGGTAGCCATTTGGGGGGGGGGGGGGGTGAGGTTCTAAGGAGGGGTAGCATTTTATCACAATGTCTTGGGCTCCTATCATGGGAGTGGAGGGCAGCTTATACTGGTATCTGTGCATGCAGACACATTGAAATCTTTTAAAGCAGGCTGCGGTACCAAATTAGAGAATAAGTTGGAGATAAGGAACATCTGGCATTTATCTCAGAAATGTCATGATTGTACTCAGACTTGTATAGGTGGGTGTATCCAAACCATTTGTCATGCAGCCATTCAAACAACATTTTGTAGAGTTGACTATTCCTTTAAATTCGCCTCATACCCTGTCAGAGCTGTATAAATAAATAATAATAATAATATAGATTACTTTCATTATAGGATGATATAACGTAGCTTTCTCATACCTTTGCTCCATGTTTCAGTAAGAGTCTGACACAGGCAGGGTGACCTCCAAGGCAAGCTTCATGGAGAGGGGATATGTGATCTGCTGTAACTTGGTTTACATTAAATCCCTGTGGATAAAAATAGACAAATACAAAAAAGCAACTTAGTACAGGAGACCAACATGTGTACCCTTTTCTGTGTGTGATACAGATAACTGTGCTCCAAGGGAGGGGGGGGGGGGGGGGGACTGCAAAGTTTCAGGAGTTTTATAAAAAAAAAAAAAAGTTCACTCGCCATTTGATGTATGACGACGATTGTGCTTTTTTTTTTTATAAACACCGGCACTATGCAGTGAGGGAGAGAGGGACCACATCAGACTGTGTTTGGTGGAGGTTCCCGACACAAATCAGCCTGATTTTTTAACCATGTGCTCAGGGCTGGTGAAGGATTTTTGCCACCCCAGATAACCCCTCTTTTTGCTGCCCCTTTGGCTCCTCCTTTTGCCCCTCCATTTACACTGTCTACTTATAATAGCTAGACAACCTTGCATCAATCACGCAAACACACACGCAGTTTCATGCACACATTTACACACACAGACAGTCACACACACAGACAGTGACACACACACACAGTCACATGTACGCAAGCCACCAGTTTATTGTTCCCCGACTGTCTCCTCTCCCTTCTTGTGTCTGTCCCTCTCCTCTCCCTTCCCATTTCTGTTGTCTTTCCTCTCTGCATCCATATCTGTTGTTCCCCCTCCGGCGAGTCTGTTTTATACATTGGTGCACATGCCGATTGCGCTGGTATATGGCACAATCTGCATGTGTGACGTGTTTATACATGCCCCCCAATGTGTCTACACATTGTGGCTATTCCCTTACCTGTTGTGAAAAAAAGCTTGCTCTTTGATATATACAATGTGCTAGCAGAATTACTGGCAAACACATAGAAATTGAAATAGTAAGCATAGTAAAATATACTCATTGTAAATCATTTGCCTGCACACAGTCCCAAGTCCTAGGAGTAGGGAGAGTGGAGTAGACCCATACCATTACACCAGGCTAGGTTCCCCATGTTGTCAACCACTAGTGTGATAACTGGATTAATATAATCCTTGTCACTTTATTTTTTGTTTTATGATCTTCATGGATTGTGACTTTTTTTTTTTTTTTTTAGAATTACCAGGATAGTCTATTGAAATTACTCTCAAGTACTGTAGTTGACATAATAACAGCATGTTTTTTTATGCTCTGGCTTTGCTGTTTCTTCATGCATCCCTTTGTTGTTCTTGTTGTAAAAGGAACTGTATAATGAAAACATCGTTTTTACGGGTAATATAGAGAATAAAAAATGATTGAAAATGATCTGTACATTGTGTTAGCAGAATTGCAAGCAAATGCCTAAAAATGTGTTTTAAATATGTCTGTGGAGTCTTCAGTTTATGATATCACTTGTGGCTTAAAGGGAAACTAAACTTTTTATTTTTTTTCTTGCATTTCTAATATAGAAGCACAAGTGAAAAGTTAGCTCTCCCTAGTGTGAGGATAAACTTTCATGTACCTGATTATAAGACGACCCCCCCAAATTTGTAAATTCCTTTAGGAAAAAAACTAAAAGCCTGATTATAAGGAAAAAAGTTTAACTTGTATATATGTAAATTGATTTTTAATATCTAATAAAAACTTTATATAATACAAATGCATTTCTTGTTTTTATTTCCTTTTATGTGCCAATGCGGCCTCTCTCCCCCTCCCCCAGCTGTCTCTTCCCCCCCCCCAGCGTTGTCTCTCTCCCCCCAAAACTTCTCTTTCTTCCCCCTTCCCCTGGTCTCTATCTATCCCCCCTCCCCTTGTCTGTGTCTCCCCCCTCGTCTGTCTGTGTCCTCCACCTCCCTTTGTCTCTCTCTACCCCCCCTCTCCCCTTTTCTCTCTGCCCCCCCTCCCCTTGTCTGTCTGTGTCCTCCCCCCTCCCCCTCCCTTTGTCTCTCTCTATCCCCCCCCTCCCCTTGTCTGTCTGTGTCCTCTGTCCCCCCCCCTCCCCCTTTCCTGGTTTCGTTCCCTGGTGGCTAGTGGGGGCAGCCGGGGGATGTCTGCACGATACGTGCAGACATCCTCCATGCTGCCCGACACGGCAGTCTATTATGACGGACAGCTGGTCCGTCATAATAGACTGCCGTGTCGGACAGCATGGAGGATGTCTGCACGTATCGTGCAGACATCCCCCGGCTGCCCGATTCACCCTTGTGCCTGGTGGGGCAGCAGAGGATGTCTGCGCGATGAGCGCAGACCTCCCCTGCTGCCGCCCGGCACGCTCGCCGGGACTTCTGTGACGAAGCCGGAAGTATCCGGCTTCATCATAGAACCCCCGGCGGTCGTGCCGGGCGGCAGCAGGGGACTCTGCGCTCATCGCGCAGACATCCCCTGCTGTTAGAGAGGGGGATCCAGGTCCCCTGCAGCTCTGCTGGGGACCTGGATCCATGTCTTATAGTCTGACTAATTTGAGGTCAGATTATAAGACCACCTCGAATGTAAGACGAGGGGGATTTTTCAGAGCATTTGCTCTGAAAAAAACCTCATCTTATATTCGAGCAAATACGGTATATACATATTTTTTATACATTTGACAGCTATTTGGTTAGCACACCGTATAGACAACTTGTTATTATTTTTATGTTATAAAAGGCTCTTACCTGTTTGATGAGTCTTTTTAGAGCAATTTGACGCCCATGTATTGATGCATCATGTAGTAGAGACCAGTCTGAACTAAAATCTGTATAAAGAAATGCGCAGATTGTGTTATAATATATCAATTTCTAGAAGACAAAATACAGGGCAACATACAACAACTGAAAATCAATATAGAGCATATAGAACAAGGGAAGGCATCCTTTGGCACAACAGATTATGTGGACTACGTCTCACATAAAGCACTTACAGCTATAATGCTGGCAAAGCATCAAGGGAAATAGAATGATGAAGGTTGCCTACCCATGATATAGAAAGTGGTTAATAACTAAATACCAGCCATGTGTATAGGTCTATGTGGTGCAAGGGGACTACATTGCTGTATTATTTCATGGGTATAATAAATGCATACTCTCTCTCTAATGCAGGGGTCCTCAAACTACAGCCCGTAGGAAGTTTTTATCCAGCCCGCAGGGGGTGCAGACCACACTGGGTGAAAAAAAAAGTGTCACCCGGTTAAAAAAAAATCAGTGCCACCAGATTTGACACACGTCATTTTCAGAAGACTGCACGGAGGAGACAACCAGGGACATAGAGCAGCAAGGAGGTGAGTACTGGGGAAGGGGGGAGGAGGGTGGTACGATACTGGGCAAATTGGCTGGGGCATAATAATGGGAAAATAATTCTGGCATATAATACTGGCATATTATTGGGCAAATTGGCTGGGACATATTAATGGCAAAATAATACTGGCATATTATTGGGCAATTTTTTTTTTTATTTATTTCAGATGTGTACCGGTTTTCCCTTCAGTCTGTTCATGATTCAATTCAGGAACTCGGTACAGTGAGTCATCATTAATATCGTATGTATTCTATTTCTTATCCCTGTCCCCCTCCCCCATTGCTTTGCTTTATTATCTCTTCTTATTGAGGCTGTGTTAATCCTTGGAGAGTGAGAGCTTTTTGGTCAATATCTTTCCATAATTCCCTGTTGTCCAAGTGGATGCCCTCTTAGGGGGTTTTCCCTTCTGAAACAGTTTTTCCCCTTTTTCGCCTTACCTTCCCTTCGTTTCCTTTCCTTTTAATCATTACTTTTCTCATATCTTCTTTCCCCCTATCCTTTTCTTTTGTCATATTTATACTTGGCCGGGTATACTTGGAAAATAATACTGGCATATTATTGGGAAAATTGGCAGGGGCATATTAAATGGCAAATAATACTGGTATATTATTGGTCAAATTGGCTGGGGCATAATAATGGCAAAATAATACTGGCATATTACTGGGCAAATTGGCTGGGGAACATTAATGGAATTTAAAAATAATACTGGCATATTACTGGGCAAATTGGCTATGGCAAAATAATACTGGCATATTACTGGGCAAATTGGCTGGGGCATAACAATGGCAATATAATATTGGCATATTACTGGGCAAATTGGCTGGGGCATATTAATGACAAAATAATACTGGCATATTACTGGTTAAATTGGCTGGGGCATATTAATGGCAAAATAATACTGACATATTACTGGACAAATTGGCTATGGCAAAATAATAATGACACATTACTGGGCAAATTGGATATGGCACAATAATACTGGCACATTACTGGGCAAATTGGCTGGGGAATAATAAAACATTTTGTGCACTACAAATAAAATATGTGCAGTGTGCATAGGAATTTGTTCTTTTTTTTTTCAAACTATAGTGTCTGAGGGACAGTGAACTGGCCCCCTGTTAAAAATAGTTTGAGGACCCCTGCTCTAATGTTTCATCTTATACTGGGAACATATAACATTTACATGCTTTCTTGCCATATATAGAATTCGAAGGAGTCCAAAGAAAATGTGTTCCCACAGGAACTGCTTTGATTAATTAACTGATCTCCCTCTGCAGGATATTACAGCAGCCATACAGTGTTAATATGAATAAATATTCCTTCCGCAAATAATTCTTCATGTAATACTCTAATGTAAACACATGACAAGCAAACCACGAGCAGTAAAGTACAAGATTATATAATAAAGCAGTCACACTAAATTTACCCATAGCATTTTCTGCTGTGGTAAGTATGCCACACAACTATGCCATATTTTTGTGCTGTGGTACATATAAGCATGGTGGGACCCCCTTTGATGTAATGGTGAATTTTTTTCAGCACCTAGTGGCGTTAAAAGGACACTCCCACCAAAAAATGAAAAGGGTTTATTTTATTTTTTTATGTGCATTGTTGATTTTAGATGTTTTTTTTATTTTATTTTAATATGAGTACACTAAACAAGTGTGACTGGGCGCCGCCGTTTTGTGAAATATAGTGTTTTTGGGTGCCACCCCACAGTGACTTTAGAGCACTTGTATCTCACTTTGGGGCTGGGGACACAGAATGCAGTCTATAAGTCAGAATTCTGACCATAGACTTGCATTGAATGGGAGGGTAATGCAACTATTACATCACAAGGGGGCGGAGTTATGATCCTGTTTGATCAGGTCAATCTCCTCTCTTTGTGTTGGAAGGCAGGTAAAAAAGATTGTACACAGCCACCTAGTCCTGCCCACTATGATACACAGGAGCCAGTAAGAGAGCAGGGGTGTATCTTATGACCGCATCATGCAGGCTTTGGCAACAGTTGTAAAGTGAGACTTGCTGGAAGATTTTGGAGAGTGTTGCATCATGGGTAAAATTCTCAAAATGGATGCTTGAGATAAACACCTAATTTTATTTTAATTTTCAATTAATTCAAACACAGAAGAAAAAAATGCACGTTTTAAATGCACAGGTAATCTAGTTACATCTTCTGTAAGTGGTAGGGTCATTTAAATGTAGAAGCTGCTGAATAGTAAATGTTTGGAAAAAAATAAGTAATCCTAAAGGGTCTAGTGAAAATTCACCAATTAGTCCCAAATTGGATTCGTTGGATTCGGGTCAGGTACTTTAGGCAAATTTCATAAATCGCCTGAAATGCAACTACTCACTATCTCAAGTCTGAATCGCCAGTTTGGTTCGGAAAATGGCGCATCAGAGGAGCTTGGCTGGGGACACTTTCGCCAGGGCCGTCTTTAACGCAGGGCAAATGGGGCAGCTGCCCTGGGCCCAGTTACTCCTGGGGGGCCCAAGGCAGCTGACCTGTGGGCCCCAGCCCCCGCTTGCCGCGTTCACAGCGCATTGCGCTTGTGAACGCTTTTTTCCGGCAAGCCGAATCCGATGGATGCGACGACCGAAAAAAAAAAAAACTGACGCCGGATGTGACGTCACATCACATCCGGTGACTGTTTCCCTCCTCCGTGCAAGAGGGAAGACTGCACGGAGGAGACATCCGGCGGGGGACACGGAGCAGGTTCATGTAAGTACTAGGGAAGGGGTGGGGGGCTTGGGGGGGGGGGCTTTACAGGCATCTGACTGGCAAAATATTACAGGCATCTGACTGGCACAATATTACAGGCATCTGACTGGCATAATATTACAGGCATCTGACTGGCATAATATTACAGGCATCTGACTGGCACAATATTACAGGCATCTGACTGGCATAACATTACAGGCATCTGACTGGCACAATATTACAGGCATCTGACTGGCACAATATTACAGGCATCTGACTGGCATAATATTACAGGCATCTGACTGGCACTATATTACAGGCATCTGACTGGTATAATATTATAGGCATCTGACTGGCACAATATTACAGGCATCTGACTGGCATAATATTACAGGCATCTGACTGGCACAATATTACAGGCATCTGACTGGCATAATATTACAGGCATCTGACTGGCACAATATTACAGGCATCTGACTGGCACAATATTCCTGGGCTCTGACTGGCACAATATTCCTGGTATCTGATTGGCACAATATTCCTGGGCTCTGACTGGCACAATATTCCTGGGCTCTGACTGGCCCAATATTACTGGGCTCTGACTGGCCCAATATTACTGGGCTCTGACTGGCCCAATATTGCAGGCATCTGACTGGCACGTTATTACTGGGCTCTGAATGGCATAATATTGCAGGCATCTGACTGGCACAATATTACTGGGGTCTGAATTTCACAATATTCCTGGTATCTGACTGGCACAATATTCCTGGGCTCTGACTGGCACAATATTACTGGGCACTGAATGGCATAATATTACAGGCATCTGACTGGCACAATATTACTGGGCTCTGAATGGTACAATATTACTGGGCTCTGAATGGCACAATATTACTGGGTTCTGACTGGCACAATAATACTGCGCTCTGAATGGCACAATATTACTGGCATCTGAAAGGCACAATATTACTGGCATCTGAATGGCACAACAATTATGGCATATGTGTGTGTGGGGGGGTAACATTGCGATGGATGGCGGGATTGCATGCAGGGGAGGGGGCAGGGTCCAGGGGGCCCAAGCAAATGCTTGCCCAGGGTCCAATCACTATTAAAGACGGCCCTGACGTTCGCCATGAAAATCATAGATTTTCTACTACTAAGATAGCTGCATTTCGAGTATTTCAATGTTCCAGATAAAAGCTGGAGAATTGAAATTAAAAACAATAAAAAACATTTTTAAAAAAATAGCCCCAGCACAAATTCAAATTTATCACAATGAATGGGACTGGGAGCCAGCAAAATGTCTCCCAGCCTCCATAATACACATTGTGGGGTCAGGGCAGGAAGACCTGACCCCTGTATAATAAATGTGGCTGGGAGCTGGGCAAATGCTCCCAGCCCCGTGTATAATACATTATCAGCCCTGACCCCAAGTTTGAAGGCAGGATTGGAAGCATTGGAAGAGCCGATGTGGCTCCTCTAGGACCTTTTTTCAGTGATGGGGTTAACCCTTTCAGCGCTGTAGGGAGCAATGTTTGTGATTCCCAACAGCACTAAAAAGGTAAAAATTGACAAATATTATTAAGCAGGTTAGATCCAGCGCAACACAGTGTTTCAATAAAAAAAATTTGAACGGTTGCGATAACAAATTTACCTCACCCATTAATGGCATTAGCGGCGAGCATTTAATCAGGAATGCCAGGAATTTTTTAATTAATGGGAGCCATCAAGTCTGGCTGACAAAATGCGTCAGGTGTGATCCCATATCCTGGGATCCTTTTTTTAAAGTATATATGGAATAATAGTTCAATTTCATACTACACACCTGGAGCAGTTCTATGCTCATTCTCTGGATTAATACAAGTCAGAAATTTTTTCTGAAAAAAACCTCGTCTTATAATCAAACAAATACGCTAACCCCCTAAAAAATGCACAAACAGCAAAAATAAATGTGCTGATGTGCAAGATCACTGCTTACGCAAGATCAATGAATATTAAGCCACAGATGATGTCATAAACAGGAGACTCCACAGACATGTTTCTTCTAATTTAGGCATTTACTAATTGTGTATAGATAATATAATGTATAGATCATTTTCATTCATTGTTAATTCTTTACATTCACAGTAAAAACTATTTTAGTAAGTTAAATAGTTTATAGTTCAACACAGTTCTTTTAATATAAATTAAAAATATTATAATGCACTGCTCAATTGTATATTGAGCAGTGCATGTTAATAGTGAACCACTTTAATTCTGTCTTCTGAACTTTGGTTTGAAGTTGTTCTTCCAAAATATTTTCTCATTCTAACTCCCCTGCCTTGGGTACACAACACATTTTTGTTGACTCATTCCAGTTTAAGATTTCAGTATTTGGCACATAATTAAAAAATAAGCAGATGCAATGCATGTGATCCTGTGTACATCTGGGAAGCAGAAACATTTCCATTCGGGGAATGAAATTATTTTTGGATCTACTATGATGATCGCCTTAGTGTGTCATTAGAGTAATACTTCTATTTCTGCCTACGTTTTCACTTATCCCTAAATAAGTCAGATGTCTTTGTCCGTTATAGACATAGAGGGACATGTACTAAAAAAACGCAAATATATTTTATGTGCAAAAATAGTTTTTCGCTTTGCTCCTGTTGTAATGCACTAAACATTTAACACTCAGATAGTACATACGAGCAAATTGCGAATATAAACGGGCATAATTGAAAATAAAAAAAAAAGGCAATTTTGCGAATATTTTTTTTGCTAAAAGCTGGTGTAATTTTCACACGCAAATAAGAATTATTTTTCACAAAATATTCGCAAAGTCCTTTAGCGTGCACAAATTTATTAGCACAACTGGGAAAATGCACGCTACATAAAAATAAACGGAAGAAGCGCAAATCAGGGGGAAAAAGCGCAGAATGTTACAAATAATCGCAAATTGCTCCTTACTATATTTTACGTACTTTTTTCCCCACTGCACTTGTTTAGTATATGACCCCCATAGTGTTTACTTCTAATAAACCCAGGGCCGGCACTTCCTATAGGTGAACTAGGTGTTCGCCTAGGGTGCCAACTTGGGGGTGGGGGGGGGGGGGGGGCCTGCTGGCATCTGGGATCCCGGGGTCAGGCATCCATGATTCTTTTTTTTTCTTTTTTAAGCGCATGTAGTGCTGAAGAATCCAGGAGGGCAAACTGGTACCGAGGTGAGTGGAGGTGACCACCCCCACTCCCCCCCACCCCCCGCACGCGAGCAGCATCAACTCTCTCTATGCTGCCCGTGCTCCTTGCATATAGTGATGATTCAGAGCATCGGCAATACGATGCTCTGTGTCATCACTACACACAAAGGTAAAACATTAGGGGGGGGGGGAGTGTGAGGGACACCAGACAGACAGAAAGGGAGAGAGATACACCAGTCATGGGGAGGGAGGGAGAGATACACCAGTCATGGGGAGGGAGGGAGTGAGAAAGAAAGAGATACCAGACATGGGGTGGGGAGGGGGAGATAGCACCAGTCATGGGGAGGGAGAGACACAGGCATGTGGTGGGGGAGGGAGAAAGAGGGAGAGAAACACAGGCATGAAGTGGGGGAGGGAGAAAGAGGGAGAGAAACACAGGCATGAAGTGGGGGGAGGGAGAAGGAGAGAGAGTCACAGTCATCGGGTGGGGGGGGGGGGGGGGGGGAGAGAGACACCAGGCATGGGGTGGGGGGGGAGTGAAAGAGACAACAGACATGGGGGCAGTGAGAAAGACAGACTTGGGGGGAGAGGAGAGATAGATCTAAATGGGGGAGAGGAATAGACAAACATGATGATGGCATGGGGAGAGAGGGACAGACAGTTAGATATTGAATGTGTGACTGTGTGTGAATGTTTTGCTGCATTTGACATTGTATGTGTTACACTGTGTGTACATGTGGCTGTATCTGACATTGCATATGTGTGGACATGTGCCAGCATATGTATGTGACACTGAAAGTGTTACTGCATGTGTAAATGCCTGGGGGCAGAAAGGAGCAGCAAAATATATGTTCACCTAGGGCTGAAAAAAGCTTTACACCGGCCCTGAATAAACCTTAAAGTTTTGTAAAGAACCTAAGAGAAAAGACACTATATTTGAACCAAGATGTGATTGAAAACTAGCTCTGTCAGGCCATAAGCTACCTAGGTATAATTTGTTTATGTGGCATAAATAGAGTACTGTGGCTTTAGATTGTATCAATGCTGAATACAGGAATTTTGGTAATGTAATTCAACATAAACTGTTACACATTTGACAAGTGATCGTTTGACTCATGCATTTGTAACAGGGCAAACCCATAAGGGGAACAAGCTTTTCAGTTCTTGTTGCATGTGAAGCTTGGAGGAAAGATGGAAAAGGGGAGATATGATAGAAATATTTAAGTACATAAAGGGAATCAACACTGTAAAGGAAGAGAGTATATTCAAAAGAAGTAAAACTACCACAACTAGAGGACATAGTCTAAAATTAGAGGGGCAAAGATTTAAAAGTAATATCAGGAAGTAGTCCTTTACTGAGAGGGTAGTGGATGTATGGAATAGCCTTCCAGCAGAAGTGGTAGAGGTAAACACAGCGAAGGAGTTTAAGCATGCGTGGGATAGGCACAAGGCTATCCTAGATATAAGATAGGGAACTGGGGACTAATAAAAGTATTTAGACATTTGGGCAGGCTAGATGGAACTAATTGTTCTTCTCTGCCGACACATTCTATGTTTCTAAAGCTGTTTAATTGACACTGTATTGAGAAAGAATGTCTCAATAATGAATAAACTAATCTATGCTGTGATACATACTGTGCACTTGTATTATTTGATTGCATTAGTATTGCAATCATATTTTATCTAATACATTAGAATGTTATGAGTCATTCATTTTATCCTACAGGATACATCGCCTTTAAACCCATAATTAGGAAGCAGTATAGCATACATGTGTATATAGCATATACATATATATATTAAGAGTAGACCATTTGGACTTTAACGCAAGGTTAGGAGACAGCATTAGCCCACCGTAACTTTACATAACTTTTTCTAGATGCCATTAGCAGAACATTAATTATGTAATGTTCAGGGTTGCTTACGGACAGTTAATGACAACCCAAAATTCCTCAAAAAGATCATTTTTAGCTTTTTTTTTTAACCGCCACAAAATTTACTGATGGTTGGCTCCTCTGGTAATGTCCACTTTTTCAAGCAATAGAAATAATGTTACAACTTTCGCAAAAAAAAGTAGGCTTGCAACAATCTTACATTCACACACAAACAGTCCTTTCCTTTCCTTTTAAGCATTCTGTCGACCAAATTTCAGAGTATAATTTTGTCTTGCACAAACATACTTACCGCCCATTAATGGGTTTGATGTGCAGACTACTGGACACTGGTGTCTATTATCTTCAGACTGACCACCGCTCATGTTCACTGGTTCAGCGTCCATCTTGAATGTAAATAATATTGCACCGATGCCTTCAGAAAGAGCCTATATTCCACAGGGACTATGAATTGCTTAGTTACGTAAGTGACGTGCTCAGTAAGTCAATCAGGCCCTGGGGACGGACATAGCAACATGAGAAAGTTGAGGGCGGAACACAGCAGAGCATTACCTGTGTAAGTTTCACTTGCCTTCACCGACAAAAGAACCATCTCTTATTCATGTGAAAACTAGGAAGGTAGACAAACTGTGCTGGACTGATGTCACATCCTTCTAACAACCACGTCCAACCGGCTTCAAATGATCACTGGATTTTGTTTCAATGAAGAGAAAATTATTGCTGTGCCAAAAAAAAAAAAAAGGGAGGGAGAGGAGGATTAAATCCGGTATTCCAGTTTGGCAACTTCAGCCAACAAAAATATGCCTGAGGTGACTGAAAAACAAGTTCAAAAGGAATGCTTAGCTCTGCTGTTTCACAAAAGAATGGGATTGTGCTGTGTTTTTAAGAACGCCCATTTCATGTCATATAGAATTACATAGAGCTTTAACTTTTGTTTTTTATTTTTACTTTTTTCTGGTGGCTGTTTACCAAGGGAGCCCCAGAATGCAATGTAACTTGTTAATGCGGTTCAGCATCTTAAAAGTCTAGGTTAATTAAAATGGCATTTCTAATTTGCATATTCCATTTTAAAAAAAAAACAAAGTTTTTAATATAATATATATTAAAAACTTATATATATTATATTATGAAAAAATTCATTTCCTCTCCCTGTGTTTGAAGAACATAAGGGTTTCCGGTGGATTTACACTGACTGGGCATGTGTGTCGACTGAGTCAATAAACTAAAATAATTATTTTAATTTCAGCACAGTTTAAGAAATGTAAAAAAAAGTATTCTGCTAGCAAAAGCATTTTTTAAATTCATGTCTTGATGAAATAAAAGTGAATGTAAAAATGATTTTCGGTTGGTATAGTTAAAAAAAAGCTTTTAAATGTAAATTCAGGAAGATCCTTATATCTCCTGCCCCTCTGTCATTACTGATAATTACAGATATCAGCTAATCTTACAAGGCTTAATTATACATTGTGCAAGTAATTTTAGTGCATAGGGTATATTGCTAATATGATTAGATATTTTCCCAAAACACATGCAATTTTATATTCTGCTTAAAGCATCAAAGGTTTATGATCTGATGTATTTTATGTTAAAAACATTGTTTTTCTTTCCTTTATTGAATTTATACTAAAGCGATCTAAAAGAGTAATAATAAATTAAAAAAAGGATGCCTGAATCACAAAGGATCTATACATTGTTGACATGGAAGGAAATGTTTGAAAAATACAAATAAAATGCATTGGGGATTATTATTATTTGTAAACAATGTTGTTCTTTGTATTATGCGGTTTTGAATTGTGTTAGAAATTGATGGTTGATTAGTAACAAATAAGAACCGTTGTGTTTGTTCATTTTTATTTTGCAGTTATCTGGAAAAACTCATCGAATGTTTGTTTGTTTGTTTTTAAAAAACATTTTCAAATGAAACTTTTATTCTGCACACAGACAATAGATTAAGGATACTGAATAACCTAATACTGTTTATAATGTAAATGTAGAGAATACAAAATATCCCAAAATAGATCTAAACACTGTGTTTATTGCAAAGCATGTTAGGTGTGTTTCAGGTGTGTTTGTGGTATCTTCTGTTTATGACATCCCCTGTGGCATTATACTACACATTCTCCATTGAAAGTAGTTTACTTGCATATCATGCCACAAGGTCATAAACAGGAGTCTGTTTAGTACTGGAAAGGGCAAACTGTATAATAAAAATTATATATGTAGAATAGTAATTACAATGTTTTTAAACTAAAAACACAACCGTATATCTATGATAAATCTTTCAAAAGACTTGCAAACACAGAAAAAGTTACAGGGGAAAACAAACCCTAGTTATAAATGCAGAGAGGGACTTGAAATGTTACCAAAAAGTCAGATTTAAAATAGATGTTGGTATGTAGCAAGCACGATTACAACAGTGACAAGTGTTGCCAAGAATCTATATACAGTTAAGGGATTTGTTTAGATTGTCTCTTATTCTACACTAACCTTTGTTCAGCATCCTTCTTTTAGAACCTGTTATGACGGTGTTGCCTTATTCCAGCTGACCCAGAACTAAAATTTCCAGCTCCAATGTAAAATCAGTCCTGACCGTACTTCACTTGGTACGGTACACATTACAAAGACAAAAGAGATACTTCCCTGCTCAAAAAAAGATCTAATACGAGAGTGGAAAACATACAAAACTAATGTGGCGTGGACTCTGACAACAAGTTTAAATGGGTAATCCTGAACCACTTACCCATGACTGATACTGGGAGAGATCATTTATCTTCAAAACAAAAACATTGTTTGTAAATTAGTTATTTACTCTGCTCAAAACATGTGTTGTATGTGCCATTTTAAAAATATGTATATATATTATATATATCAAATTATCATATAACATTTATATTGCTATATATTAAAAAACTACATGTATGTAGCACAAAATCAGAGATTTTTACTCTTACAGTAAAAGTTTAAAGCATCTTAAGCATTTAAATATCTGTGGACCATACCAAACTGGTGTATAAACTCTGATAAGCATGTAAAGATGTTTTGCATTCATTTTATTGTTTTGTCTAACAGGTTCTTCCATGGCCCAAACAAAGAAGAATTTTTTTATCAGAATATAGACTGTATGTGACACAACACGACTCACTCTGGCAGATTCGGGGGGGGGGGGGGGGGGGTCACATGAAACATGGAGGCTTCCAGTTAAAGGATATTAAAAAAAAAAACACCTGAGAAAATGAACACTATTTGGAGTAGAGCTATTTGAAAATGTGTGTTTAGCATTGTCTGGTTTGTCCAGAAAAAAATGGAGGTAACACCAGATATTTGTATTACTTTCTGTGAAATGACATTATATTTTTGACTAAAATACTGGACACCAGATAGCCATTTGGCCACACTACATGAGAGTTATTATTTTAGATGTTCATTCGAACATAGTACCTAATGGTTGGGTGTTTTTACGGATTTTATGTCTCCAATGCAATGAACATTTCTGGTTCCACTGGTTCCTATTTGAATGTAAAGCACAAAATCCACTTTCAGAAACATCCGTGCTGTGTCCAGTGGATTAGGCACTCGCATACAGCACTCTATAAGACTGCCCCACAGATGAATGAGTCTTTTAGCACTCTCTGACAGAAGGTTACCTAGGCTATGATTGGGATATGAATGTATGTTGTAGGAAAAGGTTGTACTTCCCAACTGTATAGAGACAATTCTCTATACCCAGAATTTTTGTACCACTACTCTGTGTTGTCTCTTAACCTTCCAATTTTCCTCATGCTTTTAATATAGACGCATAAGTGAAATATCCATACAAATATATAATGACCATTTTATCTTCAGACTGGCTCTGATATTTAGCCTCCATGCTTCCCGACTCAGTTAGAGACCGATGTAATCAATTACATATAACTAGGTTCTAGACTTGGGCACCACTGTTTTTGTTTCATTTTCGTCCTTTTGGACGAAATCTCCCAAACTACATTTTTCTTTTGGATATTGACCCCCACATCCCTTGCCCTAGTACCACCTGGCACACCCAGAACATTCCCCAGCACCCACATTGCAAATCCAGGACTTAACCCAGTGAGCACCCACTTTGCATCCACAGGATGTGCCCCATCACCCACATTGGAAACTGAGGACTTACCCCCAACCAGTACCCTGTAGCTCACTGGTGTTTAGTGGGAGGCAGCCGGGCACACAGACATCCTACCATGCTGCAGTAGTGTGACCCTCAACGCTCTGACCTCAGAACACACGTGGGAGTGCGAGAGGCAACATGGGACCGGCAGGCCTGTGACAGGTGTATCATCTATCATCCCCTGATGATGGTCCTGCTTGGAATATCAAAAGATCTCCCTTTACAAGCCTCTCTAGCGGCAAGCAGGCACCTGAGCAGACTTCAAGCTGCCTACAACTAGACACCAGGGAGCTGGACAACCATTTGTTCTGTAGGAGTCCTGCTATTTAAAGGATATGCTCCTATCGATATCCTACTATGGTTTTCTAAGTTTCTAATCTAAGTTGTTTGTTTTTCTCACTTTAATGGTGATCTTTTTTTTTCTTAATTGTTATAGACATGCCTATTATTTATGTTAGTTTGTTGCTCTTATACACCGATATTATTTAAATAAGCCATATGTATGTGTGTATATATATAGTGGTACATGCAGGTGGTCTAAACAACAGTGTCACCTGACCAGGGTTACTATGGAAAAGCTGTACCAACAAGGGCCTGCATGTAAAGACATACACAGGAAAGATTTGGCAGAACTCTGAGGAGCCTGAAGGGTCACCACCTAAGGAGAAGTTGCTAAGCCAGTCCTTCAATCTGTATAGAGTTCTCCTGGCTTTGCACATTGTCACCGTAACTGTTAAGACTAAGTATCATCTTTTATTATATTTTATTTTACTTTCTTTTACTTGAATAGAGTTAACTATTCTTATTTATATTAACCCCTTAGTGACATGACTTTTTTGGCTTGTCCGACGCTTGGTGACATGGGCTGTTTTAACATTTCTGAGCAGTTTGTGTTTTGCTGTAATTTATTTCTGTCTCATTTAGTGTACCCGCACAAACTATATATCGTTTTTATCGTCATAAGAAGGGCTTTCTTTTGATACCATTATTTTGATAATAGCATATAATTTGATGTAAAAAAAATAATAAAATATGGCAAAAAAATTGAAAAAATTATTTTTTTATGACTTTTATTTGAAAAATCGTATACTCATGTACAAGAGACAACAAAAAAACACTGCTAAAAAGTTTCTAATATATGTCCTGAGTTCAGAAATAGCCCATGTTTTTATGTTTTTGTGCTTTTTTATTCATGTTACAGGGCCAGAACTATAAGTGGTGCAAAGCTATTTTAAAATCCCTTCTTTCAAAATTAGCGATAGTGACATTGATACACTGATTTCTGTACTAAATCCATGAATGACCCCCAACATGTACATATTTTTGAAAACTAGACAACTCAGGGCATTTAACTTGGGGTATTTTGACACATTTCATGTAGCCATTTTACCACCAATCTATGCCAAATTTTGCAGCAAAAAATCTTTTTTTTTAATTTTTCACATATATTGCAATTTAGGTAAACATTACCTTAAAATGTGAAGGGGTATTTCCAAATAACACCTCAATATGTGTTCAGCAACATCTCCTGAGTACAGGGATACCACCCATGCTTAGGTTTGTTGGTTTGTTTTGGGGCTAAAAGGCCACATTTAGGGGGTGCGCATTTTGGTTTTCCAACTTGGAATTCTGACATGCAGAAAACTTGTGCCCATGTCCCATTTGGGACATTTTTGAAGCCAGAAAGTGTATTCTACCCCACAAAACCATATATTTTTTTAAACTAGACATCCTAGGGTATTTCAAATGGTAGTATTTTAACACTTTCCATGCACTAATTATACTACCAGCCTATGTCAATGTTTTGGGTTGTAATTTTTTTTCACATACATTGTACTTTGGGCATGAATTCACAGATCCTGTTATATGTCAGTGCCAAACAACACCTCAATATGTGTTCAGCAACATCTCCTGAGTACAGGGATACCACCCATGTATAGGTTGGTTAGGTTATTTGGGGGTTAAAAGGCCACATTTGAGAGGTGCTCTTTTTGGTTTTCCAACTTGGAATTCTGACGTGCAGAAAACCTGCGCCCATGTCCCATTTGGGACATTTTTGAAGCCAAAAAGTGTATTCTATCCCACAAAACCATATATTTTTGAAAACTAGACACCCTAGGGTATTTCAAATGGTAGTATTTTAACACTTTCCATGCACTAATTATACTACCAGCCTATGTCAATGTTATGGATAGTAATTTTTTTTCACATACATAGTACTTTGGGCATGAATTCACAGATCCTGTTATATGTCAGTGCCAAACAACACCTCAATATGTGTTCAGCAACATCTCCTGAGTACAGGGATACCACCCATGTATAGGTTGGTTAGGTTATTTGGGGGTTAAAAGGCCACATTTGAGAGGTGCGCTTTTTGGTTTTCCAACTTGGAATTCTGACGTGCAGAAAACCTGCGCCCATGTCCCATTTGGGACATTTTTGAAGCCAAAAAGTGTATTCTACCCCACAAAACCATATATTTTTGAAAACTAGACACCCTAGGGTATTTCAAATGGTAGTATTTTAACACTTTTCATGCACTAATTCTACCACCAGCCTATGTCAATGTTATGGATAGTAATTTGTTTTTCACATTCATTGTACATCGGGCATGAATTCACAGATCCTATTATGTGTCAGTGCCAAACAACACCTTAATATGTGTTCAGAAACATCTCCTGAGTACAGGGATACCACCCATGTGTATGTTAGTTAGATTATTTGGGGGCTAAAAGGCCACGTTTAGGGGGGGGTGCATTTCCAACTTGGAATTTTGACATGTAGTCAGCCTGCGCCCATGTTCCATTTGGGACACTTTTGAAGCCTGTCAAAGTATTTTACCCCATAAAACCATATATTTTGGAAAACTAGACATCCTAGGGTATTTAAAATTGTGGTATTTTAACACTTTCCAAGTGCTAATTCTACCACCAACCTATGTCAAAGGGATGGGATGTCATTTTTTCCCCACACACATTGTAGTTCAGGCAGGAATTTT
The DNA here is from genome assembly GCA_036172795.1 of Pelodytes ibericus. Classification (NCBI taxonomy): domain Eukaryota; kingdom Metazoa; phylum Chordata; class Amphibia; order Anura; family Pelodytidae; genus Pelodytes; species Pelodytes ibericus. The sequence goes on from CM069857.1 coordinate 43,275,400, forward strand.
CAGATTCTGGTATTTGCCACTGCCAACCAACACCTCAATATGTGTTCAGCAACATCTCCTGAGTACAGGGATACCCCCCATGCATAGGTTTGTTGGTTTGTATTGGGTCTAAAATTCCACATTTAGGGGGTGCGCAATTCCAACCTGGAATTTTGACATGTAGTCAGCCTGCGCCCATGTTCCATTTGGAACATTTTTGAAGCCGTCCAATGAATTTTACCCCATCAAACCATATATTTTTGGAAAATAGACATCCTAAGGTATTTCAAATGGTGGTATTTTAATACTGTATAGGTACTAATTCTACCACCAGCCTTTGTAAAAGTTTGTGGTAGTACTTTTTTGGGAGTTTTTTTTCCACATGCATTGTACTTCAGGCATGAATTCACAGATTCTGGTATATGTCACTGCCAAACAACAACCCAATATGTTTTCAGCAACATCTCCTGAGTACAGGGATAGCACCCATGCATAGGTTTGTTGGTTTGTTTTTGGCTAGAAGGCAACATTTGTGAGATGCGCATCTCAAAATTCCAACTTGGAATTTTGACATGTAGTCAACCTGCGTCCGTGTCCTTTATGGGATATATCTTTGAAGCCAGCCAATGAAATTTACCCCCACCAAACCATATATTTTTTTATCTGTAGACCCCCATCACTACTTGTGGCAAGGGCTCAGCAGCCACCGATACATCGCTAGATGATGTATCAGAAAGCTGAATAGGGTCAAAATCGAACCCTGAGTCCGCGGCCTCAGAATCAGTGCGTAAGCAGTGATCTCGAGCAAAGAAGGGGTTAATAGCTCTTAGAAGAGCCTATCTAGTACTGTAATACATTACAGTACAAAGAAATTAATCCATAAAACAGTGCAGACAGCAAAACATACTGTTGCTGTGCAAGATTACTGCTTACACAGTGATGAATGGCAGGGAAGGGGTTAATACACAGTGAAAGACTTTCATAAAACCTGCCAATTTTATAAAATTTTATTTTATATCACTAATACTGATCTGTCTCTTTCCGTCACAAAAATGTAAGTGAGGAGAGGGAGGCAGATCAATATTTGTGAATATTGATCCGATTCATTTTGATCTGACCAGGGCGAATGGTGAGCTTAATTGAGAAATCACCAAACCGCCTTTGCCACTAATTCGCTGTTACTGATCGCTATGCGCTCAGGCAGCTTAAAAAAAAAAACCTCAAATATTTTTACTTTACATGTAATCCCCTAGCGGGTATGTGTAAAAAAAAAATAAAAAAAAAATATGCAGACAGATAAAAATTGCTTTGGCGTCAATATCATTGCGTAAGCAGTGATCGACGGCAAATAAGGGGTTAATAACTCTTAGAAGAGCCTTTTTAGTACTGTAATAAATTACAGTACAAAAAAAATTAACCCCTAAAAAATGCACAAACAGCAAAAATAAATGCGCTGATGTGCACGATCACTGCTTATGCAAGATCAGTGGCAGGGAAGGGGTTAAACACAGGGAATTGCTTTAATAAATTTTTTTTTATTGTTTTATTATTTGTGTGTTGTGTGTTTATTGTTTTTTTTAACTTTTAATTACTTTTGTAACTTTGATCTGTCTCTCTCCCTCACTAAAAAAAATGTGAGGAGAGGGAGGCAGATCATAACTGGTCAGATCAATATAGAGTTAATATTGATCTGACCAGTCAGTGGGGATGTTCAGGAGAGCATCCCCACTGCCTGTCAGTGTGCCTGGCAGTCACTGATTGCCTCTGTGAAGAGGCAATCGTGTGACAGCCAGAGAGCACAGGAAGCAGGTACTTCCTGCCTCCTGTGCTCTTGCCCTTAGAAGGGCAGCGCCATCTTGGTCACTCAGTGACCAAGATCGTGCATTTTTTTTTTGTGTTCCTGATTGCCTCGACTTGCGAGGCAATCAGGAACACTTTCTGAGCATAGGAAGCGAAAGATTCGCTTCCTATGCTCATTTTTGAAATGCCCGCGTTTTAAAGGCACTGTGCCTTTAAAACCGGCATTTCGATCGCTCTCCGGAGCGATCGAAATGCCGACGGGCATTTTTTTTAGCATTGTACGATGCTTCCACACGGAAGCATCGTTACAATGCCCTTAGAGCACTGAAAGCGGAAAAACTCCGCTTTCAGTGCTCGTTTTGACACAGGACGGACTAGGTCCGTCCTGTGTCACTAACGCCTCGGCACACAGGACGGACCTAGTCCGTCCTGTGTCGCCAAGGGGTTAATAGATTGAGTATTTTAGCATTGTTTATTTGTAAAACCTATAGTAGATATTGTTGTAGCGTTTTCCTTATTTGGTTATTGAATATAGCTCTTTAATAATACCTTATGGAATAATATAATCGTTGTATTGTTATATTATTTCCATTTATAAATTTGTTGTTGAGGTTGTGCTCATTTGGCTCCTATTGTTATGTGTAACCGTGGGAACCAAACTGTAAAGTGTTAAACAGACACCAATTGATACCATATCTGGTATTAATTTAGATAGAGCATTTACTAATCTTCACCATCCAATACACTAATCATATGCTACTTTTACTATTTGTGATTTCATGTAAATTCACAACTTTGGGTAAGGACAAGGAAGGGCTGGTAACTTTTGCCCCAGTGGGAAAAAACTATTTAGTGGCACAGTGCAACTTCATGAGCCCACCCAAGACAGTGAACATAAAGTGAGTGCTCTGGGGCATTTAGAAGTGAAAAGGGGTGCAGCTCCAGCTCATTGAGCCAAATTAGAAGGCAACCTGGACAATTGCCCCTATGCCCACATTTTCATCCCTCCTTTGGGTGAGGATGACTTACTTGTTTATAATTATAGTATTTATAATTCGGACTAAAGCGTTTTGATTTAATGAGGATTTCTAATTTTGCGTGATTAACTTTCTTTGGAGTTTTAGATGTCGACATATTATAAAACATTTACATACTCGTATGTGGTTGGGGAGGATGATCCTGTGCATGTAAATACTTACCGACTAGCTTCATAGAACTGTAACATAAAGCAAAGACCTTTGTCTTTCCAGGGCAGCCTGACTTGGAAAACTGAAGATGTTAAGAAGAAATGAAATGGCAGTAAAAGCTTGATAGGGGCTTTTAAAGCAGGAAACTTGATTTCATGTTAGTCCATAGTACACTCTAAATTATGAATAGAACAATAATAGGATAATTGCAGGGGAAACATATCCTCTAGTAATGATACACAGTTATGTTAGTGCCTCTAACAATTGTATGTCTTTGTTTATTTTAGAATATAAAAGACAAAGGACAATTTGAACCCTTACACTCTAGACCAGGGGTAGGCAACCTTTGGCACTCCTGATGTTGTGGACTACATAGAAACATAGAATGTGTCGGCAGATAAGAACCATTCGGTCCATCTAGTCTGCCCAATTTTTTTTTAATATTTTTTTTTTTAATAGTCCCCCGTTCCCGGTCTTATAGCTAGGATAGCCTTGTGTCTATCCCACGCATGCTTTAAATCCTTGACTGTGTTTACCTCTACCACTTATGCTGGAAGGCTATTCCATACATCCACTACACTCTCAGTAATACTTTTATTAGTCCCCCGTTCCCGGTCATTAGTCCCCCGTTCCCGGACATCTCTCATAATGCTCTTACAGCCGTAAGGGAAATGTAATTCACAACATCTGGAATGTCGAAAGGTTGCCGACTCCTGCCCTAGACGAAGATGAAAGAGAAAATATAAGTGTATATTTATATACTCACACACACATCGATTTGTAATACCTGGCAGAGCGAAAACCCTTACGAGGTTTAGAATTTAAACTAAAGTCTGTATCAGAGTGAATCAAGCATTTGGTATACTGGCTGCATAGTTAAAAAAGATTTCAAGTGAAATAAAAAAAATTGCAGGTTAATTACTCACCTTCACAATTACCATTCAGTTATATCGAGCTTACAATTTATGCAGCGCTTGGTAAGGAGTTAGATTGTTACATTCTTCACTGACAACCCTATAGGTAGCTTATATCCTCCGGGTTTGTCTCTGGCTGCTTCACTGACACGTCCTGTAGACTAACAATACCTAGCCTCCTCTGGGCCACAACTCAACCACCACTTCCTGCTTGGGTAGCGACGAGTTGCTTGTTGAAGTTGGGGAGATGTCATGGTAAGTTTTGCCCCATGACCCCAGTGCAATGTTAATATGTCAGTTTTCACCAGATTGAAAATTGCAATGAAGAAAGGGAACACCATGTTTGCTAATTAATTAAAGCAAATATTATGGTCATCTAAAATAGACCATATCTTAGAGACTCTACTGGAGACAAGATATACAACACTTTTTATTTAATCAGATGTTTTTTGCAAACCGCTATAAAAAAAAACCCTCTAGAACTTACATTTAGGTCCGAATAAATCCCTGGCCAAAAAAAGGAGTAAAGACACATTCTGCAACAAAACCCAGCAAATTAAATGACCAAAAATATAAATTATTATGTGAAGAAAAAAAAGTCAAAAGAATAGAAAACCTTAAAATCCAGTAGAGCCCCAGGACTGGATGATTTCTACAATAAATATTACACATTTTGCTGGATATCATAGTAATAGAATTCAATGAATAGGTGCAGTATGGTGCAAAATACATAATGCTTTGCTGTGCTGTCTGTACATCCGCACTATGTATTGACTAAAATTATGAGCACTGGTTAAATCTAAAGTGGTTGGGCTGATCCAAAAGCTTATTTCTAATTCTGTAAGTGCTGTTATTAACTTAGACATCCTTATTTTGAATCTAGAAATCAGTGATATTGTTGTTATTGATAATTAATTACAATTATTGGTTTCTTTACCATGATAGTGTCACAGTCTTATCTTGTTAATTAAACTTGGCATAAGAATGGCTTTCTTTTGATACCATAATTTTCATCATATCATATAATATCGTATAAAAGAAATCATAACATATGATGAAAAATTAAAACACGTTTTCTAAATTTTCTTTTTTATTCACTTCTACAAAAGCTTATAAAAATACCCTGCTAAACAGATTCTAATATTTGTCCTGTGTTTTTTTTCTCCTAACCATTTTCTCCCCCCTAGCAACCTTTTGACCCCAACCATCACCCTAAAGCTAACCCCAGCACTAACCATTAGTCAAAGCTAACCCTATATCTAGGGTTAATATTTAGGTTTTTTTTTTACCTGCAATGTTGCTGCCTGCCAAATACAGGAAAACACAGAACTACAATGTACCTCCTGTGTCGCCAAGAGGTTAAGAAACTAGGATGGCACCAGTAAATCAACGTTATCACTAGAAACTTCAGGAATGGTTGTCTGGTGGTGTCTGCAACAAGGTCTGTGAATGTCTATAGACCATTGTTAAATTGTGTGTCACAATACTAATAATATGTAACAAATGTTAATGTTTACTTCTCGGCTAGTGTGCGCAACTCAAAATTAATTCTTTCAAAGGTAACATAACAATTTGAAGTCTTCATGTTTTGTTAATGGAATGTGTTAAGGTGCTTACTAACGTATGTATTTAGATTTACAGCGGTTTACTTTTTTCAAATTACATAATAAAAACCTTAACAAAATGTTTCAATTGTTTTTATAAAATTACAAAATAAGAGAAGTTACAATGAAATTGTTAATAATTGTTTTACTTTTTTTTTTTTACCCTGTTTTATAAAACTAAATGGAGATCCATGTGAACTTTCTACCTATATAACAGAAAGCATTCTAATCTATCCGGCAAATGTAACCTGGGCACTGTTTGACGACAAGATGACCCCAAACACTTTCGGATGCAGAGGCGGCAGAGCTGGGTTAACGTAGCGGGTCCTGGGAAAAACAAATAGAAAAAAAATAAAAGTTCAGAATGAGTGACAATAATTCCTTGGCAAATGATTTTAAATTCAAATGGTGGTAGAGAAGTTTTATCCAACTTATAAAAACTCTCTAAATAAGAGGCAAATAGATTCGATTTTTAAATTGTATCATGCTTTTGATGGGATATTATCATCATGTACTGTACCTTCTCCAATTAAGAGAGCTTGTTCTACGCAGCTCTTGGGTTCTGCTAGTTCCACTGGATACTTCCCGTCCATGTTTTTATACTTTACGTTCGCACCATAATCAATCAGCAACTTTACAATCCCTTCACTTGATTTCCTAGCGGCAGCATGTAGAGGACTGTCCCGCTGCTTCCCACAGTTCACATTCGCTCCTAGCACAAATAGGAAAAAGGAGGACACCATGTTAACCTGGGGTTACCTTGCAGAGATGTGCGTCTCTCTCTGCACATGGCTCTTATACACATCCAGGTAACAAAAGATATATTAATGTGTTTCTTTCCATAAAATTATTGCCAGTAACCTTTGTTATTGATGGGAAGCGAGTCGTGATATGATGTTTTATCAGAGGAGTAACATTGCTTTTATACTTAGGCCTAGTCAACTGGTAGAAGAGCGATACTGCAGCCAAAATTATTTTCCACTGATTTGTGCTTTCTTATTCTTCATTTCATTAGTTTATGGTGTGTGAAAATCATTTATAATTAATATATGTGCACCAGAGATGTCACCTGACTAAAGTCTCCATTTTCTCTCTCCCATGGAATCCTCAGTCACTGGGGCTCCTGGAACATATTTTATCTTATTGGAGATAAAGGCAAGAAAATATATCCTTACCTGATATTCAGGGACTGGAGTTTGCAGGCCAAGTGCAAAATAATTTGCAGCTCTGTTTTGTTTTAAAAAAACACCTGTGGTAAAAATCTGGGAGAGTTTGTTCATGTGGTAAGAATACATGTTCATACAAAAAAAAAAAAAAAAGACTAAAAACAAGCAGCACAAGCTTATGGATGTTAGCTGCAGAGATGTATGGTACACTCTCACAGCCCAAACATTAGTGGGAGTAATCACTTGGTGCAGTACATTATGACCCCTATATCACTTGCCATAAATAATTACTCCCTTATATAACTTGCCATAGTATTCCCCCAAATACCTTAACATATCTCTTCCTAAACCACACTACCATATTCCTCATAATCATTTGCCATACATCATTGTCCCCCAATGCCATATTGCATCATTCCCCCAAGCTAATGCCCCATATTCCCCCAAATTACTTGCCAAAGTTCAATCCCTGGTGAACTTTGGCAAGTACTTTCTACTAGTCAGCCCAAGAATCTGTGCAATAACCAGTAGGGGTATATGGTGCCAAGAGATTGCACAGACCCCACACTGACATGTTTCTTAAAGCCTATCTTGGACCATGGGGCTGGTGCTAGCGGTGGGCTGGGTACAGTGCGCCCTTGCTATCTGCCTAGAGCCGGCTGCCCATATCATATTTCTTACCATTTCATCTTCATACTGTTATGCATTTTCTACCTTGCTCTTTGGTAAGTTGTTCATTGTGGGCCATTGCCCATTTTACAGACTTTTGCCCCAGTGACAGTGATTTCAATTTTAACTGCTTTCACATGCAATGGAATTCAAACAATGTTGTGTACAATATATATGTGTGGTACAAGAGATGGGCATCTTTACAAACTCCAGACATGTCCACCTTATTGAATGTCCATCTCAGGACATGTATGGCACATGAAATAAGCAACTGCCCAGCGTACCATTTAGCAGAAAATAAAGGAATGAGGACATGTGACTAGGGGGTAATAGCTTGTGTTTCTTCTGTCAATAGTTACTTTTGATATTTTTGCAGAAGTGAGAGTAGGATATGACTGGGTAGGACTGAAAGCAGCCCAAGTTCCAGAAAATGACAAGTTGGCTTTGTGTGTTGTGAAACATGACAGGGACTGCCTCCCATGAGTTTGTCTTATTTTATCCAATGGACTTAAAAAAGGTAGTGTTTATTTAGATTAGCAGCATTTTCACTTTACCTGAAATTGATATTCTGTAACATTTATCATGATGGCTCACTTTACAAATGACAGTGGCATAACTATAGGTGTTGTAATGTGTGAATTTTACACCAGGCCTCAACTGTGGAATACGTGGAATCCAAGCAACCTACATAAGATATTCCTAGTCAATTTCTTGGTAACCCACACTCATTTTTAATGAATATTCAGTACAGGTTGAGTATCCCTTATCCAAAATGCTTGAGACCAAAGCATCCTTTGGATAAGGACTTATTTTCACCAATAAGATATATTAAAGCCTCTCAACACTCAAGAAATACAGTAGTATCAATGGAAAAAAATAAATCACTTTTACTGTGATGTAGCTGTGATGTGAGGCATTAGTGGAAACCTGCCATTGGCACTTCAGACCTGCACATATGCCAATGTATTAGCCTTGTGGGCGTGGGGGAATCTGAGCAAGCAGGGAAAGGCTATATTACAGTTTGAGGGGGCTGGACACTGAATCCACTGTTGTGCGCTTGTATCCTGGTGATTGTGGATTTTTTAACTTGTGGCAAAATCCTAAAATTTTTTGGGATAACGGATAATTTTAGATAACGTGTTTCTGGATAAGTGATACTCAACCTGCACTGATATTATTATTGGTAAATTTCACCATTGATAAGTTCATTGAGTGTTATCCAACAAACTTGGCACATAATGTAATGCAATTTTTTATTTTTGTAATTGGTGAAATGTTCTGACTAGAAATTACCTAATTCAAGTAGTTTCTTGACGCAGTCTGTTCTCTGGTGGACACAGGCTAAGTACAGTGGTGTGCCAACATTTTGGACTTCTTTATCGATATCTAGACCATACGCAATTAGGATTTCGGCACATTCTCTATGACCTGTGGAGGAAACACTGCGCTTAAATAAAAACAACAGCGAAAAAAACATGTCAGGTATCAATAATATAGAATTATTCCCCATCTTAAAGGTGGACATTTACAGGGGTCTGTGGTGGACAATTTAAAGGGACTCTGACAACCTAAACACTGCTTATACAATGAATGTACACAAAATGGCATGAAAATGCTTAAAATAAGAGGAATGTATGTTTTTTTTTTACAGTATCTGTGGCGTCTTCTGCTTATGACATCACCTTGTCACTTGATATGCAAATTATAAATTTCCCATTGTAAAGTATTTCATTTGCACATGAAACCACATGTCATAAAAAGGAGACACAAAAAACACTCTTAAAACAATGTATCTTTTCGCATTTGCTTGCAATTCTGCTAACACATGTTATAGATCATATTTGTCTCTACATTCACAGTATGAGGAATGTTTAGGTTGATAGATTCCCTTTAAAGATGTTCTATGCACCTTCACAAACCATGCACACTTTCCCTACCTGGAAGGCTTGTTAATGCAGCCATGGCGTGCTCTATTACAAGGGAAGCTGCATGTATACATAAAGTCGTTTTTGCACAGTCGAGTGTATATTATATCAACTAACATCCTGATATGTGACATTCAGGTTTGGAACCTTACAATCTGGAAACAAATCTAAAAGAGGAAAGTAAATATTTAAAAAAAAAAAAAAAAAAAAAAAATGGAGAAAGAAATAATAGTACATATACTGTTGGCGGTAAAATTGATAATCGCTAGGAACTGGTGTTCAAAGAAAATTCCCATCTGGTCAGAAATAAAAAATCAGGTGCTACTCCAGATAAAAATGGAGCAAGGGATATTCAATCAGATACACATAAAGGATAGGAGTAGGGAAAAATGGGAAGAGTGGATAGACAAAATAAAAAACAGGACATAAAAAGAGATAGGAAAGATTCAGAGAATAGAAGTAAGATAGCAGATTAAGAATAGGTTGACCTCCAGTGTTGCTCAGGTATGAATGCAGGCATGTATGTACTGAATGTTGAAACAAATAAACAACTAGGTAGGAAGTATATCTGGCTCCAATAGAACTCAGAACGTAATGTGAACAACCTGGGGAGCCAGTCAAAGGTAAATGAATGGTGTATGGGGTATAGTTTGTATAACCATATGACACAAGGATGAACTGAATACATATTGTGGAAACTGAAGGTGTCTCAGAAGCTGAGTGTCATATAAAAAGAAAAAAAAAAAAAAAAAAAGATGTTCTATGCACCTTCACAAACCATGCACACTTTCCCTACCTGGAAGGCTTGTTAATGCAGCCATGGCGTGCTCTATTACAAGGGAAGCTGCATGTATACATAAAGTCGTTTTTGCACAGTCGAGTGTATATTATATCAACTAACATCCTGATATGTGACATTCAGGTTTGGAACCTTACAATCTGGAAACAAATCTAAAAGAGGAAAGTAAATATTTTCCCAACAAAGGAGACATGGGAGAGGGGGCAGAGGAAGGCAGGGAAGGGTGGCTTCCCTGAAGAATGCTTCTTAGTTTACTTTAGCAGTATCTATCAGAGAATTGCAATTGGATACATGTAATTGGATGATGTCAGCAGAAAGTTTAGAATGGCCATGAAAACTCACTAAATTCAAATTTTGACATAAATTCCCGACGGAATCAAGCAAGGATAATTTTGTAAAAGTGGTCTTCTGAAATGCATAACATATTAGTACTTGACGTGAAGTTTAGTTACCTATTTTATCATAAAAAATCCGCCCCTGTTAATCCTCTCCTAAAACCATGTGGGACATCAAGGCTTAGTGCAGCAGGCTGCACCCAATGCCCAGGTAGCTCTAATGTTATAACATTGCTTTGAGATGTCTCAGTTGTTCAATCATCAGTTTTGCATGTTTTATTCCTGGCATTAAAAACTCAGCCTTTCATCCCGTTGAGGTCAGTTAAATGTGTACCAAAACGTTGTGCCTGAGAAAAAGTATTTTCTATTACATTTTAATACCAGCAACCCGATTACTGGAATTGTGGGATTAGTATACTTCACTTAACAAGAAAAACTGATATAAAATATGTCAACTAATATTAAATTGATGCCATTTATGGGTCCTTTGAATCAATACAAGCTTGAAAAATGTCCTGTGACCAAGATGTTTATGACTTTGGAAATGATGGTGCCTTATTTGTGTCTGATGGGAGCACATACGTGTCTGTGTCTTTCAATGTTTGCTTCTACTGTCAGAGTATATGGAGTTTGCTTATTAGACATCACTTCACAGATGAAACCATGTATTATTTTACCTCGTATAACGGTTTCATGAAGAGGAAAAACTAGTTGAGTCTCCAGCTCTGGGTCCGCTCCATGTTCCAATAACATGCTGACACAAGCAACACTACCACAGCTGCAGGCATTATATAGAGGGGTGACCCCATCAATTGTCACTATATTTACCTGTAAAGTAAATATTGCAGCCCTTAGTTAAAGGAACACTCAGACTGGAAACCTATATATATCCTGTTTCACATATATCTGGTTTGCAGCTTCTCTAGAACCTTTCCCTCAGCTCTCAGCATTTGGCTGGGGTTTGGAGAAAAGAATTTGAAACTATTTTAACACCTTCGCGACAATGGACGTGCCTGGCAGGTCCTGCTGTGAATGAAGCAGTTTTCGCGATCAACGCTTTAACGGTGCTGGTCTATTGCCTCGATATCGACGCAATAGCCAGCACCGAAATTTATTTTCTGGGGCCCCCACGATCGCCCCATGGAGCGATCGTGGGAGCCATATTGACGGAGCAGCATGCTCCGTCAATATGGCTATTTCCTCTGGGGGTCTGAGCTTCGGAAGTGAAAGTAACTTCACTTCCGTCACTCTGAATATGCTACTTGACTGCCACTAGTCAAAGTTAAGTAGCATAGCAATGGAAAACATTTAAAATAAATATTTAATTAACTAAAAAATGGTTATATAGCTAGATTAGCCTATAGGGTTCAAATTAAATAATTTTTAGCATAAGGGATAGGGTTAAAATTAATTTAAAATTAAAATTTATTAAGGGTTAGAGTTAGGGTTAAATTTAGTGTTAAGGTTAAATTTTGGGTTCGGGTTGGGGTCAAAAGGTCAATATAGGTAAAAAACAAAAAACACTATTTTTGGTTTTTGCCCCATAACTCGCAAACAAATACAAACATGCATATTTCTGAACTCGGGACAACATTTAGAAACTATTTAGATGGGGTCTTTTTTAATGATTGTATTTGTCTAAATTATATTTTAGGTCAAAGTTAGAAAAAGTGGGTTTTTTAAAAATTTTCATCATATTTTATGATTTTCTTTTGTAGTAAATTATAGGATATGATGAACATAATGGTATCTAATGAAAGCCCTTCTTATGACGATAAAAACAACATATAATTTGTATGGGTACAGTATCTGAGAAAGAAGAAAATTGCAGCTAAACACAAACACCCCAGAAATGGGTCCCAAAATGCATCTTCTAAATATGAATGCATATTAATGTACTTTAAAATGCAAATTTTACATTTTGCATTAAAATAAAGAATACTTACAGCTAGATGATATTCCAAAATGACAGCAGTTTGCAAGAAGCCAGAACTGCCCACACTAGCTGAGTAAAAGTTATTTCCTTTTTTTTTTTTTGCTGCGGGGACCAATGAGAATAATTTCTATTAAATTCCAATGGAATATCCTATCTCTCTAGTGATGTCATCAGACAATGTGTTGCACTGTTAAGAGATCCTACTGTGTACAAGAGCAAGGTCACTCAGAGTCCACATAATGTATTCAATTGGAAGAGCACAGAAAGTGACTAAATGAAACAAAAACTTTATATTTTCAGGTGTCCATATAAGCTCTGCTGCTGCACCTGAGGTAAACATGAGTGATCACTGGGGAGAGCTTGAGGCAAATATTAAAAATGTGATTTATGCAGAATACCTGCTTCAAATCACACTGGAAAAAAAGCCTGTGCACTATACAAGCAGTACTCTTCATCTTGCACAAAAGTAACATAGAAACATAGATACATAGAATGTGTCGGCAGATAAGAACCATTCGGTCCATCTAGTCTGCCCAATTTTTTTTTTTTTTTGGAGTACTTTTATTAGTCCCCCGTTCCCGGTCTTATAGCTAGGATAGCCTTATGTTTATCCCACGCATGCTTAAAATCCTTGACTGTGTTTACCCCTACCACTTCTGCTGGCAGGCTATTCCATACATCCACTACCCTCTCAGTAAAGTAATACTTCCTGATATTACTTTTAAATCGTTGCCCCTCTAATTTAAGACTATGTCCTCTAGTTGTGGTAGTTTTTCTTCTTTTAAATATACTCTCTTCCTTTACTGTGTTGATTCCCTTTATGTATTTAAATGTTTCTATCATATCCCCCCTGTTACGTCTTTCCTCCTAGCTATACATGTTAAGATGCTTTAACCTTTCCTGGTAAGTTTTATCCTTCAACCCATGAACCAGTTTAGTAGCCCTTCTCTGCACTCTCTCCAAAGTATCATTATCCTTCTGGAGATACGGTCTCCAGTACTGCGTACAATACTCCAAGTGAGGTCTCACCAGTGCTCTGTACAATGGCATGAGCACTTCCCTCTTCCTACTGCTAATACCTCTCCCTATGCAACCAAGCATTCTGCTAGCATTTCCTGCTGCTCTATTGCATTGCCTACCTACCTTCAAGTCCTCTGAAATTATTACTCCTAAATCCCTTTCCTCAGATGTTGAGGTTAGGACTGTACCAAATAGTCTATATTCTGCTTTTGGGTTTTTACGCCCAAGGTGCATAATCTTGCACTTGTCCACATTAAATGTCAGTTGCCACTGCTCTGACCATTTTTCTAGTTTAGCTAAATCATTTGCCATTTGGCTTATCCCTCCATGAATATCAACCCTGCTGCAAATCTTTGTATCATCAGCAAAAAGACATACTTTGCCAACAAGACCTTCTAAAATATCGCTAATAAAAATATTAAAGAGAATGGGTCCAAGAACAGATCCCTGAGGTACCCCACTAGTAACAAGACCTTGCATCGAATATACCCCATTGACTACAACCCTCTGTTGCCTGTCACTCAGCCATTGTCTAATCCATTCAACAATATTGAAATCCAAACTCAAAGATTTCAGTTTATTGATAAGCCTTCTATGTGCGACAGTGTCAAAAGCCTTACTGAAATCTAGGTAAGCAATGTCTACTGCACCACCCTGATCTATTATTTTAGTTACCCAATCAAAAAAATCATGAAGATTTGTTTGGCATGATCTCCCTGAAGTAAACCCATGCTGTCTCTGATCTTGAAATCCAAGCGACTTTAGATGTTCAACAATCCTATTCTTTAACAAGGTTTCCATTATTTTCCCCACTACTGAAGTAAGACTTACTGGTCTATAATTGCCCGCCTCCTCCCTACTACCAATCTTCTGGAACTACTCCCATTAACAATGATTGGTTAAATAAATCTGTTAACGGTTTTGCTAGTACACCACTAAGTTCTTTTAATTACTTTGGATGTATCCCATCAGGTCCCATCGACTTATTTGTCTTTACTTTAGACAGCTGAAGTAAAACCTCTTCCTCTGTAAACTTACATGCATCAAAAGACTCATTAGTCTTTTTCCCTAAATGAGGTCCCTTACCCTCATTTTCATTTGTAAAAACTGAACAAAAATATTCATTAAGGCAGTCTGCTAAGCCTTTATCCTCTTCTACATAGCATCCTTCTTTTGTTTTTAATCAAACTAATCCTTGTTTTACTTTCATTTTCTCATTTATGTATCTTAAAAATGTTTTATCCCCCTTTTTCACTGACTGGGCTATAGTCTCTTCTGTGTGTGCTTTGGAAGCTCTTATAGCTTGCTTTGCCTCTTTCTGCCTACTCTTATAGATCTTTCTATCTTCCTCACTCTGAGTATTTTTATAATTACTAAATGCTAGCTTTTTATTTTTTACTATTTTAGCCACCTCTGCAGAGTACCACAGTGGTTTCTTCAATTTTTTGCTCTTACTGACAAGCCTTATGCAATTTTCTGTTGCCTTCAGTAGTGTAACTTTTAGACAATCCCATTTCTCCTGGACTCCATTTAAATTGCTCCAGTCTGATAATGACTCCTTCACACCTAATCTAATTTTAGAAAAGTCTGTTTTTCTAAAATCTAAAACTTTTGTTTTTGTGTGGTGTGACTGCGTCACTGTTCTTATATTAAACCACACTGTCTGGTGATCACTAGATCCTAAACTTTCACCTACAGTAATATCTGATAACAAATCTCCATTTGTGAACACTAAGTCTAGTATGGTCTGCTTTCGAGTTGGCTCCTCCACTACTTGTTTTAGAGATAATCCCAGTAGGGAGTTTAGGATATGCGTACTCCTGGCGCAAGTAGCTATTTTTGATTTCCAGTTCACATCAGGAAGATTAAAGTCACCCATGATGATCACTTCTCCCTTCATTGTCATTTTAGCTATTTCCTCAACTAGTAGATTATCTAACTCCTCTATTTGTCCAGGGGGCCTATAAATCAGTGAGTTTAGGAACTTGACTGTCCATTTAAGGTAAGATCCATTCAGGTTAACTGCAAGTGAATGGTAGAAATTTAGAAAGTGTGACTTAGAGGAATGGCCGCAAAGGGTGCAAACAATAAAACAAAGCTTACACTGGGTCCTTGCACACTTAGGCTTTACTTGGTTTGGCAATGTATGAATTGTTCTTCTGGCACATGTATTATAGTAAATGCTCTATTTCCGAATACATACAATTAAAGTAAATTCACACACAAACACTACCAGTATTCTATTAAATATTTTATCACTTGACAGTATACATTTGGTTGGCAAAACTCACATGTGCTCCATTTTCCATTAACACCTTTGCACAGGAAACATGGCCACCTAGACAGGCTTCATGAAGTGGAGAAACTTTGTCTATTGTTAAAATGTTTACATTAAATCCCTAAAATGTAAAACAAAAAAATGCATTAGTTTATTTGGTTAGAAAGTTTGAAAATATGTTTCCCTCTTTAACTTTATTTTTTCCAGTGGACGGGATAGGTACCTGAAAACACTAGGGTTCCTAGTAGAGCTAGCCCCATTTAGAAGGACAGAACATATACAGGTTGAGTATCCCTTATACAAAATGGATCATTTTGATAATGGATAATTTTCACCAATAAGATATATTTAAAGCCGCTCAGCACTCATGAAATACAGTAGTATCAATAAAACAAAATACTGTATAAAGCATATAATTCACTTTTACTGTGATATAACTGTGATGTGAGGCATTGCTGGGAACTTGCCGCTAGCCCTGTACAGGTGCCATTGTATTACCCTGTGTGGGAAAATCTGAGCAAGCACTGAAAAGCTATAACGTTTGCTTGCATTCTGACAGCAACTTGTGTCAAATCCCCAAATTTTTTTGGGATTGCAAATTTTTGACTAAAGGATAACCAACCTGTGCAATATATGAATAGTGTTGCAAGTTAATTAATACATACTTATCACCAAAATGAAATGGACTGGGCTTTCCAGAGGTTATGTATATGCATAAAATAAACAATAAAGACAGTATATACCGTATTTAAGCAAATCTAATGCGCACTTCATAATTGGGCTCATTGAAGCCAAAAAATGTTTTTGCCAGTGAATGTAATGGAAATTTGTACAAGTTTTTTTATTATGCTACCAACTTATGGTAGTTTTATTATAAATGACACTGCTATACAACATGGTGGAATATCGATTTTAGTGTTACAAGCTAAGCAAAAATACCACAAAGAGTCAACTCTAACGACCAATTTACCTAGAAACTACAGTATATGACGTAGGTAAGTTAAGTAACGGAGGGTAGTACACATGCATAGTGTGTCTTTTTTGCGTTGTGTTTTCCTTTTTGTCAATAGCACAATTTGTGTTTTTTTTTTCGTTTAAGTTGCAACATAAAACATACTTGAATCTAATGCGCCATCGATTCTAATGCGCACTGTATCTTTGTAGCTAATATGTGACTCTGTATGAATTTAACGTTTCATATAACTACCCCTAAGGACATAAACTCCCATTAACCAGATGATATGGCTGAATCGCCTGTGTGGAAGTCTTACGCCCACGACCTCATCCAGCAGAAAAAATAAATCCCCAATCTTGTCAGAAATCAACAGGGAAAAACGCACACTGACCCACAGGTTCAAATGAAAAACATGAGAGAGAACTATAGTGTAATACATTAACCATTGTTTATTGCCGTGGACCCTTATTTAAGCCGCTTACTTTATGAACAATAGTAAAGTGCACATCATAAAAATGGCTACAACCGCATCTGCATACAAAAGTCATAGGTCCCCACTGGAAGTAGATGTTATGCGTGTGCTGTGTCAACAGGGGGGATCCTTCTGACCTCACAATCAGTCAGACCACTCCCAACATGTGTTCCGCAGACGCGTTTCGCTTCTGTGGATATAGCACGCGCATAACATCTATTAATAGTGGTGTCCTAAGACTTTTGTACACACCAGCGGCAGATCTGAGTGACCCCACTTTTCTGATGTGCAATTTACTATTTTTCAGAAAAGTATCGGCTTAAATAAGGTGCCAGTGCAATAAATAGTGGTTACCATATTACACTTTATTTTGGTTCTCTCTTTCATGTTTATCAACCTGATCCTGTGGGCCAGTGTGTGTTTTTTTTCCCTGCTGATTTCTGACAAGATTAGGGATTTGTTTTTTTCTGTGTTATTTAGGGGAGAAGCACAAGTGTTTGCAGCACCTGTTTTGTTCCTCTCTATTATACCATCTAAATCACTCTTGCTTTTTCTTGAATATATGTACATAGTATAAGTTACCTGTGCAATCAAGGTTTTTACAGAAAGAAGGCGTCCATGGAATGCTGCTTCATGTAGCGGAGATCGGTCTGCCCAAGAGCCTGTTTTTAGATATACAAAACAGTATTACTCTCACACTCATCGGTTTCTCCAGAAATAGGGAGAGATATTCTTTTTTTTCCCAACAAAGTAGAAGTAGTTCAGCAAGATTGCTATACAGGTAGCTTTATACAGGCATCCCTATGAGTTATTGCGGGTTTGGTTCCAGACCATAGACCGAATAGTGCAATAAAGCAAGTCATGTGGATTTTGGGGGTTTTCCAAGTGTATACAATATAAAAGTTATGTCTCTTTTCACATTTACAGGTCTATGCAAGGTGATTATTTTGACCTAATTTCAGTACAATATTGTTGTATCTTCTGGAATAGGAATGGCCGGTCCGTGGAGCAAAGAAAATGGCGCCAATAACGTGCTCAAGAGATGATTGACACATCCTGCCAAGTGCAATTAATATTAAGCGAAGCACAATAAATGGAAGAGCGATGATTACATACAGGTAGGCCTGTATATAATAACATTCTCATTATACAGGTCCCAAAGGTTTAAAACAAAATTTGCTAAGCACTCTTGTAATCACTGAAAAACAAATGTGTAGGTTTAAAACTTTTATCCCATATTTCTCCTGCAATAACTATATATGGTACTGTATACTGCACTCCTTCATTACCAGTAGTAGTTGCTTCACATCTTTTTTTAAGATATTGGTAACTTTCCTTATCAGTTGCAATCAGTCACCGTAATATGCTGTCATATGTGTTGCAGATAAGGCAGCCATATACTATATATATATATATATATATATATATATATATAACCATATAAATCAGCGTGCACATTCGTGTGTTCAAGTAATACATACCTCCCTGGAATGTGTGACAGATGTGATTACCATACAGAGCATTCCTTAATGCCCATGGTAAGGATGTAAGTCCGCAGAGGTGAAGCATTTTGAGAGTCCTATATACATGCAGGCAGATCAAGCTGTATGTCCTGACACTATGCTGCTAGCAGTTCCTCCCTAGATGGCTTCATATAGTTCTGTGTGCAGCCAAAACAGTCATGTGACTGACTTGGGCCAGTGATTTCTACGCAGCAGCAGCACCAATATCAAGTCTCAACACTGCTCTGTATGTCAGTCTGCAAGTAAACACAGTCCAACTTAAAGGGGAAGGCAGATTTTATGACCAATTAAAAAAAGGGTTCAAATGGGACAGGTCTGGGTCTGTAATGAAATTCTGATGATCAATAATAAAAATACATTAAAAGGCATATTTTCTACATTTCCAATTTGATACAAGATAACATATTTTGAGATCAGTACATTTTTAACAATGTTTTGCAATAGTTGGCAGCTTATGTAATGCAGCTCTAGAAACGGGGTGTAAATTTTAGTTTAAAAATGGTGCTAAGTTTCATGAAGTTAGTAACAGACAATGGAGTACCTGCTGTATTCATTAATATCCTATTAGCCTGCTCGATCAAACTAACATGTTAAATACACTTCAACTCATACATTGCACATTTGTATTAGGTGCAGCCCAGTAATAAATTGGCTTGAGCATGGCTGTTATTGTAATTCTTTTTTAAAGGAATGGTTACAACCCTAAGCATATTATTCCACATGCTGCAGAAAAAGCATGCAAAGTGCAGTCCAGCACCATGTATATATTTATATATACACACAGACAGAATGCAAATCATTAATACTGGTACATCCATGTTCCACCTTGATTATTTATTTGGATTCTGTCTCTGCATATATATATATATATATATATATATACATACATATATATATACATATATATATATATATATATATATTTTACATACTGCCGGGCTGTGGTCTGCATGCTCATTCTGCAGCATGTGGAACACACGTGGCCCTGGAAACGTGGCCAATAATAAAAAGTATTTAATAACTTATAACGTATAAAATATTACGCATATTATTGAAAATACTATATTTTTTACGTTACTTAACATTTTTTATAATTTACTTCAAGCTAAATATAGTAAACTTTGTAGAAAATATAATCAGTGGCCGTATCTATTGATTTGTATTGCTAGGTATGCAATCTGTAAATGTTTCCTGGGGCTTTTAAGAAAGTCTGTTAAATAATCTTGGGCCATTAATTTGGCAAAACATATTTTTCTATAGTAAATTATTAGTATTCAAACTAACCAAGTGGGTGTAAGTAAGGCAACATCTTTCAGTACATCCCTTTGAAATATATTGGGTTTTTTGTTTTTATTGAAATGTCTACTCAATAAAGAGATAACTGCATGGAAATGAGATGGGAATTTCCAAAGTAGCGGAGTTGGAAAAATTCTCCAATGCGGCCGAACTGGAGAATTTTACTCCCTACTCAGCTACTTTGGTCTGAAAAGTTGAATTCCTGTCTCAATTCACTGCAATTCTATCTTTATTGAATTGACCCGTAAGCAAACGTATGGCAATATGAATTTAAACATGTTTACCTTGAGCTATTCCATAGATCTCCTCAGCAATTCTTGCCGCTTCCTTTCTGTTTCCCCTGACAATATAAAAGTGAGTAAGCAGAGCCAAGGACACCTTGATTAAAAGTTTAAAACAAAATAATGCAAATATTGTGACATAAATGTTATTAAAAGCGAGGAGGATAGAACTAGCCTCCATTGTAGAGACTCTCGGGGTTATACAGTGTTTTCACTGTTGCAGTCTATTTTTGGCACCGTACAAAATCTATTTTGGAACTTTCCACTGCTGTTTCCCTTAAGTGCAAATGGAACACCGGAAAGAACTGTCAAAGTTAGGGGTGCTGGCATTCAGGAATTATATGTCATGATGAATGCTGATATTACAGCAAACGTTAGGGACTGGTGCACAACTGCCCAGACTCACCAACCATGGACATGGCTTCTTCCTCCTTCAGTCGTTTTTATAGGCCATCACAAGAGAGAAAAAAAAAAAGAGAACAAGATAATTCTATACATGTGCAACAATTGTGTGCACACTGATTAACCACCACATGTGTCTGGTTATTCAGTGCCTGCCATGCCTGTGAGTGGCAGACTGCATGTATATTCAATCATGTGGCTGACCCATGTTATAGACATTTCACTTACATCACCATATTGTTGGATTATCATAGTTTTCAGCCAGTCACAGCAGGTGGTACAAAACACTACCTAAAAGTATATAGTTACCAAGACACAGGTAGTGATACAGTATATAGTTAATAAGGTGGTACACTATACAGAACATAGTCATCCAGGATGGTAGTTAGTACAGTTGATAGTCACATAGACTCAAATGTAGTTCAGAATAGCTCCTATCAGTATTTACCTAGACAGATGTAATCATTGTACAGTACAGCTCCCATCAATACTTAGTTAGCCAGAAGTGGTAAAGTATGGGTTCAAACAGATACAGTTAGCCAGCCATAAAGAGTAAATATTCAGTATATTACAGAGGTGATATAATATAGTCATTCACTTAAAGAGAGTAGCATAGTATAGCTTCCATTAGTAGCAGTTAGCTAGACATAGATGTGGCACAGGACAGGACAGCTTTGATCAATTCAGTCACTGGGAGTTGTTCAGCAATGCAACAATAGTAAATAGTTAGATACAGATGATGGTACATCTGCATATAGATAGCCAGGCACAGATGCAGTACCATATATTGCTCCATCAGTAGTTATTGGAGTGACAATCTAACAGCTATCATTCTATAGCTTGCTGGAAGTGATACAGTATAGTTGTCATCACTATATAGTTAAAAAAAAAGACAGACTACTACACTTTAAAAAAAAAAAGTATAGTTCCCATTGGTATATAGTTAGCAAGACTAATATTATAACTTCTGATTAACATTGTTTATATGGGGGGAGGGGGGCTAGTGTTCCTTGGACAGCCCCCTATCCAGGGGCGTCACTAGGGTTGTTGTCACCCGGTGCGGAAACTCATGGTGTCACCCCCCTGGATTTCCTCCAATACAATGCCAAACAGATTCCTTAGTAATGCCAGTTAGATGGCCTATTAACTATGCCACACACAGGAGCCCCATAAATTATGCCACACTAGAGCCCCATAAATTATGCCACACCAGAGCCCCAATATTTATGCCTCACCTCTGCCCCATTTTTTATGCCACACACACAGGTGCCCCATAATTATGCCACACACACAGGTGCCCCATAATTATGCCACACACACAGGTGCCCCATAATTATGCCACACATACACAGGTGCCCCATAATTATGCCACACAAAAGAGTCCCTTAATTATGCCACACATGGGGCCCAATAAATATGCCACACACAAGCACCCCATAATTCTGCACACATGGGACTCCCATTAATTATGCAACACACAGGAGCCCCACGAGGTGCCAATTGTACAATTCTAAAACAATACATATCTATACATACAGAAATCTCTCTCTCTCTCTATAACAGGCAATTTGCCAAATTATATGCCAGTATTATTGTGCCAGATGCCAATACCCTTGTGCCATTAAGATGCCAGTATTATTGTGCCATTCATATGCCAGTAATATTGTGCGATTCAGATACCAGTAATATTGTGCCATTCAGATACCAGGAATATTGTGCCAATCATAGCCCAGTAATATTGTGCCATTCAGAGCCCAGCAATATTGTGCCATTCAGAGCCCAGTAATGTTGTGCAAGTCAGATACCAGGAATATTGTGCCATTCAGAGCCCAGCAATATTGTGCCATTCAGATACCAGTAATATTGTGCCAGTCAGATACCAGGAATATTGTGCCATTCAGAGCCCAGTAATATTGTGCCATTCAGATACCAGGAATATTGTGCCAATCATAGCCCAGTAATATTGTGCCATTCAGAGCCCAGTAATATTGTGCCATTCAGAGCCCAGTAATATTGTGCCATTCAGAGCCCAGTAATATTGTGCCATTCAGACATAACGTCACATCCGGTCGCAGTGATTTTTATTTTTTCTGCGGCTGCCAGAAAGAAAAAAAAAAAGTTAAGCAGCGCGATGCGGTGCAATGCCGGCAGCACAGGTGTCACCCCCTCGGGATGCCACTGCCCCTATCCAAAGGACATTTAAGATTTTAGCATTTTTGACTTATCCTATTTTGGGAACAGACCAGTGGTGATACTTTTACATAATATTGCTTTTCTCTGTACCCATGTTTTAATTAACGTGATGTTTTTAATTTGGATTCAATTGTAGGAAACTGAAAATGGTGAAAAATGTAAGATGTTCTCGTGGTTTTAATTAATGTGAAGTATCAGTTTGAATTTGTTGTGGCTTTCAATAAATAGAAATTATGGGAAACTAAGGAGTTTGTAAAATGTAAGATTTTGCACTCCTAAACAAGATTCTAAAAAACATGGACTGCTTCACGGTTTTGCATGTCATCCTCTATAAAATAACTACAGCTGTACACCACCATTTTGCAATTGTGTATTAGAATCGATTTTTTTGCATGGATTTTTAAATTTGTAAAAAAAAAAAATTAAAAAACATTTTTGTTTGTTCATTTGCATATGCAAATCAGACTGTCATATTAATGCTGCTTGGTCTGAGCACCTAAATTACAACTGGACTTTGGAAGAAGCGATTTGCAACATATAAAGAATTTGGACTTGTTCCTTCGTTTTGGTATGATAAAAAAAAGCCACATTCCATGGAAGTTGTTATTTAGACTATTTTGAAGGTCATTTTTCTCCAGCCTCCAGTGTTAGTCCGTACACTCGTTCATGCATCAACAAGACTTTTTTTCATTGGTGGCACATCCTCCTGTTTTGGGGAAAGACATGTCTTTGCCGATTCACCTGATCTCCACAGGAAAACATTATTACACTATCCCAAGCATTCTTTCAGTGTTGGTCTTTATTAATTCCGCTGGTAGGTTATGCCAACACCTTCTATTCTTTCTGTAACTTGTCTAGGAAGTAATACTACTGCACTATAATACCCCATATTTCCTCACATTACCCATTCGGCCTTTGGTCCATTTATTTTATATTGAGCATGCTCTCTCACAACGGAGGAACTTTTTGGAAAAATAAAAGAGGGGAGGGTGATTTAATAAAAAACTTAATACTGGTAATTAAAATGTAATTAAACAGCTAAAATGGACTCCTACTCTGTTAACAATAGAGGGTCCCTTGCTTTATCCATAAATCTGTTAACCAAAAAAATTTCAATTCCACACACACACCTGTCACAATGCAAGCACACAACAGTTCATTCAATGTTAATCCCCCTTATGCTGTGATATAGCCGTCCATGCCCACAAAGGGTAATACAATGGCATGTGTGCAGGCCTGAAACGCTAAGTTCCCAAAGATGCCTCAAATCACAGTAAAAGTGATTTATTTTCTCTACGCAGTATTTCCATTGATACTTCTGTATTTCATGAGACCAGAGTGGTGAAAATGATCCATTATCCACAATTCTTCTGGTCCCAAGACTTTTGGATAAGGGATACTTAACCTGTAAATCCACCATTATAAAAATAAGGAACACACAAAACTATTTGTTTTCAATAAACATATTTTTTAAAGAGAGAATACATTGGCTATTGGGATAACAACTTTGATCTTGCACACCATGGTTGCTCATTACAAGCCTTAAGACTATTGTTAGGGGGAGACAAGCCTGCTTGGCACAATACCATTTCACACAGATTACAACCACTGGAAATAAAATTGTGAAGACAAACAAAATCAACAAAACAGTGCAATGATATATGTATGAAACTCATACAAAATACACAGACACGAAAAACATACATCTTTTGTTCCACATTTGGCTCGTATATTCCAAAAAAATATATTTGAACATTTTTAGTATACTTCTGACTTACAAAGATTCACAATCTATATATATATATTCCTTTTTTGAGATACTATTTGTTTTACAGAACATGTATACTTTCCCCAGCTGTCCTTAGTGAGTCAAATTCTAAGAGTAATGTTCTGCTTTATGAACAGTAGTCTTGGGGTTAGAAAAATACAAGTAAGGTTTATCTGTACATTTTTGTGTAAACATTAGATTTCTCTCCTAAAACTTTAGGCAATCTTCTGTGTGCATAAGTTGTTGTTTTTTTGTTCTGTTTTATCTATTCCTGTAATAAACCATTTTTTGCTTTTCAAGTTTCTTTTAAGGATGACCAAAAAAAAAAAAGTAAAAAATTATAATGAAAAATGTAAAGAAAGAAATTCAGTATCACGTTTATAACTCATAGTAATGCTAAATCCACTACAAAATAGAAGGGGTATTAAGTGCATTCATCCAGCTGGAGGAATTCATCATCTGAAGGGCTGCCTTTTGACATTCAATTCATAGTTTAAGCAGGAACACACTAGGTGCACTTACTGTGATGTCATTCATGGTGGACGTAGGAACCTACTAGTGACCCCCAACTATGGACAATTACAGTTACAGGCACTTTCTTGTAGTAGGGCTTCCCATGCATTGCTTTATTGTATTTCCGAGCTTTGGCAGAGGGGCGAGAATAACCTAATATATTTAATGCTGCAAGTCCACAGACTGTAGGCCCCCCAGCAGTCCGTGAGGACTGGTTTGAGAACTACTGGACTAAGGTAGTTAGATGGTAAACTTATGCAATGGTACACATTCAACGTGTACTAGTGTCTCAACGCATGGAACAGGATTAAACCGATTTGTACAATGAGGTAGGGAAATAATTTGCTAGCTCAAAGGCTAGTATGTTATTTTGGCTACAAAATGTGTTTACAAGAAATTGTGCTATTCAATCAAACCCAATACAGTGCCCATGTGAGCAGAGATCTAGAGTAATAATAATAAAAAAAAAAAGTATCCAATAATATTGAGCCCATATTAGTGCAATTACAAGAGTAATTAGCAATATCAAAAGCCGAAGCTACCAGGAACCAAAGGTACAGTCTCAAGCAGTCTCCTGGTTATATGGAGGAACTGGAAAATTGCAAGGAGTAAGCAGCACTTGGTAACAAAACAAAAAAAACACAAAGCACAAAAATTATTCTGCCTTGAAAAATGTAAAGATTGAAAAGGATTTATATATACATTTTTTGTTCTTCAGAACGTAAAACAGTGAACCTTCTGAAAAGGATAAATGAAGAAACGGACATGGGATCTGCTTTAATATTTGTTTACACAGTTTGTCAAGATCAATTTTTAGGTCTTTTTTTAAGAGGCTGCTGCCTTGACCAAGCTCCTCCTGGGCCTGTAGCACTTACAGCAATGTCTATCAGAGAATCTGGAGTCATCCATCGTAGAAAGACTAGGAAAATATAACTAACGACAGCAAACAGGGCAAAAATGCAGCCGGTGACCACACCGCAGTGCGTTATAAGACGCTCAAGCCTTTTGTTCATTGGTAATACAGTCTGGTGTGCTACTCGATCATACACCTGAGAAGAGACCAAAAAAAATCCATGAGGGTGATTTAATTTTGTCAACTCTGAGGCAAAGTGCTCCATGGAACCCAATGGAATGCTACTGCCCCAGAATTGATCATTTTAATATATCACCCTAAATATATTTTCTAAATCAAGTAATAAAAATGGCAAAAAAAGTGAAACAGTTCTGAATCTAGTTCAAGCAGAAAACACTTAAAGATTTTTTTTTAAAAAAGGACTGTGATAAATCTACAGGTTTACCAGAATGTCAATGGGGTTAAATATGTTATGGTTCATAAAAATATTGCATTAAGTGTAGGCATTTCAAATATAAATGCTTTAATGAAAGTACATAAAGTACCTTACGGAGCCCTTTTTGCTTTATATAGCTCTGCCAGGGGGCCGACATGTTTAGAATCTTGGGTCAAATGAAGATAGAACACTTAATTCAACATAATGTGAAGGTGAATGAGAGGTTAGAAAGTACGTAGTTCTTATTTATTTTAGAATAGTAAAGAAAAACAAAAAAAAAAAAAAAACTTACTCTTTCAGTCCTTTCTGCAACATCTCTCCAAGTGTAAAACTTCCTCACTACTGTGTGAATTGAACCCGGGCTCGGTAATGTTCCGGCTTTCAAATTATCAATAGCTTTATTTAAACCGCAGCATAGTGACTTCACTGATGGTTCGCAGAGAATAATAAAATCTTCCGGTAGCACTTCTGGAATGCCACCAACACGTGTGCTTACCACCTGTCAAGGACACGAGAGGTCATATATGAGATTGAACTGGATAGATAATAGCGGCTGAGATGCATTTCTATTTCGGTTTGAATAGATCACAGACTCTTATTTGTATTCTGCCACCATAAGACTACATCAACAATATTGATAAAACAAAATGCATATATTCTAACGGGTGTTCAGTTCTTCCATAAAATATAGTTATTGTAATAACAATGGATTTTGTGTTTTATCTAGAACACAGTGTTATCCAACGTTCTAAAATGGAGGGAGAGCCACAAATTATGCAGACACTTAGGCAGTAATGCTGGACGTCATTACATTTTATGAGGTAATATCATAGATCCTAGGGGCATTTCAGCCAGGATATGAGGCGTCTAAAAATCTTTCAGTGTCCCAAGTTGCGAACTCATGACATAGAATGATGACTTCTTTTGGTGACCATAATAATAACACCTCCGCCACAATAGACGAGCCAGGCATGTCCCGTCCTGTGGTGGAACGAGCAGTTTTCCCAATCAACGATCACTAAAACCGATCTAACGGTGCTGCTCTATTGCCTCGATGTCGAAGCATTAGGCAGAAATCGTGGGCGCCATATTGCAGGAGCAGCTGTGGATAGAGCTGCCCTCTTAAATTAACTTCCGACGCTCTGATGCTGTTGCTTGACTTCCCCTAGAGGCAGTCAGCAACATTGCAATTCAAAAAACAAACAAACACAATTAGCTAAAATCTAGGGTTAGGTTAGAATAGTTGCTAGGGTTACAGTTAAATTAAGGTTAGCATAAAGGGATAGGGTTAGAATTTAAATTAAAATATATAAAGGGTTAGCATAAGGGTGAGAGTTGGGCTCAAAAGGTCACTGTAGAGAAAAACTGCAGAAAAACATGGAAACAAGTATATTTCTGAACTCGTGACAAAAATTTAGACAGGGTCTTTTTTAATGACTGTATTTGTGTTAATTATTTTTTAGGTCAAAATTAGAAAAAAAGTGTTTTGTTTTTTATTTCTTCATTATATTTTATGATTTGTTTTGTAAGAAATTATTAGATGTGATGAACATAATGGTATCTAATGAAAGCCCTTCTTACGGTCCTGGGGAAGTTATCATTGATCCGGATCCTGGGAATGTGACTATAAACAAGCTTTATGGTACACATTTCATCAACATGAGAAAGAGTTGACGCTGCCAGGGTTTGAACATTTGTGGTTACATTTCAGCCATAAAATATTGAATAAAATATTTAGTAAATGTCACTTTGAC
Source organism: Pelodytes ibericus (assembly GCA_036172795.1). Taxonomy (NCBI): domain Eukaryota; kingdom Metazoa; phylum Chordata; class Amphibia; order Anura; family Pelodytidae; genus Pelodytes; species Pelodytes ibericus. The sequence continues at coordinate 43,303,458 of CM069857.1, forward strand.
ATGTAATAAAAGGAAGTCCTAGACAAATACCTGTAATCCACAGCTGGCAGCTTCTACAATTGCCATACAGAAAGCCTCTGTCAGAGATGTGTTTAGGAAAATATCACCTTTCACAAGTTCATCTCGCACCTGTTGATGTTCCAGAGCCCCGCTGAGATGTACTCTAAAAAAAAAAAACAAATGCAAAAGTTACAATTTTTTTTTCTGGTGTGATTAATTACTGTGCTATGAAAAAGAAATCTAATAGAAATAATCATCTTTTATTTAAAAAAAAAAAAAAATCACTGTGGCAGAATACGTATTTGGGGAAAAAAAGAAATTTTAAATCAGTGCATGTATGAAACTATTTAAACAAAACATTAAAATGACAGCTTTGCATGTTTTGTTTTCCTTGTTTAACACGCTAGGTGGAAAATGATAGTATTCAAAGCAGGTCTTTTTCACAACTCCAGTGATTATCTGAACAGCCCAAAGGACCACTAAAAGGTTTTACATTTTATAAAGTTAAAGTTAGTGTCACACAGTGTCTAGTTACTGGGGTAGAATGGCGTGCAGCAGTTCCTCCAATGACAAGCTCAGGAGGAGAAGCAGCATGTAAATGTATTGGGACATAGGATCAAATGAGAATGGTGCAGGTGCCGTAAAGTGTACTTTAAAGGGAATGCCTGGTGCCCAAAAAGCATTTCCGAGTCTTAAATCATATCAAAGTTCTGAAATAGTGCTTTAATATGCATATTTTATAATTTGCATTACTTAAAAATTGATCCACTTTTAAAAGCAGTTTGCAAGATCTTGAGGCTTTTGATGCAATCAGGAACGCCCACCTTCTCATTCCAAAAGTGTGACGATTTTTTTTTCTTCTTCAACCAATCATATTCATTCCTATTCATGTGAATGGGGATGACTACTGAGCATGCTCCCTATCACTGACATTTCCCAGGCACGCTCCCTATTTTGACTTTATAAAACGAAACTATACTTTAGAGTGTAAAGTCTCTCTTTCTCTCCTCCCAGACCCTCTCCGCCCCCGCCCACCTAGGGTTGCCACCTGGTCAGGCCAGTAATAAATAGGCTTCACCCCAATGTTAAGTCTATGGAGGTAGTCGCACAGCTGGTATTTTTCTTGAAGAAAAGGTGGCAACCCTACCCCCACCCCCACGTGGGGAACCTGGGAGATAATTCATGGCAGAGCAGTGGTTAATGGGTAAATCATCAATTGCGCTTGTGCAAGGCTAGTGCGGCCGCAAGTACCAAGTGCGGTATGGAAATAAAGTGCAGTGTCTGGAGTGCAGACAATATAAAATTCGAGGAGAAACTAACTAAAAGGTAAACACGCAAAATTATGTTATTTATTCTTCTTGCGTACAGTGGTGAATACATGGGCCGTATAGCATGCTGGAGAAAGTCTGAGCAGCAAACAAGTAACCATTTATTTTGTGAGAGTAACACAACTAGGAAGAACAGGGTTTTAGAATTTACAGTTTTAGAATTTACAGAGGCCTCGATTTTATATTTATGTTTATGTTATGTTATACCTGCAGGTCATTTGCTCATCATAACATCCTCTGAGAAAGCCCTACTGAAAGGTTTTGTCTATCATCCGTAACCTTTCTCAAAGATTTCTGTACCAAGCAAACAGATTTTTACTGTTTTGGCCGTTATAGTTATTCATTTATTTGATCTTAATTATGCTATATTAAAATTGGAATTTTTCTTAAAAAAGTATACCGTTTTAAAATCATTTTCGAAATTATCTAAAGGCGCATGCACCAATGTATCACTGGTGTTGTGAGGTCTCGCCATTGGTGTTCAGTGCTGCCTTCAGTGTTGGTCACTGATAAAGAGGGGGAACAGATCTTATCTTGCTGTAAACGTATTGGGACACACCTTAATTATTGTATTCAGGAAACAGGAGTCCAACACAGGAATTCCTTTCCTTCACAAATAATGATGACAATGATAAGGATTTTAAATATATATACCTGTCATGGAGTTGGTATCTTTCTCGTACTTCTTCTAAGATAATTCTCTTGGGTCCTTCGCCACCAATAAGGAAATGCAGCTCAGGATATTTCAGACACATTTCAGGAATAATACCACCCAGCAAATCAATGCCTGAAATACACATCAGATCACTATTACACCAGGTCCTGTGGGCTCCCATTTCTTACAAACAAACAGTACATAGACACATAACATTTTGCACACTAAAAGGTTTCTGCATCCTAAAGCTAATATGCCATAGATTTGACTTAAAGGGACTGTCTAGTGCCCAAAACGCATCTTCCAAATATTAATGTGCTTTCAAAGTACTTTAAAATGCATGTCTTACATTTTGAATTTTATAAAATAAAAAATACTTACAGCTAGAAGAAATTGTGAAATTACAGCAGTTTGCAAGACACAAGGACTGCCCACACCACATGAGTAAAAGTAATTTCCTTTTTTTTTTTTTTGCGGCAAGAACCAGTGAGAATAATGCCATTAAAATGAATGGAATATCCTGTCTCTCTAGTGATGGCATCAGACAATGTGTTGTACTGTTAAGAGATCCTACTATGTACAAGAGCAGGGTCACTCCTAGGACATTCAATAGACTCAATTTGAGGAGCACAGGAAGTGACTATTTGTAACAAAACTTCTATCCTCAGTGTCTATAGAATCAGTGCTGCCGCACCTGCCGTAAACATGCAGAGTAATCACTGGGTAGGGCTAATGTCAAATATTAAAAATGTGATTTATACAGAATGCCTGCATCAAATCACACAGGGATAAAAGCCTGTGCATTATACAAGCAGTGATCTTCATCTTGCACCAAAGAGAGTTTGGGGAGTAGATTGTCCTTTTATGCCACATCAAAATTAAATACAGGCTTGATGATGGCAGATTCTCATTCCGATTTGGGATCATATTGGTGGTCTCTTACTAGCCCGAATTTATGGGCCATTTGGATCACTGAGGCAATTGGAAGTGGTCCGAAACTTGGAGCTCCGATTTTCATTTAGAAAATTGAAGCTATCCGAGTAGAACCTCTTATTTTTAATAGCACAGATGAATTTGTACAGTTACACCATATTTAAAGCAACATTACAGTGATTTGTCTTATCTTAAAAATGAAGCAGTTTTAAACAATTTAGACTGTGCTTACAGGGTCTCTGTATAACAAAGTCCCATTTCATATACTGCGAACCCTTGTCTTGCGGCAAGCAAATAAATAATGCATTTTATTATACTGTAGTATTCATTCTACCTCCTTCCAGATCCAGTTCAGCTTTGGCAAAGGCTGGAATGAAGCTGTGGCACAGGCTGCAACTGGCCTGTCATGACATCAGATCCAATGCGCCCAGAATCCAGAAGAAGGTAGGTACATTTTATTTTAATATAACTCCTAAACTATTAATTTCCCAGAAAATGTATAGATGATGTTAGAGCAGGGGTTGACAAATATTGGAAGACTTCAAAAAAAAACAACCCACCAGACTCTCGAGCTACTGTCTACAGAAACTTGTCAAGCCCCTGTGTTAGAATATATTGAAATGGGATTGTAACACAATACATAACAGACGCTTTAAAGGACAACTCAATTTTTTTTTTAACCCTTACTTCCTTAGAGAAAGCAAGGGTTAAAGAAAAAAAAAAAAAAGGGTCTCCTTCTCCAGCGTAAACCAGATGTGTATCTTTAGAGATACACACAGGTTTACTCTTGACTCTACTTCAGAGGTCAGGCAGAGCTGATCTGGAGGTTGGGGCATGCTGACATTGTCAGCACTTGCACAGCCAATCAGAGCGGTGGCTCACCCCACTCATCTGACAGGGGTCTATATTCACCAGAGACCCTAATTTATAAAAGTGAATCAACATTAAGGTCCTGAAAGTATTCCTATTCCCCTCTTTTGATTCCCTTTGAAAACTAGGGTCTTTCAATGCAGAAGCAGAAAGAGATAGTCACCAACATGACCCGGGGAAGCATGGCAGCTGATGGTCAGAAGATCAACTGGCATGTACTATCTTGTGAAAAAAAAGAGTTTAGTTGTCGGTTAACATAAAATAAATTATAAAAAAAAAAAAACAATTATGGTAGCATCACAAATCTGCACCTGAAAATACTGCACTGTGACTTGTTTGTTAACACACAAATGGATTTCTAATCACCAATTATTTGTTGTACATATATATGTATATTTTTTATATGTTTATATATAGAATATTTTATTTGCAAATGGGTGGGTCGTGCAGATAACTACCTTTCCTGTACACAAGCCTGCTGACAACAACAATGGTAATTTTGTTCTCCTTTTTCTTATGAGGATCTGGAGTGAAGTCTGTGGGGTCAACGGCATTTGGGATGACAGAGACAATTTCAGGATCCAGTGCTGCACGAAGCACTGTGTTTTCTTTGCTGGTGAAGGACACACATATGATGTGGGTGGTATCACACAGGGACACAGTCAGAAGCTTGTTGGTGAGCACCGAGCTGACATCAGCAAACCCAAAGAGTGAATGGTCCGTGAAAACCGTGTGGAGACCCATCGTCTTAGCATGAAAGAGAGCATCATGGGCCATAGCAGAGAAGGAGCTATGAGAATGGACAATAGAGACACATTCCCTTACAAATATATACCTGAGAAGGGGAAGGCTATGCAAAAGAGTGGTGGCAGTTGACTGGTTGTACATGACTTTTAAGGGCAAATAATATACTTTCAGGCCTTTGGTGAGGTAGCGGATGCCTTTCCTGTCTCCATAGGCATGAGTTACAATTATTACTTTGTGTCCTCGCTCAATCAGGCACTGGGAAAGCTGGTAGATGTGACTTTCCACCCCTCCCATGTTTGGATAGAAGAAGTCGGAGACCATACAAATGCTATGAGTCCTATGGTGACCATGATGCATACACGCTGCGGCGTGAGAGTTACGGCAAGAACGGGGCACACACCCTACTCCTGTGCAGTTACGCATTTCAGGATTTGGCAGGTAGAGAATGCCCTTTCAGTTTAGATCTAGGAAAAAGATACATACATTATAATTTAATAAAATTATTCAGTACTCAATAAAGCAACAGCATTCAGAGAGATTTGCTGAGGATAATTAGAATTCAGTTACTGCAGACAACAAAGGAGGTCCTACGCGTTTTCCTCATCTGCAGGGTCATCCTCAGATAAGATTTGCACTACACAGTAGTGTGTGTGTGTGTGTGTGTGTGTGTGACACTGTATGTGTGGCTGCATATGACATTGCATGTATGTCTGTACTTGCTACTGCATGTGCATGTGCTATTGCATGTAGGTGCCTAAGGGCAGGATCAGCAAGGAGTGGCAAAAAGTCTTGCACCAGCCCTGCAGGGACATAACACAGCTAAGTGTTAAAACATAAGTTAATATAAAACTAAAGCATTAAAAAAACAAGACTGGTAGGATATTTTTTTAATGAAACCATTTTGAAATACTCATAATATATCCTCATGATCAAAATGTGAATTGTCACAAGCATTAAAAGGTAACCAAGGTAACCCTAGTAACTCAGGACTTGTTCCAATTTTCCAGGTGCAGCATTTAGAAACTCCTTAGTAACTACATGGCTAATAGATGCCTATACTAAGAGCAGGGATTCATGTTTTAAAAAATGAACATTGAGAAATCTGTAAAACCTGAAATTTCATATTTTATATGTAGGAGGAGTTGCTGTCCGATTAATAAGGTAAAATACGAAATAGTCCAATCAAATCAGAACGATGTGCAACCTGTGGCATGTCAGTTACTGTGTATTACTTCCCCCACCCGCACAGAATATTAAAATTGCAAAAAATACCAATGGCGTTATTTACTTGTCAATAAGTAGAATTAATTTTAACCAAAAATAACAGATTATCAGAACAGGAAAACATGACTACAGCGATCATTGCAAAGCAAGAGCAGTATGGTGTTTTAAAAGAAGAAAATGAACTGATTTATCACATTTCAGTCTAGACGGACTAAACAATACAATATCACTTGTTTTTGCATTCTGATGGATGACTGTGTCTCTGTTCCCAACCCACCTGTAATCACTCCACTTCTTCAATATTGTAGTTGGTGCAAAGAAGGAAGCTTCAGGATTCCATTCCTACCATGCACCGTGCACTTCCTGGTGCCCCCCCCTTACGCTACGCACAAGGACCAATCACAGTGCTCCACACAGCTCCATTCTGCAGTTGCTGGTCCTCGGTCTGGCGTGTGATTGGCTGGCTGCCTCACTATGGAAGAGGCGTTCTAAGGCTTGGTATGGGAGGCGAGATGTAGTGTTAGAGCTCTGTTCTCTATAGAGGGGAACAGATGGATGGTGGAGGCGGCGGGCTGTTGAACAGACAGTTATTTTTCTTCCTTAGTATGATCTGAATTTATACCAGCACAGGAAGTAACTTGTAATATATAGTTGCCAACATTGTCCATGTTTCCAAGTACACATATGTGTTCCACATCATGCAGCAAGATAATGCAAAGTGCAAGCAGTCTTCTGCCTTATACTCCAAGATTGCAGAAATTACCAGGAAGTGCTGTTGAAGGAGCTGCGCATGCCAGGGCTGTAAGGGTTAGGGTTAACTCTAATTATTGATTTAAAACCACTGATTAGATCAGGTGGGATAATGCTAGCTGTAATCTATAGTGTTAACCCTTACTTTAACCATAACCCCCCCCCCCCCCCCCGATCTAATCATTGTATGGCGGTTTTAAACAGATTGCATACTGCGGTGTGGAATGCCGAGCTGCTTGTGCCTGCATGGTGCTCGCTAATGTCCATTTTTCCCCCGACGACTCATTAGAGTGATTGGGAACATGTGCGGTTCATTGGGATCTTCTGCAGTCTCGGACAAAAATGCAGAGCACCGGCAGTATGTAAGATGCATGTACACACAGACAGAATCCAATTAATTATTCAGGGTGTCTATCTTATAGGATTTACCTAACCATCCTACAGTCTGCCAGGTTACTTCTGTAGCATGATTTCCTAGAAAACATGGCTGATTTTGGTAACTATGGCTAGATCAGTGGGGACCAGGTACGTTATCCTCAGTGATGTCATATACATTAGTTCCGAGTTGGCTATTCCTAAGGTTGAGATCTTGACCATTCTTTACCGGCCACATATAACTAGGGTTGCCACCTTTTCTTCAAAAAAATACCGGCCATGCTACTACCTTCATAGACTTAACATTGGCCTCAAGCCAATTTTTTACCGGCCTGCTGGTAAAATACCGGCCAGGTGGCAACCCTACATATAACTTTTGCATGCTGATTTGAAGTGTGTGGACGTTATATGTGATCAGATGGAATTTAATGAACTAATCGAGAATCAAATTCCACGTATTAGTTCACCGATTTCCATTTGGTCATATGTGACCTCACAGGTTATATATGGTCGGTTAAAAGAAAGGCTGATCTGGCTAACCTAGTTGTTCCTCACAACCCTCACCTGCGTTAATATATATGGGTATGCATACATGTGTTTATATAGAGACATTATAGATGATAGAGAACTGTTGCCATGTAGCTGTTGTCATAATTCAGTTTGAGGTGTGCCATACCATTTATTGTATGTAAAATAGAAAGCTCACCTTGTAATACAGTTAAAAGAAAAAATGAATGGGACAAATGGTTGTTAGCGTATAACTAAGGACGAAGCATGTTAGGTAAGAGCTGACACTTTTTTTGTTATATTTGTATGCTGACTTTTTATATACTTCATTAACAGCTATTTTTTTAAGAAGCTGACGATTGCCTTCATTATAATAAATAGAGGAGAACCTGAACCGAGCCCTGTGTGTATTGGTGTTCAAAAGACCAGCATTGTGACAACGCGGTATAAATGGGAGGTATTTATATCCCTCTCACCACTCCCACAATTATCTATCCTAAGTATTTATTTATACATATACTGTATATATGCACCAACCACAAATAAGCTCACAGTTAGTCTTAGGAGTAACTCCCAAAAAACCCACAAAATCAGAGATAATTGGGGGATATATGAAGTGTATTTAGGTGCTGTGAAAAAAAGGTGAACTTGCTATCAACCCCTTAGTGATAAGACCTTTTGACCTTGTCTTTCCCTTGGTGACAAGGGCTGTTTTGACATTTCTGGAGTGTTTGTGTTTAGCTGTAATTTTCTTCTTTCTCACTTACAGTACACACACAGATTATATTTGTTTTTATTGTCATAAGAAGGGCTTTCATTATATACCATTATGTTCATCATATCTAATAATTTACTGACACGTCCATTGTCGCGAAGGGGTTAAAGGGACTGTCTGGTGGCCAAAATGCATCTTCCAAATAATGCATATTAATGTGCTTTCAAAGTATTTTAAAATGTGTATTTTACATTTTGCACGGCTTAAAATATAAAATACATACAGCTATATGAAATTGTGACATTTCAGCAGGTTGTAAGAAACCAGGACTGCTCACCTGAGTAAAAGTAATTTCCTCTTTTTTTTATTTTTTCTAAATATATAGACAATGTCTATATAATCGGTGCAGTAAACATGCAGAGTAATCACTGGGGGAGGGCTTGAGGGAAATATAAAAATGGACTAAGAAACCAGGACTGTCCATCTGAGTAAAAGTCATTTCCTCTTTTGTTTTTTGCTGCAGGAACCAATAAGAATAATTTCATACAAATTAATGAAATTTCCTGTTTATTTAGTGACATCATCAGACAATGTGTTGCACTGTTAAAAGATCCTACTGTGTACAAGAGTAAGTCTATTACAGTCCACACAATGTATTCTCTTCCAGGAGCATGGGAAGTAACTAAATGAAACAACCTTACATGCTCAATGTCTATATAATCAGTGCAGTAAACATGCAGAATGTCTGCATCAAATCACACTGGAAAAAGAAAATGTGAGAACTCTGGCACTTAATCTAATCCAAAGCAGCACCAGCCTGCGTGTTTCTCTGTGTACACACGTGTGTAATATAGCAAAAGTAACCCAAAACAAAATTGAGGTGGTAGGTGCGCTAAGTGAACCACTTTTACATAAAAAATACCGGAATATAATAATTGCCTGGGATAGTAGAATTCTGGCACAAATGGATGGTTCAGTGTTTTACAAAATATATGCAAAGAGAGAAAACAAAACATAGACCATAGTGCAATATATCTTGATATTAGTATGGTATAAGTGAGATAAAGTATTATACTCACAAACCCAGCAGGTTAAAAGGCTCTTCTAGTATGGTAGAAAGTCCTCTTTGTTCCTCCTCCAATGCTCATAAATTGAGTGAAAAGGATCAGTATATATCCAATAACAATTTAATATAAAAAACAATAGTATCTTACACATGTGGATGCTTCTTGAAAACGAAATCTTGCAGCTTGTAGTCCCCTGTAATGTTCAGAGACAGCTTGCAAAAATGCATATAAAAAGGTAAAAAGTCAGTTTTGACATGAATTAAAATCCGTGTGTGAATAAAAACAGCAGTAATGATAGTCACGCTACGCGTTTCGCCTGTTTGCAGGCTTCCTCTAGGCGTGTGATCATCATACTGCTTACAAAGTTTAAATAGAAGTCCGTTTCGCGCTGTTTATCTCTTAGCTCCGCCCCCTGATGACGTCATCGCGACCATGTCGCTCTGCGAGATTTGCTTGCGTGATCTCGCGAGATTCGGCTATTTGGTTGGCAAGGATGGCGTTTTTTACATAAAAAGACACAGGAAGCACAAGAGGCAAACAGCCATTATGTTCTTTTCAAATACAATTGATACAGCAGCAACACAGAACACGTCTACATATCTTGGGGGCTTCTATTATACTTTGATATTAAAAAAGAAAAAAATATGTATAAAAAATGTATTTAAAAATATTTTTAATAAAATAAAGTATTATACTGAAATGGTATATATCTTATTCTTGCACATATAGATATATATAGGTTTGTATTGCTGCTTGTTTTTTGGGGTAAAAAGAAAAATCTACACCATAGTTAAATATATTACATGCAGAGAGACTTATTTTCCATGGGTGTTCATTAGAAAGGAAGAGAGAAATTCCACAGAAAGTCCTTATAAAAAATTGAATAAATCGAATTCTGCATTATGTCCTTTTGGCTGAAGGCTGTCAATGTCAAATACCCATTTCATTTCTATTTTGCCCATTTCTCTAATATTATCTCCTCCCCTCCAGTGTTTTTTCACCTTGTCTATAGCCCAAAATTTCAGACCTTTGGGATTTTTATTATGTTTTTCAAGGAAATGTTTTGACAGGGAGTGTTGTGTTATTCCTTTTCTAATGTTTCTGACATGCTCCCCCATTCGTTTTTTTAGGGTTCTTGATGTTCTACCTATATACTGTATGCCACAGGGGAAAAAACACCTGTGCACTATACAAGCAGTAATATTCATCTTGCACCAAAGTGAGTTTGGGGACAAGACTGTCCCTTTAAGTATAACAGGATTTGCACTATTTGTAAACGTCCGCAGACTTTTTTTTCTCTTGAAACTGCTTCTGCCACCTGTAGTGTGACAAAATTGTAAGCTCAATTTCATGTGTCTTTTATTGAAACATGTAAGTTACTGGAGCAAACCAGACATACATCACTGGTGCACATTGGTCAAACGCCTGACTTTTGTTGGGAACTAGCTTATATATTGACGCACATGGAGGTAGGGCCACTGGGGGTTATGTATAAATAGTGTCACTGTTTTATGCCTAATCCTGATTCCTTCAGGAAAGTTTTTGCTCTAGCGCCTGTGTGATCTGTATAAACCTGTCAGAATGTGATTTATACATGAGGAAAAGGGGGGTAAACTGCAAATTTTTCTTTAGAGCAGATAACACCAGATTAGGAGTGGCGGAGGATTGTAGTCCAATAAACGGATCTAAAATAGGCACAATGTTAAGACTTGTTTATTGATAGTCTGCAACAAAATTCTTAATTAACACTTTTTTTAATTATTTTGGCGCAGCTGGCCCACAGTGACTTCTGGTGGAAGTAGGGTTGCCACCTGGCCGGTATTTTACCAGCAGGCCGGTAAAAAAATTGGCTTGACCCCAATGTTAAGTCTATGGAGGTAGTAGCATGGCCAGTATTTTTTGGAAGAAAGGTGGCAACCCTAGGTGGAAGTCATTTTATATATGGGGTAGACCATAGTGTTGAGTGAACCCGGACCGCCATATTCGGGTTCGTTCCGGACATTACGGTGTCCGTGCCACGAAGCCGAACACGGATATTTCACTGTATGTCCGTGTTGGAGTTCGAGGTTCGACTATAAACCGAAAGTCTTTAAACCGAAAGTAATTTGGTTTATAGACTTTCGGTTTATAGAATAGCCAATAGCATTACATGTATTCAATAAACCGAAAGTCTATAAATCGAACAACCTTCGGTTTATAGACTTTCGGCATATAGAAAACATGTAATACTATTGGCTATTCTATAAACCGAACTAGAGTCCCCATTCGAACTAGAAATTCTTATGAATGGGGACTCTTTTTCAGTTTATAAAAAGCCAATAGTATTACATGTATTCCATAAGCCGAAAGTCTATAAACCAAAAGACATTCTTTTTATAGAATAGCAATAGCATTAAATGTTTTCTATAAAACGAAAGTCTATAAACCGAATGTTTTTCGGTTTATAGACTTTCGGTTTATGGAATACATGTAATGCTATTGCTATTCTATAAACCGAAATAGAGTCCCCATTCATAAGAATAGGTCAATTGATTGTTTTAGGATGCTAAATAGTACAGTATTTTTAATTTGTATGTATTTTATTTTTTTTAAGTTATTTCCCTATCCATATTTGTTTGCAGGGCACTTGTCCTACTCTTACCCACATTTTAATTCCTTTTGCAGCCCTCTAGCCCTTTCCATGACTATTTTAGTGGCCAAAAGTCTGTGTCCCCATTGACTTCAATGGGGTTCGGGGTCAAGTTCGAGCACAGACCCAGACTTTTTCCAAAGTTCGCTCGAACCCGAACATCCAGGTGTCTGCTCAACTCTAGTAAACAATAATTGGGGCACAGCTGCACTACATTTGTGATGGAAACACCTCTAAACGTTACCCCATAGTTTCTGCATGCTCCATTTATATGGATCCATCTTCCTGTATTCCATATTCCTGGCAGGTTGATCTTTTTCATTTAACCACAGTGTGTTTCTTCTTTTCACTTTTTTTTATCTGAAATAGTACTAAATCCTAGGATTTGTTTTCTCCAGTACAGAAAATGATTGCCCGCTGCGAATGTGAACATGCTTTGTTGGGTAAAAAGAACTGCAATGCTTAAAAATGATACGTTCTAAAAAAAAAAAATTAAAAAAAATTATGAGTTCTATGAAATCTCTTGTGTGTAAAATGATTACCTGCCCAGGCACTGAATTCTGTAAATACAGCATGCCAGTGCTTAGACTGGCCACTAGGTGTCCTCTCCGCTCTATGGAAGGTTTACTGGTTCATTAAAGAGCCACAATACTTTCTTTTCCTGTTTCTGCTTATCTGGCTTTGGTACTTCTGCCCTGAGCTGTGTTTAAGGGCTGTATTTTATGGCATGTATATGCTCCAAAGGGTCCATGTTTAAAATGGACTAAGAGGCAAAATGTGATCAGTGTTGGCCACATTACCTAGAGTCCCGTGCAGTGGTGGTGGCACTAGTATGTGTAATTTCTGTGTTTTGGTGTGTTTGTAGCTTTGTGTTTTGATAATGACTACTACCCACTGAATTTCAGATTGAGGTTTTGTTTTCATCACATTTACCCCACCATTGCTTACATTTTTTCTTCATGCACAAATCCGCACCCATCAGACCCCGATAGATGTGAGCGTGACTTATCAGCACATGTAGTAACAGTGCGAATATCTTGACAATTGTCTTGGGTTAGATCTACTATATGTATAGAAATGATTTGCCTATAATATTGCTATTTTACACAGCCTAATTAAATGATCTACAAAGCTTGCACTTAAATTCTCAGTCAATATAATTTTACCTAGTTGGTTCCTATTAGTTTGTGCGTGGTGTAGTCTTCCAGCAGCAGTGGCAGAGGTTAATACAGTGAAGCAGTTTAAACAGCCTTGGCTATCCTAAACATAAGACCAAGGACCAAAATGATTTCCTCCATAGACTTAACATTGTCTTCAAACTAATTTTCTACGTAGAGCTATTGGTGGACTAGATGGGATACATGGCTCTTATCTTTGAAGACCATTAGCTTTGAAGATCATTACTTTGTTTGTGATTGCAAATTCCACACCGGACATTTAGTTCACTTGGGCCTTGCATTCTCCTAGCTCAGGAACTTGGGCCTCGCACTTTACTAGTTTAGGAACTTGGGTCTCGCACTCTACTAGTTTAGGAACTTGGGTCTCACACTCTACTAGTTTAGGAACTTCGGTCTCGCACTCTACTAGCTCAGGAACTTGGGTCTCGCACTCTACTAGCTCAGGAACTTGGGTCTCGCACTCTACTAGCTCAGGAACTTGGGTCTCACACTTTACTGGTTCAGGAACTTGAGTCTCACACTTTAATGGTTCAGGAACTTGGGTCTCGCACTCTACAAGCTCAGGAACTTGAATCTCACACTCTTCTAGTTCAGGAACTTGGGTCTTGCATTCTCCTAGCTCAGGAACTTGGGTCTCACACTCTACTAGCTCAGGAACTAGGGTCTTGCACTCTTCTAGTTCAGGAACTTGAGCCTTGCATTATCCTAGCTCAGGAACTTGGGTCTCGCACTTTACTAGTTTAGGAACTTGGGTCTCGCACTTTACTAGTTTAGGAACTTGGGTCTCGCACTCTACTAGTTTAGGAACTTGGGTCTCGCACTCTACTAGCTCAGGAACTTGGGTCTCGCACTCTACTAGTTTAGGAACTTGGGTCTCGCACTCTACTAGCTCAGGAACTTGGGTCTCGCACTCTACTAGCTCATGAACTTGGTTCTCGCACTCTACTAGCTCAGGAACTTGGGTCTCACACTTTACTGGTTCAGGAACTTGAGTCTCACACTTTAATGGTTCAGGAACTTGGGTCTTGGATTCTAATAGAGTCTCTCAGTCTACTAGCTCAGGAACTTGAGTCTTGCACTCTACTAGCTCAGGAACTTGGGTCTCACACTTTACTGGTTCAGGAACTTGGGTCTCAAATTCTAAAATAGTCTCTCAGTCTACTAGCTCAGGAACTTTGGTCTCACACTTTACTAGTTCGGGAACTTGGGTCTCGCACTCTACTAGTTCTGGAACATGGGTCTCTCACTCTGCTAGTTCAGGAACTTGGGTTCTCACACTCAACTAGCTCAGAAAATTGGGTCTCAGACTCTTCTACCTCAGAAACTTGGGTCTCACACTCTACTGGTTCAGGAACCTGAAATGGTTTGGTGCAAATTCTATATATGAGACCCTTTGCAGATGAACTGCCTTATACATGACATGGTGCAACTGCCCTTCACTTAACCGGTACCTCATGTCGCTAAACAATATAATACCATAAGAACAATGTGTGTAAAAAATTGCATTCTACCTTTGTTTCTGTTCAAGATATGGATACAGCTGCTCCAGCCATAAACATATCTCTCTCGGCCACACATTAAGTAACCTTTGGCAATACAAACGGAGCTGCCACTGTCCTCCAATGCACTATTACTACTACCACCACTACTACTATTACTACTACCACCTTTTATTCCCACCTTTTCACTCCCCTTATGTGTCTCCTGTCCCCCACTCTCTCTAGAATAAAGCTGGGCTCTCTACCTCATGTATCGGTCTGTCTCTATGCATCTAATGTAGTATGTAATTCTGGACCAAATGCTGCAAAAATTGTTGACATAATATAACTAAATGATAATGAAATGTGGCCATTTCTATCCCTAGAACTATTACACTGAGCCAGCGACGCCCACCCTTCCTTCTTCACTAACATGAGTTAAATGCATTATTCTTAATAATTGTATTAGAATCATTATTTCCCCTGTGCAAAGTATGCAAGTCATTACAGAACTCCCATCCCACTGGCAGCTGATGTATTAAGCCACATGCAATGATATTTCATTTTGTCAGACTATGGCTGTCCGTAGGATAACTATCATTCATTATCGCAATGTTAATAGACTTGCTGAAGTTTCTCTGTATATTTACCATGTGGGGTTTGAATGACTGTCAGTACTGCATGTTCTATGGGGACCTATTTGCAATCCTAAAATGAACCTTCCACTAATCTTGGAGCTAATTATTTTTCGGAACATGATGACAGTCTAAGCTTTGAATTCCCTGTGTACTCATAAATTCTCCTAGATTCTGCCTGTTCAGACATACTCAGCATTTGCTGCATTGTTTCTATTCCTTTTTCATTCCGTCACCTATGTGATCTCCAGATGTACAGATACAGCACAATAGATTTGCTATGCAAACATGTCAGATGTTGGCTCGTTACCCAAAGTTTTTTTTCCCCTCTGGGCCCTTTTAAAGGAAGTCCATTGCCTAAACATTGGTTGTACTGTGAATATAGAGAAAAAAATATCTATCTATAGCCCCAATCCCAACTCGCGTAAATTGCCATCTCCTGTTGCAATTCCACTCCAATCCATGGGAGAAGCATCTGCAACCCTACCTGTTATCATTACCTGACATATTATGGGGAAGGCCACGCATTAGTTGAACAGGAGTCCTTTTTTTTAAATCTTTTGTTCTACATTTTTATTTATGAATTAAATTAAAATGACTGAAATATTGGGAAATACTGTAGTATTTAAAAAAAGCAAATTCTGATGCAAAGTGTTAAAAGTGCAGGAATCAACCAGACCCAGGGCAGGAAGTTAAATGGAAATATTCCCATCATCCCGATAGGTCAGTCCAATCCTGTCCTCATTCACATGTCTTTGGTGGCCTTCTCATCCTTTATCATTTGCTTGGTTCACTCTATTCTTCCTGGAGGAGATACTCACAGGGTTTGTCCCTGCACTATGGATAGTTGATCATATGAAATGTTCACTGCCCCTTACAGCTTTGCAAATAGACTCAGTAGTGATGGTGACAAACATGCTTTGATTACAATGGTGAGTGATCGCTCGTAAAAACTGGTGGTCCAGACAACCTGATTTACACCCCTAAACACCCACAAGTTATTTCACTAGTAGTGTTGAGCGATCCCGAACCGGACTGTTCGGGTTCGTACCAAATATTACGGTTTTTGGACCCCGGACCCGAACACGGACATTTCACTGTATGTTCAGGTTTGAGTTCGGGGTTCGGCGATTACATTGTATGTAATGCTATGGGCTTTCTATAAACCGAAATAGAGTCCCCATTCATAAGAATTTCTTATGAATGGGGACTCTATTTCGGTTTATAGAAAGCCAATTGCATTACATGTATTCCATAAAGCGAAAGACATTCGGTTTATAGACTTTCGGTTTATGGAATACATGTAATGCTATTGGCTTTCTATAAACCGGAATAGAGTCCCCATTCATACGAATAGGTCAACTGACCTATTTGTATGAATGGGGACACTCTTACCCACATTTTACTTCATTTTTCAGCCCTCTAGCCCTTTCCAGGACTTTTTTAGAGGTATTTTAGTGGCCATAAGTTTGTGTCCCCATTGACTTCAATGGGGTTCGGGGTCAAGTTCGAGCACGGACCCGGACATTTTTTCGAAGTTCGGCCGAACCCGAACATCCAGGTGTCCACTCAACTCTAGTCACTAGAGCACACAATTATGTTGGTATGATTGATATGTATGAACGTATTTTTTTTTTTTACCCTGCTGTTAAACATTCTGGACTTGGTCCCCAGGACATACATGAAAACAAGAGAAATCTCATCGTTTCCTAAACACTTTCTAAATAAGAGAAATACACGTTTCAGAAGAAAATCCAGTAGGAACTGTGCAATGTTTATTTATAAAAGTCTACATAAATAAGACAAAATCAGTGCAAAAAATTGAACCAAAGTCGTGAAAGCAAATCTCAACGTAATATTATTTTCTATCGTAGTATTTTTCGTGTTAAAAAAATAATTGGTGGAAAGTACTATTTGTGTACTTCACAGTCCATAGATTTTTTGCTTCGCATCAAATTCACTTCTTACCAGAAACTCTCAATATTAAGGCAGAGATGTGTAGCCTATTAAAAATCATTGCAGAATTTGAATCCATATAGGTTGGGGAGGGACCTCTTTTGTATAACTATAACGGTGTCCGCCATCTTGCCTACTATATAACACGATGGAAATATGATTATTATAATCTGTGATTAGAAGTATCTTTATTATTAAAGTGGCCCAAGTGGGACGACCTATGCAATAATATTTTGGGGCACACCTTAATACATACGTTTGAAGTTTCATGTTTCATGGCTTAAGATCTATTTGGTCTAACATTAGGAACGGGTAAAAAAAAAAATCCAGCTTTTTGGGCAAAGTGCTGGTAAAAATTACACAGAACATGATAAATTGTTGAAATTTGGTCAAAAGCAGAATTATGGACATGGCTTGTTATCAGGTGTTGTTTAAGTGGCTGAAACTACCATTAAAGGGGCATTCCCACCGAGCTTTTTTTGTATGTTGTACAATATGTGTTTAATATATGTGAATTTGTTTTTACTTCTACACTTTTACAATGAAATTAATTTCACAGAGGCGTCTATATTCAGTGACATCCAATAAGAAGTGCATGGAGAGATAGGCAATAGCAGTAACTGTATTACACTTTATTTGGAGTTTGTAGGATATGTGTTGAGGAACAAACTGATCAGACAGATCAATATCTTTTTATCCTTTATTCTACCTGTTAGTTATTATTTTTGGGTGTTGTAGGTGGAGGTGACCCTATAAGCCACACCCAGAACTAAATATTCGGGCAAGTGCCTAATGTACTATCCGGCCTTCACAAGGAACATAGAATGTAAGGTGAAGATACTGTGCAATAGGCTAACTTAATCGTTAGCAAATGCATAGGACAATGATTAAATGTTAGCTCTTCACACTCTTGGATTCGCCGGCAAATATTTATTAGTTGGTAATTGAACCCAATTTTCTGTTGGCATCATGTGTATACATTAATTTAATCTGTACAAAACTGTCCCTGATCTGTCTAGAACAGAGAAGGAGGTAATGATCAGACGGGAAGACTTTCTTAACACTGATGGCAACATAAACATAAGTAAATACACAGTAGCTTATTCATTACAAAAATAAATGTTTGGTTTAAATATTTTCAGTTGCAAAGTTTTATGTACAGCGTTTTATTAAAATGCAAAATCAGGTATGCAAGAGGATGATAAAGTTCTAGAGGTCTTGCATGGTCATGCTATAGTGGCTGAATTACATTACATTACAGAATAAATCCACCCATAGTAATGGATTCCATATCATGACCCATCATGAGTTATTCAACTAGGTTTTAACTCTGCATCCTGGTGTAAATAGCATGGTTACCCATCAGATCACTGGCAATCAGATTAATAAAATTATATTTTAATGTTGTTATTAAGACCGGCCTGTTAAGGATTATGTATCAGACAAGCTCGACTGGCACAGTTTGGGGTAATTTTTTTCCTGCTTTTATTAGGGTGAATGTGTATTGATTTTTTTTTACAATGTTTTCAAAGATTTGTTTACACAAATTCCCAACTATGTACACATATGAATTGATATCAAAAGGAAGGTAGGTGAATCCTACCACACCTATTGAAAACAATGACAGAAACAATATAGCATAAATATACTGACATTGTATTCCATGCAGGGGGAAAATAACAGCTTATGGTGGAGTGGGGACCCATAAGGTGAATGGTGCTATGCCATGTTCACACTTAAAATGAAAGATTAATTATAGTTTAGAATTGATTTAGTGTGATCCATCTACTTTTCTTTTGAGTTTATTCAGTGTACTGCAGCAGGAAGACCCGACTTCTTTAGCTTGCATGATACTTTCGTACTTGTATCTGTTTCTAGTCTGTTCTCGTCTCTCCTTTCATTCCATCCATCAACATTGTGAAACATTGTCCTGTACCAAGAGGTTAGAATTTTCTTTTCCCAAACAATCAAATCTTTGATTCACAAAAGGTGGATGGCTAGGCAACAGTCCCCTTTGGAACACGGTGTAGATGTCCTTTTAGTTTAGTAACATGTAATGTATCTCCACATCCTTGGATAGGTGCATCATAACGTCGAAGAGGATTGGTCATGGGTTTTCTCTGGTCTGGGAGAAATTGTACGCCCTTTTATCCCTTGGACAGCGGAAATGTTTTGCACACACTGGTTTCCCAATGGGACAGAACTTGATCTGGAATGGACACTCATCTTCACAACTGTGGGACAAACAAAATGGTAATAAAATATTCTGCCCTATACAGTTAAAATATTTAACCACGTAGTTATAAGAACTTCTTAAACATTGTTCTGCCCCAGGTACTGTTTGCATCTTACAGTACAATGTATTAAAAACTTGCGTATTTATGGAATTATTTAAAGCTCAGTTATCGATTGCTATAAAAACGAAATTGAAATTGTAATTTACACTTGAATGTTAAACAATCAGTACACGGAAACAGACGAGGATTTAAACTACTACACTGGACACAGGGCACATTCAGTTTTGTTCTATAAGACCTGGAACGGGGGACTAATAAAAGTACTCAAAAAAAATTGGGCAGACTAGATGGACCGAATGGTTCTTATCTGCCGACACATTCTATGTTTCTATGTTCTGCTTTTACCTCTCAGGAGTCGGTGAGAATATAAGGCAACCCTTAGAGATATGGTGTCACCAGGAATTCTTAAAAATTATACTCTAGGGTAAGGCTTCCAAACATATTTAAGATCAAGTGCCTCTCCCAATTTTTAATCAAAATCTTATGCCCGATATGCATATTGAGCCCAAGCTGCTCATAGTCCTTAGTTGATAAGGCATTAGAATAGATACCTTCCATCAACTGAGTTACATGTTTTTTGTTCTTTATTTTGTCTACACATAGGCCCCTCTGTTTGTGAGCCTGTTTAATACACACATTGACCCTCATGCTCCCATGGAGACTTCACACACACCCTTTGACAGGTTGGCAAATGGTGCTCTACCTGCAGTTTTTAGGATAGAATATTTTCTTTTTCTGAAAGCAGCTATCAAGATTCTCTCTGCATTCACAGCTGCAATTCTCTGGGTTCAGAACATAGTGCTCAGGACATGAACGGCGACAAACACACTCACACGTGTCTTCAAACTCCATATGTTCTCCACATATGGCTAGTCCTGTGGAAAAAATAACATAAATATGGAGAAAACGGCAATTTTTAAAGTTAGGCCTACATGCTAAAGGTTTCTTGAGATACACAACAGTAGTTGGTCCAAGTGTCATTTTTCAAATTTCCCAAAAGTTTGTAAAATGTGCAACAAGTGGGCTAAGTCATTTTGGAACTTTATTTTGTATATTAGTGGGACATATAGTATCTTATCCCAAACTGGGAATTATAATTACACAATAGGGATTTTGAATGTTGACATGCAGAGACAGATTCTGGTATAATACCCAAATCAAGCTGTGTTTGTTAGTTTCAATGCAATTGAACTACTCAGTGGAACTTCAGTAGCTCATTCGATAAACTGACAGAAATGTTCACAATTGGCTATGTTTTCCCAGTGATTTTGTCCCCAGAAAAGTCTTTACCCCAGCATAGTATTCTAAAACATATTTTATCAGTAAGTCCAAGACCACAACTCCAGTTTAAGAGAGACATTGTAAAGATTGCATTCCAAGATGGCTTCCAGCACATTGACCAAAGTAATTTTTTGGAATGGTTAATTGTGAATACCTTCCCTTCTTCTGTTGATTGGTGGCTCCTTTTCTAACACACAATCACACTGGCTGCTATCCCATTGCCATCCACTGGGACAAAGCTTATTATCATGAGAGCAACTGCAAAGAAACAAAGTTTAATTAACAAAACAGCTGCCAGTGAAATCATTTTAATGGGATAAGATGGAGGAACAGAAAATCAAGGATATTGGAAAACAGTAAATACTGGAAAAGTACAGAAGTGAAGATACAAAAAAAGAACTTAACTTTAAAAGTGATCTATACATTCATAAATAAATGTCAAAGGACCATGTTGTTGGACAGAAAATAGAGGAGTACTAAACCATGGCATCATAATAAAGGGAGCAGCACAAATCTAAATATTGTATAATCATACCCTTCTTCTTTATGTGGGAATATTACAACCTTGTAGGATTTGTGTCAAGGGCTTGACTGCTATTTTGTTATTTATTGATCAAACTGCACACCATTAAAAAAGAAGTCAACATATGCCCTACGCGTTTTGTATCCTAAGTACACTTATTCACAGGCATGTCAGGCATCAGCAACAAAGACTGGAACATTCTGTAATGTGTCATGGGGAACAATCTCAAAATACAAACATTCATAAACTACATTAAGAGTATCAATGCAGATACTGTATAGAGCAAATAAATCACCGTTACTGTTGTGTAGCTGTGATGTGAGGCATCGTTGGCGTGTCTTTCTGTTGGCATGTCAGGCCTGCACATGTGCCATTACAATACTCTGTGTGGGTGTGTGGGGGAATGTGAGCATGTATGAAAGGCTATATCACAGCATAAGGGGACTGGACACTGAATAAACTGTTGTACTCTTGTATTCTGATAGGTGTGTGTGGAATTTGGAAATATCTACAACATTTTTGGGCTAACAGATCATTTTGGATAACGAGTTATCAACTTGTATGGTCTCATGAGCCATCTTGCACCCTATTTCCAATCAGACATATTTAGCATAAACCCACAATGTCTACCTTTATATGGTAGGGGATCCATAATGGTATCAGCAGTAACCTTGTGAGAGTCATTAGATCTGATGATTGCTCTGCACGGTCCTGTCATGGACAAGTAATATGAGGCTAGTTTACAGGACCAGGCAGGGGCGTAGCGTGGGGGGTGCAGGGGGGGCCGGGCGCAATATCTGGGGGGGCGCAGCCACAACCGCGCGATACTTCCTGTCAGCCGCCGGATGTGAGCGGCAAATGACGGCGTGACGTCACATCCGGCGGCTGCGCGGCGGAGGCTCTTCTGAAACTGCATCGCGGCCTTTCTTCCCTGAGCTGTTGGAAGTGGAATTTGTAAAGGTAAGAATAAAGGGGCTTGGGGGACCTATTGTATTATGTATTGAGGAGGGGGTCATTAATGTATTGGAGAGGGGGAGGGGGGGTCATTAATGTATGGGGGAGGGGGGTCATTCATGTATGGGGAGGGGGGTCATTCATGTATGGGGGAGGGGAGGGGGGTCATTCATGTATGGGGGAGGGGGGTCATTCATGTATGGGGGAGGGGGGTCATTCATGTATGGGGGAGGGGAGGGGGGTCATTAATGTATGGGGGAGGGGAGGGGGGTCATTAATGTATGGGGGAGGGAGGTCATTAATGTATGGGGGAGGGGAGGGGGGTCATTAATGTATGGGGGAGGGGAGGGGTTCATTAATGTATGGGGGAGGGGGGTTTATTAAATGTATGGGGGAGGGGGGTTTATTAAATGTATGGGGGAGGGGGGTTTATTAAATGTATGGGGGAGGGGGGTTCATTTAATGTATGGGGGAGGGGAGGGGTTCATTAATGTATGGGGGAGGGGGGTTTATTAAATGTATGGGGGAGGGGGGTTTATTAAATGTATGGGGGAGGGGGGTTTATTAAATGTATGGGGGAGGGGGGTTCATTTAATGTATGGGGGAGGGGAGGGGGGGGTCATTTAATGTATGGGGGAGGGGAGGGTCAGTAATGTATGGGGAGGGGGGGAAGTAATGTATGGGGAGGGGGGGAAGTAATGTATGGGGAGGGGGGGAAGTAATGTATGGGGGAGGGAGGGAAGTAATGTATGGGGGAGGGGGGCAGTAATGTATTGGGGAAGGGAAGAAGGGAGGCAGTAATGTATTGGGGAAGGGAAGAAGGGGGGCAGTAATGTATTAGGGGATGGGGGTCAACTGTGTATTAGGGGAGGGAGGGGTCAGCCGTGTATTAGGGGGAGGGGGGTCAGCAGTGTATTAGGGGAAGAGGGGGGGATGGGAAAGATCTGACTTGGGAATTTGAGATGAGGCAATGATTATATTTTTTACATTTGTGGCCTAATGAATAATCTATATATATGTGTGTATGTAGAAGGAAATGTAAATAGGTGGGGCTACAGGGGTGAGGGAATTATATTTGTAATATATTTATTAGGAACTGTGGAGGGAAGGGGGTTGGATGAGAGCATTAAATATCATAGCATTAAATATTATATTTATGGGGTAGGAACTGTATTATATATTTTTGGTTTAGTGCAGGGGTAGGTAACCTTTGACACTCCCTTTGTTTTTTGACTACATCTCCATTAAGGCTTGCAAAGCATCATGGGAGGTGTAGTCCACAACATCTGGAGTGGCAAAGGATGTCTACTCCTGGTTTAAAGCATAGGTGTATAACCATTTGGCTTCCCCAGGCCAAAATAACCCCTTAAACTCTTAAAGGATCACTATAGTGTCAGGAAAACAAAGCGGTTTTCCTGACACTTTAGTACCCTGAGGGTGCCCACACCCTCAGGGTCCCACTCCCGTGGCGCAGAAGGGGTTAAATTCCCTTCAGTTACTTACCTTAATCCAGCGCCAGGCTCCCTCGGTGCTGGTGACCTCTCCTCCCTGTCTGACGTCAGCTCCCCGTCCGACGTCACTGGAGCTGAATGCGCATGGCTGCGCGCGCATTCAAAGTGTCCATAGGAAAGCATTTCTCAATGCTTTCCTATGGACACTCTGCGCGATGGAGGCGAAATGTGCCTCCAGGCTCCAGCATCGCAGATGCGCCTCTAGTGTCTGTCCGGAAGACAGCCACTAGAGGCTGCCTTAACCGCAAATGTAAACGTAGCAGTTTCTCTGAAACTGCTATGTTTACATGTGAAGGGTTAAAACCTGCTGAAAATGTGGAGAATGTGTGTAATGCATGTTCGCACTCAATAAAGTGTTGGAAAATAAACTTGTATTTAGATGCATTTTACTTTAATTACATAAGTATTTTCATAACAAACAATACATGTGCTTGGGGGGTAAGGGTTTCTTTAACTAATCTAGTAGAAGAGACTCGAGTGCTAAAATCCACGGGTTAGGGGGCGCAAATTACTTGCCTTGCCCCGGGTGCTGACAACCCACGCTACGCCACTGGGACCAGGTACAATCACTGGTCCTCATGATAGACCAATACTTCAGAATGAAAACACCTCTGTAGTCACTACTGAACAAATGCATCAACAGGTGTCCATGGTTTCCTCAGCTGCCAGCTATACACAGCATTGAACCATTACAAAAGATGTCATCCCTCAATGAGCTGGAGGCATTACCTCATGAAGAATGGAGCAATATCAAACTAAACACTGCTCAGAACTTGAAACTGTGCTGTAGACCCAGAAAGGTGGCCTTACATTAACTTCATTTATTGTTAGGTTAGGTGTCTGTGTTAGTTTGTCTTCTTATTTATTCATGTACAGTAGCACTGTCTTTAGTAGTGGTTTCCCAACTGCACATGCACAGAATCCATCCTGTGAATCAAGAGGTGGACAGTCCCAATAAAGGCAGTTGAGGGATACAACCTTAACATTAGCATGTACTTCCCATGCCATTTAACCTTTTGCACTCCATGCTTCACTGTACTGATCTGGTGGGCAACTGTTACTCACTGCTACAGCTTTGAGATTTCCTATTTATATATCTAAATAGAGAGAAACCTAACTTTGCCCTGCCTATATTGACTATACATCAAGACAAGGGTCTCTATATGTCCTAGCCTAGGCATCAGTTTACACTGGAGCAGAGGGAATGTTCTTCTTTTTTATTTTTTGGTTTACTTTTCCTTGTATTACTGTCACAAATGTAAAACATTTTTAAGGCCTCTTTAAACAATGGATGTAAGTGGATGTGGGGCAAGTAGCCAAAATGTATTAAGGCATTTGCTTGCGTATGTTATTTTACATTTAACTATATGTCATCAGAAATTAAGCTATTTAATATTTATTACAGATCCTTTTTTTTTATGAAACTTTTTTTCTAGTATGACCAATCTAGGTACTAAACTGTGAACTGCGTTGAACTGATGATAATTTCCCAAAATAAGGTCAACATTCTCCAAGTTGCCTTTTTTTCAACTCTTCTATTAAAGGGACTCCTTCACCTAAGCATTGCTTGGAAGTGAAGAGAATAAAAAAGTATCTATAGATTGTGGTAGCCGAGTTACTATCAAATGCATACATATAGAGAAGGAGATTGTCAGTGCCAAGTTTGTCAGTGCCAGTTGCCCACAGTTTCAGTTTGGCCACCAAACAGCTTGTTTTAATCTTCACTATAGATGTCAGTGGTGTCTCCTGATAATGACATCACCTGTGGATTTAATTTGCATATCAAGCCACAAGGTGATGTCAGAAGCAGCAGACACCACAGACATCCAAAGTGGAGTGAAAAATACCTGGTGAGTTTCTCCTAAGGGTCTACTCAAAAAAAACAGAATTGCAAGGAATTGAGACAGGAATTTCAAACTTAAGACCAAAGTAGCTGAGTTGGAAAAATTCTCCCATTCATCTGCATTGGAGAATTTTTCGAACTCGGCTGCTTTGTACTAATGGTTGAAATTCCCATCTCAATTCCTGGCAATTCTCTCTTTATTGAGTAGACTCTCTAATGTCACCCCCAATGCACCTGCAACTCACCTTTTAGTAAATAGCCCCTATTGTGTGGGTGACGGAGAAACTTTAGTGCCTGATTTAGGCTATTACCTTGTCAATTCAGCATAGTTTACTGTTTAGTTAAAAAGCCCCCTTAAGTCTTAACTAATTCTGTAACTGCGAAAATAACCCATTTATTGCATAGCCTTAATGTATTAATGGGTTAATACATCCAGGGTTTTGAGCCACATTTGAAAAAAACCAAAACACAGTAATGCAAGACGACAATAAAAAACAGTGCTGTATTGTTAAATTCCTAGCCTTTGTTTATTTTTAAGTCTCATGCTATTGTCTACCCTGATTCCTCACAAACTGTTGGCCACAATATAACATTTATCAGACACGTGAGTTCAGGTGCCACAGCATTAAATTGTCTTACCTATATGTGATCACGAGTCAATCTGTATTTACCTTATAAAACCCCAGAGAGCCCTCCCTTGGTGCTTCATGTTAGTAACATATGTGTTCAGGAATGCAGACATTATGCCTGGGTTTTCTTTTTCTTTTTTTTGCATTAAAGCAAGACATTCTTGCTTATGTTGTAAGAATCTCCATTAGACACACATGGTTCTTTTGTGTTTGGTGGAGATTTCCCAATCTATTGTATAACGGTAAAGGGATGGGGGGGGGGGGGGGGGGGGGAATTTACTGTATTCCACACATTTTTGTGGAGAACTATCACAGTCTATAAATGTTTTAATTGGTAAACAGATTTCTGCGATGATCAATTTAGTGGCCCACAGTGCAGTTTAATCACTCCAAGATAGACCGGCAGGACAGATCTGCTGACAGGTAAGGTACAGAGATTGATACAAAGACAGACAAGACACATGCACAGACAGAGCAGTGATTGGACTTTTTTTTTTATACATAATCTGCTACAGTATTATTACACGGACCATATGGCTAAATAAACTTGAACAGCCTCCAATCAGCCCTCCTGTGCTGAATGGAACAAACTGAAACCGGTGAAAGATGTGCTCCTTTTCCCCCAGTCCCGGAACCACATGGTTTTTATATGTTTTATATGTTTGTACGTTTTTGTATGTGTTCTGGCCACAAAAATGATATCATGTAGTACGATATTATACATTCAGAAGTCTGGTGGCTTTTACATGAGTAGTGTTATTAATGGTCGATTATATGTTTTTTCTCATTTTGTCATAATAAATTTATAAAAGAAAAGGGAAAAAATGATTACACAAGGGTTGCCACCTCATATTTTATACTTGACACATATAACTTTTGCAGGCTGCTTTGCTGTATGTAGAAGTCATATGTGGCCAGAAGGAAATCAAGTAGTGGATCCCACAGAACCATGTTGATTAGTTAATTGATTTCCACATGGTCAAGGCCTAAAAAATGTATATGTGACTAGTAAAAAAAAAAATGGCTGAAGTGGGAACCCTACACATCAGCCACACCATGGCTTTTTCTGGTGGAAAATGATTAGGGTTGGACATTTAATTATGTCACAATTGCACTACATTTCTGATGGAAGCACCTTGATACATAACCCCCAATGTGTTAATGTGCTGGTGAGATGGGTCAGTGGGCTAATGAATCAGCAGTGTTATCTGTTCAATCTATAGTTCCTGGTCTGATTCCTTGTGCGGTTAATTCATCCTTCTGGGGTGGTTAAAATGAGTAACACCCCAGGACATATTGGAAAACAAGAGAATCATTCTATGTTTATTATTATTTGTAATATTATTGTTTCAAGGGGCAGTTCCACCTACAGTACAAAAAATGGTTTCAGATATATACTGAATCAAGTAAAGTATAGAAAATAAAAAGTCTGTCTTTTTTTTTTTCCTCTGCAATTCCTGTCTTCTAAAAAATGCAAATCAAGTGATAGTTTTGTTACTGTTGCTATAGGAACAGTCCTGCCTATCTGTACAAGCCCTCCTTGTTGGATGTTACTGAATGTCAAGGCTCCAGTTAAAAATAATAAACAGAAAATACATTAGCTGTCCCTTTTAAATGGGGTTTACACTAGCACAGGTTACAAAAAAAGTAACATATTTCAGGGAGAGTGTCAGGGTAGGGGAAGGACAACCAAAGTGTCAAGGTGGGTTAGTGCGGAGACAGAAGAGAACAAAACATGATATTGAGGTGAAAGGGAACAAACGATAACGGGATCTGGGCGAGAGGAGAATTTTGGAAAGAAGGAGAAAAGCCAGGTAAAATTATTCAACACAGATACTTAGTTTACACTGAACAGTCAGAACAGGAGGTTTTATAAATTTACTTAATTCTCTGATCCACAGCACTTCAGATGTGAGCCAAAGTCTTTATTATGAAGCTAAAGATCGGCAGAACTGATAGGGGAATTAAGTAGCTGCATAGGGTCTCCACTCTCTCAGGGGGTTTCCACAGCATTGTACGGAACATGAATAGTTATGGAGAGGGGGCAAACAGCTGACATCTTATTTTTTTGCTTAGGCCGCCACAAGTATAGATCCACCCCAGGAATCTTTAATTTCACGTAAATTAAATTATCTCCAACTTATGTACATTTGGGAGATGATTCGGAAAACACCCAGGACCTTAGTAGACATTTTGTAAATAGTTTGGGTGCTAAGTCAAAGTTGAAAAGTTGTTGAAACCCCTGAGTTGGATCTAAGGGTCTAATCCATATAATGCAATCTGGCCTGAAATGAGGCCTGATTGGGAGTTCTCTGAAAATTGACTACTTAATATGTCAGATTTCTGCATCAAATTGGCCATTTCCATAATTTTTTCGATGATTTTCGGCCATATTTGGTTTGGGGAAATCAACCTGGGGAATAAGGAAATCCCTTGAACATGACCAATTTGCCAGTAATAACTGGGGTTTTTTGGAGGCGTAAACTCCGAAGGAGTTTGGCTGCTAAAATTTTAGCACAACAGTCAGCTACAATGACAGATGTATATGCCGATCACAATCACGTCAGTGATTCCTCAGTAGCCTGATTTAAGTTGTAGGATTTCAGACTCCAGTTTTCTCAGGGAAAAGAGCGACCTGAGTAGACCCTATATTTTTCAAACAAAACCAAAGGACAATGTAAATCTCTGGAATTGCAATGCATTTAATTTTTTTTTAACTTGTATCATGTCTTTTCAAGAATTTGCTGCTCTATGTTGCTGTAACTTGAAGAGCTGTCAACCAAGTTAGTTAATTTCAGCAACTTTGCTGTTATTCAAGAGAGTGACTTTTAGTACCACTGGGCCGGTTAGGCAGCCATGTTGCTCAGATGAGGCGATGGCTGGGTACAAAATGTTAGTATAGAAATCCCTGAGGTCAGGTATGCTCAGTATTTTGGAATTCCATATAGATCTCATAGGCATGCATTTGTCCATCACTGGTGGAGGTGATGAGAAGTCCTCCTTTTTCTCCTTTTCAGATTTAGGAGCATTAGTCTGCTTGTTTTGATGACCCATGATGGCATTTATGCTGGTAGGTTGTTTAGCGGCATGTGCAGAGGCGTCGCTAGGGGGGGGGGCTACTGGGGCTATAGCCCCGAATCTCCAGTGCATAGCCCCGAATGTAGACTCTGGGGCTAAAGTATACGTTAGCCCCGAGACTCCAGGGCTATCACTGTTAAAAAAAAATATATCTCCCCCGCAGAGCTTTCCACCGTCTGGGACATAGTCCCAGAATCGGAGGTTTATGCTCGATGCGGGGGGTGAGGAGGAGAGGCGCTGCTGCTGGCCCCTCCTCCTGGAGGTGCGGCCCACAAGCAAGTGCCTGCGGTGACCGCACCTCCTGGCCATACTGACAGCGCGATGGGTGCAAGCTCCTCCCCCGTCGCACTGTGAGTCTGGCTGCGCGCCGGATCTGACATCCGGCTGAAGAAAGTTTCTCATCGGAGACGTCCTCCTCCCTGCAAACAAAGGTAATTTAGCAGGGAGGGGGACCAACGCTGTAAGGTTTTTTTTTTTTTTTTTTTTAAATATTTAAAAATGTGTGTTAGTGTCTGCGTGTAAGTGTGACTGAGTGGGTGAAGCAATGTGTATAAGTGTGTGTGTGCCAGGGTGTTTGCATAAGTGTATGAGGGTGTGTGTGTCAGGATGTGTGTGTTAGGGTATTTGCATAAGTGTATGAGGGTGTGTGTGTCAGGATGTGTGTGTCAGGGTATTTGCATAAGTGTATGAGGGTGTGTGTGTGTCAGGGTGTTTGCATAAGTGTATGAGTGTGTGTGTGTCAGGGTGTTTGCATAAGTGTATGAGGGTGTGTGTGTCAGGGTGTTTGCATAAGTGTATGAGGGTGTGTGTGTCAGGGTGTTTGCATAAGTGTATGAGGGTGTGTGTGTCAGGATGTGTGTGTGTCAGGGTGTTTGCATAAGTGTATGAGGGTGTGTGTGTCAGGTTATGTAAGTGTGTGTGAGAAAGATGTAGACGCTGTGTGAGATATAGACGCTGTGTGAGAGAGAGACGGAGAGTGTGAGAGAGAGACGGAGAGTGTGAGAGAGAGACGGAGAGTGTGAGAGAGAGACGGAGAGTGTGAGAGAGAGACGGAGAGAGACGCTGTGTGAGATAGAGAGACTAAGAGTGTGAGTGAGAGAGAGAGAGACTAAGAGTGTGAGAGAGAGAGAGAGACTAAGAGTGTGAGAGAGAGAGCGAGACTAAGAGTGAGAGAGAGAGAGACTGAGTGTGAGAGAGAGAGAGACTGAGTGTGAGAGAGAGAGACTAAGAGTGTGAGAGAGAGAGACTAAGAGTGTGAGAGAGAGAGAGAGAGAGAGAGAGAGACTAAGAGTGTGAGAGAGAGAGACTGAGAGTGAGAGAGACTGAGAGTGTGAGAGAGAGAGAGACTGAGAGTGAGAGAGAGAGAGACGGAGAGTGTGAGAGACAGAGAGTGTGAGAGAGAGAGACGCTGTGTGAGATAGAGAGAGGGAGAGTGTGAGAGAGAGACGCTGTGTGAGATAGACGGAGAATGTGAGAGAGAGAGGCGGAGAGTGTGAGAGAGAGAGACGGAGAGTGTGAGAGACAGAGAGTGTGAGAGAGAGAGACGCTGTGTGAGATAGAGAGAGGGAGAGTGTGAGAGAGAGACGCTGTGTGAGATAGAGAGACGGAGAGTGTGAGAGAGAGAGAGACGGAGAGTGTGAGAGAGAGAGAGACTGAGAGTGTGAGAGAGAGAGACTGAGTGTGAGAGAGAGAGACAGAGTGTGAGAGAGAGAGACGGAGAGTGTGAGAGAGAGAGAGACGGAGAGTGTGTGAGAGAGAGAGAGAGACAGAGTGTGAGAGAGAGAGAGAGAGAGAGAGAGAGAGAGACTGAGAGTGTGAGAGAGAGAGACTGAGAGAGAGTGTGAGAGACGGAGAGTGTGAGAGAGAGAGACGGAGAGTGTGTGAGAGAGAGACGGAGAGTGTGTGAGAGAGAGACGGAGAGTGTGAGAGAGAGAGAGAGACAGAGTGTGAGAGAGAGAGAGAGACAGAGTGTGAGAGAGAGAGACTGAGAGAGAGTGTGAGAGACGGAGAGTGTGAGAGAGAGAGACGGAGAGTGTGAGAGAGACGGGAAGTGTGAGATAGAGAGACGGAGTGTGTGAGAGAGAGAGAGAGGCGGTGTGTGTTAGAAAGAGAGGGAGAGAGACGGAGTGTGTGAGAGAGAGAGAGAGGTGGTGTGTGTTAGAAAGAGAGGGAGAGAGACAGGGTGCGTGAGACAGAGAGAGAGAGACGGGGTGAGATTGTGTGCGACTGTGCTCATCTGGGCTCAAGCCCCTGATCATTTGTTGACCTAGCAACGCCCCTGGGCATGTGTAATGGGGCTCTTGAGGTGTGCTTCCACCATTCGTACCAGTTAGCTCCGTCTCTCCCTTTTGCATCTTTCTTTGCAATTGTCTTGCCTTGTCTGTCTATCAGTTTCTGTACCTTAACTGTTGACTTATGTGTCTTGTCTGTCTACTTGTCTGTTTCTGATGATAATGTGTACACATTGTTCTTGATGTGCATGGAGAGAACAAAAAATTATTGAAAATTATCTATAGATTGTGTTAGAAAAACTTCAAGAAAAATACCTAAATTAGGAGAAACATGTGAGCAAATACCTAAATTAGGAGAAACACATAGAATCTCCTGTTTATGACATCATCTGTGGTTTAATATGCAAATTACAAATTTACCATCGAAAACCAGTTCATTTGCATATCAAGTCACAGCTGATGTCATAAACAGGAGACTCCACAGATACGTTTAAAACAAACTTTTCTCCTAATTTATGCATTTGCCTGCAATTCTGCTAACACAATGTATAGATCATTTTCAATCATTTTTTACTCTCTACATTCACAGGATAAGCTATAATGTTGGGCTGATCCAGTCCCTTTAATTAATCCTTCTCAACACTACAAACAACATCAAGACTAGATTCTGTAAGTTGGAAGCACTCATTGGCGAGAATTTCAGTCTACATTTCTCTTCTCTCCGCGCTTATCCATAAAGACATAGAAAAGAATGCAAGGTCAGGGGAAACAATTGCATTCTTCTTCACAGACTTCCCCCCTAACAAGCTGAAGGATCCATGGCACGTGCTTTACCAACCCTTAAAATACCTAGAGTGACTTCATCAAAAGAAGAATGCTAGTTATGTGGAAAATAATATGGCAATAAATACACTGTACAACACATGTAATGAATTCCAGACTCCGAGTCAATACCTCCAGCAAATTACCATGATGAACTGTCTGCGACTGCTAGGCACACTCATTGGCCAGGCACACATATAGAATACCATGCTATATCATTATGCAGACCTCTTCCATAGAAAAAGTTCAAGGAGGATAAAAAAAAATATATGTTACCCATATTCTGGAAAAGGAACAGATCTTCTTATAATACTGTATGGTTGACGTGAAGTGCTTGATGCACATTTACAGCTTGTGTGATTGGCAATTCTCACATTTATAGGTTCTGGAGCCTGTGTCAGTGGAACAGAAATTTCAAAGAGCTAAAAAAAAAACAAAAAAAAAAAACAATCAATAATTAGTTTTGTTAAATAAATATGGGAGTTGGTGTAACACCACTATATATTTTCAGATATGCTTATTAAATATCATGATGTAGAAATGCTACAATTGTTGGCAGATTGGAAATTACTATATATAAAATGGGACTTTTAACACCTTCACGACAATGGACGTGTCAGGCACGTCCTGCGGTGAATCAAGCGTTTTTCGCGATCAGTGCAACGGAGCGACCGTGGGAGCCATATTGACGGAGCAGCATGCTCCGTTAATATGGCTATGCCCTCTGGAGGTCTGAGCTTCGGAAGTGAAAGTAACTTCACTTCCGTCACTCTGAATATGCTGCTTGACTGCCCCTAGTGGTAGTTAAGTAGCATAGCAATGGAAAAAAATTAAAATAAATATTTAATTAACTTAAAACTTGTTATATAGTTAGATTAGCCTATAGGGTTAAAATTAAATAATTTTTAGCATAAGGGATAGGGTTAAAATTAAATTAAAATATATTAAGGGATAGCATAATGGTTAGAGTTGGGGTTAAATTTATTGTTAAGGTTAAATTGTGGGTTCTGGTTGGGGTCAAAAGGTCAATATAGGAAACAAACCAAAAAACCCTATTTTTGGTTTTTGCCCAATAACTCGCAAAAAATATGGAAACATGCATATTTCTGATACAAAAAAAGGGGGTAGATTCTGGCGCTTAATCCTATACAAAGCAGCACCAGCCTGTGTGTTTCTCTGTGTACACACGTGGTGAAATAGACAGACAAAATGACCCAAAAAATACCCACCATTCGGGACAACATTTAGAAACTATTTATACAGCGTCATTTTTAATGATTGTATTTGTCTAAATTATATTTTAGGTCAAAGTTAGAAAAAGTGGGTTTTTTAAAATTTTTCATCATATTTTATGATTATTTTGTAGTAAATTATAAGATATGATGAACATAATGGTATCTAATGAAAGCCCTTCTTATGACGATAAAAACAACATATAATTTGTGTGGGTACAGTATGTGAGAAAGAAGAAAATTGCAGCTAAACACAAACACCCCAGAAATGTCAAAACAGCCATTGTCACCAAGGGAAAGTCAAGGTGAAAATGTCTTGTCACTAAGGGATTTAGTATTTTTTGTGTATTTATTTATTTTTTTGCTTTCCACATGGATATTTCACCAATCCCACCAAATCAAAACAACACACAAATTGGATAATTTAGACTGAGCAATAATCAAACAAACACAGAGTAAGATAGTCGTAAATCTTGTTTTTAAAATGTCAGAGAGGAGAATAAAAGTAGAACTGAAGGGAAAATTTACTTAGTGATTATTAGTGCCAACTGGCCAGTAACAAACCTTTTGTCAGGGGATTGTGGGCCAGGGGATTGTGGGCCAGTGTTCTGGACAAATAATGCAGCTAATCATGATTTCAAAATAATGAGCATGTATCTTGTATGACATTTTTTAAAAATAACATTAGCAAAATAAATGATACACCTCATTAATAAAACATGCCAGATGAACATCTGACAAAAATAGTTAGAAAAATGGAAACATCTGTAGTTCAACTTCATTCAAGATGAACATTTTGTATCTAAATAAGTAAAATACATTAATAACCCTCCTGTCAGTATCTATGATGATTAAAAGTCTTCTTCCAAGCAAGATTTTTAATTCCGTTGACAGCTCCAGAGATTTGTCAGTGATGGCTCCATTAACGGCAAACTAGCATGAAGAATCTGCTTGTGTGTTGTGTGCTTGTTAGATGTTTACAGTAATGGGGTTCAGGCATTTGTAATATTGGAATGCCAAATTTCTTATTACGTTTAGCTGTTTTCCTAGAATTTTTGTCTGTATGGACTCAATTTGAGTTTTAGATACCAAAAGCCAAAGGGATCTGGCTACTGACTGGGTTTTCCAGTGTTTTCCCTTGAGGAGCATGCTTGTAACTCATTAAATGAGCTGGCACATTCCATAGCCCACTAGAATAGTAATTGATCGGGCCAGTATGCTGCATGTACATGGTACAAATCGGGAAATCAGATTTAGGCATTATACCTTCCTCGTTTTGCAACATGGGTTACTAGGTAACATCGTGAAGAACTATATGGAGGGACATGCCAGCAGAAGTGTGAGCATTGTGGGACAAAAGACGTGGGAAAAACTGACCTGGCGGAATTCCATGGGACCAAAGCACTCCAGCCATTTCTGTGGAGGCCCCTCTGTCATATCCGATCACTGTGACAGACAATCACATTGGAGGGAGAGACTAATTACAGTTCTGGGTGCTTGTCCCTATACTTCCAAGCACCTCCCAGCTAACAGTTTAATTTTTTAAAATGTAAAAAAGTTCACTTTTTTTAAAGTTGGGCTAGGATTAGCATTTGAACTAAAGTTATGGCTAGGCTTAGGGATACAATGTCACTATACTGAATTCTTGAAAAAAAAAAAATGGTTAGAAAACAGCAATGAGCTACCTTTAATTGCTGCCTTGTAACTTGCAAAAAAAAGTTTAGAATTTATTTACCAGGTTTTTTTTTTCATTATCTTTTGTAAATGTATAAAAGTAAGTAAAATTTAGAAAAGGTGATTTTTTTCCCCTTCAATTTCCCATCATATTTTATTATATTTAAGGCAATTTATATGACATGATCAAAATAATGGTACCTAAAAAAAAGCCCTTCTTATCCCTATAAAAAACAATAAATAATTTGGATACAGTAAAATGAGAAAGAGGAAAATTACAGCTAAACACAAACACAGCAGAAGTGTTTAAAAAGCCTTTGTCGTCAGTGGTATAAGATGGCCAAGACAGTCCAGTCACAAAGAGGAAAACAGGTTAAAAAAAACCAGATGGAAAATATGGAATAAAAGCTGAAAAAAGTAACAAAATACAGTATTTCACTGGATGCCTGTAGTGGTACAAACATTTATTTGTTTCCGAGCAGTTTTCTTACCGTTTTTGTTATGTAGGATGTGCTGGTATTTACACAAGATGCTCCCTCTTCATTACAGCAGCCTCCACATCTATACACTGAGACACAAGGGGGCTTGTAAAAGGTGCTTGTGACCGTGCCAAGATC
This sequence comes from Pelodytes ibericus, assembly GCA_036172795.1. Classification (NCBI taxonomy): domain Eukaryota; kingdom Metazoa; phylum Chordata; class Amphibia; order Anura; family Pelodytidae; genus Pelodytes; species Pelodytes ibericus. Next base: position 43,339,197 of record CM069857.1, read on the forward strand.
TTTCCCAACATCCACACAGGTTTCCCTTGGCATACATTGAGTCTTCTGCCACTCTTCATCTATTACTGAGGACAAAAAAAAATGAGCCAAAAATATGTACCATCAACCAGCCTGCATCTTCATAGCACCTGTTTTCTCTGATTAGAGGAGTATATGTTATACCAGCCACATATAGATTTAAAACATACCTCTTGATAAAACTATGTGCAAATCTCTAGCTTGTCTACTATTAGCAGTCCGGTTCTCTGATTTGGATGACCGAACATGCAGGTTTTGTGGATGAGGTCTATTCTCCCACTCACCTATTTTCTGGATGGATTTTTGCAACCCAGTGGTATGTTTGCCATGTACACATATCTAAGTACATGTGAGGGAGTATGTCACAAAGATAAATGTGCTAATGTAAAAGTTCTGGTATTCAACATGTTTAATGTTTATTTCTGATGTGCTATAGGTATTGGGAACGTTTAATTCATCAACCTGTTGTGTGAAATTAATTTTTTATGGATATATTTGTCAGCACCACATTGAAACACAAGAATTTGATCGCATGTTTTTTAAATAAAAATATACAAACATTTTGGGCTTTTATTTAGAAACATGCCAACTCAACGGTTTCTTATCCATTCCATGTAACTCTTCCGGGTAGTAAAAAAAAAAAAACCCTGAATTTATATCTTATCAATGTAACCATAAAATGATTGTTAAAACAAAGCAACTAACTCCCTGCATGTCCAACTGTAGCTGGATTGTCAAGAAAATATCTGTTAAGCCAACAGGGCAACCAGCCACCAGCAGCCTGCAATATTTACACACAGCATGATAGCTGCTGTATTAGGTTTTGGGCCACCCTAGGCCTGACTTAACTCATGCACCTCACCCAATCCTCATTTGTTCCATATTGTACCCTTTCCTTGCAAAAATGTCCACTACAACATCCCTGTCCACAGTGCCATATTACCCCCACATCTCTTTCCATTGCACCCTTTGTCCCACATCTCTTTCCATTGCACCATTTGCCCCACATCTCTTTCCATTGCACCACTTGCCCCACATTTCTTTCCATTGCACCATTTATCCCACATCTCTTTCCATTGTACCATTTGCCCAACATTTCTTTCCATTGCACCATTTGCCCCACATCTCTTTCCACTGCCCCATTTGCCCCACATATCTTTCCATTGCACCATTTGCCCCACATTTCTTTCCATTGCCCCACATTTCTTTACATTGTACCACTTGCCCCATGTCATGAGTAGGACACACCGGGAACCATGATTTGTCAGACCATGGGAAAAAATGTCAATCCTATAGTGTTGCAACCACTGCTTTTTTCTGGAAGTTAGGTTGTCAGCTACTAAGCCCTGTTCATGTCCAGATATTAGATTGCTTTGCATTGTTTCATGAGTCCTTTGGAATCACATTTATACTGGAGGTCAGGCTCTTTTAGTTCTTTTCATCAGTAAGGAACTTATGACCTTTGACCCTGCAATTGAGATTTGAATGGTTGGCTCTCCTTGATACATATGACAATATGAAGCCCTCTGAACAAAATTGGCGTAATGCACACATTTAATTTAAATCTTTTGTGTCCTCTATGATGATACATTAGATTGAACACAGTGGAAATGTCTGTTGTCTAACATGATGATGGTTACACAATTTGTAAAAAAAAAAATGGATATTTACAATGGAGAAAATACAGAGCGTGGGATAGAGGAATCCAAATGTGAGGGCCTGTTTATATTTTATCATTGTCTTCAAACATGAAAGTTATCCCAGCAAACAGGGCCTAGTTAAGCTAAAGCAGGCTAAACAAATATTTAAAAACAAAAGGAATGCTTGGAGAGGCATCTGTCTTCCATAGCCAACATGAAACACGTGAACATGTAGACGTCAAAGCTAAATTAGCTTCTCCTTCGGCTTTTTATGTAGTGTGTTTGATGCAGTGGACCAGTGGCAGACTAAAATAACATTTTCCATGAATAACAAGCAACAGCTTTTCTCTATAAGTGAATAGACACAATAATGTCATGAATATGCCTGATTTTACCTAAATTGTGAAGGATGATTCCCATCATTATACACATCACCAACATTGTTATCTACATTTTAAGCACTGGTCATTTATGTATTAACACTCCCCCCCCCCCCCTTTAATATTATATATATATATATATATATATATATATATATATATATATATATATATCCTGCTTCCCATTTATATCTCTATATCTTATTATTTACCACCCTACAATGTACATACAATGATCCACAGAGGGCCCAGGTACACTCCCTGAAGGGATGATCTACTTTATCATATCCCAATCCCATTCAATATCCACCTTTTCAGTTGCATCGCTCTGTTTTTGTGCTGATGCCGGTCCTCCATGCTGTATGGAGTGCTCTTTCTGTGTGGTGCTGCAACTAAACTTAATGTTTCACTTGTGTCTTATATAGAAGCACAAGATAAAAAATGAGTTTCCCCTAGTCTAAGGCTAAACTAGCATGTGCTTTTGACAGTACATGCCAATTTATCTCAGCACCGGCAGCTGCCATGCTGCCCTGGTAAGCCGGCAGCCCAGTCTGGTTGGGCTGCCTCTAGATCCCCCCCCCATGCTGATCCTATGCAAAAACGAGTGTCTCTCTCTACTAGTGCACAGATCCAGCTCAGACAAGCAGGGATGGCTGTGCGCCCGCTGACACAGTCTGACACAGTCCGACACAGCCGAGAGTGGGGTCTATTCACTAATAGCTGAGAATAGTTAGAGGAGGTCAAATTGGGAGGTCGATTTTGACGTTAAAACCCAACATCCTACGTTAACCTCCACGTTATTGAGTAACAAAAATTTGACCTTCCTCTCCCACTACCTTCCAAAGTCCATCTCGAACTCTCATCAGTAAAAAGTAATACAAATGCTATTCACTAAAAAAACTCCTACAACTCTCCCCCTCTAGACCTAACTTGTATTATACAAAATGAAAAACAAAATGTAACTTTTTCCTTTTATTTCTTAGATGTTCGGTACAAACCAGCACTTTTGTACTGTTGTTAATTGTATTGTCTGTCACTGTGTTTTCCCCTTACACGTCAGCAGACATGATACTTCATATAACCATGGTTCTCACGCTGTTAACCAATCAGCTCTTGGTTCCCATGCTTGATGCTGTCTGGCTTATTTAGCTTACAGTGTATCTGTGTATCGTGTTAAGTCAGGAATTACTGCAGATTTCTTTCATCTGTAAAATTAATTGATTTTGGAAAAACCTATTTGCGATAGTGTGATATCCCCCTTACTGAAATAACTTTCTACTTTGAACTCAAGTCCCTCAATGTTTCAAATATCACAGTTACTGGGCATGCAATAAAAATCACAGACGTGACCACATTCTTACATGGGAAATGGGTTTATTTGTGGCTTTCCTTGGGAATCATGTTCATTGATTTGTAAATTTTTGACCTTTTGACCTTTGGTGTAGAACATTTTGGGGTCTTTTCACAAAAATTTGAGATTGAAGGCCAGGATTAGCATTAATCTCAATCTCCAACCTTGGACACATTTGCCCCCCCCTCCCCATCCCCCCCTCGGTTGTTTTATCTCGAGAGATGAAACGTTCTCCTTTTCATTTGTATGGGGGAAAGGAAAAAAAGGCTTTTTAGATTAAGTCCAACTGTTGAGCAATTGCCCCCCCCCCCCTCCCCTACTTTTAACGGGGCTGGGATCCTGGCCCATAATTAATTGTAATATTCCAGGGGTGTGCACAAGCTCCCTGGAATCAAAATATATAATAATCACCAAGTAAATGATACCCCCCTTCTCAGGGGCCTGCCCAAGGCAAATTAAAAATAACACACCCCCATCAGGGTGTTCCCCAAGGCCCCTGGACAACATGTAATAATACATTCATTAATAGAAAATGAACACTACCTACCCCCCACCTTGCACAGGTATGGGGGATGATTCTATTAAATGTATTAAAAAAGCAATCTTTGAAAAACACTGGCACACAAAGGGTGCCTTGTGAATAAAATATTACCTTAATTAAATGTCCCCTGATAATTAGGGAGGGTTGTGGGGAAATTCAAGCCCCTGGATGTGAGGGGTTATTAAATATTTGGAGGATGGGTATTATTTCCATTATTTTCCGTGGGCCTTGGGCAAGTACCTGGAATATTACTATACAAAAGATGGGGGGTTATGTATAACTTATTTGTGGAGCGGGAGATTTAAAACAGGCCAGGGACCCAGGGCAAGTCTCTGACCCATTCCTTTTGTCTCTAACCACCACGTTAATAGTAGGGGGACTAGAGCAACTTGCTGCGGGAGGGGGGTTGGAAGTCAAAGTCTAACTCACCTCTTAATGTTAATTCACTTTGTTTGTTAGTGAAGAGCAAGTTTTATCGCTTTTCACTGAAGGGTAGTGGGATGGGGGGGGGGGTCATCATGTTAATGAATAGCGTGAGGTGGTCGACTTGGGAGATCGACTTTTAAAATCAAACTCAACATCCCAATTTGACCTCCTCGCGCTATTCACGAATTTTAGTGAATAGCCCCCATGGACAGATTTTTACTCTCTATAAATTGATATCTTACCGCACGTTAAACCAAACATTGTGGTTAGCGTTTTAAAGTGTATTCAGATTTGTACATGCAAGGAATAGAAAAGGCACAGCTTAAGCACCACTTATAATAATAAACTATCTCGCGATACTTCTTTTCCTTCAGATATGACCAATTCCCCACATCCAGTAGAAGTTACCACTACCCAACTGAATAGTTCTCGTTATAAATATCAGAAGTTGGGAATGGAATCTGCAGTGGTGAGGTTTGTGAACCAATTGTTAAATATAGAATATCATTGGCCTACCCTTTAGAATCTCAATGTCATAGAAAGCGGCTGCAAATCTGGTGAAGCGTTGAGGTGTAGACCTGGAGTCGGAGCTTATGTATGATCGCAGTTTGGTCCGGCACCTCCACAACTTCAACTCTTTTGGGTGAGTTATTCGCAAAAGCTCCTCAAGGTTGGCAGCAGATCTGATTTTCTTCTCTAAATCATTCTGCGATGCTCCCTGTGGGTAAAAGATAAAAACAAGGAATGGAGGTTGGCTTTTATCTGAAGACCCCGTGTCATCCACTAAGTACAGTAAGGTGAATAGAAGAGTCTTATCAAAAAAGTGTTAGGACATAGCAGCTATTAGCTAATGAGGCGCAGGTTAACTGCTTTTAGCAGCCACAGTAACCTAGTCATCCATGTGTAACCCCTGTCCATGGTACTGAGATTCATATTAGCATGCTATAGGGTGATCAGTAATGGACAGTGTTGCTGGAGCTGCTAATTACTTGGCAATATGACAATATTAACAATGATTTTTTTTTAATCAAACAGTTTGAATGGATTGAATGGCTCCAGACCACACATCCTAATTTTGAAGCATATAGCTGCTGGGTAAGCTGGAAAATGGCATGCATCATTCCACCAGAATAAATGCATCTTATCGAATAATGGAATGTGGGCATTTAGCCAGGGCCCACCATCAGTGGGGGCACACAGGCCAGGCAGTCTTTACCACAGGGCACAAGTGGTGGCTGTCTTGGTTCCATGCACAAAAACACAGGGTCACTGAATCTGCTATGTCTGCCTCTTTTACTTCATAGTCTCACTTGCCTGGAGTGGATGACAGAACACAAGTTTACATTATTATTTTATTTTCTCTTTCCATTAATTAACATTGCACTCCTTCATTATGGTAGTGCCCAGGTCCTTTAGCTTCTTGCAACTACCAATATTTATCCTTTGTCCTTTTGGCCATTAACTCGCTCTCCTTGATCCTATTGTCCAGCTTACCTTAGATCCCACCTTCCATCCTATTGGCTTCTTTTCCCATTCACTCTGACTAGATTGGATGGCTTGCGTTTATTCCCTCCCTTTTATTCATGTTTTCCTGCCTGTGTGGGAGCTGCTACACTGGTAAGACAATCTTTAGTTTTAACCCTTTCAATGCCATTTCCTTCTAGAAATGAAAAGGTGGTATGCTGTTACTAGAAACAAATACAATATGGAGTGTTGGTAGTGTGTGATTAGCACTAATGTGAAATGTGGTGCAGTGTGTGCACCCCTGTATCAGAGGGATTGATGACACATTGGAGTGAGGGCTTCGTCTGTACTGCATATTGGCAGATAGAGTTTTATTCTGCAATGTTTTTGTGGCACATTTTGGTGAAGTGAATTTGCTTGGTACTTGATAGTAAGCAGTGGCCCACTGGTGGTACATTCAGTGTGAGAGAGAATAGGGTTTAAATGAGACCATGATTTTTGTGTATATTTCAAGACTTGATTGGTACTTAAGGCATAGGCAGCATTAACCAGTGCATTGGAGTCATAATTAAAAAAGCTTCCCCCAGGTCCCATTGACATTAAGCATGGCCCAGCACCCAGATTCAGTCTTCCTTCAATAGGTTGGGAACAAAAGCTTCAGAAGAAGTCTTCTTCTTCCACTACTGGCCAGGCATGGTACTAGAGAACATCTGCCTAGGATTCCATTAAGATGAAAATAGGGATGGAAGGGTTAGCAATATAATGTGTTTATTCTACGTCCAATAGTTGATTTTTGTAATGGTTTGGTATTTCTGACTGTGATTGTGAAGAGAAAGGACTACCATTGCCAGCTATGCCCAGGGCTATCTAGTGCCTTAAAACTTCCCTGCCCTTACTATGTAAAAAATAACCTTTACTTCTATAACACCAGAAAAAAGTAATTTTAAAACATTGTTGCACTAAACATTGTGTGGTCAAGTAAGAGTTTCACCTTGGACCATGCAATATAATTCCTGTATGTGGCCACCATGTGTTAAACCGGGAATCTCTTTGTAATCTTTTGGTGACACAATCAGAGTTTCCATCTATTACTATAATATATTAAGTTAGACATGTGCAAAACTAACATTTTCGTTTCGTTTTTGTCCATTCGGACGAAAATGTTATTTATTTCGTCTAAAACGAATTTCGTTCATTACTGCATTCGTTTAAGACTAAATTCCTTCATTATTTTCGTTTCGTTTTATTCGTTCATTTTATAGAATACGTGTAATACTATTGGCTTTCTATAAACCGAACGAGAGCCCCATTGATAAGAAATTCTTATGAATGGGGCTCTCGTTCGGTTCATAGAAAGGCAATAGTACTACAAGTTTTCTATAAGCCGAAAGTCTATAAACCGAATGTCGTTTGGTTTATAGATTTTCGGTTTATAGAATACATAGAATTACATGTAATTCTATGTATTCTATAAACCGAAAGTCTATAAACCGAACGTTCGGTTTATAGACTTTCGGCTTATAGAAAACTTGTAAAAAACTTGTAGAAAACTTGTAAAAATTTATGAATGGGGACTCTGTTTCAGTTTATAGAAAGCTAAGACGTTGAACAAATGAACGAATGGTTTAATATAAACGAAAATCATTCGTCCATTCGTGCTATAGTATTGGCATTACTATAAACCGAAATAGAGTCGGTTTATAGAATGCCAATAGACTTACATGCATTCCATAAACCGAAAGTCGTTCATTATGTCGGTTTATGGAATGTAGTGTACTATGCTATTCTATTCTATAAACCGACTCTATTTCGGCTTATAGAATGCCAATAGTACTACAAATGGACGAATGAACGAATGATTTTCGTCTATTAACCATTTGTTCATTCGGCTTTCGTTAGCTTAGCATGTTCGTTATTCGTTTTTTCAAACGAATGAACGAAAATGCAATTTTTGGACTAAAATGCATTCGTCCGAAAACGAATGCAGATGTCTAATATTAACACTCCAATTTATAGTCTTAGTTCCTCGAATGATGGTGATCTCTATTTCATGCTATGCCAGATTTACCCCTTTTTCGATCAGTAGACGTTTCCATTTGCTTTATCTATTATCCTCGAAAGGGATAGGTGGCTGGAAGCTCCACTAGCATTAAAAATCACTGACTCTCTGAAAAAAAATAATCCCATCTGCTCATCATTAGATTATTACGTAATATGTATCCAAATCATTACATACCCCTCTACAACTGGGAAACCAGGAGAACAATGACTGTTGAAAATCCCATCAGACAATTGAACAACTAATCCTAGACTTGATATGTAAAACAGTTTTAGAAACATAGAAACATAGAATGTGTCGGCAGATAAGAACCATTCGGTCCATCTAGTCTGCCCAATTTTTCTGAATACTTTTATTAGTCCCCCCTTCCCGGTCTTATATCTAGGATAGCCTTGTGCCTATCCCACGCATGCTTAAAATCTTTGACTGTGTTTACCTCTACCACTTCTGCTGGAAGGCTATTCCATACATCCACTACCCTCTCAGTAAAGTAATACTTCCTGATATTACTTTTAAATCGTTGCCCCTCTAATTTAAGACTATGTCCTCTAGTTGTGGTAGTTTTCCTTCTTTTAAATATACTATCTTCCTTTACTGTGTTGATGTGTTTTAATAATCCTGTAAGTTGTAAATACCATGGGACTATGCACCAATTCTTGAATCTATGTAATTGTATTAAGGATAAAAGTCCGAATTTTGTATTATGATATTTGGGAAAAAATGTATAAAGATTTATATATTTAAAAAAAAAAAAAAATCCAAACCTTCGGTGAAAGAAGTAAAACCTATGTCTGATATTTATTTTTACCTTCTCTATAATGTCTTGTTATCAAATGCTTAATATATCAATAAATAAATAAAGGTTGAACCTCATCAGCCCAATGAATAAACAGCATATTTATTACATTACACAATAAGATGACAATAAGAAATATCATTTAGCTGATAGTGCTTCTTCATTGACATAAGTGGTCTACCAAACAAATCCCCAAACCTTGTAGAATGTTAAAATGTACCATATGCCTAGTATATTTTGAAATGTATTCCTGGAATGTTACCATTAACTTGTGGAAAGAATTCTGTAAAAAAAAAAAAAAAAAGTGGTGTCAGGAGGGAGGTATTCTGTTTAACCATTCCAGTGCCAGTGGGGTTGGCCATTTATAACATGATTTTATGTTGCACACCAACCAAGCGCACAGTGGGTTAAACTTCTGTCTTGCTTGTGATGTTGTGATCTGAAGCTTTATAGAAAGATTTGTGGACTTCATAAATCCATCCACGAATATACATATATATATTGCAGTAATGCAGATGGCATTTGCCAATGCAGAGTGCAGTTAACGGTGACCACTTACAAAGACTTCTCAGAATAGTAAATCTTCACGGCAGCGACTTGGAGAAGACTTATCAGCTCACAGAATGGCGGCAGAGCGTGCAGTATGCAAGACTTTCCAGGGTTAATAAACTCTATTATTAAGGCACCATGTTAATCATGATGTGCTTCACTCCCAAGTGTATACGCCACATTTCCTGTACTCAGCCACCTAACTGCAGGAAAAGAACTCCGTCAAGTAGGAAAAGCCTAATGTCACGCACACCATTCACTATAAAACAATGGGCAATAAACATGGTGCGTCAGCGTTATTTGGCTACTATTTCTGGGCCAATGAAAACACATTTATTTCAGCTTAATTCCTCTCAGAAAAGGTATTTCCTCAACATTTTGTATACAATTATTTTATGCAAACTATTTTTGCATGTATTATGCAAGTCGTACACTGACTGTATACTATGTTTGTGTGGTAACTCTACCATTGCAGAAAGGCTTGTGACTGTTTTTAAGGTAGAGCAAAATGAGCAACTGCCCAGTGCCCAGACATGGTACAAAGACACACACCCCAGCTGCCCTTTGTGCCCTCTGTGTTTACCTTGCATCCCTGACCCAAACTATGTTGATCTCCCCAATGAGTGACCAGGACAGTCACTGTCTGTCTGATAACCTGTATTTCCACAAGCCAATCAGAGACAAGAAATTCCACTTCTATATCTCAGCTCTCTGCACACAGAATGTGTGTTTCTGCATATAGATGTGAGTATATATTTTTTGTCTGTAGATAAATAAATATGTGTGTGTGCACATATTTGTAAAATATATACCTTTTTTTTTGTGTGGATAACTATATCTAACCTTTTTCACGCCAGATGCTGTGGAATATATTTCTCAAAATACTAAGCCAAAACCTGAGCATCATAAAAAATGTAGTCCACAACTTTTAGCCATCACTGTTCTGTATATACTGTATGTATCCTTCTGTGTATCTAGATGACAGGAATTAAGGCCTTGGGAGAGGTAACAGAGCTGCAGGGATGGGGGACACTTCTTTGAAAAGCCTCAGAACATTCTTATGGGACTTTCCTAGGGGGTCTTTGAGAAGAGCCTTGCCCAGGGCCCCCAGTAACATTAAAGACTGATCTGGAAAGTACTTGTCTGTAAACATTGAAAAATGTGCAAGTGATTTGACTGTTTTTTCCTTTAATCTCTACATCCACACTGAAAGGTTACAAGCTGATGTTTGTTGGTGCATAGTTTAAATAGCTGCAATTTGGAACAGCTTATTGCAGCTGTCTTTATGGGTTTTGCTCATTGTCATCCTAATGTACAATAAGCATGCAGCTTTTGCAAACCTGTTGATTCCACTCAGTGTATCACCCGCCATTTGGATAGAGATTGTTATGGCATCATCTATATGCTCAGAAATATGTATCTAACCCTAGAGATAAACCAGCCCTAAGGCAATTTAAAATGTATTCTTTGAATTGTATCAACCTTAAATATCATTATATTCAAAAGTACTGCAAAGAAAAGGTCTGTTGTGACAAGTAGTTTGGGATTTGCCTGTAAATTGCTGCAAATATGTTTGAGGGCAGACTGGGTTCATCACTTTGTATGTACATTATGTAGAGGATGTTAAAGGAATATCAAGCAACTGTGATATTGTGTCTTTAGCAGTAGAATCCTCTACTGGACCCTACTCTTTCAGTGGTATGATCCATTCTAGATATACCCTACCTACTTACAGAATGGGCATCAAGTGTATGTAGAGGCAAATACTACTTGGAGTATTTTGGAGTTAAATAAGTCTTACTAGAACTTTTGTTTTTATTATCCAGTGTCACAGTACCCACTGTGACTCTTACCCCTGTTGGGCATAGGGGGCCAGCCTCCTGCCTAGACACTATTGACCTTGTCTGTGTGAGAAGCCAAAAGCTCCTAAAAGAGCTGTAATCACTGGCCCCTCAACAGACAGATATTCTGGCACCAAATTCAATTATGTTTTCAATTGCGTTTGAGTTAAGCTGTTTACATGTCATTCAATGTATTTTTATCTGATCTTGTAACGTTTAAATACTGTATGTGTGTAACTAAATAAAGTGTTCTCATTTTGTTTAACCCCTTAGTGACAAGACATTTTCACCTTGACTTTCCCTTGGTGACAATGGCTGTTTTGACATTTCTAGGGTGTTTGTGTTTAGCTGTAATTTTTTTCTTTCTCACATACAGTGCCCACACAAATTATATGTTGTTTTTATCGTCATAAGAAGGGCTTTCATTAGATACCATTATGTTCATCATATCTTATAATTTACTACAAATAAAATCATAAAATATGATGAAAAATTTAAAAAAACCCACTTTTTCTATCTTTGACCTAAAATATAATTTATACAAATAAAATCATTAAAAAAGACCCCGTCTAAATAGTTTCTAAACATTGTCCAGAGTTCAAAAATATGCATGTTTCCATATTTTTCGGGTTTTTTTGCGAGTTATGGGGCAAAAACAAAAAAAAGGTTTTTTCCTATATTGACCTTTTGACCCCAACCCGAACCCAAAATTTACCCTTACACTAAATTTAACCCCAACTCTAATCCTTATTATATCCCTTAATATTTTTTAATTTAATTTTAACCCTATCCCTTATGCTAAAAAATATTTAATTTTAACCCTATAGGCTAATATAGCTATATAACCTGTTTTTAATTAATTAAATGTATATTTTAAATATTTTCCATTGCAATGCTACTTAACTACCACTAGGGGCAGTCAAGTAGCATATTCAGAGCGACGGAAGTGAAGTTACTTTCACTTCCGAAGCTCAGACCGGCAGAGGGCTTAGCCATATTGACGGAGCAGCATGCTCCTTCAATATGGCTCCCCACGATCGCTCCGTGGGGCGATCGTGGGTGCCCCAAAATAGAAATTTTGGTGCTGGCTATTGCCTCGACATCAAGGCAATAGACCAGCACCGTTAAAGCGGTTTTGTCCTTTGTCGCGGAGGTGTTAACCTAACAAGACCAGTCTCGTCCGTTATGTTGGGGGAATACTGAGCGGGGCTGAGAGCGATTATAGCGCGTTTGAGAGACTTTGTGCTGACCTGGACCTGAGGAGGAATCTTGTGGAACCTACAAGGGGCAAGAGACGTTATAGCTCTGGGAGTCCCGTACAGTATATGTGAAAACCTATCTCAAGCAGCTGGTAAACGTTGTAAATAACCCCGACCTCTATATTATAAGAAAACATCATTATTAAGGTGACCTTGGAAATCTGAGCAAACACCATATACTTTCTTAAGTTACACAGCGCTTTCTTGCCTGGATCACAGCTGATCAACTGGAGATGGTGACTGATAGTATCTGCGCTTGCCTTTAGGAAGTCAGCTACGTGATCTGTTGGGGGGCAGTGTTCTCTCTGCTGCCTCATCTATTGGTCTAATGAGAAAATCTGCTTGGTTGACAGTGACGCTTTAATGTCCTGTCCTCAAACACTCTTGGACATATGAAGTGCATGAGAGGTGATAGGGACACTCCTGTAAGGAGACAACATCACAGAAGCTTGAATCCCCCAGATAACCCATGCTTAAGTAAGGTATGCTAAAGACTGTTAAGGTAAGTACTACAAAGCCTAAAACATTTTTTTTAAAGGTGAGGTGGATTATTTTTCGGGAGGCTGGAATGGTCCATTAGATGTCTTACCTGCTCCAAAAAAATAAGCTATTTTCTCAAACTTGTTTAAGGAACTCTCAAAATAACTTTAGTTCACTTTTATTACCAAAATATAGTATATATTTTCTGTGATATTTTAATATTTATTTTTAAAGACATTCCTGAGATGGTGATCTTTTTTTAAATGCTTTATAAGGGATAATAAAAAAGAAGTACCATATGGTTGGTATCATTATTTTGCATTTTATTCATAGTAATAATCCAAAAAAGTTAAGTTTATATGAATACATGTTTTATTTGAAGTTTTATTTATCTAAAGGCAGTCCATTTTTCAGCTCATAACTGCAATATGTGATATGACAAGATATATGATACACTTTCAAAGAAACCTATATAAAGTCTAACAATTCTAACATCTTGCCATGATAATGCAGCCCTCAGCCTTCTGATGCCAGCTGTATGAATGTGGTAATTTAAAAGATAACCCAGTTTGTTAAAATACCAACACTTCATGGTATCTCGGTTAGATGCATCTTGGATAAACTGGAGTCCATAACCATAGAAACATAGAAACATAGAATGTGTCGGCAGATAAGAACCATTCGGTCCATCTAGTCTGCCCAATTTTTTTTTTGAGTACTTTTATTAGTCCCCCGTTCCCGGTCTTATAGCTAGGATAGCCTTGTGTCTATCCCACGCATGCTTAAAATCCTTGACTGTGTTTACCTCTACCACTTCTGCTGGCAGGCTATTCCATATATCCACTACCCTCTCAGTAAAGTAATACTTCCTGATATTACTTTTAAATCGTTGCCCCTCTAATTTAAGACTATGTCCTCTAGTTGTGGTAGTTTTTCTTCTTTTAAATATACTCTCTTCCTTTACTATGATAGAACCAAGTTCTATCATAAAAGAACGAGTAACTCCATTTTTTATTTATTTCTACCGCTGACCATTTTAGCATTGCCCCATCTTCCACGGTTATTTGTCCTGTTTGTATCTAGAGTGTTATCAGTAACAATGTAATGTATTGTTTTTATGTAAACAGTACCATTAAATTCTTTAGCCCTCCATCCATGTACAACAAAGTGACATGGAATACGTGCCAAAATATATAAAGAAACCATTACAACTGCAACATAAGACTTAGGTCTATTCACTAAAAGGTGAGTTGCAGTGAGATGCACATTTAATCTCAGCAGATCGTCTATACGTTGTAGAGGGACAATCCTGGTTAATTTTTAATAGTGGGCGAAACTAACCAGGTTTGTACCTGCACAATATATAGTTACAATGGTTCACCTTTTAGTGAATAGATTCCTGTGTGTTTAACTAGAATGAATATATTGTTATAGCTCATTTTTAAGTATGTCCTAGAAACCTTTGTTTACCCTTCCATGTTCTAGACCATTGATGTCCAGCAGACCATGGGTCAAAAGGTTTTTTTGTGCAGTCCCTATCATGGCTAACAAGACCATAGCATATATTGTATTGAAAACCAGAAGGGGATGGATGAGCAATCCACCAATAGTCTCAAGCTAAGTACAAAGTCAGACAGGCACCTGCTGCCAGAGGGAGAACACAGACATGTCCTAGAAACCTTTGTTTACCCTTCCATGTTCTAGACCATTGATGTCCAGCAGACCATGGGTCAAAAGGTTTTTTTGTGCAGTCCCTATCATGGCTAACAAGACCATAGCATATATTGTATTGAAAACCAGAAGGGGATGGATGAGCAATCCACCAATAGTCTCAAGCTAAGTACAAAGTCAGACAGGCACCTGCTGCCAGAGGGAGAACACAGACACAGAGGCTGTGTGAATACAGAAAAAAAGAGAAAGGTTCTCAAGCACACAGTGCAGTCTAACAGATATAATATACAAGAGGGATAAATAATGGCAAAAGGATTGTCTACAAATCCGTGGATACGTGTATCAGTGAAACAGTAAATCAAAGAAAATGAAAAAGTAAGAAAACCTTTGATTTAATAAAATGAGTGTAGTGTGCAGGACAAATACCGCATACCCAGGCAATAGAAAACACTGTGAATAAAATATATCAAAACATATGTGAATATGAATACATACTTGGAAACATGTATGAATATGTGAAAAAAAAAAACACACTTGAAGGGAAACAAAAATTATCCAACCAAGGAATAAATATCACTGTGTATCCAATCTTTGCCGGACGGGCAAACGGGTAATCTGAAAACCAGATATAAACAGATCTGGTGCAGTGTATCAAGGGGATATATATAAATAAAAATCTACTGTATTACCTCACCAAATTAATAATATCTGACCCTCACGACCTATGGTTCTGTTATGTGACCCTCCACTTTAGAAAAGGTTGGTCTATGCAGTTTTAGACTTTTCTTTCTGCTTTGTGTTTTTGTGGTCATTTGTTAGAAGAGCTTCTTTAGTTATATAATGTGTTGCTGTGGTGTCCAGGGAGACCTATCTGCTTTGGATGTTGTAAATCTTCAATTGTCCTACAAACATGACGTACAAACATAAAGGACCAACAAGCAGTACAAACAAGAAGTACATACAAAAGGTACAAACCAGAAGTACAAACAAAAAGTACCAACAAGTACTACAAGTAAGTGTTGAACACTCCAATTATTTGTTACTTATATAACGGTACTTTTATCTATTCTGCAGTACCACTTAGCAGAAACATAAATAATATTTTGATTGACTGCTTGGTGTCGTAAGCCAATAAGGCGGCAGCTAGAATTCAAATCATGGTTACTGACCACAAAATTCACAAATGGGAATAAGCTAATGGCAACCCCCTGTCTGTTATAAAAGGAGTCTTACCTAAGCAATAAAAGTAAAAAAACAAACAAAAAAATGAAATAGACAAATTCCTTAACTTTTACATATTTAAACGCACTGGCCTAAATAGGTTCTATTATATGAGCTGTACTTTGAAGTTTGCCCATCCCTACCCTATGGCAAACAATTGGCATGATGCTATAAAGAGATTAAACATATGATACTGCAAAATTCAAACTCTGTTAGATATAAAAGCTTTCTTCCAGCTACGTACTATTTTATAGCATTAATCATGTTGTAAGACAGGGCATTTTTTAATGAATTTCATGTTGTACAAGGCTACACTGTGGTTAAAAATAGGTTTCATATGTCTACTAAGGCAAATTGCACTTTAATTGCTCCCTTAAATTAAAACAGATGTTGGCGTCTTTAGATGTAACTCCATTCTTTTATGTGGAAATTGAGTGACAGGATGTTAGCACGATAATATGCTGTATAGGCTGGATTCACATACACATATATATTCATGTATAGGTGGGATTGAAATATATGTTCCATTCATGTTCTGTTCTGTTATATGTAGATTTACATTACTTCAATAACAGTTTTTTCACTTGTGGATTTACTTTCATATATTATATTGATAGACATTTGATGTGAAATATACATGTTTGATCACTCTTGTTAGTCTTACAGATAACACTTACAAATGGAATTGCGTAGACAGAGTGCACTTCTATTCACAGAAATTCACCCTATTACGTAGACATTCTAAAGTTTCACATCAAAACCCTCTATCATGTTATAGATCATGAGTAGTGTTGAGCGAACCCGAACCGCACTGTTCGGGTTCGTACCGAACATTACGGTTTTTGGACCCCGAACACGGATATTCCACTGTATGTTCGTGTTGGAGTTCGGGGTTCGGCGATTACATTGTATGTATTGCTATTGGCTTTCTATAAACCGAAATAGAGTCCCCATTGATAAGAATTTCTTATGAATGGGGACTCTATTTCGGTTTATAGAAAGCAAATAGCATTACATGTATTCCATAAACCGAAAGTCTATAAACCGAAAGACATTCGGTTTATAGACTTTCGGTTTATGGAATACATGTAATGCTATTGGCTTTCTATAAACCGAAATAGAGTCCCCATTCATAAGAATAGGTCAATTGACCTATTCGTATGAATGGGGACACTCACCCACATTTTACTTCATTTTGCAGCCCTCTAGCCCTTTCCAGGACTTTTTTAGAGGATTTAAGTGGGCAAAAGTTTGTGTCCCCATTGACTTCAATGGGGTTCGGGTTCAAGTTCGGGGTCAAGTTCGAGCACGGACCCGGACATTTTTTCGAAGTTCGGCCGAACATGCCGAACCCAAACATCCAGGTGTCCGCTCAACTCTAATCATGAGTTTCTCCACCACAATACATGTACACAGCTTGGACCCCTGGTTTTTACAAAGCGTCTATATTTTATATGAGTCAAAGAGATCCAGTGGATCTACTAGTGGATCAGGTACATTAATGAGAGGACTGTTCATATCCTATTAAACTTGTAGTTGATTTTTGCCAGCACAAAACACCTTATTTGGTTCCTCCCTCCAGACGTTAAAAGCAGTTTTAGAAATCTATAACTAAGAGTCACGTGCATCAATGGAACTCAACTTACTTAGGTCAAAGAGGTTGCTAAATGTCATTCCCTTATTTGAGTCTCTGTGATGTCAGTTTAAGACTTTACTCTGTGGACCTGTGATGTCAGAAAGTGGGGTGAAGTAGGTGCTCAAGTTGCGTTTCTATAATAAAGACACTGAACAAAAGTTGATCAGTGAGGAAAAAAATTTCATTTAATGGTCCAAAAAAAAATACAGTGAGGTTACATAAAAATGGAACACAGAGAAATAGCACCAAAAAGTGTCACTATCACTGTGTGCAACAATGTATACAACTAACTCCTGACAAATATTGTAAGAGCTTGCACTGTACACGCAGGTCATGTACTACTGGGGTCCTCTGGCGCTGGCAGGACAGAGTCAGGAGTTATATAAAAAAAAAAAAATGAAATCGCCATCAAACATAATAAATGGCTGTTGCACTTTGTTTCCGCCTTCCTGACACTTTCATGTGTGGGACATTCTATACGTAATCTCCAGTGTTCGGTTAACTATTCCTTTATAGTGTGGCAGGACCAGAGAGCTCTTGAGTAGTGGTTGGTAAGAACCATCTGCAGGTCATTTTCTACTTTCAACAGGAGAATGTGTTATTTTCTATTTCACTGGGAAAATGAGTCATTTACATATCAAGTCGCAATGTGATGTAATATATAGGCGACATTTCACAAGGTGATGTAATATATAGGCGACACATTTCACAATGTGATGGAATATATAGGCGACATTTCACAAGGCGATGTAATATATAGGCGACACATTTCACAAGGTGATGGAATATATAGGCGACATTTCACAAGGTGATGGAATATATAGGCGACACATTTCACAATGTGATGGAATATATAGGCGACACATTTCACAATGTGATGGGATATATAGGCGACAAATTTCACAATGTGATGGAATATATAGGCGACACATTTCAGACACATTTTCTAATATATAGTTTTGCTTGCCATTTTGCGAACAAAATGGATAGATATTTTTAAACAGTTTGCATCCTCTACGTCCATAATTCTGATTTCTGCATCAGTTGTAAAGCTGTAAATTAAACATGCTTAATGCATATTGGGCAGCAGAGTCCAGAAATATACAGACATTATTTATCAACGTTAAAATCATTCAGCAGTTTTTAACACAATATGAATGTTTGTTATCTCTAATATTTAAAGTTTTTATTTTTTTAATATAATTTAAACATAAATAGCCTACAACATCATACTAACAAAGACTTAAAAGGCACCAACAACAAAACGGTAGCCTCTTACTAATAAAGTTCCCAACGACATCTGGACTTTTACTGTATGAATCTTTCACTTAAAAATGTTTGTTTCAATTCAGTTTTCTGCTCTTCATCCAGCATGACTAGAGGTGAGACATAACCTTATGTTTTAATACATAAATACATAGGTTTTTAATACCTTGTGACTGCACATTATTGCTTCTAATGTAAGTGACACCAGATGGATACATTTGAATCTGGAAATTTAGGGGGTAAATACAGGGGATCATGTATAAAAGTGGTGCATATGCAGATACTGCCAAATAATGGCACTATCGGCGTGTGTGCCTACGTATAAAGCAGACATCCAACAAATTAGTCCACTCTGCTTCTGCCGGTCACGTACTTTTTGATTGTGCAGGCACACATTGCACTGGCGCATCGAATGAATTAAAAGAAAACAGGCTTTGTAAAGCACCTGGTTAGTGTCGGATACCGTATGTCCCTCTACCGCTCTGAAAAGTGTTGGGATTTCTAAAAAGGCTCTATCACCATAATACATAACAAACGCTGATTGAGCCTTTTTGATGCCCCCCCAACACTTGTCATTGCACAAGATTTGATACATGATGCCCATGATGTTTGTGTGCACAGTGATTTCAGATCAAACAAACCAAATTACAGAAGTCTGACTGAAAGTCAATATATACAAGTATATGTCATCCAAAAACAGAATGTGTTATGAAGGTCAAGTGATTCTCAGGAAATAGGTAGATTTAGGTAGACTAATGAAATGAGAATTTACATAGACATGTTTCACAGCCATTATTGGTGCTGGGCTGTTATAGATTAATAATTGCACTTTTTTGTGTGCATCAAGATGTTACAGGTGAAGTAACAGAAACATGGACATAAATTACCCTTTATCTTTCTCTTATTAAGATGAACAGGGATCTTAATGCCTATTTGTCAGTATTGAAAAATGGATATACTTCCAAATATATTATAACAGAAAAAGACTTTGCTCTAGCTGATCAAAGGATTGATACCAATTAACTGGGACTCGGAGAAGCTGCCATACACAGCTGAGCAGCAGATACGGGGATATATATATATAATGTATAAGTAACACACATAACTAGTACCTCTCTCTTTTTTCAATGTATGAAGCCAACTCCCAACAAAAGTCACGAGTTTGTGCTACCTGCGCTGGCCTTGAAACTCCTGGGTTGCTTCCATTTTGAAAATATAAAAATGTGTGCCTGAAATGGTGCTGACACTCTCTGCCACTGCATTGGTGGTGGAAGCGGAATTTCACAAGAAAAAAGTGTGCAGAAAAATATTGCAGTTATACATAAAATCATAAGACTTTTTTAAAACCTTTGTTGACACTTTTACTGAGTCGAGTTTTATACGTCCCCTATGAATTCTACAACCTACCATAAACATACCATACCATAAACAGCACCACAACACAGAAAGGCTGTGTTACACACTGCACGACAATATGGTGCAGCATGGAAGTATTACTTTACTGAGAGGGTAGTGGATGTATGGAATAGCCTTCCAGCGGAAGTGGTAGAGGTAAACACAGTCAAAGATTTTAAGCATGCGTGGGATAGGCACAAGGCTATCTTAGATATAAGATAGGGAACTGGGGACTAATAAAAGTATTTAGACAATTGGGCAGACTAGATGGACCGAATGGTTCTTATCTGACAACACATTCTATGGTGCAGCATGGAAGTATTACTTTACTGATAGGGTAGTGGATGTATGGAATAGCCTTTCAGTGAAAGTGGTAGAGGTAAACACAGTCAAGGAGTTTAAGC
Source organism: Pelodytes ibericus (assembly GCA_036172795.1). Classification (NCBI taxonomy): domain Eukaryota; kingdom Metazoa; phylum Chordata; class Amphibia; order Anura; family Pelodytidae; genus Pelodytes; species Pelodytes ibericus. Next base: position 43,359,594 of record CM069857.1, read on the forward strand.
ATGCGTGGTATAGGCACAAGGCTATCCTAAATATAAGATAGGGCCAGGGACTAATAAAAGTATTTAGAAAATTGGGCAGACTAGATGGACCAAATGGTTCTTGTCTGCTGACACATTCTATGTTTCTATAATATATTCTGAACATTATAGCCGTCTACCTAAACATTGCTTAAACTGTGAATATAGAGAATAAAAAAATAATGGCAAATGAGCCACACATTGTGTTTGCAAAATTGCATAAAATAAGAGAAAAATCTGTTTTTGTATGTGCACATGGCGTCTCCTGCTTATGACATCACCTGTGGCTGCTTATGACATCACCTGTGGCTGCTTATGACATCACCTGTGGCTTGAAGCAAAAATAAGCCATTTTTAATAGGAAATGTGTAATTTGGATATCACGCCACAAAGTAAAACATAGATGTCGTTTATTTTGTTCACTGCATGCTGTTTTGCTAACACAATGTATAGATCATTAGTCGTCTCTGCATTCACAGTATACGAAATGTTTTGGTGACAGAGTCCCTTTAAGGCTAAATAACAATAAAGTCACGAACATGAATAGGTAATATAACTACTAATATTTCTCCCTTAGATATATAATAAAACATATTGCTCAACAATGGCTGTAGAAGTAATAAGCAGGAAATCAGATAGCTCTATAATCTTTCCTATATCGTGGGTTCTCTGTAAAGTGCAAGTCATTGTAAATGGTTTAGTCTGCACATTATCATTAAGCAATAGCATGCTACATAAAATGTTATACCCAGCTCTACTTTATGTGAAATCCACGAAGTACAATATTTCTAATGAGCCCCGACTGTCTTTCCTTCGTACAGATGGTGTCTGGTAATGTGTGGGATGCTGCAGATGTACAAGTCTGGAATGTTTACTGTCCCAGATGTTGAAAGACGATTGCAGTATTTGTGCTGTTAAATCCACTCTCAGGTTTCACTTGTCACGTCTTGCAATGTCATCCACAAGACAGATTAAAAGGTCAAAAATGAGCTATATATCCTGTTGGCTGCAAATGCATAAATTAGGAGAAATGTGTGTTTTAAATGTGTCTGTGGTGCCGCCTGTTAATGCACATTACACATTGAAAGTAGTCAATTTGCATATCAAGCCAGAGGTGATGTGATACACAATAGACGTCACAGGCACATTTACAACACGTTTTTCTCTTTATACAGTTCCTTGCAATTCTCCTAATACGCTGTACAGATGTTTTTATTCTTTACATTCACTGTACAGGTTGAGTATCCTTTATCCAAAAATCAGTTATCCAAAAATATATTTTTTTTGGGGGGGGACGGACCTGTCCGAATGCAAGCGTACAATAGTTTATTCAGTGTCCAGACCCCTTAAGCTGTGATATAGCCTTTCCTTGCATGCTCTGATTCCCCCACACCCACAAAGGGTAATACAATGGCACGTGTGCAGGCCTGACACACCAACCGCAGGTTCCCAACAATGCCTCATGTAACAGTTACATCAAAGCGATTTATTTGCTCTATACAGTATTTGCATTGATACTACTGTATTTCATGAGTGCTGAGAGGCTTTAATATATCTTATTGGTGAAAATATAAAATATACAATCATGGACATCTCGGCTCTCGGCTGCCTGATGCTGAATTTAGGATTATGAACTCATTACGCATATGCACAGAAATACGGAGGGTAGTTGGACATGATCTCATTACACATCGCTTCTCTTCTGATGGGTGTATTATATTATTACTCCAGACTTAGTACTGGAAATGTATGATTAATCAAAAATTTGGAAATCAAGCAGTTAGTGTTTCAAATCAGACCCACCCTGTTTTATCCATATTTAATATATATCAGGAGGGCAGCTTACACCCAATTATCTCTAATCTCTCTCAATGGGGTGAAGCTGCACAACAGTCAGTAACACTTTCTATCCTATTATCTTTACCTTAGCGGCCAGCCTTGTGTGTCTATCTCTGATGATATCAGGTGGGCTGATGAAGGAGAACCAAGGGAAACTAGATAGTTTTTTTGGCAAATAGTCCTAATTCATTTCTAATTGTAACCGAAATGCTGACTACAACTCCCATCATGCTCAAACGTGCCAAAAGTTAGCCCTCCCTATATCAACGTTGAAAGTAGTTATATTAGTAGAGAAGATAGAATTCAAACATTGAATATTCTATCCAATAGTGAAATTTATCAGATCATCAGAGGGTGGAAGAAATGATTAGAAATCCTATTCTTGGAGCCCCTGTTAAATGAAAAGTAATGGCATGAAATAAAATACACATTATATTATTGTTGTTTAAAATTTCCCATTACACTACGAAGCTTGCAGGAAAGTAAAGATTCTTACCTTCATACTGCCATCTTCATAATCAAATCCTTGCAGAAGATGTAAGGAAAATACAAATAAATTTGCCACAATCCATGCTCGTCCCATATTGACAATTGGTATTCCTGGTAATTATGCACTGGATAATGTACAGCTACAGATGCCTATTTTAATGTACATGGTGATTAAATATTGTAAAGTAAGACTTCACAAAGCCATACATTAATTCCAATGAATCCTGAGAGCCAGTAATGGCTTAGTTGGGTGATCTATGGAGATGTCCAGTCCTTTTCTTTCTTTTGAAGCGGAGTGTAAGAGGTCTACATGCGGCTTATAGACTGTGAAGCAAAATGAATAACATACGTGACTGGACCTGCAGTGTCTCTTCCAGATGTGAGTGTCTCGGATTAGGATTTGCATTCAATGTTATAGCAACTCTATTTCTGTTGATACGGGAGAAATCAATAATTTTAACAGGGAAAAGCAGTAATCCACGTCTGTATTGAAACTTTCTTTGCAACCTCTTCAAGAAAGCATGTGTCTTAAATCTGATACAGACCTTGGCAGAAAAGCCAGACAAACTTTGGCTCCTCTCCCATTCCGGTCCCTTTGCAGATCACAACAACCAATAGAGTTGAAGTATTTGAGTAACGAAGTACTGCTGATTTTTATTATATCAAAGAGGGGTACTTAAAACAGATTTATAAAATAATTCCCACTAATGCTATTCGTGTGTGCATAGAAATATCCATAGACCTATATAGAAGTTTAATACTGCATCCAATCATGTGAAGGGTCTATACTTTTTCTACATGCTCTTTATTGCCTGAGATATTTGGTACAAGTCCTATCGTGGGATATAAAAGTAACAGAGATTTACGGGGCATTTTATAGCCTACGTTCCATTTCATAGTTATAAATCGTGATAGAGCCAGATTTCTAACCAAATAAGGCTGCTTGAGAGTACGAGTTGTGTGACTTTCATATGCAAAACATCCAACTCTTTTCGTTATCCGCACACAGGGAAGAGGGATCAGACACCATATTCAGTGGTATATTTGGGGTTTGTGCTCCCCTAGGCAGACTAAATTCAGCCACCCTTTCCACTTATATTGCAGAACCAGGACATACCTCAGCACACCAGGCCACTCCCATGTTGCACATTACATGCCTGATTATCCCAGGATATATCCCATCACCCACATTACACACCCATTAAATGTCCCATCACACGCCCCATCACACACCCATTAAATGTCCCATCACACACATTACACACCCATTAAATGTCCCATCACATGCCCCATCACCCACATTACACACCCATTAAATGTCCCTTCACCCACATTACACACCCATTAAATGTCCCATCACACACCCATTAAATGTCCCATCACCCACATTAAATGTCCCATCACATGCCCCATCACCCACATTACACACCCATTAAATATCCCATCACACACCCATTAAATGTCCCATCACACACATTACACACCCATTAAATGTCCCATCACATGCCCCGTCACCCACATTACACACCCATTAAATGTCCCATCACACGCCCCATCACCCACATTACACACCCATTAAATGTCCCATCACACGCCCCATCACCCCCATTACACACCCATTAAATGTCCCATCACCCACATTGGACTTACCCCAGCTCCCTGGTGTTTAGTGGGTGGCAGCATGGTGTCATGTCCCCATGCTGCCTCTCGTGTTCCCCGTGTGCTCTGAAGCCAAGAGTGCAGAAGGCAGCTCCTCTGCCGGCAAGCTTTATTTTTAGATGCCCCCCCCCCCTCCAGGCAGACAAGCAAAGTGCCACCCTAGAATGTCCATACTGACTGCACTCAGCTCAAAAGAAAAAAAAGGCAATCTTAGTGGCCGGGTACTGCCGACATAAAAATCCATAGTAGTCCATAGAAAATAGACAAGTCAAGACAACCTGCCATGTTCTGGTGCGAAACTTTTCCTATTGTATGTAACCACTACAAATACAATGAAATGATTTTACTATATAAGACCCAAGAGTGCAGCTGTTTTCTATGGACTATTATGTATATTATATGTGTGTATATGATGTATGGGATGGTACTAAAGGTGATATTTTGATCCAGGAAAATATATAAAAATATATCAATATAAACCCCACACATAGAGATGCTACCGTGTATGGCTAATGTATAGAGCATATCCTAGAATGGTACACACGTTTTCAACCATATACAAATTCTCTTTTTTTAACACCAATTTTATTGTGTATATATCCAGTTAGAATAGAACAGACTTTGAGAGTACAAAAGAAGTATTATGTTTGAGAGATTACACCATATGATTAAAAAAACTAAATGATTATGTTTTCATAATACAAAGCAGATTTTGAAACATTTTGCAAATATAGAATATAGAAATTGATATTTAGTTAATACTAAATAAAAGTAAAAAAAATTATAATAATGAAATAATCTTGTAATATAAAACTGACCTGTACTTTTGACTGTATCATTATCTACAAACTATATATTACCCTTTATGCAATGGCAATTAGCAAGTCAAAGGTAAATCTTTCCCTCCTACACAGGATTTCCCAACTATAGCAAAGAAATATTGAAAAAAGCAGTAGCACCAATTATAGAAGCTATAACAACTCATTGTTATAGATTCAGGGTGCAACGCGTTTCACAGGTAAGTTTGCAATAGTCAGATATGTGTTTTAGTCAGATATACCAGTTACTATATGAACAATTCATAATGGAGAAGTATCACAAGGACTGGGAATATATATGTTGCATGGCTTTCAGGGAGTGAAAACAGTGAATCCAATATATAACTGCTGACCATCTGAATTCCGATTAACAGCAGCATTTGCTGTGTGTTTGTGTGTGGCTTTATCCATTACTGTCTCTTGGTCCTCCTTTTTTTATGTGTGTGTATAATGTGTGTCTAGTCCCCCCCCCCCCAAGCGCAGATTTATTGTGACGAAAATCAGTCTCTCTTTTTTTCAGTATGTGTCTTTAGAGAGAAATCTTAACAGAACAGGGGGTATGTATGAGCCCTTGTAATGGCATATTGTATGTGGAGTTATGTAGCTAATTCCTGGAATCCTGGAAAGAGCCAGGAGCCACATAATCAATGAGTTTAGAAAGAAAGAAAGAAAAAAAAGTCCGTCATACTCCACCCACCCATATTTGGTGTCCTGAAGGGTTAACGCTATGTGTGCTGGAACATTTTACAGATATGTGTTGGAATTCGTTACACAGGTAGGAAAATCTTCAGTGAACTCTTCGAAGTGTAATTTAATTGAAGGGATCCATTGCTTTGACTTATAAAGGACAACTGTTTTTTCTTGCACCCAAGTCGAACAGAATGTTATAAAGTGCTTAACATTCATTTATAGAAGGTTTACATTGAAAGGTGAATTTTATCTCAGCGCATACAGACTGAGCTACACTTTTATTCTTCATTTGTTCCCAATCTTCGACTGCCACTTTTTAGCATTTTCAAATCCATTTTTGCCATGGTTGTAATCTTCAATGGTTTGTGTTATTTCCTCTCGTGTGTTCATTACAAATGGTCCTTGCAAAGAAAAGAAACAAAACAAACAAACACATATATAAACTAATTGTCAGCCATAAGGATACGTTCTCTATCATACACAGTCGGTAATCGTTGTAATGTATACGGACATTAAGCACTTTTTTTGCCTTACCCAAGATGCAGTCAAGAATTTTGTTTGCAAATAAAATAAAAAAACAAAATCTCTGGAAGCGCCAAAATAAAGATCACTTTTGGCGCAAGATATGGGTGTGAACTGAGATATCTGTTTAACCAGTACATGAACTGAGCTTATTACATTCTCTACAACTGACTTTCAAAGCCATAATACATGCCGAGTATGTGTGCGCACAGTGGTGATAGATTTTAATACATTACATCACCACTATTGGGATTTAAAGGGCTTTTAGTGCATGGATTTGTTATTTAATTTACACAATCCTAGAATTTCATAAAGCCTGGCTATGGCACTCTTAGCGATTCTGCTAGGTAATAAACTTATCTGTCTCCATATAATATGAGCTTGTACATAGCTATGCCTATCGTACCTCCTTATCGGAGCTGCTGGAACTCAAATACATCGATGTTCAACTCAATCTAGCGCATTACAAGAAAGGGGCATTTACCAGTTAGCATTGTAGACCAGGTAACATATAAGGGGCTCTTGGGAAGTGAGGAGAGATATAAATGCATTGACATTTAATACATTTGGGTGATAAAAGTGGCACATTTCCCGATTTATATTTTTAAATTTTTGTTGACCAAGTGTAATTGAAAAAAATACTTAAAGGACATTTGTTGCAAAAACTTAATTCATGTTGTTTATAATCTTGGGATCAGATATTCATGAATCTAACCCAAGGTGAATGAAGATCTCACCCACCATTCAAAGTAACATGCCCCCCGCCCTGATAGAGCTTTCGAGTACATTTTTTGCAACATTTGTCCTTTAGTTGGATTTTCAGATTGTTTTATTAAATCAGTTCTATTGCAAAGGTCTGGAAGCAATCTTTCCAATTAAAAGAAAGTTTGGGCATTTTTTCTGCCTACTGTTGTCCTTTAACAGTTATTTAAAGATGACTTTAGGTGATGTTTTCTGCTACAATTCTGTTGATAATTGGGACACATGCTGCTGACATTTTTGACACACATTGTGAGTATATAGGAATATATGTTTATTTCACATATATAGATCTGACATTTATCTATATACACACACACACACACCTATATATTCAGAGAACCTACATCAGTCAAAGTTTTCATTAAAAAAAAGACAACGCCTTATATATTTGTATGTAAGCGATTACATTCTGAACAGTGTCAAGAGTTCATGTTATTTCCCTGACAATATAAGTGGCTTTCTGTGTGAATGATGTTTTACAGAGCAAGGTAGACGCTCCACCTTTGCCTTAATGTATTTGTAGTCAGGATGCAGGAATATTAGCATGCCATTCATGGTGACTTTAAACATGCAGACCTGTCAGACAGCTGAACCCTACAATTAACCTCATACCAATTATCACATCTCAAGAGGTCAAGGAATTGTGACCTTTGCCATTTAACCACCTTTCAAGCATTACCATTAAAAAAGTTTTCTTGATCAAAAAGTGAATAATAGTATAATGATGAAAAATACAAATATTTTAGAACTACATAGACAACATATGTACCGAAGAATAGAAAAAGGGAATAATGGAAATGTATATACCACTATACGAGCTGCCATCAGAAACCCAAGATCCGTAACTGCCAAAACATTTAACCCTTCTCCCCCCTCACCGTCCCACCTATGTCAATCCAACATCAAGCCCCCTAACTTTCTCCCCCTCAATTTATTCCTTCAATTCGCACAATCATTACTGTAAATAACTCACCTCTCTATCAGACCGCACGGTCCTTCTTTCTTCAGATACATCTGTTTTTTGATACTATACAGTTGGATCTTATCTATATCCTGCCATATACTACCATTCTATCAGAATATGAATAAGACGTTTAACATTACTTACCATGTTGCACAACAGGCTCTCCTATTGGCTTGCCAGCAACTAAGACAAAGTGACTTAGTTCAGAATCCTACAAGTAATGCAAAGAAGAAAGACATCAGTATTTTAAAAAACAATATACGCTTTATGCCCCCTCCCCCCTACTAATACTGACCCCAAAAAGTATAACAATACAATTGGACTTTAACTGTGACACAATTAAATGGCAGGAATTATTACATCTCCAAACATGATATTGGAAATTTTAACTACTTCCTCCACTGTAGCTGTACATACTGTAAGACATTACAGGGGACAGCTGGCAACCTTTGATCCAGGGTAGAAAACCCCCCAAAAACATTTGTGGCCCATGGTGCAAATTCATCAGCCCACCCATTATGATCAGATACACCACAGATATAGAAAGACCGACAAGACACAGACAAAGCAGTGGTTAGGCCTGAATGAATTTGTAGCAAGTTTCCACTGACTCTTCTCTACCTCAGATGCCAAAATGCAGATGGAGAGAAAGGCTGTGAAAGTAAAGACAGGGAGGTACTCTCGCACAAATGTTTGTCTTTGGGATGTGCGTGGAATGCCAAACTAAGGAGCAAACCTGCCCTTGGTGCTTTCTATCCCAACCTTTTGATCCCAGCCAAAGTCCCATCTGCGGATGATTGCTGCATAGCCTACATATGAGGGCATGAAATGAAAAATACTACACCTCCAGCCTACTAAGTCAGGTTAGTGAGCAGCCCAGGGGCTATTGGCCCATGCCCCCCTTGCCCTCTGTATGTAATGTCAGTAACCACAAAAATATACATTGCCCAAAAGCACAGACATTAAGAATTGTATTTATTTTGGGATCAAAGCATGGTTTTGTTATTTTTGTTGATGGTCACACCTTAACCTGCAGATATTTTAAGAACTTGTGTGTATTGCTTTTCGCAGGCTTAATATATATTGCCTTATGTTTGTGTTTACTGTCCATATCTAGCCACTCCATTAGGAACAGCTAAGGGCCAGAGGAGAGAAGGAAAATTACAGCTAAACATAAACACTGCAGAAGTGTAAAACAACCTGTGACCTGAGCAGTGCAACATAAAACAAAAAAAGACAGTCCGTCCTTAAGGGGTTTTAATACAATATTGAAATAAGTGAGAATGATAACTTGAAAGGTAAGGCTTGTGTGCAGTTAGTAAAAACAAAGCCTGTTTTATGTCTGACATCAGAGCATTTTGACAGGAATGATTGTTTCATCTTTTTCCAGTATGTGAAGTTAAGCCTTATCAAAGTTAAGACAAACAATGGATCTGCAGGTGCCAAGACTCATGATGATAGCATAAACATTTCAGAGTAGAGTAAACTGGGCATTTGCAAGTATTTTTATTATTAAAGGTAGTCACATTGATCAAAATAATTTTCTTTTATTAAAATAAAGCAATATTATAGAAATGTATAGTAAATAAAATAATATTTAACTTGTAAGGCTCAACTGGCCCTAATGCAAACATGTTTGCACTCGACTCTGCCTTGGACAATGACAGTTGACATTCTTTCATGGATGGTTGTTATCATATTAGCATCTTTCCTGCCCTTCAATTTTAATGTCAACAACTCAGCTTTGTGCAGAGCTTTGCATTCTCCTTTTTTAAAAAAACTGGCCTGGGATATGGGAAAATGTGAGTTTTTTTCCCTGCAGGCCTCTGTCTCAAATTGGTAGAGCATCTGAAACAAGGGGACACTGCTATAAAAAATGTCCAGATAAAGGTGATAACCCTTACTGAACAAGGGAAGCATTAACCCCTTGCTGACATAGGACGAACTAGGTCAGTCTTATCTGGCAAAGCGTTGCGGACATTGGACTAACCTACTCCGTCCTGCAGTTAGATGAGCAGTGTTACCGTTCAAATGGTAATGGTTTAAAATAACTTCTGTCGCTCTGGTGCTATTTCTAGATTGCCCCTTGCCCCTAGAGGCAGTCCGAATTAGCTACAAATCTAGGTTTACGGTTAGAATTAAATTAGGATTAGCATAAGGGTTAGAATTAAAATCAAATTAGAATAAATTAAGAGTTAGCATAAGGGTTAGAGTTGGGGTTAAATTTAGGGTTTGGGTCAAAAGGTCACTAGGTGAAAAAAAACAAAAAACAAAAAACACTTTCGGTTATTGCCCTGTAACTCGCAAAAAACTGCAGAAAAACAGGGAAACAAGCATATTTCAAAACTTGGGACAAAATGTAGAAACTATTTAGCTGGGGACTTATTTTAATGATTGTATTTATTTAAATTGTTTTTTAGGTAAAAGTTATTATATTTTATGATTTTTTGTAGTAAATTATAATGGTATCTAACAAAAGCCCTTCTTATGGTGATAAAAACAATATAGAATTTGTGTGGATACTGTATGTTAGAAAGAAGAAAATTACAGCTAAACACAAACACCCCAGAAATGTCAAAACAGCCCGTCTCACCAATGGAAAGACAAGGTCAAAAGGTAATGTCACTACAGGAGGGTCCAAGTGACAATCTTTTCTCTCAGAGACTCTGAAGGCATAGGTATAACCTCTCTGTCTCGCACAAAGCTTATAGAACTTTATCCGATATTAAGCTCGCTTTGTGGGAATGTATTGCTTGAATCCTTATCACCTTTTATACTTCATGAGTGACTCATCTACTGAAATGTGTTGTTTGGGGGTGCAGACTTCAGCAAATGTTTTTGCAGATGAGCTATCAGGAGGCGTATTTTATAAAGAATGTCAAGAAGGTATTTGCCACCTCCGAACCAATCATGCGCTGCATAATTCATCCACACACTGCCTAACTAGCTACCTATCTAACTGACCTACAGACTACATTACTAACATTTTTATTATAACTTACTACCTATCTATGACAAAAAGAACAGTAAGTCGGGTAGCAGTATACTAAAAGGTATTCTTTATGTATATTTTTCTAATCTACCGTATTTGCTCGATTATAAGACGACCCCCCAAACTTTGGATATTCCATTAGGAAAAAAACTAAAAGCCTGAATATAAGACTACACTATAGGAAAAATGTTCAACTTGTATATATTCACATGTAAATTGCTTTTTTTAATAAAAAATTATGATATCAAAAAATGTATTTCTTGTTTTTATTTCTTTTTATGTGACAATGCTGCCTCTCTCTTTCCCTTGCCCCCATTTTTCTCTCTCTCTCTCTCTCCTCCCCTTAGTGTTGTCTCTCTCCCCCCTCACTCCCCTTGTCTGTTTCTGCACCCCCCTTGTCTCTGTCTCTTCAAACCCCCTCCCTCCCCTTGTCTCCGTCTCTACCAACCCCCTCCCTCCCCTTGTCTCTACCAACCCCCTCCCTCCCCTTGTCTCTTCCCCCCTCCCTCCCCTTGTCTCTTCCCCCCCCTCCCTCCCCTTGTCTCTTCTTCCCTCCCTCCCCTTGTTGCTCTCCCCCGCCTCTGTCCCCGTCCCCCATGTCTTTCTACCCCCACCCCCCTCACCTTTTTATTGGTCCCTGGTGGCGAGTGGGGGCAGCCGGGGGATGTCTGCACGATACGTGCAGACATCCTCCATGCTGCCCGATTCTCCCTGGTGGCTAGTGGGGCAGCAGAGGATGTCTGCGCGATGAGCACAGATCTCCCCTGCTGCTGCCCGGCATGACCGCCGGGACTTTTATAACAAAGCCGGAAGTACCCGGCTTCTTCATAGAAGTCCCGGCGGTCATGCCGGGCAGCAGCAGGGGGAGTCTGCGCTCATCGCGCAGACATCCCCTGCTGTTAGAGAGGGGGAACCAGTCTTATAGTCTGACCTCAATTTGAGGTCAGATTATAAGACAACCTCGATTATAAGATTTTTCAGAGTCTTATAATCGAGCAAATACGGTATATACCTACATAACCTACCTACAGACTAACTTACCAACAAATTACTAAACACATAATTTAGATGTTTTTCAATTACTTACTTTTTAAGTTATTTTGAACTTTTTAGAACCAACCTAACCCGACACCTAAACTAAAACAAACTAAAACCAAGTAAAATTAACTAATGCCGGCAGTAAAATCTATCTATAGCGTAAAGACTTTCAAGATAATGCTTGGTAATATCACCTTGTTTTCAAAGTGCGCTTGATCACCATCTTCCAGCACCGCTGTGTGGTGAGCCTCAATCTTTTGCTGGGCGTCCGGTGGTCCTATACAGAAGATCCAAATTTGACATTAAAAAGTATAAGTTTCATGCACTTATCAGCTACATGCAAAAAACAATGAACTTTACTTAAAATACTATGAGTACTGCTTGCTTCAAAATAAATGGCAGACTTCACAAAATAATTATCTGTCATACATGCTTTTATTGAAAAATCAGCGGTGAAATTAAAACTTACTGGTTAAATGTACATGTGATATACATGCATATTGCAGATATTATGGCTTATAGGAATGATATAAAGTAAAATGAATCTATGCACGCATCAAAGGGACACTGTTTCTGAACATTATCTGTACAATTAATGTAGCACATAAATAATCTATTGATGGTGTTAGTAGAATTGCAAGCAGAAACACGGATTAAGATTAGGGAAAAGGTGTTTTCAATGTGTCTGTTGGATCTTCAGTTTGTAACATCACAGTGTAGCTCCACACGCAAATGACACACTCCCCATTGGAGTAGTGTATTAGTAGTGTGTATGAATATAAAGCGATGCGGTAGGAGATTCCACAGACATATTTAAAACACAATGAGGGGGATTTATAAACCAGGCACTCAACAATTTGTAAACCAAAAGGTGGGGAGAGGGTGGCAATGTCTTCCTTCACCAGACTCTGTTTGGCCACTAGTTGCAAGGCACATTGCTTTGTCAATATGGTATTTAAAATGAAAAAGAGGTATCAGTGGTAAGAGGCATAAGAGTCACATGCAGCTTACTAACACCGGTATGTGAGTGGAGTTCGTACTGTCTATTAACTATAAAAGACGCTCATGGCTATGTAAGATAATGGCTGTTTTAACATTTCTGCAGTGTTTGTGTTTAGATGTGAATTTTCTCATTTAAATGTACCCACTCATAATATACTGGTTTTATCGCCATAAAAAAAGGCCTTTCTTAATATTATTTTCATTGTTTCACAGTTTTCTATAAAAAAAAAAATCACAATACGATGAAAACATTAAAAAAAAACCCACCTTTTCTAACTTTTGCCTGAAAAATCTTTTACACAATTACAGACAGTAAAAAGGTCTAAACAGTTTCTAATATTTGTCCTGAGTTTAAAAATATTTCATGTTTTCTTTGCAAGTTATAGGACAATAACTGAAAGTATTTTTTTGTTTCCTAACCATATTCTCCTACAGTGACCTTTTAACCCCAACCCTAAATCTAATCCTAACCCTAGCACTAGGGATAATTTAGATCTAGGGTTAGTTTGTGCTTGTTTGTTTGCCTGCAATGTTACAGACTTCGTCTAGAGGCAGTCTATCAAAATAAACATTTGGTGCCTGCTATCACTTTGTGGAGTGATTGCAGTGCCCTGAGAGGGACACATTTTGGTGTTGCATAGCAACACCTGTAAGCATAGGCAGCAACCACTGATCGCTGCCTATGCATGATCACCCCAATACCAGGTAGGTCCATTGTCACTAAGTGTTGTTTTCTTGGTATGTCCAATGTCACCAAGGGGTTAATAGAACTGAAACTAATCCAGTAGAAACATCTACAATTCACCACACTAACAAGTTATGACCTAAGCATGAATTATTTTATAAAGTGGTTTATCAGAAAGAACAGAGACATTTAGATTTCTCTTTGTTTGTAAATATGTCATGGGAATCACTGAATTATGATACAGAACATACTTACCAACATAAACAAAGCCTGTGATTGTATAGATGAACGCAGTCCAGTCTGAGAGAAAGAACACAAGATGAAAGTGTTAATCAATTATTATATTCTTAGTAAGTGGTAATCTTCAAGTCTGGATGGAGAAGGATTAGTCTACAATGTTAAAGAGGCATTTACATTTTTTAAACTAAAATGCTTACTCTATTACTTAACTTTTATTCTGGTCTAATGTGCTGGAGCAAACCACTTAAAATAAAAATCTTCGGTATGTGCTGTACTCTAATACTACCGACAAATTGGGCCTGTCTCACGGTCTGCTTGCTCTGTCATACTTCAGTGTCATCCTTCTTATTTGTTTAGGTAGGCAATCGCATAGACATTTTTTAAGCCTTAAGTGGTCAGCACTGTAGTGGCAGAACAAGACTGCCAGGGGATCTGTTGTGGGGTGATTTCTCGTTCGCCTAACAGCTCCTTTCCCCTATTAAAGGGACACCAGCACTTACATAAGATGTAACTAGATAACCTGGTCATTTAAAACAAACACATATAAAAATCATATGCCACTGTTTTTATTTTATTTGATTGAATTAATTACAAATAAAAGGAAAAATAAAATTAGGTGTTTATCTCCTGGCTCCATTTTGTGAATTTGTCCCATGATGCAATATCATACAAAATCTTCCAGCCAGTCTCACTTTTCACCTGTGGTTAAAGCCTGCATGATGTTGTCATAAGATACTCCCCTGCTCTCTTACTGGCTCCTCTGTATGATAGTGGGCAGGACGAGGTAGCTGTGTACAACTTTTTTTTACCTGCCTTCCAACACAAAGCGAGGAGATTGACCTGATCATTCAGAATCATAACTCCGCCCCCTTGCGATGTAATAGTTCCATTACCCTCCAATTCAATGAAAGTCTATGATCAGAATTCTAACTTATAGACTGCATTCTGTGTCCCCAGCCCCAAAGTGAGAAATTTGTGCTGTAAAGCCACTACGTGGTGGCACCTAAAAACACTATCTTTCACAAAATGGCTGCAACCAGTCATACTTGTTTAGTTACATATTGAATTAAATACAGTCACATAAGAAAAACAAAAGACATATCTGAAATCAACAATACAAAATAAAAAAAATAAAACGTTTTCATTTTTTAGTGGGAGTGTCCCTTTAAGTATGGTTTAGTGGGCTTTATGGGAGTGCCAAAGGTGGTTTCAGATAACTGTATACTGTTGTGGATTAGATTTCTCCTGATGCTCAGCCAGCTGTTGTGGATTACACTTCCCATGCTGCTCAGCCACCAAAACACTCAGACAGAGTCATGAGTGATGCAATCCACTGCTGCTGGTTTACCAATCCCATGATGTTCAGTCAACATTTGGCTCTATCTGGAACAAGCTGCAGGAAAAGGCATGGTGCAATAAAGCACTGTAAAAGGTAAGTAACATTATATGCAAGTTGTGGATGGGTTATCTATTCCCCATTAGTCATTTAGCACTGAGCAATGCCAATTTCAGCCTCTTGCTAGATAAAGGGTCATTTGATATTTATTGATTGCTGAGAATCAAGAGCATTGTTTTTAAATAGGGGGATGTACTACACATTATTATTATGTCTGCAAGATCCGTAAGAGTGCGTGATTGAGAAATGAATGCATTTTGTGTTACCCAATTTAAATGTCTGACAATACCCACACTTTTTTGTTTTTACCATAACATTAATACATCTATGCTAATAGTTATTACAGAACATTCTTGAACAAACAAAAGTAGCCTGATTCACTGCAACTAAAAAGTACATTTATAATAAGGCAATTGCTATTGACATCCTCTTCCTGGTAAATACTATTAATACATGTCTGTGTGGGGCTCTTAGTATTATGGAATGCATCGCATTAGGGTCATAGTACACTGTGCACTGAGACATACAAAAATCATTCGCTCAGCACATTGGGGGTTATGTATAAAGATGGCGCACAAGCCGATAGCGCCAAATAGTGCTACCTGCGTGAGCACCTACATAAAATGCAGGCTTCCTACAAATGTCGTGAGTCTGCGCCTGCTGAGCCACAAAAGCACTTACGGGTTATGCAGGCGCTCAGTGCGCCGTCGAAGCCAATGTAAAAAATAACCCATCAGCTTAAAAGTGCCTGAGTATTGTTGGAGAACCTCACTCCCGCACTGCAAAGTATTATAACAAACGGCGATTGTGCCTTTTTATAAAACTCCCAACACTTTGCAGTGGGGGAGGTTTTTTTTTTTTGTACATACCCCATGTGTTGTTCTACAGCTTCTATTATTACTGTTCATTTTGTTCTAAAATTATTAAGTACTAAGAACATGTCAAAGATAAGGGAATATATTCTACCATTTGTCCATGTCACACTTTATTGGCATCCATAGCATATTTAATAATGCACAGTACAATTCTCAAGTTACATATCTCCTAACTGTTCGTATTTAGAAGGCACAGTCCCTATTTTGCACCCAAATCCCTCTTTCCTCCTCAATGGTCTCTCTTTTCTGGGAGCTCAGAATTTTTGGTATGTATAACTTTAACACAATAAAGTCAGTTTAAACTGCAGTGAATCTGTTTGTATAATAATGTGTGTAAACAAAATAGTTTATTCTTATTCTAAACGACTAATCAAATTACAGGAATAGTCGCCTATTAACCATTCTGGTAAAGACCCACCCATAGCCACACCTTCAGTCACTCCCATAAAAATAACAGTAATGTTGGGAGGTAGTTTGTTACACCACTGTAACCAAATGGCTCATATGATTGATGTATTGTATTAAAGGAATTGCATACAAATGTATGAATAGAACAATTTGTTTTAATGTGTGTCCTGTTTATATCTATATACCTCATTGTGGCTTGATATGCAAATTAAATCTTTTCAATGGGATATATTTAAATTATATATCAAGGCACAACAAGATGATGTCATAAACCGCAGACTCCAGACACATTTATAACATAGGTTTTCCCAATATAGGCATTTGGATGCAATTCTGCTAACACACTGTATAGATCATTCTCTATGTTCACATTGCAGACAATATCGAGGAGTCCCTTTAAGTATGAATATTCAGTGGTCTCAGTGGTGGATGGAGAGGGTCTGGCTGTCAGCAGATATATTAAGCCACCAATAATTCAAGATTTATCATGTTGTGTTCATGTTATGAAATCTATCTGCACATATTGTACTAAATTGGATAAATGTTGATGATAAAACAAGATCTGTTTGGCATGGAAAATCCAGAGAAGGGTTGAGCTGCAAATCCCTAGCCAAATAAGCATTCAAGCAGAGTCAACAAGCTAATTTACTGTTCTGTGGATAAGATCCGTCATAAAGACATTACCCAATCATCAAGCAAGTATGAGAGCATCTGTGTCAGACAGCAGGTGGAACCAAAGCCGAAATCTGTCCAGCTGTTTGGCATGTCATTGCTTCCTATCCGGGCTGACATGCAATACCCCCTGGCACATGGAAAGCCGAACACACTAACAAGACTTCCAGATAAAATATATATGCGTTTGGATTATTTTTAAATGAATTAAATTTGCTGATTGAAGAATTTAGGCTTCAAAATGTCAGAAAAATGTATAATATGGAAATATTTATGGATCCCTATGTATATCAAGAGTAGAGTATCCACCTGGCCGGTAAAAAATTAGCTTGAGGCCAATGTTGAGTCTACCAACATTGAGAGACCACATGGCCGGTAATATTTCGAAGAAAAGATGGCAATCCTGCTCAGGAATGAACTTGCAGTGTAGAGAACAGATCACATAGAGTAAAACATTAATTAATAAAGTACCAAATAATTCATTTTCTTGAATCTCTTCACACTATTTGTAGTCTCCATTATAACAGCAACACAGTCTAATCCACTATGGCTTACCTTTGGGCACTGGTTGTGTGAATTTGGCCCCCTTTTCCAATTTGAAGTCAAGGTATAGTGTTGGAGTTCGTGTATAAACTTTTGACTACAATTAAATGGTTAAAGAAAAATTGTATTAAAAGGTTGAAGCATCGCTAGAGGAAATATGATGCAATAATATGTTTTGCCTCTTTCATTAAAACAAGGAGCACAAAATAAAAACATTCAATGAATCATAGCTAATATATGGAAACAGAAATACAGCAGACCCAACATCAGTTTCTACTTATCTGGCATATTATAAAATCACATTTAATTTGGCCCTGGCTTCAGGGAAGGAATTTCAAAGAGCAAAAAAGGTAAGTAGTTTGTTTATACGTATTAATTGCAGGCAAACAGTGGACTAATGAAGATAACTTTAAAGCAGGCTACATAACTGCTCAGTGGATTTATTAAACTAGCTTCACTATAAGTGTTCGCCCACGATTTCGAGTCTTGCTCCTCCATGGTTCGGTGTATTTTGTTTTGAAAGCATTTGTCACGTATTCGGCCATGGTGGCCATATTGAGAGGTTATTCGGGGTCACATCGGGGCATATTGTGTAGCGCGAGATTCTGCTTCCGAAGTGACCCAAATAAGTCTGAACGTCAAGCCAATTAACTTAGAAATCTTACAAGTGCTGTGAAGTTGATGAGTCATTGTTCTACATCCCCAGTGATAATCTCCTTTTGTCCATTCCCAATGCCATCTGCATCCAGGTAAGTCATGTTGATATTTATAAAAATAATTTCTTACCAATTATTACCGATGCAGTATCACAACAGTAAATTAGATTTCTATCTTGAAGACCTTATGTTATAGGTTTAACCCAGGGCTCCACAAACCCCGGGCGCCAGGAAATTAAGCCTGGCGCCCGGGTGCCGGTACCCTCATGTTCGTTTCTTTAGGGTTTTTTTGCAGCGCGGGGATGGGGGGGGGAGAGTCTGTGCGTATTGCACAAACAGCAAGCTCCGCCCCCTCGCGCAACACGTGTGTGAGTGCTGGGTGTCGTCACTTCACAACCCAGCACTCAGCTGAAAGAGCAATGAGGATCGGCTGCAGCACGAATGTTCCCCCTCCCTGCAATGAGGTAAGGCAGCAGGGAGGGGGAACATTCGTGCTGCAGCCGATCCTCATTGCTCTTTCGGCTGAGTGCTGTGTTGTCAAGTGACGACACCCGGCACTCACAAGTTAAGAAAGGGGAAAAAAAAAAACCTTGTGTATGTGTAAGGTGTATATGTGTATGTGTGAGGTGTGTATGTGTGAGGTGTGTATATGTGAAGTGGGGGGGTGTATATGTGAAGTGGGGGGGTGTATATGTGAAGTGGGGGGGTGTATATGTGAAGTGGGGGGTGCATATGTGACGTGGGTTGGTGTGTGTGTATGTGTGAAGTGGGTTGGTGTGTGTGTGTGTGTGTTTATGAATTGCGTGTATGTTTGCGTGATGGTCTGGCTCCTAAAAGTTTTTGCTGGCTCCTAGAATCGAATTACATTTGTCAAGCCCTGGTTTAACCCCTTAGTGACCGAGTGCTATACTGCATGTGATGTGCCTTGAAGACCAGAATTTCCCTATTTTTGTGATACGTTTACTGAACTATGAATTTCTTTCTTTGTGTTCAGTCCACCCACACAAATTATATATCATTTTTTAAAGGACGCATAGGGCTTTCATTTGATACTATTAATTTCATCATATGATATAATTTACTATTAACAAAATATAAAAAATGATGAAAATATGATATAAAAAACACTTCTTCTAACTTTGACATAATTTTTTATTTTTTTAAACAATTACAAATGAAAAAAGACCCCGTCTATATATTTCTACTATTTGTCCTGAGTTTAGAAATACCAATGTTTCCATGTTTGCCTATGTTTTATTTCAACTAATAGGGCAATAAACAATATTAGTGTTTTTTTGTTTTCTAACCATTTTAGTAGATCAAGGGTTAGCTTTTTCCATTTATTTAATTTATTTTTCTATTTCTAACTGTAATACTGTCTAACTGCCTCTAGGGGGCAGTGAAGTAGCGGTCTCTGAGCGACGGAAGAGATTTTTTTTCTCTCTCTTCCATCGCTCTCCTCTGGGCACGCTGTATTGGAGGAGCATGCTCCTCCAATACAGCACCGGTGATTGTGGTGCCCACAAGGTGTTGCATGATGCCTCTATCGAGGCATCATTGCAACACTTTACACACATAGGCAGTGATCAGCTTTCACTGCCTATGTGTGTTAATCCATATACGATCACATTCACGGTGATCGTATGCTCGTGGGGGTCGAGGGGGGGCTGAAAGCAATCGCAGAGGCAGCCTCTGAGAGTAGCTTCAGGCATGTAGCGTTGCACATGTAAACGGAGGACGTATATATATGTCCTCTGGTCCTCAAGGGGTTAAAAGGCTCTAAGGGGTACATGGACAAAAGGAGGTTATGACATCACTGTTGATGTAGAACAATGTGTTGTCTAATTCGATTTAAATGCTATGCCAACACAGGACAATTAGGCCATGGAGCATGATGGAGCAGTACACTAAAAGGCCATTTAACACAAGATCTGATATTATATTTATTAGGAGCCACACATTCACAAAACAGAGTGCAGAAAGAACAGTCACCTTGATTCCCATGGACTCTCCAGAAATAACAGCAACAGTCACACCATCCTTCGACGGCTTTGGGATTTCACTGTTTTTCAGTTCTTGGTATTGAGGTGGAATCATTTTTTCTGAACTTCTCAGGTTAACCCAGAGTTGCAATCCATGAGCTGGTTCATCTGTGCATGGCATTTCTGCGTGAACTATTCCTCGACCAGCTGTCATCCACTGAAAGATATGATGAAATGGTAAGCAACCTGCAAACAGCTGGCTTTAGGTGAATTGTGTGTGCCACTACCCCACCATCACCCCAGGGTCCCTTTGTCCTCTCCTTCGGCATACACACCCCCCCCCCCCCAAGCACACATCTCCTAAACATCAAAGAAATATAGATACAAGCAAATTTTTGTAACACAAAAATTAGGAATAACACATGGATAAAGGAAGCAAAACCACTATAGCAGATGTAGATAAACTGCATAACACATACAAACCCTCTAGAATTCATGTACAAATCAAATAAAAAAATGGAAACACTGCTTAAGAGATAAAAACCCAAGTGGCACACACCAAAGAACAGCCCTGGGCCTCCAGATTGCACACACTGGACTTGCTCCAGCACCCAAAGGACTTGCCCAGCACCCAGTCCAAAACCACAAAGATGGGCAGCTTTATATCTCTTCTCACCTAGGGCTCCCCCCAGACTGCCTCTCGTGCAGACACGCTACCTGCACTCTCAGTGTCCGAGTGCTGTGAGGTCTGATTTCTGCGAGAGGCTGCTTGCCTGTCCCCGCAGAGAGAGGACTGGTGAAGGGAGATCTTTTGATCTCCCCAGCCAGCGCCTCAGTCAGAGCCGCAGAGGAGGCACCCTCTGGGTGTTGAGCCATGTGAGGTCTCTCTCTATACAGAAAAATCGGGTATTTTCGATACACAATGCATGCCTACACAACCTGTAAATGTAAGCTAGAAAAGGTAAAGCAAACTACTATGGCTAGTGAGAAAAACAGTGCTAATCTAAAGGTTGCAAAAGTATAATAAAATATTTTATTGACACTGATAGAATCCTACTTATATCCAACCTGTGGCTCTTTTTACTCTTTAAAAAAAAGATGTGTCTTCATTTAGGATATACAGAAACTGGCAATGACAGCAAGGACTAGGCAGGACTATAGACGGGCCTTTTAAAACTGTACTCTGTATTCATACAATATTTACCGTTATTAATGCTGGGGGTTATTGATCAGGGGACAATCTTCTAAAAGTGATTTAATCATCCATGGACCGACAAAATGTTCTACTAACTTATTTACTTTGCCCCACAGTTGATCTTTATAAATAATAATCATTATTAATATGAGGAAAGGGCATCTGTCCAATTAGCACTTTCATAGATGTGGTTGGAGTCTGTGTGAAAAACAAACACACCATTGATAGGACCAGCCTGCATGATTGGAATAATCTAACTGATCATCTTCAATATAAAAGATGTACAACAGCAAATGTTTTTTTTTTACTCATTTGTTACCTGCAAATCTCCAGGGTCCAATCTGCCAACATGCCCACAAAAGTCCTCATGTGCCATTGATCCACCTTCCAATAAGTAGGACACCTTGAACACAAATGTTTACTTAAAATGATTACTAGATCACACTATCAATTCAGCAAACAAAACGGTACCAACAAGGTTAAAACGGACACAGTGGCTCGAAAAAAAGCATATTAAAGCATTTTTACAACTTTATTTCATAATATAGAAAAAACGGACCCATGAAAATGTGTAATAAAAATTCTAAAAGGGTAAAGCCAAGCAATTTTTCTAGTTGTGTAGAATATTCTGACAATACAAAAATATTAAAACAGAATTGCTCAATCGGGTCTGCTTTTGTAGAATCAGCTATATTCCCAACAGGGTCGTATCCTGCTCCTGACTGGTAGCTGTGAGCTGAATTGGCAACATACGTATGCAAAATAAATCCGAAAGGCTGATGAGAACAGCAAATTCAGCAATTCGCAACACTCACTCCCACTGTTGCCAATTAGACCAGCACAAAAAGTATCCGAAAACAACTGTGAGAGTGAGTGACACTGATGCAGAATACGCTGCTGCCGTCAGCCTCTCGGATACATTTTGTGTTATTTCCGGGGGTTTGTTTGCCATCTGTGCGGAACACACAAAACCCAGAAATATAGCGCACACACATGGAGGATACGCGCCTGATTCACAATGTTTTTGAATGGATGAACTGATCAAGATAAGAGCTTCACTTAAATGCTTACAATTCTTTCAATGACCTACGGTATATTGGTGGTAACCAGCAGATAAGCTCCCTAGCTACTACCAATAATTACCTGGTATTTTCACAAATTGCTTAGGGATCATAACAAGATAGAAAATTACTTTTTTTTGAACCTTGGATTTGGAGATTAAGAATGAAACGTTAAACAAATGTAAAACCACAATATAAAGAAACATAAAAGGTGTAATACCTGGTGTTGAGCAGGTATGCGATTACCACGATTCAGTGTGTATACCCTTCGAGATCTCGCATGAAATCACGATGACTGTGCTAGCTACGCGTGTATGCATAGAGCACAAGAAACTGGCTTTATATCTTACTTATCCGAAGAGAACAAGTCCATAACATGGCCTTCTCTGTAAAAGATTTGCATCTTTTTAGCAGTTTGGATGACTTTTTAGTCTGGTTTAGACAGAAAAACTAATTAAAAGGAACAACAGCTGTGTGTGGTCTAATTGGCCAGTGAATAAACATAACTCTCTTGACATACTTCTGGGCCCATTATGGCCTCAGAAAAAAGCACATTGTGCATAGCACACTAACATCTATCATCTGTCTAAGACCACATAACTACCATGACTGGACATAAAACTGGGAATTGTTTCCATCCTCTGAGGCAATAAATCAGAGTGCAAGCACACTCAAATTCATTAACTTGTTTATTTTGAGGTTAATTTGCCATACAAAAGGCTTACCCTAATGATTACTTTCTATCTTGGTTTAATGTGCTGGAAAAAATACTTCCCTATAAATCTTCAACATATTCTGTGCTCCCCCTCTTATACTACAGAACTAGTATCTTGTGGCTGTCTCACCAACTGCCTGCTCCCTCCTACTACAGTGTCATACTTTCTAGTTGTTCAAATAAGGGTACACTTTTACTCCTGCTTTACAGTCATAGTTCCTAACTGTTCACATTAGCATTCATATTCCCAAATACTTTCCACCCTCCCATCTTACATGACTGACACACAGACACACCACTAAGAGTGAGGAAAAGAGTAAAGGTTTTCATACACAGTGAAGCAAATCCCTGCATGGTCAACTCTTGAAGTTGATCTACCGCTGGCAAGTTTCTTTTTTTTTTTTTTTTTTTTAAAGGCCTATGGGTGGCTAGGCCTATTTTAAGGTACTGACCTGGAGCTGCTTTAATCCGGCCCCGTGTACCACGTTTGTACCTAGCACACTATATAGTGCAGCATAGCTGTATATGTCTGTCTGGTTCACTATATAGATGGGAGTTTACGTTTACATTTCTCTGGCTCCTGAATTTGTCTATATGGCTTCTAAAGTCTAGAAATATTTGTTAAGCCCTGCCTTTTTTGGTCCTTGGCCTTATCTTATGTTCAGACTCCTGCTTATCCCCTTTATGTCTAAACTCTTTCACTGTATGATCCCTCCAATAGAAGTGGTAGAGGTTATTGCAGGGACTCTTGACGTTTTTGTGAACAAAATGCATAGATCATTTTCAATCCTCTCTTATTCTTTATAGTCAAAGTAAAAAAAAAAAAAAAATGTTTAGGTGATATAATCCCTTTAAGTGGGGGGGGAGGGGGGGTCAGATTGAAAACTTTGGGGGTGCATTATCCAATAAAATAGAAAACAAATACCAAGAAATGAATTTTTCTCATCATCATTTTTATTAAATATGAAATAACAGCTTACATGTGAATTAATTGTTCCTAGTAAAACTTACTTCCTATATGGTAGTCTTATTTACTAGTAGGGCTTTCTTAAGATACTATTATTTTCATCATATCGTAATAATTTACTATAAAAAAAACACAAAATCATAAAATATTACTGTGAATTTGTGTGTGTGTGTATATATATATATATATATATATATATATATATATAATAATTAATCCAACACAAGTGCATCTTTTTCAAAGATCAACAACCAACTCTCAGAGGGTGCCATGTCGCTCAATTTGTAGAAACCAAAAAAAAAAAAAAATACATATTTATAGAGCTAATGATAATTTGGGTAGGTAAAAAAACTCGCTTAATTCTCAACATTCACATTAAAACAATCAAAAATCTATCCATTCCGTTAGTAGAATTGCATTCAAATGCATAAATTGAGAGAAAAAGGGTTTTAAATAGGTCTGTGATGTCTTTATATGACATCACTTGTGTCAAATGAACTATTTTCTGATGGGAAATGTGTCATTCGCATCATTCAAACAGCAGAAACAGAAAAAGGAGTTAAATCCCTGCACTATTTTTTTTTTGTTTGTTATTGTTCTTTATTTCATTACAATACAATTTAAATGTATCTTGGAAAACAGCGACCTCTAGTGACGTCATTGCTAACTGCTAGCTGAAACGCTGTTGTATTTGTGCAAGTGAGAAGTAAATATGGCAGAGTTAAATAATGAACTTCAAACATCACATTACATTACAAAACCAGAAAACATATGTTTGCAATGGAAATTATCATTTGGCCACAGATCCATTAATAAGGACTTGCAGGAACATGATTCATACATAGAATTATGGAGATTGCTTTACCATTTGAAAAGTTCAAAACAATTTAATTTAGAGGTTTCAAGAGATTTCAAGTCCCAGATGATGCAAGCACCAAAACGTCAAGAATTGTTCCTGGCCACCAATCACAAGGTGATCGGTAGCCCGGAACACTATGGCAGAGACCCGATCAGGGTCTTAATAGACCCTGTGGGTCCCTGAAAAAAAATTGCTAGACCTCTGGACGTTACGTGTGACGTCACGGAGGCGTGCTCGAACCCGTAAGTTTAATGAAATGTAGCCAGTGCTTGTTTTTGAGTGGCCTCATCTGAAAGGTGGGATCCCGCTGCAAGTGCCTGCAGCGGGATTCAAGCACAGCTCATTGCGGGGAGGCACGATGAGCTGTTTAACACAGGACATACTATGCCGTCCTAACGCCTTTTAGGCACTTAAAATCAGGACGGCATAGTACGTCCTAACGACGTGAAGGTGATAGAACATTGAGACAGGTGATACGATTGCTGGTGTGTACAAATAGTATGTCTGTCTAAGGTCTGGGGATGGAGAGCCTAGTTTTTGCCTATAATCAATAAAAGACATCTAGTTAGTTTATACGTAAAGCCAAGGGTCTATCACTGGGCTAGCAGTGAATGTTAGTCGGCAACCTGAGGAGTATGGATTCTTCCCAGAAAAGCATGCAGCCTGCTGGTCCGGGAGTAAAATTATATATACTATACTAAATACATGCCATTTTATTTTCATACTAGGACCGTACTACTATTTACTTATGGTTAATAATATGGTAATATGCAGTCTCTGAGCCGGCGCCAGCTCACGAGTAACCTCTCAGCCGGCGCAGACTCACGAGCAGCCTCTCAGCCGGCGCTTACCGCTACTTGTGTCTGCCTGACATCTGTTGGGCAAATACAGAGAGAGACCCTTATTTTTACAAATAATCAGTAAAAGGGGGCTCTCTTATGTAAAATTAAGGGTTTCTCACTGCCCCTAGCACAGAGACACAATGAGCAACCTGCCCGTTTTAATTCCCATAATACATTTTCCCATTTCCTTTTGGATTGTAAATAGTCTGCTTCAAACAAATGCTCTGGATTGTGAACAAAACAGCAAAACACAAAGAACATTTTTGCAAACAATGATCTATAAATTCTTACCGTTTCAAATCCTCTGTGAGGGTGGTCTGGAAAACCTCCTGGTCTGCCACCTTTAAATTCGTCAAACATCAAAAATGGATCCAGAGTTCTTAACTAAAAATGGAAAAATGATCAGTTAATGTTATTTGTTTTTTAAAAGGAATTACAAAAAAAAGGACACTGAAAGCTTCTTCTATAGAAGCCATATATATATTTTTTTTTAACTCCTTCACGACACAGGATGTACATGTACATTCTGTGTCAAAATGACCAGTAGGGTCAATCGAAGAGGCGGCACCAGACAACACTGAAGAACCCCCTTAGACAATAACATGATTGCTCCCAGAAGTGCTAAGTGTGCGCTACACCAGAAAGGCAGACGCTCTTGCCCCTGTTGTGGGCTGCAGTCAGCAACATTACACCTGAAAAAAAATAGACCAGCAGTTGGTTTATGGTTAGAATTAAGTTAGGGTTAGGCTGATCATCGGGGTTGGGGGTCAAAAGTATAATGGGATTGAGAGGCTTGTTTTTTTTTTTTTAAATTGTTTATTACTTCAGTGTTTTGTGTTTAAACTGTAATTTTCCTTTCACATTTACTATACCCACACAAATTATATATTGTTTTTTTTTTTTTGCTGGAAAAGGTGGATACCATTAAATAATTTTTTTAATAGTAAATTATATGATATGATACAAATAATGGTATCTTAATAAAATATTTGTCCTCAGTTTAGAAATATTCAATGTGTTATAACCATTTTTGTTTTTAAATTAGCCATAGCGACATTGTAACACTGATATTTTTCAGGAATCCATGATCGCCTCCAACCTGCACATATTTTTCAAAAGTAGACAGTTTAGGGTTTTCAACTTTGGGAATTTTGAGACTTTTTATTGCACCATTTTACCACAAATCTTTGCCAAAGTTTGCAGAGGTATAACATTTGAGGTGATATTTATTCCTACACGATTGCAATTCAGGCATAATTTTACTGAGTATCTAGAGGGTCACTGCTAAACAACACCCTAACGTGTGTTCAGCAACATCTCCCGAGTATAGTGATACCACCCATGCATAGGTTTGTCAGGTTGTTTGGGGGCTAAAAGGTGAAATTTAGGAGGTGCACATTTACATTTTTCAACTTGGAATTTTGACACCTGGTCATCCTGTGCCCATGTCCTATTTGGGACATCTTTGAAGCCGGCCAATTCAATTTACTCAAATCAAACCATATATTTTTGGAAAGTAGACAACCCAGGGTATTTAAAATGGTGGTATTTTAACACATTCCATGCACTAATTCTACCACCAGCTTGTGTCACAACTTGTGGTTTCCATCTTATATGTATCCCCCCCCCCCCCATTGTACTTCTGGTATGAATTTACAGATCCTTGGTTATGTCACTGACAAACAAAACCCCAATTCAGCAGCATCTCCTGAGTACAGGGATACCACCTGTACATGGGTTTGTGAAGTATATGATCACATTTGGGATGAGTGCATATCAGTTTTCTAATTTGGAATTTTGGCATGTCCTAATTGATTTTTTTTTTTTTTTTTTTTAAATAACCAATTGAAATTGCCCCATCAAAGCATCTATTATTTAACAGTAAGTAACCTAAAATAAAAAGTTGCAGAAAAGTAAAAGTCAAGTAAAATTTCCGCGGGTTTTCCTGCTTTTTTGGCATTAGAGGAATTCTAAAGGGAACATGTTTGGCTGCAAGTCGAGTGTTTTCTGGAGAAGCTGTGCTCTGCTGAAATAAGATGTATGAAATGACTTGCAGCTGGTAATCTAGAAAGCTGCATGTTCTGTGTTTCTAAGTGGGCCTTTTTGTAGAGTACAAAGGCAGTGGCTACCTGCATCATGTAGATGGAAACCTTTTTGTACCATGATTTGGTCTCTCACAGGTGGGTAGGGTGTTTGTTTTACCCTGTCACACAGGTTGGTTTTCAGATAACCCTGGCACAGACAGAGACTGGCACTGTAGAATTATTGGGTATTCGAAATATTGGGTATTCTAACTTGATAAAAGATATACATCCTTTTTGTCAGTGAATTTTACAGCCAGTAGCTCTTACAGACATAAACTATAGGTATCTTTATCTGTTTTGTACCAGCATCTGTACTTTGTAATATCCTGGATCTTGTTTCAATGCTTAGTGCATTTATAAGTTCTGTTCACAAATTACAATTTTCTTCTCCTAGTATCATTAAAATGCAAACATTGCTGAATCATTTCACACTGATCCCTTTTCCTCACCTGTGGAAAAAGTGCGGTTGAGCAAATTAGATTAGTTCCAGTAGGACTGGATACTGGGTTTTGTTTGCTATGGTCATGGCCATTGTCAATGCCCAAAACTTTTCAAATTGCTGCTGGTTTGTGGGCTGTCAGGTGTTTGGTCTTGCCTTGGAGCATGTTGGATTGGTGGCTGTGTTGTGCAGTGGATAGGTCAGTTTGGTACAGTGTGACAATAATCATTTGGAGTTACCCACTTAGTGACAGGATTGAGATTACGTTAAGCAGAATCACATGATCAAACACTAAGGGTGTCACTAAATTCTGCCACATCCCTGATCCTCAGATATTTCCTTCCCAATCTATTTTCAAGGTCTATTATCTTCTCTTCCAAGTTTTTAACCGCTACTTCGAGATTGACTTTTTCTTGAGTCTGTTACTGAAAATTGAAAACTTTCTATTTTGTCCTCCATAATTTTTACTTTTGTTCCCAAACCTGTTACCATATGTCTTCTTTTATACTTTTTCTTGTTTTTATCTCTGATTTGACATTCCTTTTTAGTGTGTGTCTCTCTCTCTCCAGTATTGATGTTTTAGTATCTCTCTCTCTCTCTCTCTAGCATTCCTTTTTTAGTGTCTCTCTCTCTCTCTCTAGCATTCCTTTTTTAGTGTCTCTCTCTAGCATTCCCTTTTTAGCGTCTTTCTCTCCAGCATTCCCTTTTTAGCGTCTTTCTCTCCAGCATTCCTTTTTAGTGTGTCTCTCTCTCTCCAGCATTCCCTTTTTAGTGTCTCTCTCTCTAGCATTTCCTTTTTAGTGTCTCTCTCTCTCCAGCATTCCCTTTTTAGTGTCTCTCTCTCTCTCTCCAGCATTCCCTTTTTAGTGTCTCTCTCTCTAGCATTCCCTTTTTAGTGTGTCTCTCTCTCTCCAGCATTCCCTTTTTAGTGTCTCTCTCTCTCTCTCTCCAGCATTCCCTTTTTAGCGTCTTTCTCTCCAGCATTCCTTTTTAGTGTGTCTCTCTCTCTCCAGCATTCCCTTTTTAGTGTCTCTCTCTCTAGCATTTCCTTTTTAGTGTCTCTCTCTCTCCAGCATTCCCTTTTTAGTGTCTCTCTCTCTCTCTCTCCAGCATTCCTTTTTAGTGTGTCTCTCTCTCTCCAGCATTCCCTTTTTAGTGTCTCTCTCTCTAGCATTCCCTTTTTAGTGTCTCTCTCTCTAGCATTCCCTTTTTAGTGTGTCTCTCTCTCTCCAGCATTCCCTTTTTAGTGTCTCTCTCTCTCTCTCCAGCATTCCCTTTTTAGTGTCGCTCTCTCCAGCATTCCCTTTTTAGTGTGTCTCTCTCTCTCCAGCATTCCCTTTTTAGTGTCTCTTTCTCTCTCTCTCTCTCCAGCATTCCCTTTTTAGTCTCTCTCCCCAGCATTCCCTTTTTAGTGTCGCTCTCTCCAGTATTCCCTTTTTAGTGTCGTCTCTCCAGTATTCCCTTTTTAGTGTCTCTCTCTCTCTCTCTCTCTCCAGCATTCCCTTTTTAGTGTCTCTCTCTCTCTCCAGCATTCCCTTTTTAGTGTCTGTCTCTACCGTTTTAGTGCTTGCCTGCAGCAGGGCTAAATGGGAAAAAAAATAATAAATAAATACTATTTGCCCAGCGCCTCAGAACGGCATGTCCCAGGCGTTGGGGCGATAGGAACCGCTACTGAATCAAGATGCTACTGCACATGCAAGGCACAAGAGGATCCATTTCATATGCATTGTTCAGCTTACAATTGCATCAAAAACAAAGGAAAATATAAATATGAGGGCTGGAGCAGAAAATGTCATGCATTTGTATACAGAAAAACTGTACAGTGTACAAAATGAAACACTACCAGATCCATCAATGTTAATTTGATACCCAAAGTGTCCATTTACACAGTCTCACTAATGCCAGATGTGTATAATGAGCCATAGCATGTATACAGCTAGGAAAAGCCTCCAGTACTTCAGCTTAAAAAGGAGACACTCAACACCAACCATCAAATACCAAATACATTTTCATTTTATACAATTGAAAAGAGAAATATTTTGCACACAAAATAAAATGGGGCAAATGTCACCACTGATAACATGCTGTGCTAGCAAGATAATACACATTATGGATTCATCCAGCATCCAGAAAGTGGAGGATCCACAAGGAGTAACGCGGCAACCAAGGCAGGGTATAATTACTGCCCCCTCCCCGTAACTGCCAACAGCTCCATGACTCAGCAAACACAGAAGAAGTCATGCCCCTGTATATACAAGTTTTTGCAGCTTGGCTGTCCTCATAGCTATTAGTATAAATGATATGTTAATATGGTGGTTTTGCGATGTACTCCCATTTTATTTTATACAATAACACAGCCAGTGATTTAATATATATACTTTTTTTAAATGTACTTCTTATTAAATGTATATGGACATGCTTTCAAATTAAAATGCTCTGATAAGGATATTTTGCAGCCTTGTTGAGCAACTAGGGTAATCAACTGTAATTGTGGTCTATATTAGAAATCATGTTCTTGCCAGTTTCCAGTAATTAAGGATTTAAATGTTTTTTTCAGACACACTGGCAGGGCTTTTTCCTTTTAGCCTTTTGTAACACATGGTTCTGATTTTAGGGTAGGGATTTTCTATTTAACAAGGGATCCAGTCTTGTGTGTTTACCTATGATTACAAACTATGTATGAAATGTATTAGATGCGTTGCTCTGTCTGGCTTGACATATCCCAGGAGTAAGAGCTCCCAAAGTCCCTACTACTGGATCTTAGTTGTTCTGACCTTTTTTGTATAGAATTCTATGGAGGTAGCATTTTACTGGCTCCTAAAAAAAAGTTGGCTTTTGCTCCTAAAGTCTACAAATATCTGTGAAGCTCTGGTTGGACTGATGACCCAGGTCATGAATAATGCATTTCTGTAAAATGTTACATTTATTGAACATTACTATCTGCAGTTGGCAAGTACAATGACATGGGTTTATTTTGCTTTTCTTGCTCACATATTTACAAAAGTGAGCAGCGCATACCACATGAGCAAGCGAGCAGAAACACTCATGGAAAGAGGAGATTGCCAACATCTCATTCAAACTGGCAAACATGAAGAGTAAACAATTCATGTTCAGACAAACTCTCGGGCAATGAGTCAACTGCATGCAAATCACTATTAAAAAAAAAAAAAAAAAATGATCCCAGTGTTTACAAAAAGCTTGAGGTTAAACCAGGACAGGAAGGAAGCTTAAATAAACTTGCGAGCGCAGTCCCACCCAACACACAGTCTATTGGAAAATAAACGGCTACACATTGCAGATCCTAATGAGAGTAAATTTGTACTGCGCAATAACATTCACATGCAATCTATAGAGATAGTTCTTTAGTATATGATAATAAATAAAAACAATATATATTTATATATCTGTATTTCATACAGCTTTACACTTAGAGATACATGGGTTCAATTGTATTGTTTTTTATTTGGGGCAAAATATTACATTTCAAGAACTCTAAATAGAAATCTAACTGGATTCTTAGTTGATTGTATTGATAAATATACTCCAGCTTCTTCTTGAAGTGTTATGGTGTACTCAGTTTAGATTACAATGTGTGTGTATAAAAATGAAATTAATTAAAAAAAATAAAAATCAGATTTTGTTCACTACGTCAAAAGGTAGTTAGTAGGAGCTAACCAGCTGATAAATCAGCATTTTGGAATCCATGGTCTGATCTGCTGTACAATAGTGGCCATAGCAGGTAAGTAATCAATCTACCAATTGTTTTAGCATAAGGAAAAAATCAGTGTATCTTCTCCAAGTGTATACATTTATCTCACAGATATTTTGGGAAGTACCACAGAATGTCTGTTTACCTAAAAGTCATTTGGATATTTTGTAAACAAAGAAATTCTTTATAGTCAGTCACAATGATGATACTGGGGTATGCCGAACATCTGCAGTGCCAAGGTTGGTCATCACTGGTCTATCAGACAAGGGCATAGCTAGAAACCACTGGGTCAAGTCGTGGGTCCTCCTTACTCCATCACACAACACCACCAGTGCCTTATATACTCCACATAAAATTTCCACAGTATATTAAACCTCCCATAGCTTAAAGTGGAACAGGTGCAGGTCTACCTTGGCCAGATATGAGGTTATTTCTTGTCCTTTAAGTTGTATTGGTGTCACACAATGCACAGCCAGGTGTCACAGAATGGTAGAGCTGCAAGCAGATCATCTGTAATGGAAAGAGTTCTATACCATCTTGATGCTGGATTTGTGCCAGTAAGGGGGCCTGCTGGCAGGTGGTCTACCAGATTGCCCACGAACCCTGGCATGGGGGGGCCTGGCCTCAACAGGGGCCCATTTGTTACACCAATGCCATCAGGGTTATTTTGTGTGCAAGCAAAGAAGAAGAAAAAAAAGGTGGTGTTGGGGGGACGGGACGGGGGGGACTGGGGGGGTGATAGAAACAATAGTGTTTTTCCCACATTTTCACAACAATTACTGGACATTTCTAATTGTTAACCAGTTTCTTTGTAACAATATAATAAATAAAGTAATTTTGTATTTTAATATCAGAAATATAACTTGTATAATGCGGAATATAAAATAAAAGACCCATGTACAGTAGACAAGCAAAGTATTGCAATCTGCCCCGGAGTGAATTTGTGATAACACACTTGGTGCCTGCAAAACATTAAACCCAGCTTACCTCTTGTCTGCCAATGCTCCTTCGTACCCGGGCACCAAGACCCTCAGATTGCTCCACACTGAGGACAGTTTTTACTACTTCCCTTGTGGACATCTTCACAGCTTCTCTTGCTCTGCAAAGCATGAAACTGTATTCAGAGAAGAATTTAAACAGGTACAAAATGATACATAAAAGGAACTACACAAGCATCCGCTTCCAGCATGCAATCTGTTCTCAAAGGCAAGCGTGCCAGGCAGGATATTTGAAGCTCTGTTTATTTTCCTAACCAAATGGAAAATTAACAAAATGTACAACTGCACAAATAACCTTGTAAGCTTGCCAGTGCTCGCTAGCCATTATATTTTCCAATAACACTGCAGTAAACGGAAACATAACAAAAGATTGAGGCAACAGATAGCTTTCTCTGCATGGTAAAACTAATCAGACATCTTAAGAAATAGGTTTTATTCACTGTTACAATCTGTGATATGCTGCAGATATTACTTACTCGTAGCCTTGCTTCTTGTAGGGAAAGCAGTGTTCAAATGAAAGTGCAGTGTCAGACTTCAAGCCTTATAACTAGTTCAACTGGCTCACCATCACCATGATTCAGCAGAAATGGAGCATACAATGAGTGTGCAAGCTAAAACAGTCTAGAAATAAAAGAACAAATCAGAACAGTTGGCAATGCTGATGATTCTTACTGTGATTCACATTGTTAGGGGTTACTGGCAATATGCTATATTTGCTTCATTTCAAAGAAGGGGGAGGGGACTTTTTTGGTGGTTTTCACAGTGAAAGTTGTTTGCAGTCCCTTTCTCCTGACAGACACCAATACAAGCATTTTATCTCATTAGCACGACTAGAATACACCTAGAACTGCATGTGATTGATAACGACTTAGATGGCTCTTCTGCTGTTGTGAATTAAGTTTTCCATAATACCGTACTCACCCACACATTTTGGAACCAAATGAATTGCTGAGCATCATGGGAAGTAGAGTGAACAGCTGCTGAAATGCTCTGTTCGAGAAAAACAACCATGATAAACTAACTCCATGGGCATGTCGCTTAGGCTAGTGTTAAATAGTACAGTAAAGCAGTGCTGGCTCAGCACTTAGTACGGTAGTTGTTGTGGACTAATGTTTTCCCACGATGCCCCCAAAACCCAAACAGGTGGCAGAGTATCATGGGGGGAATAGTACCAAGGGGTTAACTGTCACTGTGTGATCATCTAAATACTGACAGTAAACACAGGCTCAGGCCGCCCCCCGGAAGTGCAAGTAAGGGTTACTGAGTGCTTACGGGGTTATAATGTTCTCACCACTGGATTAGCAAACTAGGACGTACACCTTTGTGGAGCACATTTCCCAGGATCTGGAATCATTAATACAGCTGGAGAGCCCTTCTGTGGTCAGCCCTTCCAACCTCTTCTATATGTGTCTGTCTCTATTTCCAACGTTCATATTTGTTAAGCTAACTGTGGCAACGATGGAGATGCCATTTCCTCCCCTGTCAGACTGGCCACGCCTTGATTCTGATTGGCACGTCCACTCGTGACGTCATCGGCCTTGTCTCACGTGGATGCATAAAAACAAACACAAACCTCCAGAACACTCCCGAGTTGTTTGAAGCCGCGCCCTCTACATAGTAACTATGGTAACTTCCTGTGGGTGGGGTTACAGATGCAGCATTTGTTTGTGTGAACCACTAAACGGTTTTTTTTTAACCCCTTAGTGACAAGACATTTTCACCTTGACTTTCCCTTGGTGACAATGGCTGTTTTGACATTTCTGGGGTGTTTGTGTTTAGCTGCAATTTTCCTTCTTTCTCACATACTGTACCCACACCAATTATATGTTGTTTTTATCATCATAAGAAGGGCTTTCATTAGATACCATTATGTTCATCATATCTTATAATTTACTACAAAAAAAATCATAAAATAAAAATGATGAATTTTTTTTTTTTAAAACCACTTTTTCTAACTTTGACCTAAAATATAATTTACACAAATAAAATCATTAAAAAAGAACCCGTCTAAAAAGTTTCTAAATGTTGGGGCAAAACCCCAAAATAGTGTTTTTTTGTTTTTTTCCTATATTGACCTTTTGACCCCAACCCGAACCCTAAATTTAACCCTAACTCTAACCTTTATGCTATCCCTTAATATGTTTTAATTTAATTTTAACCCTTTCCCTTATGCTAAAAAATATTTAATTTTAACCCTATAAGCTAATCTAACTATATAACAAGTTTTTAGTTAATTAACCCCTTAAGGACAGAGCCTTTGAAACATTTTTGTCCTTTCTGGACAATGGCTATTTTAACATTTCTGTGCTGTTTGTGTTTAGCAGTAATTTTGTTCTTTGTCATTTGCTGTACCCACACATATTATATATTGTTTTTATCGGGACAAGAAGGGCTTTCTTTGGATGCCATCTTTTTGATAATATCTTATAATATTATTTAAAAAAAAAAAAAATATGGTAAAAAAAAAAAAAAAATACACAAATTTCCTGACTTTTATTTGAAACATCTTCTCCTCATCG
The DNA here is from genome assembly GCA_036172795.1 of Pelodytes ibericus. Lineage (NCBI taxonomy): Eukaryota > Metazoa > Chordata > Amphibia > Anura > Pelodytidae > Pelodytes > Pelodytes ibericus. The sequence continues at coordinate 43,395,232 of CM069857.1, forward strand.
ACAAAAGCGAACTACTATTTCTCCTGAGTACAGGGATACCACCCATGCATAGGTTTGTTGGGTTGTTTGGGGGCTAAAATGCCAAATTTGTGAGGTGCAGTTTTTTGTTTTCCAACTTGAAATTTTTACATGCAGTCAGCCTGCACCCATGTCCCATTTGGGACATATTTGAAGCCAGCTAGTGTATTTTACCCCATCAACCCATATATTTTTTAAAAGTAGACACCCTACGCTATTTCAAATGGTGGTATTTTAACACTTTCCATGCACTAATTCTACCACCAGCCTTTGTCAAAGTTTGTGGTAGTAATTTTTGTGGTTTTTTTTTTTCACAAATTGTATTTCAGACATAAATTCACAGATTTTGGTATGGGTCATTGCCAAACAATAACCCAATATGTGTTCAACAACATCTCCTGAGTACAGGGATACCACCCATGCATAGGTTTGTTGGGTTGTTTGGGGGCTAAAGGGCCACATTTTGAAGGTGCGCATTTTCAACTTGGAATTTTGACGTGTAGTCAGCCTGAGCCCATCTTTCATTTGGGACTTTTTTTTTTTTAAAGTAGGACAGTGTATTTTACCCAAAAAAGTATATATTTTGTAAAAGTAGACACCCTAGGCTATTTTAAATGGTGGTATTTTAACACTTTCCATGCATCAATTCTACCACCAGCCTTTGTCAATGTTTGTGGTAGTCATTTTATTGTGTATTTTTTCCCACATACATTGTACTTTAGACACAAATTCACATATTTCGGCATGTGTCACTGACAAACAATACCACAATATATGTTCACATCTCCCGAGCACAGGGATACCACCCATGCATAGCTTTGTCAGCTTTGTTGGGGGTTGAAAGGCTACATTTGAGAGGTGCGCTTTTTGATTTTCCAACTTGGAAATTTGACATGTAGAGCAAGGAAGGGGTTAATAGCTCTTAAAAAACAAAAACCGCTAAAAATGCACAGACAAGAAAAAATGTTCTGCTGTGCAGTGATCAGTGGCAGGGAAGGGGTTAATACACAGGCTACTCTATACTAAGGGTATGGCTTTTATAAAAGCCCTTGGGACTCACAATTTTTTTACATTTTATTTAATTTATTACAATTAAAAAAATATATTATACAGATCTGCCTCTTTCCCTCACTAAAACTCAAGTGAGGAGAGGGAGGCAGATCCATATGGGTCAGAACAATATTTACCAATACTGATCTAACCAGACGGTGACCAATGGTGATGCTCATCTGAGAAATCACCAAACCACCTTTGCCACTGATCGGCTGGTACTGATCGCTATACACGCGTTCAGATAGCTTCAAAAGGAATACACGGAATCCCCTAGTGGGTATAATTAACCCCTAGCAAGTGTGACAAAAAAATCCTTCTGCAACCAGATTGCTCCATATGCGCTGCTTAGGCAGTGACCATATGCACTGCTTAGGCAGTGACCATATGTGCTGCTTAGGAAGTGATATACGGCAAGGAAGGGGTTAATAGCTCTTTAAAGAGCCTTTGATATACTGTAATAAATCACAGTAAAAAAAATTAACCCCTAAAAAAATGCACAGACAGCAGAAAATGTGCTGCTGTGTAAGATCACTGCGTACACAGCGATCAATTGCAGGGAAGGGGTTAAATACTGGAAACGGCTTTTATAAAAGCCTTTGGGTCTCAATTTTATTAAATATATTATAATGAAAAACTTACATTATACAGCTCTGTCTGTCTCCCTCACTAAAACTCAAGTGAGAGGGAGGCAGATCTACACGGGTCAGATCAAATATTTACAAATATTGATCTAACCAGACGAATGGTGATGCTCATCTGAGCAAACGACAACCCGCCTTTGTCACTTATCAGCTGTTACTCATCGCTATACATGCGCTCAGACAGCTAAAAACGTAATCACCTAGCGGGTATAATTAACCCGTGACGGGTGTAATAAAAAAGTTTTTTAAAAAATTAAAAATGCTTCTGCAGCAAGATTGCTGCATTTGCGTCAGATTGCTGCTTAGGCAGTGATCTACAGCAAGCAAGGGGTTAATCTCTCTTAAAAGAGCTTTTTTTATACTGTAATGAATTACAGTAAAAAAAATTAACCCCTAAAAAATGCACAGACAGCAAAAAATGTGCTGCTGTGTATGATCACTGCGTACACAGCGATCAATGGCAGGGAAGGGGTTAAATGGCTTTTATAAAAGCCCTTGGTGTTTAAAATTTTATTAAATATTTTATTTTATTATTTTATTTTTTACATTATCTGATCTGTCTCTCTCCCTTACTAAAACTAGTAAGGTGAGGGAGGCAGATCAATACTTGTCAAAGGCAATATTTACTAATATTGCCTTTGACTGTATGATAACAGATCTGTTGTGCCGGCATCGATTGGCTCCCCCTAGAGCATCGGAAGTGAAATACATTCACTTCCGATGCTCTTGCCATTAGAAGGGAAGTGCTGCCTGTACAGGCAGCGTTCCCTTCTACTGAGCCGATGGGGTCGCTCAGGAGAGCGACCACCATCGGTTCTGGGGCAGCCGAAGTTGCTGCTAAGTGCCTCGCTAGCGATCGTTCGCTTCCTAAGCACATGAGTGTGCCTGACACGTCCATTGTCGCGAAGGGGTTAAAGGAGTGGCACTAGTATGACACAATTGGCCAAGTGTCCCGATTTCCCTCTTCTGTTGTGCCTATTTCCTAGCAGTGCTGAATTGTTGATGTTTTGAAATGTATCACAGGCCTCCACAGCAATAAAACTCACAATAAAGTGTGTTAACCCCTGCATGGCCGGACTGTTTCTGGAACACATCTGCTTTGTTTGTGTTTAGCTGTAATTTGCTGTACCCACACAAATTATATGTTATTCTTTTCAGGACAAGAAGGGCTTTCTTTTGATACCATTATTTTGATCCTATCATTTAATGTATTACCAAAAAAAATGGTGGTGAAAAAAACTACTTTTCCCTGACTTTTATTTGTAAAATCTTTTACTAATCTACGAAAGATAATGAAAAAAACTGCTACATAGATTCTGATATTGGTCCTGAGTTTAGAAATGCCAAATGTTTTCCTTTTTTGTTTGTTTGCATGTTATGACACATAGCTGTTTCAAAACCTTTTTGTTCATCAAAATTTGTGTTAGTGACTTAACACTAATATATATCATGAATCCCAGAATCAACCTCTACATGTACACATTGTGTTCAAGTCGACATCCCAGGGTATGCAGCTTGGGGTATTTTGAAACTTTTCATAATAAGTAATATTCTCATTAGTCCCTTGCCTTATCTTATATCAAGGATAGCCTTATGATTATCCAATGCATGCTTAAACTCCTTAATGTATTAACGTCTACCATTTTTAAGGAAGACTATTCCATTCATCCACCACCCTCTAAGTAAAGTAATATTACTTTTCTGACCACAAAAAACATTAAAATATTTCCAGCCTTTTCAAAAGCTTGAGGTGGACCCCACATATATTTATAAAACTAGCTGCATATATACTTATATGAACTTTTTAATATTATATTCAACTATTTTCATATGTAATGAACATGTTATTGAAAAATTGTTAATTTCTTATTTTTATTATGTTACTCTGCACCCACATTGCCCCTAAAGGTCTTAACACAGCACTATACAGTAACCACAGCACTTGGCTTGTACTCATATTGCACCAACACGTTTTGGCTGCCAGAAAATACCACAGTGTCACTTTGTCCCATTGACCTGCCCCTGCAGAACATGCCACAGTGGCACTTTCCCCCATAGTACATGTTATTTTGCCCCACAAAACATGCCACAGTATCACTTTGGCCACAGCCAATTAATATGCCACAGCCAATTTGCCCATTATGCCACAATTAGCCTGCCCATTAATATGCCACAGACAGACAGATTGCCAGTTAATATGCCCCAGCCATTTTCCCCATTAATATGCCACTATCAGCCTGCCCATTAATATGGCACAGCCAGATTGGCGATATGCCACAGCCAATTTTCCCATTAATATGCCACTATTAACCTGTTATAAATGTGCCACAGCCAGATTGCCAATATGCCACAGCCAATATCTCATTAATATGTCACTATTAGCCTGCTCATAAATATGCCACAGCCAATTCCCCATTAATATGCCACTATTAGTCTGCCCATAAATATGCCACAGCCAATTTCCTATTAATATGCCACTATTAGCCTGCCTATTAATATGTCACAGACAATTTGCCCATTAATATGCCATAGACAATTTGTCCATAAATACACCACCACCCTCCTCCCCTTTCCCCCAGTACTCACCTTGCAGTCTCCTCCTTGGTTTTTTTTGCCATTAATATGCCAGTATTATTTTACCATTTTTTTGCCAGTATTTGACCATTAATTTGCCAGGGTTATTTTGCCATTCATATGCCAGAATTTGTTAGCCCATCATTTGCCAGTGTAATTTTCCATTCATTTGCCAGTGTTATTTTGCCAATCATTTGCCAGTTATTTTTAACCATCATTTGCCAGTGTTATGTTGCCCTCCATTTGCCAGTGTTATGTTGCCCTCCATTTGCCAGTGTTATGTTGCCCTTCATTTGCCAGTGTTATGTTGCCCTTCATTTGCCAGTGTTATGTTGCCCTCCATTTGCCAGTGTTATGTTGCCCTCCATTTGCCAGTGTTATGTTGCCCTCCATTTGCCAGTGTTATGTTGCCCTTCATTTGCCAGTGTTATGTTGCCCTTCATTTGCCAGTGTTATGTTGCCCTTCATTTGCCAGTGTTATGTTGCCCTTCATTTGCCAGTGTTATGTTGCCCTTCATTTGCCAGTGTTATGTTGCCCTTCATTTGCCAGTGTTATGTTACCCTTCATTTGCCATGTATTTTGCCCATCATTTGCTCGTTAATATGTCAAATAAACCCCCCTTCTCCCTATTCCCCAGTACCTCCCTTCTCACAGTACTTACGTCGGCCTTCTCCTCTGAGGTGTTTCCTGAACATACGCTGCATGCAGGAAATACAGCCACCGGATATGACGTTGTTTCCGTCGGCTGTGACGAAAATCCATGGATGGGAACTCACGTCTGCTGCCCAATCGTGGCTGTCTCCATGTGAGACAGTCACACGGGCAGCGGGGGAAAACATGAAAGCTGCTTTGGCCCACATGAATGAATGGGCCATGGGCAGCTGCCCCGTTGGCCCACACTTTTTTTTTTTGATGGGCACGGTCACAGCTGCAACCCCCGGCACCAACGATAGGTACGGCATTGCATATGTTGTCACTGAGTGAAAGAGGGGCGGTCAGAGAGTAAAAAGAGGGACACCTAATGCAAATAAACCCACTCTGACTTCATAGACATTGATTTGCAACAAACACTTTAGAGAACAAAAAAATTGCTTTGGAAGCAATGTTTCTTTAAAGTAAATAAACAGTGGGGTATTACAACAATCAAACTTTTGGCCTACGGATTTCTACAAAATGTTTAAAAACTTTTCAAAGAAAAACAAAAATATTTGTATTTCTTCTAAAACCATCCACATAGATAAGTAAAAGCCACAGACTGTAGTGCATTGCATTGAAATTGCTGCATTATACAGTAATGGAGGCCAGTAACAATACCCTCTCTAAATGCATATATAAACCTGGAAAAATAATGAGGTTAGAGCAAAAAAAATATTTGATTTATCTCAACTTTATAAAACCCTCTATAGCCAGGGTTTCAAACTCTCCAGCTACTGAGGGCCTACATCTCCCATAATGCATTTTTAGCTAAGAGGCTAGTAGTGGAGTATAGGATATGTGGTAATCCAACAGCTTAAGGGTTTCATAACCATCCTCACACCTCCCCCCCCCCCCCCCCCCCAAAAAAAAGAGCGTTTAAATTAGGTTTAGTGTTGAGTTGATCATCAGGGTTGGGGTCAAAAAAGTCACTGTTAGTGCTCTTTTTCATAATTTGTAATTGTGTAAAAGATTTTTTCAGTTACAGTTAGAAAAAGTGTGTTGTTTTTTTTTCACATTTCCATCATATGTTATGATTTTTTTTTATTATTATTATTTCATTATTTTAATATTATGATTCAGAGGAAAAACAACAGAGATGGACACAAAACAAAAAACCCAGACATTTCAAGAGGTATTTTACATCTAATCTCTGACAAGTGCTAAATAATAACACAAACTAATACACACTGTGTGGTGGATGCTTCATATGGCTGCCATACAGTGTGTCACAACCTGGGATAACAGACCAGGGAGGAGCCTCATTGCAAGGCAGGGTGTGGGGTCTGTCTGCACCCCACGATGCATAACTGGGACTGGACTGGGAATGGACTGGTAGCAGACACTGGGACTGAGACAGGACAGGAAGCTGGATACGGAATACTGGATCAAGGCGAAGGTACAGTGGCTCAGGCAGAAGAATAGTCAGACAGGCAAAAGATCGGGGCTGGCAGCAAACAAACGTAGTCAGGACGGGCAAACAGGTCAGGACGTGCGGCAAAACAGACAAGGTAAGGGCTAGCAGGAGTCGGCAACAGATAATCAGAAATAGAATACACAGGGCACTATCAGGCAGCAACCAAAGCAATGCAAAGCCATAAGCTGCAGGTTTAAATAGGGAAGGTGAGGATAACGAGGCAGCTGACAACAGGAGTAGAATGGGCACCCAAGAATAGCGGCCACTAGAGGCTGAAGAGAAAACAGCCACAAACCCAGAATAACCATGACACAGTGCAACAGTCCACAACAGAAAAATGAAAGGTTTACAATAAAAAAAATAAGCCAGTGCTAAATCAGAGCTTGTTAAATTGAACCTCGTGGGAAGAGATTTAAAATGGATTTAATGTATGCTTTTCAAACTAACATTGTATTTAGAGAAACTTTCTCTAATAATTACCTTATTTGCTCGAATATAAGACAAGGTTTTTTTCAGAGCAAATGCTCTGAAAAATACCCCTCATCTTACATTAAAGGTCCTCGTCTCTAACAGCCGGGGGGATGTCTGCACGATGAGCGCAGACTCCCCCTGCTGCCGCCCGGCACGACCGCCGGGACTTCTATGATGAAGCCAGGTCCTTCCTTCGAGTAAATGCGGTATACCTAATGAAAATTGTTAATGTCTTCTTTTAACGACTTAGTACTGCTAATTATGAAAAATATGGTTGACTTTGACGTTATAGATATTTCATTGTCTTCTAGATAAAGAGAGACGTGCAGGGAACTGATATGGGAATCCAAAACATAAGGCCAAAGTAACATTATTCCATTCATCTGCCTTGGAGAATATTTCCAACTTGGCCATAACAGCCAAGGCCGAAACACCCATCTCACTTCCCCGCACCTCCCCCTCCATGGAGCAGTAATCTTGAATATAAGTTGTATCTTTCCTGCCATTGGCAGTTGCATGTAATGTCATTTGTTAGCATAAATATAGCAAACAAAGGCTCGCTTGCATTATTTTCTCCACTAAGTCAAAAAAAACAATTGTTTAAAAATAATTCTATTTTGGATTGTAAAATGAGGACTAGTTAATCAAAGAGAAAACAAGATGCCCATGAATATTTTCACAAATCTCAAAATTCTGCTGGTGTAGATATCCATAGTGTATTGTAAATACAAATAAAGAGGACATTAAAATGACAATGTATCTGTATTTGGACTCGTTCAGAAGCACTGGTCTTGGACAGAGCTAAAAAGTCTTGTTTTTTTGTATTTTTGACTTTGAAATGAAGTGGTCCCTGTTCATGTCATTACATCCCATAAGCCTTGGAGAGAGAAACCATCTTTCAGTTTTTCTATTGCAAGGCCAAGCTTGTCGGAAAACACCGGCTCCCGATCTTGCTGCTTGTTCCCATCGGCAAAATATGCCACAAATGCATCAGTTTGTTCATCAACTTCTATTTCAACGTCATCCTGAAATTGTTCTACTGTGAGTTCTACCAGAGCTTGTGGCTTTACCTCCATCCCTTAAAAATCCGTATAGGAGAACACATTAGGAACATAAAAAATGGGTACGAAAAACATAATGCATCTTACCATTTTTTACCCACGCATAAGAAGGATGCCTCTTTACTCCAATCAGGGCCGATCCTAGGGTCATGGGCGCCTGGGTGCAGTTTTTTGGGGGCGCCCCCAGGTGGGCGTGGCTATATAACTGATTCCTCCCCTTTGTAAATGTCTGTGCCATTTCAATTGGGGGGTGGGGCGACACAAACTTTTCTTTTAAATAAAGATAAATATTTGGCCATAATACTGTGTATTGCTTTTAATTATGTCTGCAGTATTCTACCATTTTTTGATGCTCAGCCAGCAACATGGGAGACTTATGACTGGCTAGCTAGTGTGTTTTAACTACCGTTCCCATGATGCCTAACCAGCCAAAGTCTCCCCTTTGCCTGACTGAGCATCATTATAAAAGAAGTAAACAAGGAGTAATATATAAAATCCCCCCATGCTCACCATGTCAGTCACTCACGTGTCTCTCTCTCTCCCCATACCTCCATGTTCTCTCTCTCTCTCTCTCTCCCTGTACCCTCATCTCTGTCTCTCTCTCTCTCCCCCGTACCCTCATGTCTGACTCTCTCCCCCGTACCCTCATGTCTGTCTCTCTCTCCCATACCCTCATTTCTGTCTCTCTCTCTCTCCCATACCCTCATGTCTATCTCCCATACCCTCATGTCTATCTCTCTCCCCACACCCTCATGTCTATCTCTCTCCCCACACCCTCATGTCTATCTCTCTCCCCATACCCTCATGTCTATCTCTCTCCCCATACCCTCATGTCTATCTCTCTCCCCATACCCTCATGTCTATCTCTCTCCCCATACCCTCATGTCTATCTCTCTCCCCATACCCTCATGTCTGTCTCTCTCCCCTATACCGTCATGTCTGTCTTTCTCCTCCACACCCTCATGTCTGTCTCTCCCCCACACTTGTCTCCCCCATACCCCCTTCTCTGTCTCTTCCAATACCCCCATGTATATATATTTCTCTCCTCATACCTCATGTCTCTCTCCCCATATGCCTATGTATATATCTCGCACTCTTCCTTCATACCCCATGTCTATCTTTCTTCCCTCATTCCCCATGCCTTTCTCTGTATCTGTCTTTCTGTTCCCCATGGTGGTCTCTTTTTCTGCATATCTGTCTCTCCTCCTATACACCACTCCTCATAACCCCCATGTATCTGTCTCCCCCATGTGTATCTCTTGCCCCCACACCCCCTATGTGTCTTTCTCCTCCATGCATTCCCTATGTCTGTCTCTCCTCCTATATTTCCTACCTCCATATTATTGTCTCTTGCCGTGTGCCCTCCTGACCTCATCTCAGAACATGACTGAGCATGGAAAGAGCAGGAATCGCTGAATGAGGTCTGAGGGGCTGCAGAGCCGGCTGCAACTGGGCAGCTGTTTGCAGAGGTGTACCTAGGGTCTCTAGCAGGGCCGATCCTGGGCGGGTGCACGGGGTGTACCGCGCACGGGAGGAGAGGCTCTGTAGCAGGGAGATCTATCCCTGCCGTCCTCCTCCTTGTTAAAGCAAGCACAGCGCGATGGGTGCAAGCTCCGCCCCCGTCCCGTTCTGTGATTGGCTGCTGCAGGGAGGAGGACGTTCTCTAGAGTATATGCCAAGACACCATAGAGAACGTCCTCCTCCCAGCAGCCAATCACAGAACGCGACGGGGGCGGAACTTTCCCCTGTTGCGCTGTGCTTGGATTAAAAAGGAGGAGGAGGTAATAACAGTTTGGGGTGGGGGTTAAAATAAAAAAAGAAAGAAAGTGTGGAAGTGTCTGTGGAAGTGTGTGTGAATGTGTATAAGTGTGTATGTGGGTGTCAATGTATATAACTATGTGTGTGTTACTGTCTGTGTAAGTGTGTGTACATGAGTGTCTGTGCAAGTGTATCCTGTGTCTAAGTGTGTAAAGGTGGCTGTGTGTGTATTTATGTATGTGTGACAGTGTGTATAAGGGTGTCTGTGTAAATGTATGTGTGTGAGGGTGACTAAGTGTGTAACTGTGTTTGTGTGACTGTGTGGGTTTATGTATGACTGTGTGTACAAGAGACCAGCATGGGGAACAGAAAGATAGACATGGAAAAAGATATAAGGGATGAGGGGAGGGACAGACATGGGGTATGAGTGGAGAGAGAGAGACAGACATGGGGTATGAGTGGCGAGAGAGAGACAGACATGGGGTATGAGTGGCGAGAGAGAGACAGACATGGGGTATGAGTGGAGAGAGAGAGACAGACATGGGGTATGAGTGGAGAGAGAAAGACAGACATGGAGCATGAATGGAGAGAGAGAGAGACATGGAGCATAAGTGGAGAGAGAGAGACATGGAGCATGGGTGGAGAGAGAGAGACATGGAGCATGGGTGGAGAGAGAGACAGACATGAGGGAATGGGGAGAGAGAGACAGACATGAGGGAATGGGGAGAGGCAGACATGAGGGTACGGGGAGAGACAGACAGACATGAGGGTATGGGGGGAGACAGACAGACATGAGGGTATGGGGAGAGAGAGAGACAGACATGGGGTATGAGTGGCGAGAGAGAGACAGACATGGGGTATGAGTGGCGAGAGAGAGACAGACATGGGGTATGAGTGGCGAGAGAGAGACAGACATGGGGTATGAGTGGCGAGAGAGAGACAGACATGGGGTATGAGTGGCGAGAGAGAGACAGACATGGGGTATGAGTGGTGAGATAGAGACAGACATGGGGTATGAGTGGCGAGAGAGAGAGACATGGGGTATGAGTGGCGAGAGAGAGACATACATGGGGTATGAGTGGCGAGAGAGAGACAGACATGGGGTATGAGTGGAGAGAGACAGACAGACATGGAGCATGAATGGAGAGAGAGAGAGAGACATGGAGCATGAGTGGAGAGAGAGAGACATGGAGAGAGAGACAGACATGAGGGAATGGGGAGAGAGAGACAGACATGAGGGAATGGGGAGAGACAGACATGAGGATATGGGGAGAGACAGACAGACATGAGGGTATGGGGGGAGAGAGAGAGACACGTGAGTGACTGACTTGGTGGAATATCATTTATCACTCCTTGTGAACTTCTTTTCCAATGATGCTCAGCCAGACTAATGAGAGACTTTGGCTGGTTGGGAATCATGGGAACGGTAGTTAAAACTCATTCTGCTAGCCAGCAAAAAGTCTCCCATGTTGCTGGCTGAGCATCATAGAAATAAATAAAACCACTAGACAGGATTATTGCAAAATATATATCTTTATTTAAAATAAACGTTGGTCCTTTACATTAAAATAAAGTTTTATCCCTCCCTCTCTCCCCAATATTGAAATGGGCTAGTCTGGAACAGAAATGTCTAAAGGGGAGGAGTTCATAATATAGCCACGCCCACCCTTGGGGGCCAAAGGAAAACCTGCACCCAGGTGCCCGTCACCCTAGGATCAGCCCTGGTCTCTAGCGCCCTTGGTGAGGAGCTATATCGACATAGACAGCCACACACACATTTACACAGCTACACAGGGTCACACATAAATACACTAAAAGTCACACTTACACAGAGCCCTTTACACACACAGTCACACTTACATACACATACAGAAATACACACCCACACCCTTATACACAGTCACACTTATACAGAAATACACACACTCTTAAACACACACAGTCACCCTTACACATATACATACACAGACACCCTCACACACAGTCACACTTACACACATACATACACGCCCACACTTACAGACACACAGATACAATTACACACACACTGACAACTCTTAGACAGCCTTACACACAGTCACACGCTTACATTTTATTTATTTTTACTGGGGGAAAAATATGCTTGTGTGACACTAACAGTCACACTTACACATATACCATACATAGACACCCTTACACACACACAGTCACACTTACATATACACACCCTCACACACAGTCACTTACACAGAAATACACACATTCTTAGACTCATACACAGACACCCTTACACACAGTCACACATACACACACACACTTACAGACACACAGATACACTTACACACACACTCACACACTCTTAGACAGCCTTACACGCTTAAATATTTTTTTTTTTTACCCAAAAAAAAAAATAGGCTGCTTGTCCCCCTCCCTGCACTTTACTTGCAGAGAGGAGGACGTTTCAGTGTTCCGCCTCTCATCCCTGTAGAGGCAGAACATTGTCCGACAGCTATTTCAGAGTGCCGGATGTCAGCTGACATCCGGCTCTCTGATTATCCGGAAGTTACACAGCGTGAAGGGGTGGAGCTTGCCCCCATTGCGCTGTGCTCACCCCTTGGTGCGGTTACAGCAGGCGCTCACCTGCGGGCCGCACCTCGAGGTGAGGCGCTGTTAGGGAGAGAACTCCCTAAAGCAGTGCCTCTGGATTCTTGTGCCTTGGCGCCCGCCGTGCACCCGCTCAGAATCAGCCCTAACTCCAATTCTTAGCCATTGATAAACCTAAAATACACTGGCGAGGCGGAGATAAAATTCTAACTTTAGGCCAGGCAACAATGAGGTGGATATTTGAATTAGATACCCTAACCCTGAAGGGTCTGAATGCAGATTTTGAATTGCATAATTTTCTCTAAAGATTTTTGGTTAGTAGTTGACTGTTTATTGTACCTTTATATTAACGTTTTTTTGTCTTGATGTTGTTTTTACAGATTTCTATCCCATTTGCCTGTATTATATAAATCTAGATTAGGATTACTATATACATTTTAGGATGTGCCTTTTTGGGTACTTATATATATTTATTTGTATTCATACTGATTCTCATGAATATATATTGCTGTATGTTCTGCCATCTCCCGTCTACCGTTTTTGGTCCTGCCCCCTTAATATGGATACTTTTTTAATGGAATATGATTCCGTTTTGATAGATCGGTTTGTTTTTACATTTTTATATTTTTACATTTTCCTATCTACATATATATTAGTACTAGACTCTGGGAGAGATATAGAATACTAACAAATCGTATTTATGCTGGTTTTTAAAGTGAGTGGTCTTTTTAAAATGAGTGCTGTTTTTAAAATGAGTCAATGGACACGCATTTCTCCCATATGATCATGGACGTAACAGAGGTTACCATGGAAATAATACTGGGCGGATGCTTTATAAACGGAATCCTCTCGGCTGGAACGACACCGTCTTGAAGAAGCCCGATTGGGCGAAACACGTCGCAGTTGTAGTGACGTTCACCGAGAGACCACCGGGAACCCGGAAGCTGACTTTGTATATCTACTTCACGCTGCAGTTTCGTCCATACTTATGGAAGGACTGGTGATATACTTTTTAATTGCGCTGTTTGATTTAATTCTGATGTAAGCCTCAGTATGTTAGGGGGCCAATAAATATTTATTTGTGTGATATACTTCAAATATATTCTGTTCCTTTATCTGCATCTTGGGAAAATATAAATATATATTTTTTCTTGTTTCATTCACATAGCGCCTATCACTTTTGTATTTTTGCTGTAGATCACTGCCTAAGCAGCGATCTGACGCAAATGCAGCAATTTTGCTGCAGAAGCATTTTTACTTTTTTAATCTTTTTTATTACACCCATTACGGGTTAATTATACCCGCTAGGGGATTACGTTTAATGTAAACATTTTTTTTAGCTGTCTGAACATGTGTATAGCAATCAGTAACAGCCGATCAGTGGCAAAGGCGGTTTGGTGATTGCTCAGATGAGCATCACCATTCACCTGGTCAGACCAATATTGCTGACTGCACGTCAAAATTCCAAGTTGGAAAGGCGCACCTTCAAAATGTGGCCCTTTATCCCCCAAACAACCCAACAAACCTATGCATGGGTGGTATACCTCTTTGAATTTATGTCTGAAATACAATGTTTGTGAAAAAAAACCACAGAAAATTACTACCACAAACTTTGACAAAGGCTGGTGGTAGAATTAGTGCATGGAAAGTGTTAAAATACCACCATTTGCAAAAAAATTCATGGTAAAGAGAATAAGTGTTTCTGACTGGAAACGGATGTGAGAGGAGGGGCGAGAGAGTCTGGCGTGGGTGAAAATGCAGAAGAGGTAATTACATAACTGCCTTTAATCACCTAAGCACCCGAAAAGCTGAAACGCACAGAGCCCGAGGAGATGATTCCGTGGGTCTGCTGTACAGAGTACATCACTCCGCAAAAATAAGGAAACCCGTGGTGAATAAAACTCAAAGGTGGATCCAGAAGCAGAGGTGTATGAGAGGATACAGCACCCGAGGTAAACATCTCTCTCTGAAGGGGACTGGGGGGATGGGGATGGGGGGAGAGCCCTGAAGGAGATAATAAATCTGTAGATCTGAGGAAGGAGGAGAGGACCACTCTGAGGGATGAATATTTATGTTGGTATATTGTTGAAGGGGGGAGATGGGGAACAACACATCACCAGGGGAACCAGTTAATTAGAGGAAGGTAAGAGGATGAGTACCAATAGAGTCACAACGACAAACACTTTTCATTTTGTTTTATTCCGAGATTTTTTTTTTCTTTCTCTTTTTTTTCTTCTTTTTGGTTCATCATGCCAACAGACAAGACAATATTATAGGATGGGGCACATCACACAGTATACTCACAGATAGGGATAACCAATTCACAGAAAAGTTAACAATGATTATGAAGGGATTTAGGTTCCATGGAGTTGTGGTCCCCTACCTCCCTCTCCCCCCCCCCCCCTTTTTGGGGATTACATTTTTTATGTGCTGTATGTATATAGTGAGGGGCGGGGGGTGCAGGCCTCCAATGCTTACATTTAAATGTATGTCTATCGATTGGTAGTGTCAGACCCCAGTTCCATCCCATGCCTCCTGCAGGGATCCCCTACCTGGTCCAGCAGACTACAGGTACCGTGCACCCCGCCGGGGGGGCACGCGATCGCGGTGTAGGCCGCATCCCCGGCCTGTAGTACAACCTGCCTCGTGTAACACAAGCACAGGTGTCATTCTGATGGCAGGGGGGCGTGGCCTGCGGCCCGGTGGTGTGCTCCCATTGGAGGATGCACGGGAGGTGTGGAGAGGGAGCAGGTCCTACTCCTGCCTTCACTATCTGACTAAAGCCAGAGGGGGGCGGCGACCTGCAGGATGGTGGGCGGAGCAAAGGTCCTGGCACTCTATTTAAACAGCAAGCACTGTTCATTCAGTGCTTGCTCGTTTTCCAAGCTTGTAGTGTGGATACTCCCTCTACAGTGATTCCTACCCATACCTTTGTTCCTCGTTTCCCTGTGTTTATTGATCTCCCGGCTACCGAACCCTTGGACTGTTTATCGACTACGTTTACCTCTCCACTCCTGACTTCGGATTCTCCATTCAACTACGTTTACCTCTCCACTCCTGACCCCGGATTACCCATTACCTACCTCGAACACTGTTCTGCCTTACCCCTTGGTACTGCTGCCACTCCGGACTTCTCTAGTGTGCGCACCACCTAGTGCCAACACCCCTGCGCTACGCTCCCAGGTCCCAACCCTGACAAAACGAGCAAGCCAGTATGGAGCCTGCAGGGGTTGCTGATGCCATTCACGCCCTCACCCAGCAACTCACGGCATTAACACAGACAGTGCAGAACATTCAAGAGCACCAACAAAACCTTCACGCTCGGATACAACAGTTACAACAGGTTCCCCAAGAAGTGGCCCCACCACCACTTCTTGCCGCAGCCGCGTTTCCAAGAGAAGGGGCAATGGACGCCCCAGAACCCCACGTGAAACTCCCTGAACGCTTCACCGGAGATAGGAGTCTATATCGCTCCTTCATAATGGCCTGTGAACTGCTTTTTGTACTAAAGCCCCGAACTTATGCTACCGATTACATCAAAGTGAGAACCACTATCTCACTATTATCGGGTGGCCCGATGTCCTGGGCTCACCACTTGCTCCAAGAGAACCACCCCTCCTTGGACACCTGGGTGGCATTCCGACAAGCAATGGATACACTATACGATGACCCCCATCGAACCTCCTCCGCTGAATCTATCATCTGAGCCCTGAAACAGGGTCGTCGGCCAGTGGAGGAATATGTGGCAGAGTTCCGGGGAGTAGCAGTTGAGACCCACTGGAACGAACCAGCCCTACTTCATCAGTTTCGGTTGGGTCTTTCCGAACAACTTAAGGACGAAATTGCTCGAGTTGGGCTTCCTGACACCTTGGAGGGCCTTGTACAACTGGTCACACAATTGGACCGCCGCCTTTGAGAATGAAGGCAAGAACGGGCCACATCATCAGGTTCTATGCCACGTTACCTGCTTACCAACCCTACACCCTCTACCTCCTCCCAGGAGGAACCTATGCAGATTGGAGTCACCCGAGGTCGCCTAACACCCACCAAACGGACTCGCAGAAAAGAGGCCAACCTCTGCATGTATTGCGGGAAACCGGGACATACCGTATCAGACTGTCCTGCCCTCGCTTCCAGAGGTAAGCCAGCAATTCATTACGCCTCACGACTCTTGGGTACTTCAGCTCCTCATCTCTCTGTTCCTGTCTCTTTACA
Source organism: Pelodytes ibericus (assembly GCA_036172795.1). Taxonomy (NCBI): domain Eukaryota; kingdom Metazoa; phylum Chordata; class Amphibia; order Anura; family Pelodytidae; genus Pelodytes; species Pelodytes ibericus. Next base: position 43,411,717 of record CM069857.1, read on the forward strand.
GTGGGGAACTAAGACCATATCTCACCACGCCATCATTGACTCCGGGGCCAGTACCAGCTTCATCGACATCACCTGGGCTCGTAACCTCGGTATACCCATCCAAATTAAGAAGCAGCCTCTTACTGTTCACCTGGTGGATGGGAATCCCATACAGTCTGGTCCTGTCATAGAAGAGACTACTCCTATCACCTTCACCGTTGGCACAAAACACCACGAAATGATTTGCCTTAATCTAGTTCAATCCCCACTGTTTCCCCTCATACTTGGACTATCTTGGCTTCTCCAACACAACCCTCAGGTTCATTGGAGCACAGGAGAAATCACTTTTGCTTCTCAGTTCTGTCTTCACAAATGTCTTCAACCTCATTACATTCATGCGGTACACAGCGAATCATCAGAACACATCATTCCCGAACCCTATCTTGCGTTTAGTAAAGTCTTCTACAAGAAAGAGGCCGAACAGTTACCACCACACCGACCCTACGACTGTCCGATTGACCTACTCCCAGGGCCCGCTATCCCCTTTGGCCGTATCTTTCCACTATCAGAACCCGAACTCGCTGTGCTCAAAGACTACATCACTACCAATCTACGCAAGGGTTTTATACGTCCCTCCACCTCACCCGCAGGAGCAGGCATCTTTTTTGTAGAAAAGAAAGATGGAGGGGTTCGGCCCTGTGTCGACTACCGAGAACTTAATAACATCACCATCAAAAATAAGTATCCACTTCCTTTGATACCTGAACTGATGGATCGGTTACGAGGAGCACGCATTTACACGAAGCTCGATCTCCTAGGGGCATACAACCTGGTCCGCATTCGTCATGGGGATGAGTGGAAGACGGCTTTCCGAACCAGGTATGGCCACTATGAATATCGGGTCATGCCTTTTGGACTTTGCAACTCTCCCGCAACCTTTCAACACTTCCTGAATGATGTGTTCCGTGATATGTTGGACTCTTATGTGGTCGTTTATCTGGACGACATCCTCGTGTATTCCTCCTCTCTACCTGAACATAGAAAACATGTATGTCAAGTTCTCCAACGGTTACAGGACAACCAACTCTATGCCAAATTAGAGAAATGCTACTTTGAAACAACATCTGTGGAATTTCTGGGTTTCGTGATCAAACCAGGGTCTATCGAGATGGACCCCAAAAAGGTCTCCGCTATTCTTCAATGGCAGGCCCCTACATCCGTTAAGGCGGTGCAACGTTTCGTGGGCTTCGCCAATTTTTACAGACGATTTATTAACGGCTTTTCCAGGGTCGTACAACCCCTTACCCACCTTACCAAGAAAGACACTCCCTTCCTTTGGTCCTCCAAGGCACAACAAGCGTTTGACCAACTAAAACGGAGATTCACCTCTGCTCCCATCCTCATCTTACCAAACCCAGAGAAAGCATACTTTCTGGAGGTAGATGCCTCTGAAACAGCTGTGGGGGCCATACTATCACAACGATATGGGATAAAAGAGGACCTACACCCGGTGTCTTTTTATTCGCAACGTCTTTCCCCTGCAGAGATGAACTATAATGTTGGAGACCGAGAACTTCTGGCCATAAAATTGGCTCTTCAAGAATGGAGACATCTCCTAGAGGGAGCACATCATCCCATCACGGTATTTACGGACCACCGTAATCTTGAATATCTACGCACCGCAAAACGCTTATGTCCTCGTCAAGCTCGATGGGCACTATTCTTCACACGCTTCAGACTACACATCACCTATCGGCCAGGAACTGAGAACACTAAAGCCGATGCTCTGTCCCGTGTTTTTGACACCTCCACTAAAGACTCCTTCACCAAAGACACTATCCTCCAACCCGACCATTTCCTAGCTCTTCAAACCTCACTCGTACAGGAGATCCGAAAACATACCCAGGACCCCTCTGTATCTAACCAATTTCCTACCTTAAGAACCGAACAGGGACTGCTATACAAAGATCACCGTGTTTTTGTCCCAAAACCAGTCCGTATGACCATCTTACAAGCTATCCATGACCATCCTTTGGCAGGACATGGAGGTCTTCAAAAAACACTCCACCATGCCCGTAAAACCTTCTGGTGGCCTCAAATGGCCCAAGACATCCACCGCTACATCAACACCTGTGAAACGTGTGCCCGATCCAAAAGTCGACACCAAAAGATCTCGGGGCTACTACAACCATTGGCCATCCCTACTCAACCTTGGGAAGAGATCTCAGTAGACTTTATAGTCGATCTTCCACCTTCAAAACAACATACCACAATCATGGTCGTGGTAGACCGCCTCACGAACATGGCCCATTTTATCCCAACACACAAAGTTCCCACAGCAGCAGAGACAGCCGATTTATTCATACAACATGTATTCAAACTACACGGGGTTCCTCGCACCATCCTATCTGATCGAGGCGTCCAATTCACTTCTCGGTTCTGGAAAGCATTCTGTCAAGGTCTTCGTCTCCAACGCCTTCTGTCATCGGCCTATCATCCCAGTACAAATGGACAAACCGAGAGAGTGAACCAAATTCTGGAACAGTACCTTCGATGCTATACTAACCATCTACAAGACAACTGGTTCAATCTCTTACCTCTAGCCGAGTATGCCTACAACAACCGAATCCAACGTTCCACGGGCATGTCACCCTTCAAGGCCAACTACGGTTTTGACCCAGGCTTTCCTTTTGATCTTCCTCGTACCTCCATGGTGCCTCTAGCTACTGATCGTCTTCGTGTTCTGCAACAGAGCTTCTCTACTCTGCGAACAACTCTCACCAAAGCACAACAAGATTACAAAAAACAGGCTGATCGTCGCCGAACCCCGGCTCCCCAATACCAAGTTGGAGACAAAGTTTGGCTCTCATCTGCTCACATCAAAACAGCAGGCCCGGCCAGAAAGCTCGGCCCAAAATTCCTAGGTCCATTTGAAATTACCACCTTGATCGGTCCTGCTGCTGTTCGTCTTCAACTACCAGTTTCATGGCGCATCTATCCCACTTTTCACGTCTCCCTTCTGAAGAGGTATCTCCATAATCCATTTGTAGGGAGGAATCAACCTCGTCCACCTCCTGTCACCGTAGATGGTACAGAGGAGTATGAAGTGGAGAAGATACTCGACTCCAGGATCCGCAGAGGGCGTTTGGAATATTTAGTCAAATGGAAAGGATATGGTCCTGAAGAGAAGACATGGGAACCAGAGAATGGGGTTCATGCACCTGCCAGGATTCGTACCTTCCACAGATCCCATCCAGATCGTCCAGCCCCTAGGCGCCCCCGGAGGTGGCGCGTAAGGGGGGGGGTCTGTCAGACCCCAGTTCCATCCCATGCCTCCTGCAGGGATCCCCTACCTGGTCCAGCAGACTCCAGGTACCGTGCACCCCGCCGGGGGGGCAAGCGATCGCGGTGTAGGCCGCATCCCCGGCCTGTAGTACAACCTGCCTCGTGTAACACAAGCACAGGTGTCATTCTGATGGCAGGGGGGCGTGGCCTGCGGCCCGGTGGTGTGCTCCCATTGGAGGATGCACGGGAGGTGTGGAGAGGGAGCAGGTCCTACTCCTGCCTGCACTATCTGGCTAAAGCCAGAGGGGGGCGGCGACCTGCAGGATGGTGGGCGGAGCAAAGGTCCTGGCACCCTATTTAAACAGCAAGCACTGTTCATTCAGTGCTTGCTCTTTTTCCAAGCTTGTAGTGTGGATACTCCCTCTAAAGTGATTCCTACCCATACCTTTGTTCCTCGTTTCCCTGTGTTTATTGATCTCCCGGCTACCGAACCCTTGGACTGTTTATCGACTACGTTTACCTCTCCACTCCTGACTTCGGATTCTCCATTCAACTACGTTTACCTCTCCACTCCTGACCCCGGATTACCCATTACCTACCTCGAACACTGTTCTGCCTTACCCCTTGGTACTGCTGCCACTCCGGACTTCTCTAGTGTGCGCACCACCTAGTGCCAACACCCCTGCGCTACGCTCCCAGGTCCCAACCCTGACAGGTAGATAACATAACACTGGTATGACTTTATAGAACACAGGTACTGATTGTTTACGGATGAATAGAAATATGTATATGGATTTTTGGGAAAGATTATAGGTATATGGTAAAGTAAGGATAATGTTTTGTGCACAGCACTTTAAAAAAGGGATCACACTTTAAATAAATATATAGAGTGAAGGAGCACAAATATTAAACTGCAAAGGTGGGGTAATTTAAGGCAACATTATTATGCACAATTTTACGAAGAAGCACATGTATTTGGTTAAAAAAAATATTCAGAAAAAGGAAAAAGGGACGTAGTTTACGAATTGGATGGGTAACCGTATAAGACTGAGGATTTGTGAGGGTGGCATCCTCCTCCGGACCTCCTCCCTGTTCTTCTAACCAGCCACCCCCCCCACACTTTTTTTTTGGGGGGGGGGGGATAAATACTGAATGGTATAAAGGATACATGTTATACACCTGATTATGGAATGTTAAGTGATGCTTTGAGATATACAGGAGGGATAAATTATATGTTATCTAGGAACTAAACATCTGCCCAAAGTTAAGAAGGCTAATAAAAAGAGTATAAGATTATTTCCATGTCATTACAAAAAGGATGGAGGGAAGAGAGAAAGGAGGAAATGAATAAGATCCACCTACATCAGGAAAATGACGGGGAGTAATGACAGAGAGAGATGGAGGGGACAGGGAAAAAGAAATCCAGATAGAACTAAGGGAGAGTAATGCGGGACAGCAGAGGTAAAAAATAAACCCACGGACGAGGATTCAGAGGGCGAGAGTAATAGTTAGTAGGAAGAGCTAAAATCCGTTTTCAACCACAAGGAAGCCAAGCAACATTGTAAATTAAGGGAACACAGGCAAGGGATTTGGTCCCTGTTTAGGTGCCTTATTAGGATCCAAGGCTCCAGTAGTGGAGAGTATTAGAAGGGGAGGGGGGGTTTGTCTTTGTTTTTTGTTTGTTTTTCTGCGCTTGCCTCTCTCTCCCTTCCATGCTTGTTACAAATGGGAAGTAAGGATAACCAGAGTGAAGGAAGACAAGGGGCGGAGAGGGAAAGGGCATAAATATTTATATGGAAAACAATAAACCTTTAACAGTCAGATTGGTATCTATTAATGCAAAGGGACTAAAATCTCCACTGAAAAGATTGTGCCTCTTTAGAGAAATGAGAAGGTTAAATACGGATATAGGAATGATCCAAGAGACACACTTTTGCAAACATAACACACCAGGACTTAGGCATAGTAAAAAAACACAGATCTTTTATTCACACTCTCCAATTAAGAAAAATAAAGGAGTAGCTATTTTTATAAATAAACACATATTATTTAAGAAAGAGGAGGAATGGCACGACAAAGAAGGTTGAGGGACAATGGTGAAAGGAACAATAGGAAACCAGCAGATAACACTTATTAATATATATGCCCCAAACACCAAACAAGAGAGAATTTTAGAAGTAATAGCAGAAATAAGGAATAATTATTATGGAAGGAGATTTCAACATATCTATGAACCCACTCATAGATACATCATCGGGCTCATCAACCCTGCAATATTCTAAGATTAAAAAGATAAAGCAAAACTTATACAACCTTCAATAAGTAGATGCTTGGCGGGTGGTAAGCCCTAAAAAAAAGGAATTGACCTATTATTCACCTCCCCACAAGCGGTACTCCCGTATTGATTATTTCTTCATATCACATAAATGTCTTAACCGTATAAAAGATGTAGATATAGGGAGTCAATGCTTAAATCAGAACAAACAACCGTCAAATTTAGGACTATGATTAAAAACATTTTTGAGGAATATGAGACAGGAGAAATCTCCAAAGGGTATACATGGGAGACACATAAAGCAGTGATAGGAGGCCAATTTATTCATTGGGGATCCTATTTAAAAAATAAAAACCAAGAAAACTATGAGGAGATTTTGGAAGAAATTTCACAGATAGAGAGAGCTCATAGGTTAAACATGTCCCCCTCTAACTATCAAAAACGAACTAGTTTACGAAATAAGCTAGCAGATATCATTAACTGTCAAATGCAAAAAAACTATAATAAAATAAAAAGTAAGCATTTTGAATATGGAGATAAAAATTATTGGCTAGAACCCTGAAAGAAGAACAACACTTAAACTATATATATATATATATATATATATGATAAAAAATCAGGGGAAAACATAACTTAACTGAGAAAATTATAGAAATGTTTGAGAAATATTATCAGGGACTTTATGGGATGTCGAGGGACCAACAAAAGGAACAGCCTATGAAACAAGATGAGAGACTTTTTAAAACAAAACTTATTAAGGAAAATCAATAAAGGAGAGGGAGACATTTTGGACCAAAAGATAACCCTAGAGGAAGTGCTGAAAGCTATAAAGAACCTACCAGTCGGTAAATCTCCTGGACCGGATGGTCTCACCTCGATATACTATAAGGTCTTTTCTGATTTTTTTGGCTCCTAAGATGCTGGAAATTTTTGATTCTAAGGCAGAGGGTGAAGTTTTACCCCCACAATCACAAGAAGCACAGATAGTGATCATTCCAAAAGGGGGTAAGGAACCTGAACTGTGTGCAAGTTATAGGCCCATCACTGTTAAATTGAGAGGATCAAAAAAATGCTACCTGACCTGATTGGAACAGATCAGGTGGGATTTGTCCCAGGTAGGGAGGCCAGGGATGGCACGACACAAATATTAAATCTGATCCATACCACAAAGAGGAGGGGGACCCCAGCCTTATTATTATCTACAGATGCCGAGAAGGCATATGATAGGGTGAATTGGTCCTTTCTTATGGGGGTGCTGGAGCAGTTGGGGATGGGACCAAAGATGTTATACTGGATTAAGTCTCTTTACCATGCCCCGACAGCCCGCCTGAAAATAAATGGAATGATGTCTGGACCAATTCCCCTGTCAAACAGCACTAGATAGGGGTGCCCCCTATCCCTGATTTTATTTGTGTTATCCCTGGAACCCTTATTAAATGCAATACAAAATAACAAGAATATAGGTGGATTGGAAATCAGAGGAGAAGAATACAAGATATCTGCTTTTGTGGATGATCTCCTGTTCTTTGTAACCAGACCACATGTAACATGTGGGTTTGTTATTATTGGTTATTGGTTATTTTATTATGTATATAAAAAGTGCTTTACAGGGCATATAAAATAAAATAAAATATTTTTTTCTAAGAGCTCACCCACGAGGTCAAAAGAAAGTAATGGTAAAACATTATTATGAAAATAGGCTATGCAATTCCCCAAAACATAATATGTGGCCACTTACCTATAACATGACTCAAGGGTACACATTTTAATCATGGCCTGCCAATACCCGTACCACATCATTTTTCACATAGAAAGGTGTTCTTGCATTAAATTATCACTTCATGATAAGTTTCATTTTGGTTTGAAATAAAAAAAAAATGGGTGGGGGGGGGGGGGTAGCATTTTGTTTTTCGCCCCAGGCAGCACAATGTCTTGGGCCGGCCCTGCCCAGGACTTACCCCAGACAGCACACACAGCTCCCTGGTGTCCAGTGGCAGGCAGCATGGTGTCTGAGCGCTGCCCTGGTGCACAGACATCCTACCATTCTGCTTCTCACGCTACCCACATTGTCTGAAGTCAGGGAGTGCAAGAGACAGCATGGGAGGATGTCCGTGAGCCTGGGCAGCACGCAGACACAATGCTGCCTGCCCGGCCACAGGGAGGCTGGTGAATGCCAACCAGTGTCCTGCCGGAAAGTCTTTTTTTTAAAGCTCCCCAGGCCTGCCAAGCAAGTGCGTTGCTAGGCTCAAAAATTATCTGGGGCTATAGCCCACAGCTTTAATAATACTTAAAATACAATGATGTCTCATGATCGATAGGTAGACAGACAGAGGTACAGAATGCATAGGTATAGATATAGGATAGATGTAGATAGATATAGGTACATGATGATGCATGAGTACATATAATATACAGATGCATATATAGATAAAGATACAGGATGCATAGATACAGATGTAGGCTATATGGACAGGTACAGGATCCATAGGTACAGATATAAGCTATATGGACAGACACAGGTGCAGGATGCACAGGTACAGATATAAGATACAGGTATAGTAATGCATGGGTAAAGGTATAGATATAAGATAGATAAAGGTATAGGATGCATAGGTACAGATGTAGGATAGACACAGAGGTATAGAATGCATAGTTACAGATATAGACTAGAGGTACAGGATGCATATAGATAGATTTGCCCTTTACCAATGAGCAATAGGTATACAGTATATAAGAAAAAAGCTATAGGTATACCTATTAACCATTGCTTATATATGTATAGGGCATTTAAATATTTTTTATAAATGAATAAGAATAAGCTATTAGTATATTATTATATGTTATAATGAATATTATAAAACGTGAATATAAGCAATGAGCACTACAAACAATAAATAAGAAATATGCCCTATCCCTGAGGATTGAAGACGTGCTATAGCTGGTGTGCACTAGTGCATTTGGTAAGAGAGTGATACACAAAATGAATAAATACAATGGCACATTTTCAGACATTAGAATGCTAGGGATAATAGATATTTAATAAGAAAAGATCTCCCACAATCTGTAATACCTTTCAGTCGCTCAGAACTTTTTTAACTGTTAAAGTAAAGAGGAGTAGGAAGGGCAGTTTAATGTGCAAGTTTAGTATTTGTATAACAATGGCAGATAAACATTACATTGTGTTGGTACAAGCTGCAGAGATCCTCACCCTGCTGCCCATTTCACCAGTTTTCTCTCCAATAATGACTGCTAAAGTATTCTGTTAACAGCTCTGTCTGAATTGAAAAGGGTCTATATCTGCTGAAGTGAGAACTTTATCTTCAAAGCACAGTGATGACTACACTTCAGCACTTGACCTGTTTTAGACTACATTCCCCATGATGCTCTTCCAATCATTTGGAAATATAGTCCAAATCGGCTAGCCATCATTGACATAGCTTTAGAAGATCTGACAGGTAGTAAGTCGCTTTGGGAAGCCTAAATTATAAAGTATCCACTACCCTATCAGTAAAGTAATACTTTCATTAGTCCCTGGCCTAATATCTAGGATAACCTTATACCCATCCCACGTGCTTAAACTCCTTCACTGTATTAACCTCTACCACTTCTGTTGGAAGGCCATTCCATGTATCCACTACCCTATCAGTAAAGTCATATTTTCAAAAATCCCTAGCCTAATATCTAGGATAACCTTATACCTGTCCCACGCATGCTTAAACTCCTTCGCTGTATTAACCTCTACCACTTCCACTGGAAGGCTATTCCATGCACACACCACCCTCGCAGCAAAAACATATTACGTTTATAATCACAAAACAAAACCTGTAAAATATTAAATATTTCCAGCCTTTTCAAAAGCTTGAGGTTGACCCCAAATATATGTATATAACTAGTTGCATTTATGCCAGGGCTTGACGAACTTAACTGAGTTTTAGGAGCCAGTAAAAAAATCTAGGAGCCAGACAACAGCACATACACACAATCACATGCAGTCATATACAGACACACATACACACTCATATATGCAGTCAGTCACATAGACACACACACTCATACATACAAACAGTCTGTCACATACACTCGTACATGCATACATAGTCTGTCACATACACTCATACATACAGTCTGTCACATACACTCATACATACAGTCTGTCACATAGACACACACTCATACAGTGTCAGATACACACTCATACATACAGTCTGTCACAGAGACACACTCATACATACAGTCTGTCACAGACACACACTCATACAGTCTATCACAGACACACACTCATACAGTCTGTCACAGACACACACTCATACATACATACATACAGTCTGTCACAGACACACACACATACATACATACAGTCTGTCACAGACACACACTCATACATACAGTCTGTCACATAGACACACACTCATACATACAGCCGTTAACATAGACACATACATTCATAGAGTCAGTCACATAGACACACACACCCATACAGTCTGTCACATAGATACATACATACATACATACAATCTGTCACATAGACACACACACTCATCCATAGTCTCACACATACATAGTCTATCACATACACTCATACATACATACATAGTCTGTCACACACATAGGTACAGTCTGTCACATACATACAGTCTGTCACATAGAAACATAGAATGCGTCGGGAGATAAGAACCATTCGGTCCATCTAGTCTGCCCAATTCTTTTTGAGTACTTTTATTAGTCCCCCGTTCCCGGTCTTATAGCTAGGATAGCCTTGTGTCTATCCCACGCATGCTTAATACACTCACATACACTCATACATACATACAGTCTGTCACATACATTCATACAAGTGTTTTTTTTTTTATCTTAAATTTTTTTTTTTTAAATGTTGATCAATATGTCCACCCTCCCTGCTGCTATATCTCATTGCAGGGAAGGGGGCATTTCCGTTCCGCACAGACCACACTACTTATTAATTATCATTAACCATCATTTGTCAGGGTTGCCAGGGTTAATTTCTCCATAATATGCCAGGGTTATTTCTCCATCATTTGCCAGGGTTAATTTCTCCATCATTTGCCAGGGTTAATTTCTCCATAATATGCCAGGGTTATTTATCCATCATTTGCCAGGGTTAATTTATCCATCTTTTGCCAGGGTTAATTTATCCATCATTTGCCAGGGTTAATTTCCCCCCCATTTACCAGGGTTAATTTCTCCATCATATGCCAGGGTTATTTATTCATCATTTGCCAGGGTTAATTTATGCATAATTTGCCAGGGTTAATTTATCCATCATTTGCCAGGGTTAATTCATACATCATTTGCCAGGATTAATTCATACATCATTTGCCAGGGTTAATTCATACATCATTTGCCAGGGTTAATTTTACATAATTTGCCAGGGTTATTTTAAATAATTTGCCAGGGTTAATTTTACATCATTTGCCAGGGTTAATTTCTACATCATTTGCCAGGGTTAATTTATCCATCATTTGCCAGGGTTAATTTCCCCACCATTTGCCAGGGTTAATTTATACATCATTTGCCAGGGTTAATTTATACATCATTTTCCAGGGTTAATTCATACATCATTTGGTATGGGTTAATTCATACATCATTTTCCAGGGTTAATTTTACATCATTTGCCAGGGTTAATTTCACCCATTAATGTCACCCTCCCTCCACCCCCTTCCCCAGTACTCACACCCCCTTCCTCAGTACTCAACTGTTGGTGATATTTATATAAAAATACATGGAGGTCCTACCTTGTGCAGCCTGTTCCTGGGTGGGAGGGAAGTGGCAGGTCATGGAGGAGGAGGGGAAGCTGAGCTTTTGTTTTCTGCAGCCCCTGGAGCAGAGAGCAGACTCTCCACAGCAGCACAGCACAGCATTCCTCGTGGTCTGTGCTGTGAGGGAGGACACAGCCATGTTCCTGCCGGTCACATGGGTTGGGGGCGGGGTTATAATTTCTTATCCCCGCAGTCCCTTCCCTAATATTGACAGAGCAGGAAACACAGCAGCCTGAAGGGAGAGCAGGGGAAGCTTCACAGACTCGGGGCTAAAACATACTTTAGCCCCAGAGTCTCCATTCGGGGCTATGGTCAGGAGACTCGGGGCTCCAACCCCAGTAGCCCCCCCCCCCTAACGACACCTCTGCTGCCAAGCCTAGTACAGGCATATTGTCTATCACCCTAATGGCCACTTCCTATAACAACTAATGGCCACTTCCTATAACAACACTTCCTATTTGACTTGTTTTATTAGCAGCATGCCACCCTTTGATTGTATTAAGGGTGGCACTGAAAGGGTAAAAAAAAGCTCTTGTTACCAGTTAGCAGCACCTGCACAGGCAGAGGAAATATGAATTAAGAGAAAGGAGTAAACAGAAATTGGCCAATCCAAGGAAAAGGAAGTCAGAGTGAATGGGAGAGAGACCAATACAATGTAAGGAGGGATCTAAGGGAAGCTAGCCAATAGGGTGACAGACAGACAATTAATGGCCAGTGGGGTGAACAAAATCAATGGTAGTTGGGAGAAAATGAACATAGGAAATACCATAATCAAAGGGGTTTAGTGGGGAGTGAGGGAAAAAAATAAAACAAATAATAATTTAAACCAGTCTAATGTCATCCACCCTGGCAAGTGAGAATATCAAGAAAAAATGTGGAAACTATAAGGTTCAGTAGCAGTAGCAGTGGACCCTGCAGTGAGCCTTAACTCATGGCAGTTTCCCCTTTTGCTCTGTTGTAAAGACAGCCCTGAGAAAGCAGCATCATGTCAGCCATAACAACATACATATTGGCTATGGAGAGATCTCAAATTGCAAAGAAACAGTAAACAAGAATAACATATATATTAAAAGGACTCAACATTGGGAGATGAATGAGTTATAAAAGTAATCATAGTTGGAGTGGGAGGATTTCCCTTCTCAACTGTATCATGAATAAAGTCCCAATTCCATGTTTTAAAAATTTGCTATTGAGATAGCTGAATTGGTAAATGCGCTAACTGTAGTACTGTCCTGCCGAACTCTACCTGTCCCGAAAAGTGGGACAGTGATAGAGCTCAGTGGGGCAGAGACCCCAAATTAGGAATTCTGAGTATCTCACTCACACATACACACTCACTCGCACATAGACACCAGGACATGCCCCATCACCCACTACATCACTCGGTAGACTCCATGCCTCCTGAAACAAAAAAGAAAAGTTGTGCACTCTGTAACAGCCACTGGGTATAATCCAAAAAGTGCTTTAATAATGTAATAACAAACAGTTGGGATGCCACGGACACGGTGTACAGAAAAGGGAAAGACCTTACGCGTTTCGCGTGATAAACACGCTTAATCATAGGTGTGGAGCACCTGTCTTCAGCACTGATAAATGAGAGTGGAGCCGGCTTGCGTTTACATTTACTTTTATGGATACCATGCCTCCTGCGACTAGAAACCAGGGAATGAACAACATTGCCCAGGGTAAGTCCTGGGGTGATGGGGCATGTAATGGGAATGATGGGGGCATGTAATGGGAGTGATGGGGAATGTGATGGGGCATGTAATTGGTGTGCAATGTGGGTGATGGGGCATGTAATGGGTGTGCAACTTGGATGATGGTGCATGTCTTGGGTTTGGAATGTCGTGGGGGGGGGGGGGGGAGACCCGCATATAGTGAACAAATTTAGTCTGCCTCAAAACCAAGATACACTGCTGTCCTGCAAACCTCAGTACATAGATTGCACATAAGACCTAGATACCACCAAAGTTTTCTGATGGGAACACGGGGAAATATTTATCTATCCCATATATATTGCACTATTATTATTGTTCTTTCTCTCTTTTTATGTACTTTTTAAGCTACAAGTAAATTTTATGACCACCTACAACTATATAAACAAGGTTGTATATTGACTTCTGTATACATATATCCTCATAGCCATTTGGTGGTGACTAATTATTACCATATTAAGCACACCCCCACCTATCTGTTTTTTTATATGTACTAAACTGTTCTGAGTCCCCTTAGGGAGAAATGTTAGATATTATTTTTGTGCTTCTTAATAAATGTTTTATAGTGTGATATTCTTGGTGTGCATCATAAATGTGCAGATTGCTATCAGTGTACCTTGCCCATTATGAACATGTAGGGCTCTATCACATAATTGTACGCTAATAAAAAATAATTAGTAGGTTATGCAAATATAATGCTTTTAGGAATAAAATAGCTGCATCCATTTCTTGTGTGCTATTTAACACATTACCATGGGAAGAGTACACATTAACATGTAGAAACAGGATTGATTGGAACAAACTTTATTTCTTGAAATAAAATAAGGAAGATTTAGTTGAATTTAGTGGGCAATTGCATTCATGTATAAATTAATAATTATATATTACAGCTGAATTCATATCTATCTTACATTCTTCATGTTATACATTATTTGCACTTCTAGTACTGCTCAGTTTACAGGTGTTTGAAAAACTGTGATAAATCTCCAGTGTTTAGTGTTTCCATAGTCTTGGAGTAACAAGGTATCATTGGTAAGGATTGAAATATAAACCACTATAATGTTTCTGCATCTGATGCCAAAATATATTTGTCTCTGGTCACCTTCATGCTTGCCGAGTGTTGTGGGAATTGTAGTTCTCCTACTGCTAAAGGTTGGTTAACCTTGTAGTAACTGGCTCTGCCTTTGAACGTGATCTAGAGCAATGGTTCTTAAGTGTAGCAACCAACATGGTCATATTTTACCACTCTCTGCAATACTGTAATGGTTCACTAGATAACTTGTCTGGAGCCACGATACCCTGGTAATAGCCAAATCACCAGCCACTGGAAACAGAATCACCTGAGAACAATTTACTTAGTGTTGTGTCCACAAACAAAAGTGATTTATTTTTATTAATATATTTTTCAGTATAAGTGCAGTGGATAGGTTTCTAAGATGAGGTAAGTGAGAATGCATGATTTGGCCCCTGGACCACATGATGTTATGGCCTAGCCACGCTTTTGATGTGATAGCATATCTCCCAACATGCCCCTCTATGACGTGGGTCAGTGTTCTGACAATATGTCCGGGAGTTCTTACCAAGAAGTGAACCATGCATGATTAGTGTTAACTTTGATGGAGTTACGAGTAGAGTAAGGGTTAGGCTTAGCTGTGTAGATTACGGCTAACACTTATCCCAGCCCTAACCCCCCGGGAGGGTAAAGTATGTACCTGGGTGGAAAAAATAGTAAGAGTTAATGCTAATCTTTTCCCTCACTCTAACCCTATCCCCCCGTTCTAATCGCTTACGTTTCCTAATGTTGGAGACGGGAGACTTCACATACAGATGGGGGTGGGGGGTCTTTCACCAGAAGCCTGACTGGCCTGTGACACAAGTCTAATGAAAGTACTAATGCAGAATGTGTACCCACAATAAAATGACCATGCATACAAACAATATAGTATATGTCCACTTACAAAAAGAAGGAAGATTAATTATACCATCATATTACCCATTTTACACTATAAATTTAAAATCTACTGCCAATTTAATTTAGCATGAAATGGCGTGAATATTTTTAAAGAGAAATTATTTGTATAAACCTTTGCTGAGGGCTCAGGTATGTAAATGTAATTTAAATAAGCTCCTCAAAGAGAGTACAACAGAATACTTAAAGTGGCTGTCACCTAAACATTGTTTATAGTGTGGATATAGAGCATACA
This sequence comes from Pelodytes ibericus, assembly GCA_036172795.1. Lineage (NCBI taxonomy): Eukaryota > Metazoa > Chordata > Amphibia > Anura > Pelodytidae > Pelodytes > Pelodytes ibericus. Next base: position 43,426,952 of record CM069857.1, read on the forward strand.
AAATATATATCCTTACATTGTATTAGCAGACACAAGCGCATGCAAATGTATAAATTAAGAGAAAATCTGTCTGTGGGGTGTCCATCACCTGTGTATTGATATGCAAATTACACCCTTCTGATTGCACAGTAGTTCATTTGCATATGAAGCCACAGGTGCTATCATAAACAGGAGATCAGGATGACATCACGTCCAGATAAGAAAATTATCTGCCAATCATTTTTTATTGTACCCAAAAAATACTGTTATCAGTGTGGCTACAGATTTTACTGCCAATTATAGATATTTATGTGAGTAATGGTCATGTTTATATAACAGTGACAGTGTATATGCAGTAAAAACCTTATATAGTTTCTGTTTATTTGTTGTTTGATGTTATATATTTGGTTCATAGTCTCTAGACACAGATTTTGCCAGTGGATTAATATGGGAGCTCGCCCATTAGATGAGGTATAGGCACTTCTTGGAGAATCTTGACACAAGACTTTATCGACAGAAGCAGTACAAAGAGACGATTTAACATTCCCAGAATTGCATGTATCAGCGATTACTAAAATGCTGTCTGTGGATCCTCTTCATCAACCTTATAAGCTTTGTTTGATTCCCCATCAGAGCTGGAGCTGGAGCTGGAGCTAATAGATAAACGATCATCTGCATTTTGGTAAGCTGCTAAGTGCATTTGCGCAATATCTTTGTTTTCCAAAGCCTTTCTTCTCCTAGAGTGCACAAAAAACATTCATGTTAATGTAAAATACAATACAAATGTGAGCATGATAGGACATGTAGTGCAATCCTGCACTCCCGATATCACTATCCAGTGTCTGAGACAGGCCCGCCATCAGGGGGTGACGGACGATACTGGCGTCCAGGGCCTGGCGGGCCCAGGTCATGCCAGGAAAAAAATAAAAATAAATTTCCCCTCTGTTAAACCAGTCCGCGGCTGTGAGGGAAGCGTTCTGCGCTCCCCTTCAGCCGCGTGGCTTCAATAAAGTTTGTCAAAAAAAAAAAAAATGTGACCAGATTAACTCCAGTCGCATTTTTTTTTAACAAACTTTATTGAAGCTGCGTGGCTGGAGGGGAGCACAGAACGCTTGCCTCACAGCCGCGGACCTGCAGAGCACCGGGAGACAGCAGCAAGGAGGTAAGCACTTGGGAAAGGGGGAGGAGGGTGACACATAACGAGAATACTGAGGGGCAAAATCTTGGCATGTTAGATGGCAAAATCCTGGCATATTGAGTGGCTAAATCCTGGCATTTTGACTGGCTAAATCCTGGCATATTGAGGGGCAAAATCCTGGCATATTGAGTAGCTAAATCCTGGCATATTGAGGGCTTAATTGGCAAAAGAATGGCATATTGAGGGGCAAAGTAATGGCATATTAAATGGCATATTGAGGGAAAAATACTGCCATATTAAATTTGAAAATAATGTCATATCAAGGGGCAAAATCCTGGCACATTAAATGGCAAAAGAATGGCATACTGTGGGGTAAAATACTGGCATATTAAATGGCAAAAGAATGGCATATTGAGGGCAAAATACTGGCATAGTAAATGGCAAAAGAATGGCATATTAAGAGGCAAAATACTGGCATGTTAAATGGCAAAAGAAGGGCATATTGAATGGCTAAATACTGACATACTGAGTGGCAAAATACTGACTTATTGAGTGGCAACATATTACTGGCATATTGACCAACTGCTCCCAACTACCCTCCATATTACACTAGACCGGGATAAAATGCTTGTGAGGGTAGGTGGGGGGAGTGGGAGATATTGTCGGGGAGGGGGATAGGGGCCCCAAAAAATATGTTCAGTAAGGGACCCTGAAATTACTGGTGGTGGTCCTGGTCTGAGACACAAGAGAATGTCTACTGTGCATGTGCAGAATTGTGTGGATGCGCAGTAGTGACCCTGACGCTCTGACCTCCTAAGCTCCACCCCTAGAATCCTGATTTCCTGATGGCAGAAGTTGGGAGGTGTGCATCTGAGCATGATCTTCATCACCATTTGTCCAAGTACGCTAATTTTTTCAGAAAATAAAAAACTATTGCTGTGGCAGGAGGACTAGCATTAAGCATTCCTTCGGCAACCCCAATCACTTGGGAGTGATCTGGGTGCTGGGAGTCCTATTGGCACACTGCAATGCCTTTGTAGGAATCCAAACCAAAAAAACAGTCTCCACACTGTGTGTAAATCCAAACATTTATTAGTGTTTCTCCCTATTGTTTGGAGTTACACAGAAGGAGCTATTCACTAAAAGGTGAGTTGAAATTAGATGAATTTCCCTTTCTACTAATGGGTTTATAATCTAAATACATTGACAATCTCGATGATCCTTTAACACACAGGGCTCTGTCCACTATCCTATTTTTCCAGTACTCTGCCAGTAATTGCCACTGTCTCCATTCTCAGTCTGCTATAAATTATGAAAGTGGCAGTAAATATTGTTTTCCTTTTATGTGGCTATAAACTGAAAAGTAAAAATCCTGTGCCTCTTCTGTGGAGTGAAAACAACTAGTATCGCCTCACAAACACACACATTTGCATTCAGCTCACGATCTCTCGACTAAGGCATAGCTGATATGACTGTAAGCATGTGCAGAGCCAATAAGAGCGGCCAACTATTGCTTGCATCTGATAGGAGCTAAAAGGTCTCTCTCTGCAATAGCAGTGAGTAATAGTCAGTAAACCAAATTCTTTTCACCTGTTCGTCTACATCAGAAGCACAAGTGGAAAAAAGGTTTAGTGGTTCTTTAAGCTAATGTTGCACTGTATTGTACTGAACTATAGACATTATAAAAACAGATAAACAGTAAGTCATTTGCAGTGAATAAAACTTACTTTTTCCTGTCCCTTTGTCCAAGGACAATCAGAACAACCAAGGCGATAACTAATATTCCAGCCACAACACCAAAAACTATTAGCCACACTTCGACTGACTGCTCAGCAGGGGCTAATAGAGTGGATGGAATGCCCACAAACTCGAAAGAGTTGTCATCCAACAAAAAGATACTGTTGAGTCTTCCTTTTGACATTCTGTTTGAAGAAATAAGTTATGGATTAGTAATCAACATTGGAGAAATTCAAAAAAGAGACCCGTTGAAGGCCATGCAGTAAATGAATTAACCAGTGCAAATGGGAGGTTATTCTTTGTCTTTAGTGAAAATAATGATTGGCGCTGTATTAATAAATCAGTGTGGATGATAGGACTTGCAGTCCTCTTGTCTTTTATACTCAGAGCCAGTTGTTTGGACTCTGGACCATGTGAGTTCGGTTCCATCAGGGGTCATATATATATATATATATATATATATATATATATATATATATATATATATGTAAATTTATTTTGCATACTACACAATTGGATTTTCCCTTTTTCTTCTTTTTTTATTTTTTATGTATATTTTCTGCTTGTGAGTCTCCTTGTCATTAGGATAAGTATATATCCATTTATTATTATCTTTACACATTTTTCTTCACTTATTTATTTATTGCGCAACACTTTATGATTCTTTGTATTCTATGTCTTTATTTATAAACACGATCAACATTAATTAGCCAATGGGTTCTATTCAATGAAGTCAGTTATCACAGTTTTGTTATGTAAAATGTTCGATTCAAGCCTACAGTATTCAGTGTCATGAGATATAATAACTGAGGTCATTGAATAGAGCCCAATGTGTAGTGGTATTTATAACGTATTACTTATGTTGTAAAAATCTAGGCATTCAAACAGGACATAATGTATGGAAACACAGCTTTGTAGCAAATTTCCATTGTTAAACTTGATGTGGTGGTAGGGGCTCAAATTTGTACTTCTACAAAATGCCCAGCCCTTCATCGATCTCTGCAACATTTACTATAGTGGTGCTGCACAGATCTCTAGCCTCCCTGCTCCTACATCCTTCATGTTGCTCTTTTAGAAGAATGTGGAGGAGATGGAACTGCACATTAATCTCCTCACCACCTTTATCACCCACAGCATCCAACATCACTCTTGAGTCTAGCATGACAAAAGTGATTTAATACTTCAATGTATGTGTATGTTCTCTTCTATTTTATTGTTTTAAACCATAGCTTTTTTTATGGCAGAGTAACTGCACTACATTATGTTTTACATTAACTGAAATATCCATGAAACAATACTTTACCGAACAGCATCTTCAACTATCGATTTTGGTATTGGTTGCATTCCGGTAACGTTTGGCATTAATACGTAGAATAATAAAGAGACCCTCGGAGTTACGTTGGAAATTTGCACATGGCCAGGTCTGTATAGGATTAAAGAAAAATATATGTCACATTGTAAAAAATATTGCTGAATTAATTACATAAATGCAAATAATGATACAATGTTTTGTATAACATATTATTTCTTTTTAAGAGAGTACATTAATATTCAGCTTGTTTAAAATATGCCAATTAACATGCAATTCTATTCTTAAAACTTTATTTTGTTTATAAAGGACTGTCACTTGTGTATACTTTTTCCTGGTATATAGTGGCATTGCATCTGGTGTGCCTTTCTGTTGCGGTCAAGTAGCATAATTGTAAAAATAAAAGGTTAGAATCCTCCCCGCTTAATCTTCAAATAGGAGGTAACACCCAACAATTTCCAGTTCTTTTTCTGTCCCTTTCAGGGATGGACAGTAGCTCACAATCGGCAAGGCTGGTGGGTTGCCGATGTAGTGATCCAAATGATCCCCAAGGAAGGAAGACTGCAATGGTTCAAACAAATCCATGGACTCTGAGGGCCATTGCAGACGGTTACAAGATCCGGTTTCTAGAGACTCCCTCTACATGTTTTCGTGATCTCTTCCTATCCTTCTTAAAGAAAAAACCCTGGTATCAGAAATGTTCATGTTATTGAAGAAAGCTGTCATGGAACAAGTTCTGTTGGGGTGCACATCTACAGTCTTATTTCAGACGAGGCATATGGTCAACAGAAGATGCAGCCCACCCTTCCAAATACAGAGAGATGAAGGCAGTACTATATCCATTGATTGTAGGAAAAGCTTTTAGCATATAGCCAGACAATATAACCACAGTAACATACCTGAACAGACAAGAGGGAATAAAGATCAAAACACTTCATTGGCTCTGTTCAGAATCATGGATTAGGCACAGAGGTATTTGGAGGCCACTTATACAACAAAAATAAGAGGCCTGGACAACATCATTGCAGATGATACAGGTCAAAGTGGATTTACTTCCAATGCAAGTTATATGTTTTCTCTTAAAAGGAGTAGAACTTTCTTTCTATATCACATCCATGTATATAATCTACAATTTAGACAAAAACAAAGAACTTGGAGCCCCACCGAGAATGGACAATGCTAAAATAGCCAGCCCTATGGGACATAACCTATTTGGGAGAAGAATCCCATTTTGAGAGTGGTCCCAACCATGAGGGCAGTGCCTTGCATGTCTCCTCTGGACAATGGACACAGTAACCACAGACGTATGTTTCCGCCTTTATTGGCCTTGTCAATGTGGTAAGGCTGGTGTCCCTCTTGGTCAGGGGCATCCAACATGCGGCCTGCTGGATGTCGAGGTGCGGCCCGCATGCGATTGCCAGCGGTAACTGTACCTCCAGCTGAAGTGCCGAGAAGCAGGGAATCGTGTTAATGATGAGCTCCACACCCCTCGCAAGTAGAGACATGACTACAGGACTAAACAACTAGATGAGCTCTGTGTGAAAGCAAGAGCATTTGCTGCCTGGGCTAACCTCTCCCATACATGGTAAAAAAGCAGGGAGAGAGATCTATAGTAAAAAAAAAAAAATATATATATATATATATATATATATATATATATTAAAATATTGTGATTGTGTAAATGTTTGAAAATGTTTTTTCACTATATTCCCAATGATATTCTACATAACTAATGCAACATTAACAGTAACCCACTTATCCCAACACATTTCCTACCTAACTAATAAAAAAGACACAAAGTTAATCAGAGCAGTACAATGTTCTGGTAGGAGCCATCGGGCTTACAGTACAAGCCTACAGAGGTTACCAGAACTTAACTTGGTAGATATATAATACTAATTAGCAAGGGATGGGAAGAGTTAACTTTATTACATATTTAAAGAAGGAAGGAAAGTATGTTCTGGTTGCACCTAGATTATTTGGGTTCCTGACATTTGTACTTCTTTAACTCCTCCTAGTGGCAGAGACTGTTTTTACATTTCTGTTTTTTTGGGGGTTTAGCTGTCATTTTCATTGTTTTTCTTGTTTAATGTACCCACATAAATTATATACTGTTCTATTGCTTTCTTAAGATACCATTATTTTCGTCATATCTTATAATTTACTATTAAAATAATCATAAAATGTGTCAAAAACTTGAAAAAAACACACCTGAAAAATCTTTTGCACAATTACAAATGGTAAATAAATCTAAATAGTTTGTAATTTTTGTCTTGAGTTTAGAAGTTTTTCTATTTCTTTTTTTGTGTGCAAGTTATAGGACAATAACCTAAAGGTGTGTTTTTTCCCCTACCCTGACCTTTTGACTCCAACCTCGATGATCAACTTAACACTAACTCTAACACTAATTCTTATGAAAATATAGTTTTAATTATTTATTTTTTTCTTTGCGTTGCATTTTGGTTATACAAAAGTAGTATAATTAGCAGTACATACATAAACAATGTGACACAAATTACAAGGAAGATACAGGTATTTAGAAATAAATACAGAAATATTCGAGGGACATAAGATTTAAATAGTGAAGAAACTAGATTACTTTACATGTGCACATGAAGTACAGAAGTCCAAAGGTGTCTCTTGTATTCCTTCTCATCATTTCTAAACCTGGTACCTGTTCTATCCACATGTGCACATGAAGTATAGAAGTACAAAGTCTAAAAGTGTCTCTTGTGTTCCTTCTCATCATTTCTAAATTTGGTACCTGTTCTATCTACATATAGGCATACACACATTCATACTAACATACATACCAAAAGTTCACAGGGGAGAAAAGTGAGAGATATTGCTTTTGTTTCTTGCTTGGGATTTATGAATAGGGCCATGACGGGGTCGCTGAACTGCAGGGGAAAATGCTCCATTCTAAGGGTCGGAGTAGGTTTTTATCCATCTAGTCCAGATTTTGTCGTATTTATGAAGGTTGGAGTTGTTTACAAAAAAATGCCTTTCCATAATGCACTGATAATGGATCTGGGTGGTCAGCTCTCTCAAAGTTGTTAAGTCGGTTTTAAGCAACAATCTGGCTAAAAATATTTTACTGGCTAAAAATATGTTTGTGATTAGTGATTTTTCATTTCTATTTAGATTAAAAAGGTCCAAATGAAACAGAAACATTTGCGGTGAAACAGAAATAGTTTTACCAAACAGGATTGACAGCAATGTTCACATCATTCTTACATTTTCCAAGGTTTTCACAGGACCACCTAATTCTTACTGTTACCCTAACCCTAGATCTGAACCCTAACGATGGTTTCAGTTTTTTAGTTGTAATATTGCAGACTCCAGCTAGGGGCAATCTAGTAAGATGAAAGAAAGTCAGCACTCCACAAAACTTCTTGCACAAAATCAAATAATATTTATTGAGTTCAGAGAAGGGCTACTAAACTGGTTCATGGGTTGAAGGATAAAACTTACCAGGAAAGGTTAAAGCATCTTAACATGTATAGCTTGGAGGAAAGACGTAACAGGGAGGATATGATATGAAACATTTAAATACATAAAGGGAATCAACACAGTAGGAAGAGAGTATATTTAAAAGAAGAAAAACTACCACAACTAGAGGACATAGTCTTAAATTAGAGGGGCAACGATTTAAAAGTAATATCAGGAAGTATTACTTTACTGAGAGGGTAGTGGATGTCTGGAATAGCCTTCCAGTGGAAGTGGTAGAGGTAAACACAGTCAAGGATTTTAAGCATGCGTGGGATAGACACAAGGCTATCCTAGCTATAAGACCGGGAACGGGGGACTAATAAAAGTACTAAAAAAAAAAATTGGGCAGACTAGATGGACGGAATGGCTCTTATCTGCCGACACATTCTATGTTTCTATGTTGTGGGAAGACCAATAGAAAAACTGGTATGCAGTCTTTTTAATTGTGTTCATTCCCATCACTTATTATGCACAGCACTCTTTTTGGTGGTCTTCCCACAATAATTATTATTTAATTTTGTACTGGTAGTGACGACTTTCTTTTGTTTTATTTATTCATTTCATCTTTCTTCACTACATCACAACATCTGTCAACAACCCGCATTTGCACTTCTTCATGAGATGTACCAGTTATTTTTTTGCCAGAAAGTTGGAGCCTGCTGCCCCTTGTGGTGGAGTATTTTCAATGTTACCCGATGTCTCCACACAGAGGCATCATGTCAACACTCTCTGGTTGGCGGAAGCAATTATTAAGTGCCTCCGGCGATCATTAAGATACATGACGTGTCAGGCACATCATGTGTTGCGAAGGGGTTTACGAAGTATGCATGATCTAGGGGAGGAAGGGAAGTTAAACATGCAGGGTAACACAATGTAATACTAATTGTTACTTACTGAAAATCAAGGTCCTTCTTTTCCACCACAGAGTAATATTTTGACATGGCGAATGCAATCGATGCCTTAAACAAATTAGTTTCGGAGTCATCCCAGGTGTACTGTAAAACAGACGTCACAATAAAACATGAGATTATGTCAGTATAATGTAATTAACACAATGTAGCTACAGTTGGTGGCAATCCATTCACTGAACGTTATAATTTATACTGTGATTAATATAATAAACACAGAAACCAGTTCTCTGAATAACCCTATACACATTGCATATGTTTTTTAATTCCTTGGATATCATTAGCTTTTACTGCTTGTTCTCAGCATTCATTAACCATTCAATATATCCCCAAATATGTTAAATTTTTTCATGAATCTGTCATTGAAAACAATGAAGGTTTCACTAGTAATAAAAGGAGAGACAAGGGTACAGTTTTATCTATAGAAATCCATGAGCGGCAATTACCGTTCCCAGTTTGCAGTGGACTGAAGGAGGCACTGCTGTGTAGTATGAACAGGTTGCTAAGCTCAGGATCACTGCCTGGTAGGAGCGGAATGGTAGTGCTATCTGACCCACCTGCTGCATCCTACAGTCGACCACATTCATACAATGGTCAGCCAGAATCATTCATATATATGTGAAAAAACTGACTTAACATCATCTCAATTTATATAATTTTAAACATGTAGCTGAAAACCAGTCACACACAACATGCATTCAGATTGCTTAGTTGTATTAATTGATACCTACCGCATCATCTCCTAGGCCAGAATATAGACTTATCCTCACTTTGATTAAATTGTCCGTGTCTAAGAATAAAACAATAAGAAATTATATATTTCAGTGCTTTTGTTCACATAAGGAGTATTGAAACAGTTGTTCCCAAACCAGTTCTCATGCTACCTGACAGTCCTGCACTTTTTTTGAGCCATTGTTTGATGTCATGACTGACATATAGCACATGTACAGAGGGCATCCTTATGCATCTCAATGCAAACCATCTTATTGCAATAATGTTGGGGATGGCAGTTATTGTGCATAGCAAAATCCCCAGGACAAACCTGAAAATGGTAAGTTTTCAAGTTAACTATCTCCAAAACAAAAAAAAATGTCACTGGAATAAATAAATGCATATTGTTAGATTTACAAAGCATCTATTTCTTGTAGACTGAAGGGATCCTTTAACAAATTATAATATGTGGAAACCTCCAGGCCTGCATGAACAATGGGGTAATTACAAATAGAGGTGCAATTTCTAACACCAAGCAGATGCCTCCTGTGTAAATAAAGTTGAATGAATAGGTTTTCTGCAGGGGAAGAACAACTGTAACATCTGTATCTTCTTTTTTTAAATAATGTTTTTAAAAATTATTATTTTTTAAATTATTTTGTACATATGTGCAGACAAAATAATGTCACTATTATTAACACAGAAACACTTTAGAGCCCATATACAAGAACATATTGCAATAGAGCCCATATACAAGAACATATTGCAATAGAGCCCATATACAAGAACATATTGCAATAGAGCCCATATACAAGTACATATTGCAATAGAGCCCATATACAAGTACATTTTGCAATAGAGCCCATATACATGAACATATTGCAATAGAGCCCATATACAAGTACATTTTGCAATAGAGCCCATATACAAGAACATATTGCAAAAGAGCCCATATACATGAACATATTGCAATAGAGCCTATATACAAGAACATATTGCAATAGAGTCCATATACATGATCATATTCCAATAGAGCCCATATACAAGTACATATTGTAATAGAGTCCATTTACAAGTACATGTTGCAATAGAGCCCATATACAAGAACATATTGCAATAGAGCCCATATACAAGTACATATTGCAATAGAGCCCATTTACAAGTACATATTGCAATAGAGTCTATATACAAGAACATATTGCAATAGAGCTCATATACAAGAACATATTGCAATAGAGCCCATATACAAGAACATATTGCAAGAGCGCCCAAATACAAGTACATATTGCAATAGAGCCCATATACAAGAACATATTACAATAGAGCCCATATACAAGAACATATTACAATAGAGCCTATATACAAGAACATATTGCAATAGAGCCCATATACAAGTACATATTGCAATAGAGCCCACATACAAGTAAATATTGCAATAGAGCCCATATAAAAGTATATATAGCAACAGAGCCCAGATTTTAACCATTAAATTCACTAACATTGATGGAAGAAAAAACATAAATCGGATTGTACAAATTCTAATGTTATCACATTACCCCACATAAAACATAATAAAGACACGAAATACAGATTTTACATATTTGTAAGACTTTTTTGTAACATACATGGATCCCAGTGTGTGTTCCAGCCAACTGTTCTTCCATTATCAGCATTGTCTTTTTTTAGCCACTCATATAATGTAGCAAAGTAATTAAGTAGAGGTTGGGCATCCATCTTTCGTCCTCCTGTTATGCTCTCCAGTGCCTCGGTCCATGGTTTAGAATTCCCAAGTTCAAGCATGTTGCTGGCAAATTATTACATGAAATCACAGGTTACTATTGCTCAAAGAGAGGTAACAGTGGATCTACTAAGAGTATTTTATTCAATTATATGGATATGGTTTTGCAGACTGCATATATGTTATCTCTATTTTCTTGGTGGTCCGGACATGCATAGATTTTGAATTTTGGATCTTGCGAAAATAGATTTGTGAAGCTTTATCCCACCTACAGACCTGCAGTCATAAATTCTTAAGTGTACAGCTGTACTCTCAGAATTGTTCAATGTTACCCCTACAAACAGAAGTGGAAAGATGTTTGGGAAGAAACCTGCAAAACGTACACTCACTAGCAAATATTAGTGAATGTAAGGTTTCTTTGAAGACCACACTGATTTGGTTTAGAAGTTATAGAACCTGAAAGAAAGTAACTAATACTTCTATATGAGTTTCACGTGTGTCATTGTGTCATTGTTTTTACCTTCGTTATTGGCCCTCTGGTTTGTGTGTCATCCACACTATGGAGTGAACGCGCCTTATAGACAAGTCTAGGATGTATTGCTATTTAAAATCATGAGGTCATTTCTTACCGTAGCTTCGTCCCAGCTTCTGTAGAGTTGGTGATGTCACATGTATGAAGAGGTCCAACATGGTTGGCAGCCTTACATAATGCATCTTGGAACTGGAACTGATAGATTGTTCTTGTGTAATATCTGTTTTTTTAAAAAAATGGTAACTTATGAATTGGATGTTACAAATAATCCTGTAAACACCATTAGGTAGGCTAGCAAAATGGGCGGTGACAAACTGTTCAGGCTCCCTGGGTTTCCTGACACTCAAGTGTCTACTCAATAAAGAGACAATGACAGGGAATTGAGATAGGAGGGCGACAGGAGGGAGACAGGAGAGAGACAGGACTGTTGCTATGGCAACAGCAATAACATCCTTTACTTGCCGTTTTTGGTAGATGGATCGGACCCTTTTAATTTGATTTGACTGGCAATTATAATCTGTATCAAACAGGGCATTATAGTGACCTTGCCAAAGAGTTTTAAAGATAATACTTACCGAATAAAAGAATAATCATTAGCCACATGGAACAAAGCTGCAGGGTCACAGTATGATTCGTCGTGAGGAAAAGGCTCCACCACGCCGACAAGATCTCGTCTACAATAAAAACACCAAGCATGAGTGCAAGTTGCACCTATCAGTGTAAACGCATATACAATGTGCTTAACTGCATCGATTAGCATTAGTTATTTGCAGCTTATTTCTTCTTCCATGAAAATCCACCTAGTAACCCTATGAATGCATGGCTGACTATTAATCTGCCAGCGACAGTTCTCCTTTAATACGTTTGCGGATTGCTGTGGGAGGAATTGAGTTATGTTTTCATCTATTAATATGTGTTACATTTCATTTGGGAGGACATTCTGCAATGCTGCAGTGTTTTTAACCCTTTTAGTGTGGAGGGAGTTGAGGAGAAAGTATTATCTACTCATAGGCACTGTAAGGCTTAAACCCTTAAGGACCAGGGATTTTCTGGGCCAGTGACCAGAGCGATTTGTACATTTTAAATATGTGGTTGTTGGAATGTAATTTAACTCTCTGTCGTTTAACGCACCCATACAAGTTATAGGTTGTTTTTTTAAAGGACAGTTAGAGCTTTCTTTTGATACACTATACATAAAAATAATGTACAATTTAGTATTAAAAAATACATATAAACGAGGAAAACTTGGAATTTTTCTTATTTTTCCCAATAATATTCTACACAACTAATATAACACTTATCCCAACGTACTAACTAACTAACTAACACTCTAACTAACTAACAAAAATTATAGGTTCCCAAACCCCAAAAATACACACAAAAACCCTCTGACCAGTGCAATCAAAGCCATAACAATCTTTAAGGAACATTGCCTTGGATGCGAGGTGGACTCCTGGACCCGTTACAGACTGGCTGGCGGTTTACTCGTCATAGGGTCACAAAGGGGTTAATGGTATTGCAGTTGTGATGTAGCTTTCACCCTGACTGCCTGGCAAAGCCAGCCAGTTTCAAAAGATCAATCTACAAAACTTGGAGGAGGAGCTTACATTTATGACAGTTACATAAATACTTATTTTCAGAAAACAAAAAGCTTTTACAATGATGAAATATGAATTGTAAAGCTGACAACTGTTGGCAAAAGGTTAAGTTATGTTAAACTTATTTTTAACAAGTTATTTTAAATAGAAAGGCTTCAATTAAAGAATACAAATAATGTACCTAATTGAGCCCTCTTGGTCTTTATAGTTCTATCAAAGGGCTGGCATGTTGTTTATATTAAAGAAGATCTGACCCAAGATGCTAAACAACATGTCAACCCCCTTATAGAGCTATACAGATATAGGCTCAAATAAAGCTCAAGTTCCTTGTTTTGTTAGATTTACTCCTTAGTGACATGATGTTTTTGCCTTGTCTTGCCCTGCGTGAAATGGACTGTTTTAACATTTCTGTTTGTGTTTAGCTGTAATTTTATTATTTCTCATGTACTATACCCACACAAACTATATAGTGGTTTTATTAGCATAAGAGATTTCTTTAGAAAACATTATTTTCATCATATAATATAATTTACTACAAAAAAAATCATAAAATATGGGGAAAAAAAACTATTTTGCTATGATTTCTGAAAAATATTTTACACTATTACAAATAGAATAATCCCATCTAAATAGTTATAAATATTAATTTTGTCCTGAGTGTAGGAATATGACATTTACATGTTTTTCTGTTGTATTTTGAAAGTTATAGGGCAATAACAAAAGTTAGCATTTTTTGTTTCCTAACCATTTTCTCCTACAGTGACATTTAGACCCCTATCCTAACCCTAACTCTAATACTTATGCTAACCCTAAACCTTATGTTAAGACAAACCTTAATCCTTATCCTAATCCTACATTCAAGGCTAATATACCATGTTTTATTGCAAAGTTGCTGACTGCCTCTGGGAACAGTAGAGAAACAGCAACAGAATGGCCACAAGAGGAACATGCTGTTCTCCAATATGGCACCCACATTTGCTCCGAGGGTGGCTTCTGCAAGGATTTTCTGTGTTGACGAAATGTCGTAACATTGAGGCATTACAGCAACACTGCCTGAGCGGTATTAGCAAACACTGATCGCTAACACTGCTCATTCCACCACATGCTGGACCAGGTCCGTACTATGTCAGCAACAGAGTTGCTGCCTGGACAAAACTGGCCCGTGCAATGCCGCAAAGGGGTAACAGGATTTCTATTTAAAATTTGTACATTTAATTAAACATAACAATCTTTTTGCCAACGTTTGTCCTTTAAAAAAAAAGTGTGTAGCTTTGCCTTTAACAAAACTAAGCAGTGTATATTGGGATAGTTATTTTTACGTAATGATAAGCACTAGTTTATCAAGTGTATACTGCTAGTAAACAGTCACATGGAGGCTTGCCACCTTTTCTTCATAAAAACGTAGCCTTGATAGATTTAATCTTGGCCCCAAGACAATTTTTTTTACCAGCCTACCGATTAAATTAACTGGGTGTCAACGCTAGTCACAGGCAATGCAATGAAAATTGCAAAGTGGGGGATAATACATTAACTTTTATGACAAGTGTGTAGTTTGAATTAAGAAGTGACCAGTTTCCTTTGTGAGTAGGTGCCGTTGTCTTTATTTGCAGGGGAATTAGTATCTTTTGGGAGTTTAAATCTTTGGGGTCAGAGGACTGATTTATTAACGGTCTGTCAATCAGGTTAAAACAATAATATCCATGACAGGCAAATTCTTATTTTATACATAAACCAACGTTTTTAGAGTTATAGAAACCCTTTAAATTATATTAAATACCGTATATAAAAGCAGGGAAAAGAAAAATGTTGGTGCGCTAAGCTAGTCACAGGCTTAAATAATATAAATGTATAAAATGACACTTAACAAACATTAATAATATTTAAAAAAAACCCAGTATATAAATTGCCAGTAAATGAAAGTCCATCGTGTACTGTTTAATACCTACTTCATTCTCCACCATTCGTGCATCCAGTTCTCTTTCTTTATCTCTCCTTCAAAGACCCTCCATCTCCACTGCTCCAGCATGTAGGTGAAAGGTAGTGTGCCAACAATCGTGAGGGCTTGTCGAAGTAGAAAGTTGATATTTGT
Source organism: Pelodytes ibericus (assembly GCA_036172795.1). Classification (NCBI taxonomy): domain Eukaryota; kingdom Metazoa; phylum Chordata; class Amphibia; order Anura; family Pelodytidae; genus Pelodytes; species Pelodytes ibericus. The sequence goes on from CM069857.1 coordinate 43,442,183, forward strand.
CTCTGTGAGGGAGATTTAGGAATTAGACTTTAGTGTGTACAATACAATATGACTTATGGGGCCTTCTACAGAGCTGAAGGTCTTTTTATACTTTCTCTATAAGGGACACTGGGCCATAATTAAAAGTTTAAAGTGAGGCATTTTCACTCACTTCATGGTGATAGCTCTATTTTTAGAACCTCACCATTGACCTTTAAAAAGACTCAACATTGTGTGAGTTGGTAAAACTGGTATCCTGACAAAGTTTATAAATCAAATTGAATTTTAATCTGGCATAAGGTTGCTACCTAGCTGATATTTTACCGGCAGGTTTGTTATCTTGTAATTTTTTCAACCTTACTGCATTTTAATTAACCTATAGAGGTACTAAACCTTCCATGTGATCTGTTAATCACACATGTTTTTGGCTACATTTTTTTTATTGTCTCTCAGAATTGTATTGCATGCTTCTGTATCTGCTTAGAGGGACGCAACTTATTTTTTATCTTAAAATTAAGTGACATGTATAGTGCCCCTAATATGAAGATAATCTGACACATATTTTTAATAGTTTGTTTAAACAAGTGCCTCTCTGCACTAGTAAAGCGAGAACACCAGAACAGACAGACCCTGGGTGGCAAGCCCCCACTCTGCTTGGTTGTGTGCGTGCTAACACTATCAGTGCTTGCCAGCCTCCCAACCAGCTCTGCCTCCACTACTCTCAGGCAGAGCTGAGAGTAAACCCGCGTCTCTCTGTATAGATGCAGGTTTACTCTAGACAAGGGAAACTAAAATTTTAACTACAGCTTCCTCTTCTAGTTTAGTTTCTCTTTAACATATGGATGATGTTTATAAGTGTAAACTTGGGGGCAGTGTTCTAGAAGGGATGCAGTCAGCAGAAATATTATTTTGATTTCCATGGTGATTGCTTCACGTTTTGAAGTTTTTCCCCACATTTTAACAGCTCCAATCAGTCATCAGTCTCTTTTAAGTAATTTGGACTTCTCTCTGAAGATACTCAAGATGGTTTGTCCAATAATGTAAGGCTGCTATACTAGTGATCGGTCAACTTTATCATTCATTTTTATACCACAAGATGGTAGTATTTTTATAGTTCCATTCTTTTTCTCATAGAATGTTAAACTGATTATATATTTTTTTTGAGATTCTATACAGGGACACAATTGTCACATGAATTACCAGTATTTTTATTTCCACAGTCTAACCTCTAGTTGTTCTTTGAAGGTTATACCCATGTGTAATAGATAGGAAAACTTTGAAGAAGAAGAATGTATTTATATAGAATAACATACCTCCCAACATTTCCCCACCGGCAAATCTAGACGTAGAGGGGTGGAGCTTGGGAGGTCAAGTGTCAGCGCTACCATGCATGCGCAGTAGCATTATCACTCAAACTGACAGTACTTTCTGTGCATGCACGGTGACACCGTCAGTCACCCTCATAGCTCTACTTTAGTGCAGTCAGGACCATGGAACTTTGGTCCTGAATCCCGCTGTGCAACCAACATCTACCTCTGTCCCGATAGATAGCGGGACAGGCTCCCCAAATGGCAAAGCGGGACAGTTAGGGAGTATGGAATAATGCACCCAAAGCTAACATTTTGACAATACTACATACTATACATTAATGCTATATTACGAAATATATTTGGAGACCCAGGACATTCCCATCAATCACTTTAAGTGGAGGTATTTACCCAGATCTTCTTCAAATGTGTCCGGCAGCAGTTTTAAACTCTTTAAGTGCTTGGGTGTAGCTGCTGAAAGTGACATGATTTCTCCCACAGCTTCATGGAAACCTTCATTGGCACCATCTCTTAGCAACATAGGGAGCCCCTTATAGGCCATGTCATACTGAATATGCCCCAGCTCATGATGTACTGTTAGGAAGTCTTCCATGTTTACTCGAGTGCACATCTTGATTCTGTATGTGAAACAAAATGTTGTTATCAGCTGCAGGTATGTTAAGTTCCGCGTCACTTGGCTCTGTTACCATGCACACATGCACAATTAGCGATGTTGGCAGATCAAGCCACACTTATGTACAGGAAACATTGCTGGAGGCACTCAGTATTCCGACTGCATAGATAAATATCTTGCTCAAAGTTTTATTGTGAATCATCAAAGCAAAAAAAACGGACTACGGTCCTTAATCGTAAGCTGCCTTAACATACACAATTACCCAGTTAAATACACTTCAAGTAACGTGAATTATCAGTACATTGAATTATCCCCTAATTGTAAAAAAAAAAAAAAAAAAAAAATGTCCTTAACACTTAAATGACCACTAAACTGCTTTAAAAAAAAATCTGTCCTGAGAGTCTGGTGTAAATCCAATGTGTGTCTTTATAGATACACGCGGGTTTACTCTCTGCTGTGTCTCCCATCTGAGACACAGCCATTCCTGGTTGTCGTGCAATTACGCTGTGCAGAGAAAGACTCTCGATTTTGTATCGGATAAGCAGGGGGGACCTAGATAGGGTCCCCTCTGCTAATCCCATGCAAAAAACACCCTACTGATCCCATGCAAAAACGAGATGCTACAGGAAGCTATGGAAGCATGGCAGCTGCCAGTCAGAGGATAAACTGGCGTGTACTATCAGAAGTACATGCCAGTTTATCCTCACATTAGGAGCAACTAACCTTTCACTTGTGCTTCTATATTAGAAGTTCAGCACAGGCTTAAGACATTTCCAGATAGCAGCAATCTGTTCTATGCTTGGAGTTTCATCATTTCAACTTTATCATGACAGCAAAATAGGGGATTTTGTCTTAAGTTTTTGCACTTTTTCTGCATTACATTTTTTTTTTTTTTTAATGTATTACTTACCTGAAGTCATCCATTCCCAAATCCCAGGCTGTGGGGTGACACACTGCTTTCCTCCCATCAGTAGGCTCCACAAGCATTGAATTTGTCCAGAAGTCGGCGTTTAATGGAAATAGGCCAACGGACACGAAAAATATTTCCGCTTCCTTAAACATTCTCTCTACCGTCCATCCCTAAAGACCACCATAATTACAGAGATATATCATTCTGATCTTACAGCTATTTGAGAATAAACATACAAGTACATACAGTACGTATACAGATGATTGACAGAGCCCACCATAAAGAAAAAACTATTTCCAGACATATTTTATTTACATGTGGCTGTTAATTAATTACTCTGGTATTTATCGTTTCCCATTGTATCTAGTGGTCCTTTCACCCATCTGCCCCCTCTGTGCATTAGCAGGTAAAACAATATAAGATAAAGCTGAGGAGGTGAGCCACTGGTTTGTGATGCATTCATTTGATACCACACTACAAAATCCTCATTCATTTGATACCACACTACAAAATCCTCATTCATTTGATACCACACTACAAAATCCTCATTCATTTGATACCACACTACAAAATCCTCATTCATTTGATACCACACTACAAAATCCTCATTCATTTGATACCACACTACAAAATCCTCATTCATTTGATACCACACTACAAAATCCTCATTCATTTGATACCACACTACAAAATCCTCATTCATTTGATACCACACTACAAAATCCTCATTCATTTGATACCACACTACAAAATCCTCATTCATTTGATACCACACTACAAAATCCTCATTCATTTGATACCACACTACAAAATCCTCATTCATTTGATACCACACTACAAAATCCTCATTCATTTGATACCACACTACAAAATCCTCATTCATTTGATACCACACTACAAAATCCTCATTCATTTGATACCACACTACAAAATCCTCATTCATCTGATACCACACTACAAAATCCTCATTCATTTGATACCACACTACAAAATCCTCATTCATCTGATACCACACTACAAAATCCTCATTTGACTTTCGATGTCTTGCATTGGGTGTTTTTTTTAGGCTTCTTGTTCCATGCAAGCGGCCACACATGGAGTGATGTCACAGACTATCTGGGCACCACTGAGTAGGGCTAGGTTTTAAAACAAGTATAGCAGCCCCTACAGGTAAATTGTTTCTTCTCATTTATACTATGTTCACTTAAAGGGGGAAAAAAATTGCACGTACCTGTTTAACCATTTCAGGACTAACATCAATACTTTCTTTATCTGGAAATGGTACTACTAGAGGGTATAAGTTTGTCCAAAAACGACCCCACATATCACCTAAACATTAAAAGAAAATAATCATATGGTGTTAATACAAAACTTTGATTATTATCATTAATGAAGTTAACTGGATTTTGGTAGAAGAGTAACATATATCTGACCTGTGCTAAATGACGTGTTCATTTTTCAGGTTACTGTGTAGGTAATATTAAACAAACAAACAAAGATACATAGGACGTTCAATATGTACTATAACATAACCAATATCCATACTATTTATAGGACGTTCAATATGTACTATAACATAACCAATATCCATACTATTTATAGGACTTTCAATATGTACTATAACATAACCAATATCCATACTATTTATAGGACGCTCAATATGTACTATAACATAACCAATATCCATACTATTTATAGGACGCTCAATATGTACTATAACATAACCAATATCCATACTATTTATAGGACTTTCAATATGTACTATAACATAACCAATATCCATACTATTTATAGGACGCTCAATATGTACTATAACATAACCAATATCCATACTATTTATAGGACTTTCAATATGTACTATAACATAACCAATATCCATACTATTTATAGGACGCTCAATATGTACTATAACATAACCAATATCCATACTATTTATAGGACGCTCAATATGTACTATAACATAACCAATATCCATACTATTTATAGGACCTTCAATATGTACTATAACATAGCCAATATCCATACTATTCATATCTCTGAAATGGATTCAGGTCGGGAACTTTTCACAAATCTCTGAAATTCGTCAATCCAATAAAAACTTTTTTTATGCTGGCTGCTAATAATGCTCTCAAATGGTGGTCTAGACATGTGTAGGATTTTCGATTTTGTTTGTATTTCTGGGTTATTTTTTTCTGTGTCTGAAACATTCCATAGCATATAATGGGGCATTTGAGGCTACCACTTCCGTTCGGTGCGTTTCGAACATGTTTTGGCTTCATTCGGCTTTGGCAGATATCAGTATGGAATGGGCTATGATTTTCGAATTGCAAGCAGAATTGGAGTCACATCTGGGCTACCTGGGTAGCTCATCATTCGGGTACCGATGTAGTCCAAATCCGTCCTCAATCCAGTGGCAACATTTTGAGACCGACTATCAGCGCATATTGGGTCAACACTCTGGCCTTTAAAGATTCCCTAGCTTCATCCTTACTAAAACGTATAAACTAAATTGCTAAAGGCTCTGATGCTTTGGGGAAAATAAAGGTTCAAATGCTGTGCTAAACAAGTTTAAATAAATGTACGATAGATAGATAGATGATAGATAGATAGATGATAGATAGATAGATGATAGATAGATAGATAAATAGATGATAGATAGATAGATAGATGATAGATAGATAGATAGATAGATAGATAGATAGATAGATGATAGATAGATAGATAGATAGATAGATAGATAGATAGATGATAGATAGATAGATGATAGATGATAGATAGATAGATAGAAAGATAGTTAGATAGAAAGATAGATAGATATATGAAAGATAGATAGATAGATAGATAGATAGATAGATAGATAGATGGATGATAGATATATATGTAGTTACAACTGACACAAACAAATTTATAAACACATTTTACAAGGCAGTTTGAGTCTAAAAGAGTGACGTTTGGAAGGTTATGTTGCACTTGAAAGATAGACAGATAGATATATCAGACAAAAATATTTACCTAGCAAATGTGCAGGAAGACCTCCATTGGAAGAAATATATTCAGCACCATATGCTTTCTGCAAATGTCCTCTAACATACGCATGTAATTCTCTATAAAGTGGCATTATCTGAAAGAGTTTAAGTGTGACATTATGATCAATGTATAAATCTTTGGGTTTAGAAGCTACCCACATTTACAATTCACAATGCCCAGAATGCACATATTTTTTTTACCTCAAAAACGAGGCATTATAACGCCGAAGTCAACAAGATAAATTAACCACATGAAATATACCATAAATAATGGACCATACCATTCTTATGAAATATGCAAAAACGTATCACTCGTTTACAGTGATCAACAACTGTATGTGTTTAAGAAGATTAAGCTATACATTGTAACAAATATTATCTTGCTGGAGTCGCTTAAACACCCCAACTGTTGATAACTTGTTTTAAAGAGGGATTACAAATAAGATGTGTTAAAACAGCCTCTGTCATTTTGAAAGCAGATGTCAAGCACGTGATAGTTTTTCTTTTTTCTTCTTCATTATTTTGTTTTATTTAACCACTGCAGGTTACTAGCACGAGTTGTTAACTGTTATTATTGCTAAATTATTATTTCAAATAATATCCAATACAAAATTATATTAAATATAAATAGCATTAAACAAACACTCCTTACTTTCTACAATCATAATGCATTTATTAGAGGAGGCTAGAAGAACATTAATTCAAATAACCTGGGCATCTAGTAATATACCATCCAATGAATTAGTTCTTAGCTATAGAAAAAAGGATGCTGAAAAATGTGTGTTTCTACCTCAATGTTAGTTATAGTTTCCTTGTGTGAAGCAAGTAGGAACCAGAGAGAGCTAGAGAGAGAGAGAGGCTTACAGAGGGATTAAACCCAGTAAATAATTTTTTATAAATCAGAGGTAATTACTCCCTGTTTTTATCATTTTCATTTTTGAAAGATACATGTAGAAAGTCTTTGTCCAAAAAATCAAGGGAGAAAGATTTTTGAAGCTGCTGTGTGTACAGATAGGAAGGTTGACTGAGAAGTAAGACTGAAGAGTGTATGTGAATGAATATTCAAACGCAAATACAAATACAAATGCTAATGGAAAGTGAGGCAAAATGTCAGAGCTGGAGTAGAAGAGGGAGCACAGAACACACTGAAGATTCAAAGATAAGTTGTGAAGATTCAAAGGATTTTTATAGGAATTATGGACAGTATAGAAATGTTACATTTTATTATAGAAGATACCTCATGAAATGTTTTTTCCACATCTGCTATCAGGTCCTCGCCACTGTAGGCATAATCACCAGTATCTAGAGTTGCATAGTTTCCTCTCCAATAATCTCCATAATCACTGAAGCCTTCAAAGAACAACAATTCATATAAAACATTCAGAAGAAGGAAATTATTTTAAATTATAATGATGGGTAAACCACGTCATAAAAGTTAACAATGTAGGACAATTGTATCCGTTTTCAGTGAATAGTAACACAAAATAAAATTATATACCTGTTGTGATATCCACTGGAATACACCTGTGGTGATATCCACTGGAGGACCTACACATGTTCTGATATCCAATAGAATACATACACCTGTTGTGATATCCACTGGAATACACTTGTTGTGATATCCACTGGAATACATACACATGTTGTGATATCCAATGGAATACATACACCTGTTGTGATATCCACTGGAATACACCTGTTGTGATATCCACTGGAATAAACCTGTTGTGATATCCACTGGAATACACTTGTTGTGATATCCACTGGAAAACATACACATGTTGTGATATCCAATGGAATACATACACCTGTTGTGATATCCACTGGAATACACCTATTGTGATATCCACTGGAATAAACCTGTTCTGATATCCACTGGAATACACCTGTTGTGATATCCACTGGAAAACATACACATGTTGTGATATCCAATGGAATACATCTCTTGTGATATCCACTGCAATACACCTGATGTGATATCCACTGGAAAACATACACATGTTGTGATATCCAATGGAATACATCTGTTGTGATATCCACTGCAATACATACACAAGTTGTGATATCCACTGGAATACATACACCTGTTGTGATATTCACTGGAATACATACACCTGTTGGGATATCCACTGGAATACACCTGTTGTGATATCCACTGGAATACATACACCTGTTGTGATATTCACTGGAATACACCTGTTGTGATATTCACTGGAATACACCTGTTGTGATATCCACTGGAATAAACCTGTTGTGATATCCACTGGAATACACTTGTTGTGATATCCACTGGAAAACATACACATGTTGTGATATCCAATGGAATACATACACCTGTTGTGATATCCACTGGAATAAACCTGTTGTGATATCCACTGGAATAAACCTGTTGTGATATACACTGGAATACACCTGTTGTGATATCCACTGGAATACACCTGTTGTGATATCCACTGGAAAACATACACATGTTGTGATATGCAATGGAATACACCTGTTGTGATATCCACTGCAATACATACACAAGTTGTGATATCCACTGGGATACACCTGTTGTGATATCCACTGGAATTCATACACATGTTGTGATATCCAATGGAATACACCTGTTGTGATTGCCAGTGGAATACATACACTTTTTATGATATCCAATGAAATACACCTGTTGTGATATCCATTGGAATAAACCCGTTGTCATAGCCAATGGAATACATACACGTTTTATGATATCCAATGAAATACACTTGTTGTGATATCCAATGGAATACACTTGTTGTGATATCCAATGGAATACACTTGTTGTGATATCCAATGGGATACACTTGTTGTGATATCCAATGGGATACACTTGTTGTGATAGCCAATGGAATACACTTGTTGTGATATCCAATGGAATACACTTGTTGTGATAGCCAATGGAATACACTTGTTGTGATATCCAATGGAATACACTTGTTGTGATAGCCAATGGAATACACTTGTTGTAATATCCGTGGGATCCACTTGTTGTGATATCCAATGGGATACACTTATTGTGATATCCAATGGAATACACTTGTTGTGATATGCGTGGGATGCACTTGTTGTGATATCCAATGGGATACACTTGTTGTGATAGCCAATGGGATACACTTGTTGTGATAGCCAATGGAATACACTTGTTGTGATAGCCAATAGAATACACTTAATGTGATATCCAATGGGAGGATACACTTGTTGTGATATCCAATGGGAGGATACACTTGTTGTGATATCCAATGGGAGGATACACTTGTTTAATTTGGGCGGCTCTCTATGCTCCATAGAATACACTTGAGCTAAATAGTAAGGATAGAAAATACATCTTTATAGCATTTACATCTTTTGTAGAAAAATCTTAAAATTAAAAAAAAAACAGACATTGAGATGAGTTAATGGCCGACAAGTATTAAATTACATTTCTACCTGCTCTTAAAGGGACTGTATCACCTCAACATGGTTTTTACTGTGAATTTAGAGAAGAAAAAATTATTGAAAAATATTTATATATTGTGTTAACCAAATTGCAAGCACATTTTCTTCTAATTTAGGCATTTGCTTGCAGTTTTGATATCACAATTGCCATTTTCAATCATTTTTTATTCACAGTAAAACAATATTTAGGTGAATCAGTTCCTTTAATAATAAGTAACATCCAGAACATGAGAAAAATATGTAATGTAATATGAAAGTATGCTATGTTTAGCAGGTGAGATAGCTCAGAGGCTGTATAATGTGTTCAATCCTTCAAAGATCATTAAAACGAGTGCCATTAAATTGGTTTAACACAAGTAAGATCCCGAAGATGTGTTTGAAAACCAGAGAATAACTAAATATACCACATTGTTATTATTATATCTCAATCATAATGTCATTTTATGGTCATAACCCTGGTTTATGTCATCAAATCAGCAAATGAACAAGGAATATCATTTTCACTAATACAGAAAGTGCACGTCACTCACCATTAAGTTTTGCAGCTTCATTTTTTAATTCTACATATTCTTCATAAAGGGGTCTCATTTTCCTTCCAGCTTTGGCTCTCCACCCCTCCCAGGCCCACAGCCTTTCATGATAATTAGTACTCTCCAGCATTATCTGATCCAGTCCTATGTTTAAATAAACAACATATTCTGATTATTGTATGCTTTGATTAAATACAATGTGGTGTATGTATCTGTATATATATATATATATATATATATATATATTTAAATATATATATATGTATATATAGAGAGAAATAATCTATCTATCTGTCTATATCAATATTGCATATACACCGATAACATTATGACCCCCTGCCTAATATTGTGTAGGTCCCCTTTTGACACCAAAACAGCCCTGATCCATTGAGGCATGGACTCCACTAGACCTTTGAAGGTTGCTGTGGTACCTGGCACCAAGACGTTAGCAATAGATCCTTTAAGTCCTGTAAGTTGTGAGGTGGGGCCTCCATGGATCGGACAGGTGTGTCCAGCACATCCCACAGATGCTCGATAAGATTGAGATCTGGGAAATTTGGAGGCCAAGTCAACACCTTGAACACGTTGTTTTGTTCCTCAAACCATCCCTCAACTATTTTTGCTTTGCGGTAGGTCGCATTATTCTGTTTAAAGAGGCCAATGCCACCAGGGAATACAGTTTCCATTAACGAGTGTACATGGTCTGCAACAATGCATAGTTAGGTGGTACATGTCAAAGTAATATCCACATGATTGGCAAGACTTTCCCAGGAGAACATTGCCCAAAGCATCACACTGCCTCCGCCGACCTGCTACCTGTCAGTGGTCATAATGTTATGGCTGATCGGTGTATATTTCTTTTGGGAAACTCAAATGACAGGCTGACCATTTTTTGCTCATCTTAGCATCCTTCTCCAAGTACAAATCTGCCATTTTTGCTCTGCTGCTGGCCATGTGTAGAAACTACGCACCTGAATCGAATGGCAAACATTCCTCTGGTGTATTTAGTTTACATACAGCTTCTGTGCTGTAGATGGTGCTCATTTCATTTAAAATCTGATTCAGCTGTCGGAAAACAGAACAAAAATATCCTCATTAATAATATGTTGGAAAATCTCATCCTATGTTTCCCAGTTAGGATCTACCCTTATATTCATCTGCTCTACGTGGTGAGCACTGCACACCCCCATTTTATTGACAGATGCTTATAAAATAGATATATATGTGTAGTAACATGAAGATGACCTGCACTTTTCAGTTTACCCAGGGCATTCCTGGGTATTTATGTATAATTAGCAGCCCTGAATAAAACTGCTCACAATACTGCTCCTTGAGTAACATACTTGCTGGCTGAGTATTTTAGTGAATACTGTATAACATGATATAATATAATATAAACAGTGAACTGTGGGGAACTGACTAGGGAATTTTTAATATCAGGTTAAAAAAAGCTGAGTTGGGAAGATAGGGGAAACTGGAGATTTAATTTTGCAGTTCACTACATTTCACTGTTTAGTGAATAGACCTCTGCATTTAGTCCACACTGCAGTGTCAAGGCTTATATCTCGGTTGCACAGTGCACCTCACCAAACCACCACAGAGATCACATAATGAAGCATTGTGATCTAGTAGTGAGCTTTGTACAACAGCCATGTCGAAAACACAGTATTAATTTTTGTGTGTGGCAGTCTATGGTCACTGGATCTTAAAATCAAAGTATCGCCAGTTCACAGCTACCCTGTCTGTCCGTATTTTACAAGATGTTTTTAAAATGGCAGCTGTTGGGGAGGAGAATTAATACTACAATTTTCCTACTAACTGATAAGCCTGATTTCATTCTTCAGTGTTTGCAGAGAAGTTTATATTTCCTTTGGTAAACTCAAATGTATCACAGGCTGATCTAATTTTGGCCAATTAAATACATTTTTTAATGATGAAAAGTTATTGGTAATTAATATTTTGGATGAATAGTGTTGATGACAAAAGTTCAGATTTGTGAAAATGTAATATTTAAAATATTACCGAATTGTTATTGAGGTGTGAAGTTTCATGAGTTATAATACAGTCACTGGGGAATTGGAAAGTTTAATATGGTACAACTGTCGTATGGTGCCACAATGTATTGTCATGGACAAACGACAGCACAGGCATATGATCCATGTGGTTGCTATTCTACATACACAATGGGGGACATTTGTAAAACCTCCCGCACTGCAAAGTGTCAGGAGTTTTATAAAAAAAAAGCACAATCACTGTTTGATATGTATAACGGCGATTGCGCTCTTTTATATCTCCCGACACTTTGCAGTGAGGGAGAGAGCGACCTCTGTCAAACTGTGTTTGGCCGAGGTTCCAAGAAACAAATCAGGCACCTGGTTTTCTATATATAGGCTGCGATGGTGCAACCAGCGTCAATACAACCTAAATCTACGCATTCGGAATAGATAACACAGACTCCCGTGAGTCTGCTTTATACATTGACGCACACGCCGATTGCGTCCAGTATTTGGTGCAATCGGCCTGTGTGCCATGTTTAATTCACTAATGATTTGTGGTAATTTAACAATCAACTTGCCATAAGTGGTCCAATTAGACAATTTAGCCGTTTTGGCTTAAGTTTTGCAACTTGCATGTTAATTCTCCACAAGTAACTTTTTAGAGAATAAACCCCAATATATAAATCAGTTTTCATGCTCTGCATTCACCCTACAGAGAATGCTGAGGTGACAGAGTGATTATAAGTCTTGGTTAAGCACGTACTCTGTTGTATTTCTCAGATGGTAATATAGAAGATCCTTGTTCTCCGAGAAAGATGAGCTGCAGCTTGAGATTAGGATCGGTCACGTCATTTACGTTAAATCTTTTTGAGTCTTCACTTGCTTTCTTGTAAAATGCAGACCATTTTGCACCAGCTTGATTCTAAACATAAAATCAGTGAACACATTATCTAAAGCAAGTAAGTGATAGAAAGAGCAAAAGAAAAACAGTTTTATAAACACTCACGTAGATACATTCTAAAAATACATTTAAGTATATAAATATATAAAAGGACTCTGGCGCATCTAAGAGGAGGCATATAAATATAGTAGAGCGTAATTAAACTACAGCAACATTGTTAGAGAAAAGATACAAAGACTCTTGTATTGCCATCAATGATTGGTTCTGGCTTTTGGAGCATTGTATGCACACATAAAGATCCACATTTTGTGAATATTTTTATTGTATTGTAACAGGCTACGATAGGAGAACTATACACATAGACATCAAATGCAGGGTGAAACAATGATGAAGAAGGCTGGGACAACAGTGTGTTTAGGAAAACAATATACAATTGTCTGTTCATGACCCTGGCTCATGCAATGACTTTCACAAAAATCGGGGTTGACTTGAATATTAACCGATTTGTCCTGAAATCACAGAATTACGGCTACTCAAAATCCCTGAATTCATGTCCGAATCAGTAGTTTCGGGCTGGTCGGAAACCGAAGCATGGGAAGCCCTTGGATCGGGACAATTTTGCTAAAAAAAAAACCCCATAGATTCTCGGCTACCCAATATGTGCCAATCACCCCGAAATTCAGCATAATATACACAAAATTAGCACATATCAATTCTCCAGATTTTAGTTGGAGAAAGTGTAGAAGACTTAAAGTAAACAAATAACATTAAATAAAAAAATATACATGTTAATGTTAGATGTTATAATATAATATTTTCATTAATAAACATTTTTACAATTTATTTCATATTATTTTATGTTCATTTACGTTATGTATTTAATTAATGTATCACGTTATTTTTTTAAAATTATTTTTATTTGAATACACTTCCGATCACTTCGAGAGGATTTCAGCTACTGATGACGCACTGACGCACTGTTTTGGTGCTGAAAATCAGAGCTACCTGAGTCGACCCTAATGTAAGCCAGTTTAGTAGCAGAGGGTGTGCACAGCGAGGTCTATAGAGAAGCATGACAATGTGCATTTCTAGCTATAGCCATCTGATTGGCTCCACTAGAAGCCTACAAAAGATACATTTTCAAGGTAAATATTACAAAAGAAAATGCAAATACATGCTTAGAGTTTAAATTTTAATATGTAGTATATCTTTTACACACAGTATCATTGCTTGCATCTAAGTGAAAATAAAATTTTGGTTTGTAAACAAATGCATAAGGTTACAGTTAATACAACATCATAGTTAATTATTGCATGGTTTTTACATGATTTTTTTCAGTTAAATTGCTTTTCTTTTTTTGCTTGATATTTACTTGTTATGGTTTAAAACTTTTGCAGGCACATCAACAGCAATATACAGAGAGCACAATGATGAGCTGGATTGGAAGAGTATCAGATGAGACTTGGCTGAAGTATACAGTATCCCAAATGGGTACCTCTAGATTATTAGCCTGCGAGCAGAGCATTCATCATCATGTTTTAGTCTGTCTATGTTCATCTAATGTAAACTATAGTTCCCTTCTATGTTCTGTATATAGCGATATATAAATAAAAGTTAGTGTAATGTTAATGTAATGTAGCCACTGTATAAATAGATAATTAATAGACCAGATAATTAAAAAAGAGGGTACAGATGAAAGGGAAAAAAGGTGAAAAAGTGAAGAGAAGCAAAGAGCGGGTACAGTAAAGGGAACTTTTCCTGATGGGAAAGAAAGAGCACCATTTAGACAATCTTCAGTACTGGTCATAATGATATCAGTGAGAAAAAAAAGGTGGGTAGTTTTCCAGTGTAGAAGGTTAGACTGAGTTATGTTTGACGTCGAGGCAGTTCTCATTTTGTCTAGGCAAGAGGACCAGGATAGCCACTTCTCAGCATTCTCAACGCCTTTGCTCTGAACCAATGTCACTAGGTCGTAAGGAGACCGTATCGATTCAGCCAAGGATGGCCACAATACTAAGGAATGGTAGCTTGTTTCCAGTATATTGTTATGACAATTTTAGATGCATTTAGTAGATGAAAACTTCCTAATACTTAATACTAACTGATGCTAAAATGGTTGTATATCTGGGCAGAATCACCAGATGTGCAGGAATTCCCCACTAGCGAATTGGCCTCTAAAATGTCGCTGAATGGTTTAGAAATGTCTCTGAAAGTTTTGTGCAATATAGAGGGTGCTTGGCACCATCTGGTGAGAATTGTATAGCAACTTTCTTGAATTTCTGTGGAGATTGAACATGTATGTGCTAGGGTGACTGGTAAGGTGTTTTGGGCCCCCCTCTATTTGAGTTCTACCCATGCTGCAACTGGTACTGGGAGAGTATTGGTATTGGTACTAGCTTCAGTCTGTTGGTGTTTGTAACAATATAGGGACAATGTAAACAAAGAGGTCTTTTCTTATTGTAAACCTCTCACGATTTATGCGATATTTTCCATAATATCAGACTTTACACTACCTCACTGAATGTGAAGTAACACATTTAATGTGTGTTAGGGGAAGAGGGAAATTTTTTCCTTTTTTTCATTATAGACTGAGGCCAATTTTGGCATTGTATTTACATTAATACTCTAAATAAAGAAAATGAACCCAGCAGAACATATAATGTGTGCGAATATCAGTGGTGGACTTTGACAGTAAAAGATAAAAGGATGTGATTAGTTCTGATAAACAATAGATAACGTTATGTAGAAGGAATAAAGTTGATATATATTCAATAAATAGTTAATAAGTTCCCTCTATTTCCTTGAAGCAAGCAGGTTGAGTTTACTAATAATACAGTTATTATCTATATTTAGTTGGATACGGATAAGTAATTAAAATATGAACTGTACCCAATAATAAAAAAATATGTTTAATGGTGGCTGAGCACATGGAGTCAACCTGTGAGTAATTCAAGCAAAAAATTATCTCAAATAATATACACAGTAGAAGTTATTGGAGAACAATTAAGGTGCGGCATTATTAAACAAAAATAACAAATCCCCAAACTATATAAGTCCCCAGAGAACCACTGCATAAAAGCGAATCGATATGTGGACTGCAAAACTCAGGTAATCAAAAATTCTCCAACTTGACAATCTTCACAATCGTTTTCTATTAGGGCCTGATGTGTAAGTTCGCCATTAGCAAACAGTCCACAATGGCACAATCGTGACTTCGGCTAGAGAAGACCATTTAGCAAAACCCAATGAACAGGTAAAGTAAAAAACATTGTAACTATTAATTGTAGAGATCAGAGCAGATGCATTTTTTTTTCATTTGTGCAATTACTCATTTGGTGAAAAGAAACCATTTGAAATCCTTTGGATTTCACCAAAAAGCACAAAAGAGATGAGAGAAAATATTAGTAATAGGATACTTTGGTCTAACGGAACCATAACTGAGCTTCAGTGCTAAATGGCATGTGCAGCCTTGACAACACCATACCCATGGTACATATTGTCCTGTACACATCATGCTGGGATAATGCTGCTTATCAGCAGGGAATCTGCTCTGGGCTAAAGTTCTGCTCTTAAAAAAATGTTTAGGCCTTTTCCTTAAGTTGTCATATATTGTATATCTATGTTTATTAAGGGTAAAACATCAACCATCAAAGTGACTTAAACAAAGCAGCAATCAAAGTGTCCCACATGATGACTGGCTATAATTGTAATGTGCCATACACGCATAGCAGAGGAGCCTGTATATAACCTGCATCCACAGGTTCTTTCACCCAGGTGTACAGCCAGGACATATAGAACTTTTGCATGTAGAATGCAAGTGTTGCACCAACTAATGAAGCTGAGAAACCCAGAGGAAATACCACAATTAATTAACCACTTGTTGCTTCATGCGATGCATGGTATTTGTGTCCCAGAAGACGCAAGCGCCATAACACCCTTTTTTTGTGTACCTGGCCTTAATCACAAGGTGTTCGTTAGCCAGGGACACCATGACAGAGAAACAATCAAGGTCTTAATAGACCATATAGGTCCCTTCTGAAAACTTGTGATACATTGTGATGTCAATTGCGATATATAATGGAGTTGTGCCCGCTGATTTAGCATAATGTAGCTGGCGCTTGCTTTGAGCTTTGGCTACATTTTCCCTATCAGACTGAGGTCACTTAAAGTCGTCTCATCTGACATGTGGGAACCCGCTGCAAGACCCTGCAGCAGGACCACAGCTCATCACAGGGGACCTCTATGATCTGTTTCATGAAGGACATTCTATGCCATCCTAGCGTCTTTTGGGACCTTTAAATTAGACGGCTTAGACCAGCAATCTGCAGGCAGCAAGTAAAAGTTATGTGTATTCATGCATTAAATCCATTAGCTACAGGGAATAGGGGGAGTTAAGGTAAGATCTATTGCGGTTTAATAGGAAGAATATGGTAGGAATTCAGAATGTGTGGAATTTATTATTATCTTTTGCTATAAAATGACTTTGTAGGAAAGGAGAATTACAACATTGTATGACTATTGTGTAAATATGTAGTTGCTAAAATATAAAGTGTAACTACAGATGTGGGTGGAAAGACAGTAAAAAAGCAATGGAAAATTTACCCTGAATGACTTGTTGCAGATGCTTCATTTGAGTTAATAATTACATTTACAGAGTTACCTCTGACTCCATTATTTATTTATTTTTGAAGGGAAGGTACATGCAAGTTGTTTGGGCTGCGAAAAGAAGTCTCTATGAAGTAAGCGATTAATTATCAGTTATAGAGTAAGCTATTGGTACACTGGGAACTGGGGACTAATAAAAGTATTTAGAAAACTGGCAGACTAGATGGGCCGAATGGTTCTTATCTGCCGACACATTCTATGTTTCTGGATGATGAGCCCAGCTTCATATTATAGCAGTTTGAAGTTTTGTTTGCCCTGTGTTGAAAATAAATTTCATAGGGAAGAGGGATTAAACCCTGAATACAGTTTTAATTTGGCAGAAGGGTCATTTCTGCCTGATTAAAATGTCTTTCAAAAGATATTTCTCTGTGTTTGGAAGTCTAACTAAACAATTCCAAGCTGCCCTGTATTTAAACTGTACCCCCAGAACTTAAATGCAGCTATCAGTATGTTTGTTGTCCCTAGTGTGACTTTTGATAGTACATGCCAGTTTATCCTCTGACGGGCAGCTCCCATGCTTCCATGATCTATTACTAGTGTACAGAGAGACCCTCATTTTTGAATAGGATCTGCATAGAGAACCTTAATTAGACTGCAGTCCCTGATGCCAGTACCGTGCCCTCGCTCTGACTGGCTCTTCCAGAACTGCTGTGTCTCAGCTTAGAAACAAAGCAGAGAGTAAACCCGTGTGTATCTGCTAAGATACACATTGGGTTTACTCCATACCATCAAGGAAGCAAGGGTTAAAAATGTCTTATGTTCCTTCAAAAAAAGAGAGGTGGCAGAACTATCCGAGCTTCTGGTCAGATTCACACTAATGATTAAGGCCAAATTGGTGTTGGTTAAAACAGACTTTGCAGCGCTGAGGAAAAGGGTGACCTCAATGGAAAGTTCTGGAAGTTCTGATAATACAGAGCTTAAGTCACGCCGACTATTGACTAAACATTTCTGTGCGGTACACCAACAAATGGCTACATTAGAGGCGAAGGCAAGGCAGGTGAACTTCCTAATTTGGGGCAACCCCCAGGCCCACTGGCACTTACCTCTTGGTAGTTTTTGCTCTGAGCACTAAAAGCCATGTAGGAAGCACCTTGGATCACTATTGTCAGTCGGTGAGAGAAAAAGGAGTGTCATCTCCAGGGCACCAGGAAGGTGAGTATCCGTTATGCGAACTGACCGTATTCTTCAATTCTGCAAATTACAACTTGCTAATGACTATTTCTAAAGAAGAGGTCACTCAATATTTATTAGAAGCAAACATGCCAAAACTATCTCAAGACCAGCAAGTAAAGTTAAATAGACCAATAGACCTTAAAGAGGTAAATGACACCATAGACAATCTGGTCAAATAAGGGTAAATGTATTGCCAATTCCTAAACCCGATAAAGATGGTACAGATGTTACTAGCTACAGACCGATCTCCCTCATCAATATCAATATACAACTTTTCCAGCTCTTTTAGCAGAAAGATTGAGGGATAATTTCCAATCTGTGATACACCCGGATCAAATCAGGTATGTACAAAATAGAACCTCATGGGATGGATGGGTAGTTGCTAAAAGCAATTAAATCACTATAAATTACTGTATTTTTCGCTCCATAAGATGCACCTGACCATAAGACGCACCTAGTTTTTAGAAGAGGAAATCAGGAAAACCACTCAATATGCCAGTATTTAGCCACACAATATGCCAGGATTTTGCCTCTCAACATGCCAGTATTTATCCACTCAATATGCCAGTATTTAGCCACTCAGTATGCCAGGATTTTGCCCCTCAATATGCCAGGGTTTAGACACTCGGTATGCCAGGATTTTGCCCCTCAATATGCCAGGATTTTTCCCCTCAATATGCCAGGATTTTGCCATTTAATATGCCAGGATTTTGCCCCTCAATATGCCAGGATTTTGCCACTATATGACAGGATTTAGCCACTCAATATGCCAGGATTTAGCCACTATATGCCAGCATTTAGCCACTCAATATGCCAGGATTTGCTCATTTTGTGCCACCCCGCATTCCCCAGTACTTACCTCCTTGCTGCTCTCTGGTCATTTCCTCCGTGCAGTCTAACCTCCTGCATGGAGGAAGGAAACTCTGGTTCCTTTTTTTTTTTTTTTTTTTTACTTTACTGAAGTCACGCGACTTCAATAAAGTAAAAAAAAAAAAATCTGCGACCGGAGTCCTGTGCCTGAACCCCTGTTGATGAGTGGATATGTTTGATTATAACTTCTGTTTTTGCTAGCTTGAAGGAGTTATACAGCTAAGCAGATATGTTGGTCACACTGGGAGTTCACTCTTTAAGAAGGCTATATGAGGCTCAGTCTTTGGAGTTTCAGGTATGTTCTGTGTTTTTGTTTAGTTCAGTCATTAGTTATAATAGGCAGGGACAGTGCTAGGACTTGCCTTCTTGTCGGGTAGCTTGATGTGGTTGGCAAGCTCATCATCTCATGGCCATTTGGTGTAAATAAACCCTCACCTTTACCATCTAATAGTCCTAGGCTAGTTGAGGATTCCAGCTTCTCTGTCCTCTTCCCATGTCTTCTGGGTCCTGTGCCACCAGGATCCCATCCCTGACAGTATGTTTATGGCTGAGCATCAAGGAAGTTACAATCCACACCAGTAGCAGAAGCTTTGTCTTCTTGCCAACCATATTTTGTAGCTTGCAACTCACATTCCTCTAAGGCAGACACTAAACTAGAAATATTAATTCCAATCCATGGATGCTCAAACATTCTAAATGCATTACATCCAAGGTGCTTCATCTGCTACAATACAGAGATATCACATTTAAATACTGGTGACAACTCTATTGTAGGTCGGTATTATTGGAGGAGGAGCTAACATCTAAACCCACTGTAACAAAGGGGCATCAAGAAGGATTTTTTTCCTTTGAGATTAAATTAGAAGTGCCTCAATGTGTTTTGATATTTGACACCTGTGTCACGTGTTATGCATGGTATTTAATGATGTTGCCAGAGTAAAGTAATCTATTTGCATGTGTTACAAATCTCCCTTATTTGTAAGGCAGTGGGAGCAGCCATTTTAGCTACCTGTCACATGACAATGCTTTCTCTGTAGTTTGTTTATTGGACTCTGATATTGGGTGACTAAATTTTACTTCTGCCATTCAGGAACACAGTATGTTACAAATGAGATGTCATGGATAAATGTTCTAATCATAATTTCAGTGATGTCCGTCATTCCTATTCAGTTCAGGGACAAACATGTCACTGACAAGCTGTATGATGGCAAAGATGTCACTGAAAAGCTGTATTGGGACAGATATGTCACTGGCAAGTTGTATAAGGACAGAGATGGCACTGGCAAACCATTTGGGGACAGTGATGGCGCAGGCGAGGGGACAGCGATGGCACTGATAAGCTATTTGGTGACAGAGATGGCACGGACAAGCCGTTTGGGGACATAGGTGGTACTGGAAAACTGTCACGGGATAGATATGGCACTTAAAGGCTGTTTACAAACAGATACGGCACTATCAAGCTGTTTGGGGATAGATATGTCACTGGTAAGCTGTTTGGGGACAGAATGCTACTGACAGACTGTGGATAGAGATGTAACTGGCAAACTGTCTGGGATGAGAAATGGAACTAATAAACTGTATGGGGCCTGAGAAGGCATTGGCAAGATATTTGGAGACAGAGATGTTAATGATAAGCTGTTTGGGGACAGAGATGGTGCTGACAAGCTGACTGGGGCAAGAGATGGCAATGGGACATGTAGTCACCCCACTCTGATAGGTTTCTTTGAGGAAGGAGTGTGGAGAAAGGATATAAGTTAAAGCCATGGAAGTCACTAGCTATGCCGTTAAATTAAACTGAGGTAAAATAGTATTTGTTCTTAACAAATTAACAAAAGACTTAACAAAAAAACCAAGGTACCTCCCTCACTTTAACTCTCTAAAACATTTTAACAGGAAGTACGACTTATAGGTACTAGTTGTTTTGCATGCACACACTGAATGGTGCTGACTTTCAATTTTTTTTCCAATGAATACCTGTTCATAAATGTTGTAACAAGGCGCACTTATGGTTCAAACAACATAGTTAATGCAAAGGTGATACTAATAGGTTACATATTATGATGACACTGGTATAAACAATGTGTCACTCATATGTCATTGTAATAAAGTAATGTGGAGGTTATATCAGACTGTAAATGGTCTGTTTTAGGATAACAACTTGAGATTACCTCATTATATAAAAATCAGAGATAGATAGGCTAGGTCAGCTGCATCATGTCTAAACTAACCCATTACACACTTAATACAGCTATTCTTTATTTCTAGCAAATCAATAAACTCATCTCTCACTTTCATGCACACCAATAATGGGATGGGAAATGATCAAAGTTATTTTTGAGACTAAGTCAAATTTGGCACATTGGGTTATGTTTGCCCGTTTGTCTCTTGTAAGTAACTTGTTTTGTTTTTGTAAGTAAATATTTTTGCAACTAACTACGCAATAAAGCATATCTGGAAATTGCCTGTTTGATATTCAAGTTGTTTGCCCAAGAATTAAGAACAAGCATGTACATGTGCCCTAAAGCGTCTACATATATTTGCATTAAGTGTAATTGCAGTTCCATATACCGGTAGTCATATCTTACTCCTTTATAGTAAAGTTTCAAGAAAGTATGTATGGGATCTTTCATTTACATTTCTGTTTATAACAACACTAACATCAACAGAATAATAATAATATTTTCTTGGAAAGTCTTTGCACTCCATAAATCCTGTATATTTCTCTGCACATTCTCTCAGTTGAAAAGAAGTGTAGGGTGAGGATGTAGCTTAACTCTATACCCTCCCTGCACTCCTTCATCAGTGGTTGTCGTACAAACCAGGGCAATCTCATTTTATGGGGCTCCATGCTTGTTTTTATTGACTATCCAAGATACAGAGTAAAGAAATAAACACAATATACAATATTTAGAAATGTTGGGACTGGCCTATATTTAGTTATCATGGAGGATGTAGGGGTAAGAATTAGAGATGGGGAGGAAGACTAAAATACGCTTCAAGTATAACATAGCACTATTCAGTGGTGCTCACTCAGTGTAGAGCACTCCGAACTGAAACCTCTCACCCCCCACCCCTAAAAAAGTGGTGCATGTAGCACCAGCACCTAAGGTACCTGACGAAGAAATAATTAAAATACAATGTGCACAAATATCTGAGATGGTCTATTTCTGTTATCATATAAGCAACAGAGGTGCATAAGATGGGTGAGGAATATAGTAGTGGGAAAGTAAAATAAACTTTGAATATAACATTAGGAAGGGAATTAAAGATTAGAAAGTAAGCCCCTAATAATGTTTATCAAAATAAACATTGAACATTTCAATGCACAGCAGGTGCCGCAAGAGACCCTAGGTGTGTAGGTCCAGGTTCAGGGGGGAGAAAAAGTAAAATACCATGAAGAAAAAAGAAAGAAAAAAAAAACATCATAAAGTCACAAATGTATAAACTGAAGACTAACTCTCCGTGTGGGGAAATGGTGTAAAGGGTCACACTAGGTAGTGTCCAACTCAATGTCCAAATCTTCCACCAGTATACAGGAGCATTTTGCACAGCTATGTGGTCACAGAGACAGTGAGTACCTCTGAGTACCGCTGCCTCTTGGGAGTTTCTGAAGGTGTACTGTTAAGATGGCTGCTGACCAAGGCCTGTGTTAAGGTCTCTCTGTTGAACCCCTTTGAAAACTAGGGGTGCTTAGGAGTTAAAGATACTCAAAAAAAGAACATCCCTATAAACGGCACTCAAAGAACATGACATTTTATCCTCTGACCAGCAGCCATCATGCTTCCCTGTGAACCAAGAAGGCTTATCCAATCGGCAGCTACCACTCAAGAAATACTCACCTCGAATAACATACAATAAATAGAGGAACTTTAACTAGCTGTTTAAAACCAGTAGTGGCGCTTTAATCCTCTCCTCACATTCAGACCGCAACGCACTTTGTCCTCACAGCTTTTACATACAAACTAATCCAAAAATGGAAATACCAAAAGGGCCAGCAATAAAGAAATGTTATGAAAAATTCATATATAATGGTTACCACTAAGGCATAGGAAGGAAATATGCTAAATGATGCTATTGGTACCCACTGAAGAAGCTGGGTGTTTGTGGAAGTTAACATTTAAGTTGCATTTGCTGGTTCAGTGTTCCAACAAGGATGGGACATGTGGGTTTCTTGGACAGGGAGTAAAGCACTATGACAAATTATGCCACGGCTATCAGCAAATTAAATATTCATTTTCTAGGTGACATATCTTCAGTGATAAATTAAGGCTTTTATTCAAGAAAGATGAAATTGCATGAAATTGACAAGAGAATTTAAAATTTAAGGTCAAAGCACCCGAATTGGAAAATGTCTCCAATCCATCTGAACTGTGCTATATCAGAGAGGCACAAGCATTACCACCTCTTTTATCAGGTATTCAGTCAGCTCATCGGATCATCAGGAATTCTTAATTTTTTATGTCTGTTTATAAATGTGTAAAGTGCTTTGTCTCACATGGAGAAACTTGCTATATAAATCATTATTATTATTATTATTATTATTATTATCACTATCATGTTAAGTTTGAAATTCCCTGCTATTCCTGGTTTCATGAAAATGGTCCTATGTATGACAGTCGACAGTTGCGTACAAGGATGTAATAACAATAAAACAAAAATGGAACGAGAAGGGAAAAAAAGAAAAGAAAAAAGGAGGAAAAAAAGGGAGAAAAAAAGGGAGGAAAAAAAACAGTTGCGCACAAGGAACTTCCCAAATTAGAGAACAAATCTCCACAATAAAAGTCAGCACATCAAATATAACAGTCTTGTCGAACTTCCCCAAGACCCTTGAGAGGGTGCCCCTGTTTCACAGTAGCTCTAATCCAAATAGTTGCATTGCCAAAATGTACAAGTAATATAACACCTGCCTACACGGACAATGTATTCCTATGAATTCTGCTAACATGCATTTAATGCGATTGAACCCCTTCATTAATATTACATTATTTAGTTACAATGTTCTAACTTTACACTAAAATAACAAATAACTAAAATAACAACATAAGGAAATCATTTTACATCAACATGGCTTTGCAACATTCTGCCTGTCACTGGGATTGATCCTCCGTATGTACACCGGTAAAACATGGCTTACCATTTTGTCAGCATTCTCATCTGAGATATTGGTATTGTATTCCCATTGTGCAAGTGCAGCTTCATGATACAGAGGTTCAGCATCCCGATCATACGCCAAGAGGAAATCTCTTGCCTGTGTAGTAACATCTTGAGAGGAGCAAGTGTCAAAAACAACCAAGGTACAAATCAGCCAGACCAGGCCTGCCATCTTTCTCTCCAAGCTCAGATTCCCTGAGTGAGGTCCTTTACAGAAATCTTGGATATCACAGCCTGTATCTTTGGCCTTTGAACTCCTTAGCAAAGGCTGACAAAGGCAAATCAGGAAGTGCTTGTTTGGATAAAGGGTTTTATTATCATGATAGTAGCTCTCCTAGTTATCACAGGTACAGGAGGAACAAAGCAGCTCTATATACAGGGAAATCACGTAATTATGAGGCCAAATGATAGGTACATCATGGCAATGATTCTCTTCTTCATCCCCAAGCAGTTAAACTGGATGTGCTTTAAATCCTTATGCAGCCTTAGATTGATTGGACTAGACATAACGATAGACATTGGCATTGCTCTGATGCAAGCATGTAAATATATATATATATAATTCCCTGTTAAACCAATAACATACAAAGTAAATAGTTCAACTGTAAACTGAAGAGACTTTGGCATGAATGTCAGCATCAAGAATTTAAATTATTCAGGAATTTCACAAGAGCTCTACAACAAAGCCAGAGAAACTGTGTTTTTCATCTCGAAGTTGGAAATGTTAAAGTCTTGCATCCTAGAAATGACGGACCTTTTTTCTGGATTATAATAATCATAATAATAATATTGCAAGCAGGGTTCTCCACCTCATGGATCAGTTTTGTCTACCTTAGTCTGTATTATCCCTATATGCATAAACAATGCATAAATTGACCCCTCCCACTTAAAGTTGACCTACTTTTTTCAAGCGTTAAGATTGAATAATGATAAAAGATAAAAAAAAATCTATGTGTTGACCTATGAATATCTGTATTCTAAATGGAGTTATTTACCCACAAATATCAGGTTTGCAGCTTCTACTGACCATCCCACTCAGTTATCAGCATTTGGCTGTTGCCTGCGAGGATCAAATGTAAATATCTAAATTATGAAATAGAGTTGGAATGTGTGCAAACATGTATACTACAAAAGCTGATTCAAGACATATATCTGCAGATTTTTTCCACTATGAAAGCAGCTGATGTAGTCAGATCAGCCAGCTTTTCTGCTCGACACACATAACTTTTACATGCTCCCTTGCAGAATGTAGACTGTTCAGGTGGAATTAACTATACAAGGAATGGATCCCACAAGAACTATCTTAATTATTTGTAACAGATTTTCTGCTAGATGCATGTGAATTATACATAGTACAGGGCAGCATGTAAATGTTATGTGTGTGCCTCAAAACAAATGGCAATACAAACACCCTGTTTGCTTGGATGATGGCTACGTGTAGTTAAAGATATTCTGTCATATAGACATTGTTTATACTGTGAATGTAAAAAATAACAAATTATCAAAAATTATCTAAATTAGGATAAAACATGTTTTAAATGTGTCTGTGGTGTTTTCTGTCAATGACATCAAAAGAAGACTCCCTAACTGTGACTTACTAGGGGCCACTGATAGAAAGGTCCCCCAAAAAAGCTAACATGAAAGCTGCGCAAAAGAATGCAACTTCAAACTGTGATACACAAGCCGGCAGCAAAACGTCCAACATCCATAGTACTAATGAAAACTAAACTGGCCTACGTGAATCAAGTGACTTACAGCAGTGTTGCCAACCCTTCGATACTCATGTGATGAAAAAGAACTTAATAACATCAGGCATTGCAAACAAAACTCAGTGCTAACAACAGAAACCACCAATATTTCCAGAAAACTCAACCTAGCCGTCACCATCTGTTATTCAGATGCCAAACATTCTTGCCATATTCTTAGATCTTCCTCGACCTCCTTATGACATGCACAAAGACTTGACAATCCTTACGTCACCAGCGCCATTCTCCTACAAAAGACCTGTCCCATCATCATAATGTGACACCCAAACACTAGATGGCCTTATAAATAATGAATGGCAGTATGACAACCTGTCTCAAAACACAGACCTATTCAATAAACTAGCTAAGACCTCCAATTAAGCCCAAGAGAACAACCAATGGGTAGATAACAGAAAACTAAAAAAAACGACTCTTGAAAGTCCACCACTTGTCATGTGTCGAAGAATGCATCAAAGAAAAAAAAAACAAAAAGAAATCCAAAACCCAACTGTAAAACCATCTCTAAGCAGGTTTGCATCTTATGTCCGCAGGTTCCACTGTAGCCACTAAAGGTTGCGTTCCACATTCATTGGGGATCTCCCCCGTGGAAAAGTCAAATGTGTAATTTGCATTCCTTGCCACAGGTGATGTCATACATTGTTAAGTGACCAAACATCACCAGCAATAGTTCCAGGGTTATTGACTCAAAAGGACAACAATTGGCAAAATAATCAACCTATGTTTAATTTAAAGATCAACTGTAGACATTATAATTAGAAAGTATAAGAGACAGAGGTTATTCCTTTATCTTGAGTGAGAAGAAAAAAATGTTTGCCCTACCTCAAGCAAAAAGGCCTCATTAAGGTACTTTATTAGTATTTTTCCTTTAAAGCATTTCCATTTAACATATCTACATTTGACTCAATGTTTTGATTAAACACAGTTGTCCTTGTTTAATTCTATGCATACATGGCTGAAATGTGATGATAAGACTATATATCTGTGTTGTTCTATTTTATGGCAAAAATATAATTCTTAACTGATAAAACAATGTCAGTGTTTCATTCCTTCTGTAACATCTCAATGCAAATTTTCAGAATCCAAGCCAGGTAGTCTTGAGGCACACTGGTTGACAAATAAGTCTCTGTACTTTAGTCAATGGAACCTGGTATCTTCCTTAGGAATTTTAATGATGTGCTCAACCGTTTATAGTCCCAGATCAGCTCAGTATGTAGTTAATGATCATATGGTAAGCATTTATTACATTAACATTTACTTATATAGCACCAACAATTTACGTAGAGCTTGGTACAGAGCAAGGAGGGGACTACATACAGAGTTAGATGAACAAGAACAGACTGATACATGAGGTAGAGAGCCTAGCTCGCCAGCTTACACACAAAATGATTTGTGTTCTTATATAAACAGCATACATTGTGGCATATCTAAGTCAGATATGGCAAAAGCTATGCTTTGAAATGGATGGCATCACCTCAACATTGTTTTTATTGTGCATGGAGTTCATACAAAAATTGTGTTAGCAAAACTGCAAGTAAATGCCTAAATTAGGAGAGAAATGCCTTTTAAATGTGTCTGTGGCACGGTATGCAAATTAACTTATTTTCTATGGGAAATGTGTAATTTGCATGCCGTGCCACAGGGTGATGTCACAAGCAGGGGACACTAAAGACACATTTCTCTCCTAATATAAGCATTTTCTTGCAATTTTGCTAATACAATGTATAGATCATTTTCAATATTTTTGTATGCTCCATATTTACAGTAAAAACAATGTTGAGGTGATACTGTCCCTTTAAGGCTTTCTCAAAGGGTTCAGTGGCCTGAGATATACACTGACATAAGAATGTGTAATCATTTGTCATTGCAGTGTTTCTAATAAGATGGCCAGTTTTTCTTCGAGCTGAGGTCCTGATGTTATGTCATATTGGCGTTAACGAGGACCCACCAAGGAGGACAAGAGGATTTCTTGCATTTGATTACTTGTTAAATAGCAATTCCTTGACTCATGATCTATAACAGGGCTGATTCTCTATAATCAGGATTAGAGTTGAGTGGACACCTGGATGTTCGGGTTTGGCAGGTTTGGCCGAACTTCGAAAAAATGTCCGGGTCTGTGCTCGAACTTGACCACGAACTTGACCCCGAACCCCATTGAAGTCAATGGGGACACAAACTTTTGGCCACTAAAATGCCGCTAAAAAAGTAATGGAAAGGGCTAGAGGGCTGCAAAAGGAAGTAAAATAGGAGTAAGACTAGGACAAGTGCCCTGCAAGCAAATGTGGATAGGGAAATAAGTTATTTCCCTATCCACATTTGCTTGCAGGGCACTTGTCCTACTCTTACCCACATTTTACTTCCTTTTGCAGCCCTCTAGCCCTTTCCATTACTTTTTTAGAGGCATTTTAGTGGCCAAAAGTTCAGAAAACTAGAAAATAGCTGTCCAGTCACTAGTAGCGGTATTAATTGCCGAACCCCGAACTCCAACCCGGAAATACAGTGGAATGTCCGTGTTCGGGGTCCAAAAATCATAGTGTTCGGTACGAACCCGAACTTTGCGTTTCAGGTTTGCTCAACACTAATCAGGATTAGAAACTATTTAATGTATCATTTTCATGCTAGATCATGTGTGCAATCATGTCTTTTTAGTAGTTATGATCTACTAATTTTCCCCTACACACCCACAATCCCTATTAAAGTCTTCCATGTTGGCGTGTACAAAGCTTCCCAGCAGCAATGTTATATAAGGCCATGTATTATGCCAGGGTAGTTGCCTCTTTGTCTAATTGGATGGGACTATGAAATAATCCCAGTCTAAATGTTAAACAAGATCATCATGACAAACCTTCACAGTATAGCTAATCTTAAAACTATGTATTCACTTATATACTAAAACATTCTATTTAGATTCAGGTGAACTCCAGAAACAGCAGGGAATTCTTGAGTTGTAAAGTGAGGGAGAAGAACTGTTCCTGTAGCTTCTTACTTTCTTTTGGTGGTAGTGTGGTCCCCCAGCTGGTATTTTACAATTAAGTCTGTGGAGGAAATAGCACGGCCGAAGGAAAGGTGGCAACCCTGTTTGTGGGAGAAACGTCCATCTAAACAAAGTGTGTTGGATGTGAGTATCTTGTGGTATCTTCTTTGGCTTTCAGGTTGTGTCTAGCATGGTGTCAGGCTTCAGCCCATGTGCTGACTCACCCAGGTTGTATCCAGTTATTTTCATATCTTTTTTGCCTTGATTTGTTAATTACTTATGCTCGTTCCTGCCTTTGCTTGGTTTCCCTGTTCCTTTCTTGTTTGGCCACAGACAGGTACTACCACAGAGCAGTGGTGTATCTTGGTTTTGTGCTGCCCTAGGCAGACAAATTTTGGGCACCCCCCCTACCCACGATGCACACCCACGACATGACCCATAACCCACGTTGCACACCAAGTACATGCCCCATCACCCCATTACATACACATTGCCAATATTATTTGCCATTAATATTCCCCAGCTAATTTGCCCAATAATATGCCAGTATCATTTTCCATTAATATGCCCCAGCCAATTTGCCCAATAATATGCCAGTGTTATTCTGCCATTTAATATGCCCCAGCCAATTTGCCCAATATTAAGCCAGCATTATTTGCCATTTAATATGCCCCTGCCAATTTGCCCAATAATATGCCAGTGTTATTTGCCATTTAATATGCCCCAGCCAATTTGCCCAATAATATGCCAGTGTTGTTTGCCATTTAATATGCCCCAGCCAATTTTCCCAATAATATGCCAGTATTATTTGCCATTTAATATTCCCCAGCCAATTTGCCCAATAATATGCCAGTGTTAGTTGCCATTTAATATGCCCCAGCTAATTTGCCCAATAATATGCCAGTGTTATTTGCCATTTAACATCCAACAGCCAATTTGCCCAATAATATGCCAGTGTTATTTGCCATTTAATATGCCCCTGCCAATTTGCCCAATAATATGCCAGTGTTAGTTGCCATTTAATATGCCCCAGCTAATTTGCCCAATAATATGCCAGTGTTATTTGCCATTTAACATCCCACAGCCAATTTGCCCAATAATATGCCAGTGTTATTTGCCATTTAAAATCCAACAGCCAATTTGCCCAATAATATGCCAGTGTTATCTGCCATTTAATTAGCCCCAGCCAATGTGCCCAAATCCCCCCATTTCCCCAGCACTTACATTTTCCTGGTGGTTAATGGCAGGCAGCATGGTCTCCTCCATGCTGCCTGTTCAGCTCACGTGACTGTCAGCACTTCCATGTTACACTGCACGGGGAGCCGAACAGGCAGCACGGAGGTTTCTCTGTGCTGCCTGTTCGGCTCCCCATGCCATTTTTAAACGGGCAGATCCTTTCCTTGCCCTGGCACCTGCACAATATTGCTACAGTCCAGATCCTGCCCTGTTTCTTGTATCCCTGCACCTGTACACTAAAGCACTGTCATAGTTCTGTCCTGTCTTAGAGCCCTGTTTAAGGGTTTCACTGTGTCTTGCTTTTGTTCCTTTATTCTCTTGGTGTGATTCATATCTGATAAAAAAAAATAGTCTAATAATCCATCTATTTACTGTGACTCTCAGCTTCAGGTTCTAACAGCACATATAGCCATTGTGTCTAATATATGGTGCCTGCATGTGTCTGCTCTGTCATCCTTTACAAAACTGTTCTGAATCCATTGTTTGCAACATGATATAAAGATTTTTTTGTGTACTATCATTTAATGAAGCATTTGCTGTAATCCTGTTTCAAGATTATTTAAATCAGCGCTCCGCAACCAGAGTGCCGCTGGATAATGGGAGGTGTGCTGCGAAATATATATATATTTTTTAAACTTTTTTTGGGGGCAGTCACATCAAGCGCATGCTGGCCACCGGGCCCCGAGAGGAGAGCCCGATGTTGGGGCCCATCAGCTGGCATCCACTGGATATGGCTACCGAAAGTACAGTAAATCATATCCGGTGGCTGTGTTTCCCTCCTCCGTGCAGGAAGGAAGACTGCATGGAGGAGACATCCAGGACACGGAGCAACAAGGAGGTGAGTACTGGGGAAGGGTGGCATATTATTGGGCATAGTCTGTCATAATAGACGGAAGTGTCGGGCAGCATGGAGTACACATATCGTGCAGACATCCCCCGGCTGACCTCACTAGCCACCAGGGAGGCTACTTTGGGGGGAGGGAGGGGGAGACGGACAAAATTGGGGGGAGGGTGGGGAGAGAGACAGACAACATTGTGGGGAGGGTGGGGGAGAGACACAGACAACATTGGGGGAGGGTGGTGGATAGAGACAGACAACATTGGGGAGGATGGGGGAGAGAGACAGACAACATTGGGGGAGGGTGGGGGAGAGACACAGACAACATTGGGGGGAGGGTGGGGGAGACAGACAGACAACGTTGGGGGAGGGTGGGGGAGAGAGACAGACAACTCTGGAGGGAGGGGTGGAGAGAGACAGACAACGTTGGGGGGAGGGTGGGGGAGAGAGACAGACAATGCTGGGGGGAGGGAGGGGTGGAGAGAGACAGACAACGTTGGGGGGAGGGTGGGGGAGAGAGACAGACAATGCTGGGGGGAGGGAGGGGTGGAGAGACAGACAACATTGGGGCCAGGGTGGGGGAGAGAGACAGACACCGTTGGGGGGAGCATTGGGTAAGTCTGCGGGGTAGGGGCAGCATTGGCACATAAAAGGTAAATAAAAACAAGAAATTCATTCTTTTATATCATAAGTTTTTATTAAATCTAAAAAAGCAATTTACATGTGAATATATACAAGTTAAACTTTTTTCCTATAGGGTAGTCTTATATTCAGGCTTTTAGTTTTTTTCCTAAAGGAATATCCATAGTTTGGGGGGTCGTCTTATAATCAGGGTCGTCTTAATTTCGAGCAAATTCAGTAAATGGTAAAATAATAATGGCATATTATTTGGTCAAATTGGCTGGGGCATATTAATGGAAAAATAAAACTGGCATATTATTGGGCAAATTAAATGGCAAAATAATATTGGCATATTATTGGGCAAATTGTCTGGGGCATATTAATGGTAAAATAACACTGGCATATTAATCCAAAATAATACTGGCATATTAATGGCAAAAAAATAATGGCATACTAATGGGCAAATTGGCTGTGGTTGGTTTTGTTTGTCTATTTATGGTTTTGTAATGCACTGGTTTTGTTTGTCTGTTTATGATTTGTAATGCACTTGTCTTGGTTTGTCTGTTTATCATTGGTAATGCAAAGTTTTGGTTTGTCTGTTTATCATTGGTAGTGCACTGGTTTGTTTTGTCTATTTATGACATGTAATGCACTTGGTTTATGCATTTGTTATTTATTTTGCACACTTGTTTGGTTTTAAAGATAAATAAAGGCATCTAGTTCTTATGTTCTGTGTATGCACTTGACTTTATAACTTCATTTTTATATATTTTTGCTTGTGGTGTGCCACGGAATTCTGGGAAGAGCTTTGGTGTGCCCTGGGTGAGAAAAGGTTGAGGAGCACTGATTTAAATGATCTTATACTGACTACAATCATCCTGCATGCTTCCCAAGTGTCCCTATATAGGAGGAAAAATGCTTATTTTTGTCCCAAATACCTGTATCCCTCGTTCCTCTTCTCATGTCCTTATTTTCTAGGAGCTTTTAGATGTGTGTGAGTGTAATAGAGAGCTCCACTGTAATAAAACTTAACTGTCAACGTGTTTATGTTTTTGTAAATAAAAAGCATTATTCACATTCTAAATGACTTACTGAATTTCATATATTGTTTTCAATTGGTCATAAATTCATCTAAAAATGCCCCGCCCACAGCCACCCCATCAACCAATACCCCCACCCACAGCCACCTCTTCAACCATTCCTCCTCCACCCACAGCCACCTTTTCAACCAATCCCCCACCCACAGCCTCCTCTTTAACCAATCCCCACCCACAGCCTCCCCTTCAACCAATCCCCACCCACAGCCACCCCATCAACCAATACCCCCACCCACAGCCACCTCTTCAACCATTCCTCCTCCACCCACAGCCACCTTTTCAACAAATCCCCCACCCACAGCCATCCCTTCAACCAATCCCCCACCCACAGCCTCCCCTTCAACTAATCATCCACCCACAGCCTCCCCTTCAACCAATCCCCCACCCACAGCCTCCCCTTCAACCAATCCCCCCAAAAACAAGTGTCTCTCTTTAGCCATTTGAGATGTTGGTAGCTATTCCTCTGTACTACGAAGTGTAGTGCTCCTTGCAATCAGGGAGATGGCTCGGTGTGCTAATGCACCAACTGTAGAATCTGTTCAATGGCCAGGGTTGTAAGTTTGATATTTGGTGATAGTCTGCCGAGGTCGATAAAATTAGTACTATCGACCTGGGTAACAGTAATGTCCCCTGAATAATCCCAGTATTTTGCTGAAAACAAGAGACTATGTCAGTGTCCTTCCTGGTCATTAAACAGGCAGTGCCACCTATAGTGTTTTTATACAACTGCTGTATCATCTAATGTAAGGAGAAAGAAACACGTGTCTAATTTGTTTTCCCTCCGCACTTCCTATCTCATAAAAACTGTAAATAAAGTATAATAATGTTATTGCTGTTCCTATGGCAACAATTGTGCCTATCTCACCATGCCCTCCTGTATGGATACCACTTAGAGATCCCGGTGAAATCATTTGGAATGTAAATCTTCAGAAGAATTGAAACTTGCTTTAAAGTAAAATTAAGAACATTTCACATATATTGAACCCATGTACAATATACCAAAAATAAACTAAGTGGCCTTTAATAAAAGTGGTAATATATTGAAAGGTTTATATAGACCTCTTGGACAACTTGCTTGATTTTCATATACAATCTATCATACAATCACAATTTAACCAGATAAAAATACATGGTCTTATTTTTGCGGTCGTGTTATAATCCGTCCTCAAATAGAAGTCTGACTATAAGACTAGGATCCATGTCCCCCACAGCGCTGCAGGGGACCTGGATCCTCCTCGTAAGCAGCCGGTGTATGTCTGCGCTATGTGCGCTGATATCCTCCGCTCCTTCCCAGCACTTCCGCTGGGACTTCTATGACAGAACGCCGCAATCACGTGACTGAGCTGCGTTCATATCATAGAAGTCCCGGCGGAAGTGTCAGGCAGCATCAGAGGATGTCTGCCCACGCTGCACAGACATCCACCGGCTGCCCCCACTAGACACCAGGGAATCCAAATCAGAAAGGAGGAGAAGGTGATGTCTGGGGGAAGAGGGTGGAGAAGGTGATGTCTGCTGGAAGGGGGGAGAAGATGATATCTGAGGTAAGGGGGGGAGGAGATGCAATGTCTGGGGGAAGGGGGGAGGAGAGGATGTCTTGTTTGGGGGCAGAGGGGAGGAGAGGATGCATTGGTGGGGTCAGGTGGCTGTCTTGAGAGGAGGAGATGCATTGGCTGGGGGTAATTTTTTCATCAACATTTTTATTAAATATGAAAAGCATGTCAATTAATATTTACAATTCAAGCTTTTTTCCCACAGTGTAGTATTATATTCAGGATTTTTCTTTTTTTCCTCACTGAATATTCAAAGCTTGGGGGGGGGGTCGTCTTATATTCGAGCAAATACGGTACATGTAATCACAGTTTGCCATCTCCGGATCATGAAGACTCGAATGTAATGCTGACGTTGATATACTTGAACTTAAGCCAATTCAATTTTCCATCTAATCACTTTGATTTTACTGGATGTTTGACTCATCAATGAGAATAGTGATAGGGCGTATTATGCTTGCATATTTACTGCCATATTTTATCATTTTGTGATAGCTGTGCAATTCCTTTATTGCGTTATTATTCCAAAGATTGTTTCATTGCTGAATCAGTCCAAAAGATACCATCAGTATTAATGATGAGTGCATGGGAAACAGAGATGGACTTTACTTGTGTCTGATTGTAGCCTCCAACATGAGGATAGGAAATATCCCAGCTGGTATACAAACAACTAATACTCTCTGGTCATTGCTATGTGTCTATAAGAGGCAGACAGATTGATGGAAAGAAAGAGATATACAGACAGATACATGCCTCCCAACCTGTGTCCCTGGAAATGTATAAAACCCTAACTGTAACCCTTATGCTAACTCTAAGCCTAGTTCTATAGCTAACTCATTTTTATTTTTAAAGTGTAATGTTGCTGGCTGCCTCTAGATCACCGATCCCCTCCAAAGCTCTTGCCCACAACAGGGCAGCATTATATTGGAATGGCATGCTGCCATTCTAACATGGCACCCACTATAGCTCCGTGGAGCATTCTTGGGTTAATTGTGCACCAAATTTCAATGTTGCTTAATGCTTAACATCGTGGCATTATAGCAACACTTGGGAAAGTGATCATTGATCACTTCCCCCACTTGTTTTAATGGAGGACGCTCCATGCTGTCACTTTGTTCTCATGGCCAGGTGGGCCAATCAGCAGCAGGGGCAGGGATATCCCCAACCAAGCAGAGACCTGTGGCTCCTTAAAATCAGAGGGGATGGAGATGAAAGAGAATGCGGGCAGCACACAAATAGAGCTGGTGCCTGTCAGCTGATCGGCACCAAGATTATTATTTTTTTTATGTTCCTGTCAATGCTGCTGCCCCTAGAGTCGCCACCTCACCTTATGGTAGCGCCAGCTCTGCAGCTCGGCACCCCTCTTTCACCTTTTATCCCTGTCGCCTGGGCTCGGTGCACCCGCGCAGGATCTGCCCTGGGCTCTCTGGCACAGATTATATAATAAGCAAACTGTAGGGACAAATATCGCCAAAAAAATTAAGTTATGTTTATTTGAAAGATTGCACCAGGTGTAGATGTTATAAGTAGAAATTCTTCAATGAAAGAATACAAATACATGGTTCTTTATTCTACTCATCTCCATCTGGGGATGAACTAGGATCCGTCCCAAGATTCTAAATAACATATCAGCCCCAAGATTGAGCTATATGGCTTAACGGATATAATAGGGCTCAATAAAATACTTTATTTGTATTCTTTCATTAAAGAGTTTCTATTTAAAATGCCTACACTTGGTGCAATATTTCAATTAAGCAATCTTCATTTTTTGCTGAAAATTGTCCTTTAAAGAAGAAATAACCACCATCTCAATCTTCCCAAAATAAAGTTAAACAGAGGAACCCATTAGTGCATTTAGATTTAACAGCCCACCTTTGAGCCACAGTGCACTAGTCTAGGTTCCTCCAGTATACCTCTGTGTATAGAAATAAAACACACTGCTCAGTCCTTTTTCTTGACAACTCATATAGATAAATAGTATTTACTAGGATAAAACATCAAATTATAAATGTGACTGTTCCCCTTTACGTGCCAGCATGGGATAGAAATGTTTCTTCAGGGATTATTTTCCTTTCAACTGTAACAGAACCTTATTTTGAAGGTTGTGCACAAGCAGTTCTTCTCCAAACCTCCTAAAATTGTGTCTGAACATCTTCATACATAGCTTCATCCACAAAAGCCAGGTTATCACTTGCGAGTCCATTTTCATTTGTCTTTCCATATCTTCTGCTTTCACCTGCATCTTCTTCCAATATCTTCGTGTTTCTGTCAGAAGCACAGCATACATTATGTGAAATAAATACTTGTATTGCAATCTTCACTACATTCAAAGACAGACTAAAACCCTGTAAGTACTTTTAGTCAGACTATGGGCCAGCTCTGTCTGAGTAAAAAGACTTCTGAAAGATGCGCCTATGGAGCAGAAGATATGAGCTGCTAAACGTTGGACATTCTATGCCATCCTGGCGTCTCTTAGGACCAGTAAAAAAAAGGATGGCATAGAACGTATGCAATGTGGGTGATGGGACATGTGATAGGATTACATGCCACCATCCCCTTCATTACATGCCACCATCATCCCCCATTACATGCCACCATCACCCCCATGACCTATCGGCACTCCCCTTTCATACCACACGGGGAGACGAACAGGCAGCATTACATGTCCCATCACCCACAATGCACACACATTACATGCCCCCATCACCCCATTACATGACCCCATCACATAGCATACACATTAAATGCCCCATCACCCCCATTACATACCACCATCACCTTCATTACATGCCACCATCACCGATTACATGGGGCATTTAATGTGTATGCAGTGGGGTGATGGGGGCATGTTATGTGTATGCAATGTGGGCGATGGGACATGTCCCATCGCCCACATTGCATACACATTACATGCACCCATCACCCATCACCCCCAACAACTCCATTACAGGACACCCTTCACCCCCATTACATGACCCCCATCACCAACATTACATGCTCCCAGCACCCCAGGACTTATCCTGGGCAGCGCTGGTCTCTGATGTCTTGTGGCAGGCAGCATGTTGTCCTACCATGCTGCCTGTTCATCTCCCCGCGTGGTGATTGCTGACAGGTCACGTGACCTGGTGTGTGTCTGATGTCAGAGTGCTGGGTCACATGACCTGTCGGTGCTCCACTTCATACCACACGGGGAGCCAAAGAGGCACCATGCTTTGCAGGCAGAGCAGTGGTGATGGAAGATCTTCCAGTCTCCTCACCCATTGTTTCTGCCGGCAAGCAAGTATTTTTTAAAGCGGCAGATTTTTTTTTTTTGCCGCCCCCCAGGAAACAAGTCAAGTGCCGCTGTAGGCACATAGAAACATAGAAACATAGAATGTGTCGGCAGATAAGAACCATTCGGTCCATCTAGTCTGCCCAATTTTTTTTTTTGAGTACTTTTATTAGTCCCCCGTTCCCGGTCTTATAGCTAGGATAGCCTTGTGTCTATCCCACGCATGCTTAAAATCCTTGACTGTGTTTACCTCTACCACTTCTGCTGGAAGGCTATTCCATACATCCACTACCCTCTCAGTAAAGTAATACTTCCTGATATTACTTTTAAATCGTTGCCCCTCTAATTTAAGACTATGTCCTCTAGTTGTGGTAGTTTTTCTTCTTTTAAATATACTCTCTTCCTTTACTGTGTTGATTCCCTTTATGTATTTAAATGTTTCTATCATATCCCCCCTGTTACGTCTTTCCTCCAAGCTATACATGTTAAGATGCTTTAACCTTTCCTGGTAAGTTTTATCCTTCAACCCATGAACCAGTTTAGTAGCCCTTCTCTGAACTCTCTCCAAAGTATCAATATCCTTCTGGAGATACGGTCTCCAGTACTGCGTACAATACTCCAAGTGAGGTCTCACCAGTGCTCTGTACAATGGCATGAGCACTTCCCTCTTCCTACTGCTAATACCTCTCCCTATGCAACCAAGCATTCTGCTAGCATTTCCTGCTGCTCTATTGCATTGCCTACCTACCTTCAAGTCCTCTGAAATTATTACTCCTAAATCCCTTTCCTCAGATGTTGAGGTTAGGACTGTACCAAATAGTCTATATTCTGGTTTTGGGGTTTTACGCCCTGGTTTTACGCCATGCCTTGTTTGCTTCATGATAAATACAAACTTACAATTTAACAGAGCGTTATTTTTTGCAGACAGATGTTCTTTAATGGTATAGGACTGTGATAGGGAACATTTTTGAATTTGAGTGCCCAATTTTTTGCAGGAAGCCATGGAACAGCTTTCAAAGTTCCCTCTCAGTTCAGGTATTTTTCGACCCCTTCAATATCAGCCACCCTGCTCATACATGCTCTATTTTCCTTCCTATAATTTATCTTGCACCAATGAGTTCAGGTACAAACTGTGCACTAAAGTGCCTAATTTCCACAAATGTCAGTCCTAGACCATAATTGATGGTGAAACTATAGACACATGATGAGTGCCACCTCAGAGGTCTCAGCGTGCCACTTGTGCCATAGGTTCGCCATATAGGATAAGGTTTGTATTTCATTTATACATTGCAGAGCTATATTTAGTTACTTTGTGTATTCTGAAGGAAGTTCAAGCAATTGAAAGGAACTAAACCAAGCATTACATAGTGAAGTATAAGCTGCAAATCCAAATATGCTGCTTTTATATATGTTTTACCTTGACCCTTGCTCAAAGTGTAAATGGGATGGGACACTTTATATCAGCTATAAGCAGTTTTATTAGGAAATCATAAGATAAAGAACTGAAAGATCATGAAGAGTGCCTATCTTTAGTGTACTCAGAAATCATTAACTGTAATAACATTTTACTGTGTTTTGTGAACTTGGAATTGGTTCATGTTTTGTTTGATACAAATCCAATAAAAATTAGCTATTAGCTGCTAATTATACAGCCAGCATTAGTATTTATTTTTTTTCAAATTGAAGCTGATTGCGCTGTTTTTAAATTGAGTTTGTGATAACAGATTACAATTTGACTTTTTGTATCTAGAGATGATCACTTTATCGCTGTGTAAGAGAGTATAATTGCAATTATGATTAGACTTTTTTTATTGGTATTGGTCATGTGGAAGAACCATTTTAACAGAAATCTTAACATCCTTGTTATTAGCTGCTGATTGGTTCCACCTCTCAGAATACTTGAGGGGGCAAGAGAATCGCAAAACGTGTGGATACAAGTACACTGACACCAATTTGGACAGATAACTGTTACTTGTAGGGGTCTACTTTGATAATAATGCGAGTGGGTCGGCCTTCACTTTAAAAGTCAACTTTCCAAGTCGACCGCCTCAAGTTATGCACTAACCAAAACTAGAGCTCCCTCTCCCCCCACCATCTCCCTCTTCTGGCCCAGGATCCCCAACAGTTGTCGATGCGCCTGGCACCAATAAAAATTATGGGGGGCCAGGACTGGGAGCCTGTTAAATGTCTCCCAAAACCCCGTTATAATTACCAGGGCCTGCTAAATGGCAGGGGGGATGGTAACTCTGAAATTTTTAATTTTTCATGCTCGGGGTCTACGGTCCCCCCAGAAAATAATTATGATAACTGATATGTTAGAATTGCTCCCTAATTCACTGAATAGTTCAATGAAATGAAATTAAGTAAGATGTAATTTTGTTTCGATTGACAGAAATCAAGTGGGTTTTGTCAAAAGTAGACAGGCTAATTACAGCTCCAGGAAGATCATTGATCTACTTGATTTTGTTACCATCAGGAGATCACTATGGTCACCCTTCCACTTGATGGGGAAAAGGCCTTTAATCGGGTGGACTAGCTGTTTCTTAAAGAGTCATTTAGGTTATTTAAGTTTGGGGAGAAGTAAAAAAAAACCGCTACCATGGCCTTAGATGTAGTTATGAGTGGCACCAAGTGAGTAATGGCACTAGACAAGAATATCCATTGGCTCCTCTCCTATAGATCATGCTCTTGGAGCCACTAGCAGCCAGTATTCAAAATCAGGAGGAAATCAAAGGGTGAGAATAGGAAATAGGGATTATGAACTTAGCATGTATTTGTATGATATACTGTTAATTGTGACAGAACCAAGGTAGGCATGGAAAAAACTGAAGCTTATGATATTTTGTGTAATTATAAATTAAATAATAGTAAGTCTCAGCCCTTAAGCATCTGAAGGACAATTACACTTTTCAGTGGACAGAAAGCGGTATAGACTACTAGGGTATTATCATTCCTCCTAAGATTGAGGACATACTTGAAGTTAATTACTTTCTTATATTAAATTAATTACACAGACAGTTAGCGGAGTGGAGGGGTGTACTTGTATTATGGCTAGGTAGAATCAATATTTGGAAGGCTTGTATCATACCTAAATGGGTTTACTATATGAGGATAATATATATTCAAATTCCTAAATCTTGGACAAAGTGATTCCAGAATCCTTCATCTGCTTAAGCAAAACCCCAAAGTCTCCATTTTTGGATTTTCTTTATAAAAACAGGAATAAAGGAGTGGTGGCCCTTCCTAACCTTTATTTATATTCTCAGGCCAGTGTTTTAACATAGCACAGCATTCAGTTGTCATCCTCTAACATAAATTAGCTGGTATATACAATATGGATTGTATTTTATGGTTAAATAAGGATGTTATCATAAACATTCTTTGGAGTACTCACTCTAATATTCTAAAAAAACATTCTATCGGAATGGCAAAAACCTTAACAAAAAATCTAATTGAAAATGAAAATAATATAATATACTCCTTTATTAATATAGAATACAAGCTTTAGCATATGAGGCTGTATGATTGGGTCAATAAAGACAAGCTAAAAATCCATAACATAAAACAAGGTAAAGCCCTATCAGTAATTAAAAGAGGTATTTGGGCTGTAACCAAGAATGTTCTTTTCCCTGATAAGAATCAAACATTATATAAACTCTCATGGTTTTACATCTGGTTCCTCGCAGGGGTAACTGGAAAAATGTTTTGATGGTAAATAGAAAATAGGGGTATTAGATTGTTTAATAACTCCTCTGGTATGGAAAAGCTGGGAAATATATATGAATATAGAAAATGACGTTGATTGTTGGTATAAGAATTGGGCCCAGTTGGGTAAAATCACCCACTGTTTAAATCTTCAGGAGATGCATTTTAAGCTCATTCGCTGTATCTATATGGTATCAAAAAAACTGCATAAATATGATGGGCGTATTCTAGATGAGCTGGAGATGTGGACTTAGAGATACTTGGGATAAGGTTTTTAGAGTCCTTTCTTGGGGGATTTTTTATTCCCCCAATTTTAACAATTTTACATATGGGCTTAGAATCCCTTCTAGTGTGTAGTAGAACACTTGCTTATCAAAGGATGAAACTAATTATTGCAAGGGACTGGAAAATCCCAGCACCGATATGTTTGGCCCTAGTCGAACTGGCTTTTCTCCAGTTACCACACTGAGCTTATTCTTTGTACTGTGTGTAGTACAAAGAATAAGGAGTGGCCAAAGGAGTAAGTGGAAGAGCGATGCAGCAGATATGTTAATGGTATAGCAATAAATACCACAAATACAAATGCCGAAGAGAATAATCCCTGCAGAAGGTGGCACCCCAAAACCTCAAAGACACCAAATTTGTGCAAATAATAAAAAAAACACTAACTAATTAAAAAGCTACAGTCGGAGTATTTACGGCAGGGGTAGACTGAGGCAATTAATACAGTCTCACTGTAAAAACGAACTAAAAAATAATATAGTGCAATATGTACTGAAACAAAGAGTGCTCCTTTAACATGTGGAGCAACATAATAAACCAAATAAAATAATGCTGTGAACAAGGGATGAAGGTTCATTTCAAAAGGATGTATGAGCAAAGGAACAATTTAATATAATATTAGAATGCTGTGTAATATGACAGCTAAAACTAGAAACGATAAAATACAAGAGTCCACGCGGAGAGCCACTGAGATGGGTAAACCCCCCCCCCCCCCCCCCACGAGAGGTGAATGAGCAGAACCAGGAATTTGCTGTGGCTGAAGCCATCGCATCGGCATTAAGTTGAACTTTTGGCTTGCACTGGGGGGGCGGTGTTTCAGTACGGTGGCCCCGAACAGACACCAGCGCATTTCAACCAACAACATGGAAATCATGTACAGTGCTTTACTTACTTTATGTGTCGTCTAATTCCAGTCACTATGAGGTATATGGTTGTGATTCCTACTAGGCTGACTACAACTCCGAACACAATGAGCCAAGACGATCTGTACGTATTCACGTAGGGACCCAGCGTTGGAGGGATTTCTAAAAACTCCAAGGTTTTATCAGTAAGAAGAAAGGCGCTGTTGATCCTGTTCCTTTCCTTTCTGGGAAGAATTAAGATTTGTTGGATACATGTGTTATATTGATTACTGAAATGAATAACATTATTTGAAAACTCTATGGGACAAAAGAATTATAAACATGCTTTGTAACCAACTGCTTTTACTGAATATATACTTTTTTTTATAAATTATTTCACTAAACAGAGAGCTAATTATAAAAACAAAGAATGTGTCGACAGATAAGAACCATTCGGTCCATCTAGTCTGCCCAATTTTATGAATAATTTTATTAGTCCCCAGTTCCCTATCTTACATCTAGGATAGCCTTGTACCTATCCCACGCATGCTTAAACTCCTTCAGTGTGTTTACCTCTACCACTTCTGCTGGAAGACTATTTCATACATCCACTACTCTCTCAGTAAAGTAATAGTTCCCTATATTACTTTTAAATCGTTGCCCCTCTAATTTAAGACTATGTCCTCTAGTTGTGGTAGTTTTTCTTCTTTTGAAAATACTCTCTTCCTTTACTGTGTTGATTCCCTTTTATGTATTTAAATGTTCCTATCATATCCCATCATAATTCAGAAACAAATGAGCTTAAAAGAATTTTAAAACAAGACTTTAGTAAAACGGAATCCCCGAGAAATAACTGAACATCAAAACTAGTAAGGAATTAACTATAAAAGAAATATACACATAAAGCCTAACTTTTATTGGTGCTATGACAAAATCATAAATAAACATATCATGTTTAGCATGTGAGAAAAATAAGTGTACCACTGTGAGACTTACTAAGCAGAGCTAGATATAACTTTGTAATGATTGACAACCACGCCAAAACCCAGATATGTCTAGCATGGGTTATGAAAGATTTCACACTTTTATAACTATTAAAGAGTGAGTGATGGCAAAATAAAACAAATATATTGGCCTTATTTTGCTGACTTCCTCACTTTTTACATTTTCTTTCTATTGTGTTTTGCTGATAAGATATCACCAATAAAGTGAATTAGAAAGTTCTCTGCAACTTTTCTCTAGTGTCTACTTAGTAGGGGTCTGTCAGAGTCACACTCTGCAAAGCCCAATAGTGGCAATAGCAAAGGCTTATATATTGAAAAACATTTTTTGGATGATGCCAATCAAACAAGTAAGCGGTGACTTTCCCAGCAAAGAAGAAAAGAATGAGATTTAAGAATTTTTATTTTGGTGCTGTAAATAAATAAAACAAACTTTAAAAATGATCGTAACTCTTAATATAATATTTTAATATACAATTTTAATAAAATCAATAGTGCACATAAAACCAGAGTAAATACACATATTGTGTTTTTCCTTTTCCTGTGAAATACAGAAGTTTTCTTCTATGTACTTAGATTTTTTTCGGATCACTTTGTCTGGGGTGACTGGCAGCTTCATAGACCAATAAAGGGAGGGTGTCTGTCAGTGATAGATCATGCCCCTTTAAAAGAAGCCAGGATGCAATTCTTCTACTCCTTGGTTTTTACCCTAAATAACCCTATATAGCTTCTTAATTACACATAATAGAAAGATCATTTAAAAAGTCCTCATGACAGGGCCAACTGATTAAACTATTTCAGATTTTAGGATTTACTCCATCTTTAAATTCATTATGATGTATTATTTATTTACTTTAGCAATGTTTAAAAAATATGATATTTATTCCAAAGGTATATAAGAGGTACTGATAAAAAGTATTTTTGACAGAAATATTCTAATGAAATCATCACACACACACACACACACACACAAATAG
This sequence comes from Pelodytes ibericus, assembly GCA_036172795.1. Taxonomy (NCBI): domain Eukaryota; kingdom Metazoa; phylum Chordata; class Amphibia; order Anura; family Pelodytidae; genus Pelodytes; species Pelodytes ibericus. The sequence continues at coordinate 43,486,933 of CM069857.1, forward strand.
AAAGTAGTGGCAGTAGAAAGCATGTGATTGTTTTAAAAAAAAACAAAAAAAACATGGAGGATATGGAATATTGTTTTGTAAGGAAACATAAGGATTGTGCTATCATAAATGGAAGTCAGTGGAGGTCAGTGAGGTGAGGGATACTCTTCTAGCCTCCTCAAGCCCTCGTATAGTTGGTTTATATCATATTAACTTGCCTGCTAAATACACACCATTCAATTATCCTTTGTTTAACGTTAGACGGTTTTTATATGTATCGGGTAAAATGACAATACAATGTGTTACCTGATTGCAGCTTCTACAATGTGACCGGAAAAAGGGGCAGAGTCATTGACGGGAGACGTGACCACAAACCAAAACGAGACTCTCTGGGTGACATTGCAGAGTAAAATATTTGAAATCCTATGCGGGAAAGATTAAACGAGAAAACATCAATCATTGGAATATTGTCATGTTGTCATAGCTCAGGTTCCACACATGTGACAACATTGACATATGGTTCCATTACCCCAGTTAATTGTACCTTGTATGATGTTAGGGTTGAATAGCTTGGGAAATGATGATGTTTGCCTTAGTAATGTCTTTTAGAGTGTAGTCTAATGTGCTTGTGGGCAGGTTGTGCAAATACATTTCCCCTTTTTTTTTATGAACAAGTAATAAACACATATGTCCCTGCATCGTGCCAAATCATTTACGATGTTTACATTGAAATGCTTAATAATGGATTACTCGAAAGGATATTACCTGGGAGCATTTTGGTGGGTGTATATATAAATACATCAGAAAAAATGGATCCGACAAATAGACAAACAGACATAAAGAATGAGTATGGGGACATTCACCACATATATAGGCTTTAAGAACAACTTCCTGTTATTGTGTTAAACTTCATTTGGCCCTACAGCCCCGAGAATATGGGTTATTGCCATATTCTAGAAAGCATTTCAAGGAGAATAGATAGAGTGGTGGTCTCTCTTCCCGCACTGTGCAGTAGGGTTGCCAACCAGTTTGTATTTTACTGGCAGACTGGTAAAAAAAAAAAAACAACATGAGGCCAATGATAAGTCAATAGGGGCAGAAGGACAACAAGTACCGGTATTTTTTTTTTTAACCCCTTAAGGACAGAGCCTTTGAAACATTTTTGTCCTTTCTGGACAATGCCTATTTTAACATTTCTGTGCTGTTTGTGTTTAGCAGTAATTTTCTTCTTTGTCATTTGCTGTACCCACACATATTATATATTGTTTTTATCGGGACAAGAAGGGCTTTCTATGGATGCCATCTTTTTGATCATATCTTATCATATTATTAAAAAAAAAAATAAAATATGGTAAAAAAAAAAAATACACAAATTTCTTTGTTTTTATTTGAAACAACTTCTCCTCATCGACAATAGCGAACGAAAAAACATGCTAAATAGATTCTACTATTTCTCCTGAGTACAGGGATACCACCCATGCATAGGTTTGTTGGGTTGTTTGGGGGCTAAAATGACAAATTTGTGAGGTGCAGTTTTTTGTTTTCCAACTTGAAATTTTTACATGCAGACAGCCTGCACCCATGTCCCATTTGGGACATATTTGAAGCCAGCTAGTGTATTTTACCCCATCAACCCATATATTTTTTAAAAGAAGACACCTTAGGCTATCTCAAATGGTGGTATTTTTACACTTTCCATGCACTAATTCTACCACCAGCCTTTGTCAAACTTTGTGGTAGTAATTTTTTTGTGTTTTTTTTTCACAAACCTTGTACTTCAGACATGAATTAACAGATTTTGGTATGTGTCACTGCCAAATAACACCCCAATAAGTGTTCAGCAACATCTCTTGAGTACAGGGATACCACCCATGCATAGGTTTGTTGGGTTGTTTGGGGAGTAAAAGGCCAAATTTGGTAGGTGCAGTTTTTGGTTTTCCAAATTAAAATTTTGACATGCAGACCGCCTGCACCCATGTCCCATTTGGGACATATTTGAAACCAGCCAGTGTATTTTACCCCATCAACCCATATATTTTTTAAAAGTAGACACCCTACGCTATTTCAAATGGTGGTATTTTAACACTTTCCATGCACTAATTCTACCACCAGCCTTTGTCAAAGTTTGTGGTAGTAATTTTTGTGTGGTTTTTTTTCACAAATATTGTATTTTAGACATAAATTCACAGATTTTGGTATGTGTCACTGCCAAACAATAACCCAATATGTGTTCAACAACATATCCTGAGTACAGGGATACCACCCATGCATAGGTTTGTTGGGTTGTTTGGGGGCTAAAGGGCCACATTGTGAAGGTGCGCATTTTCAACTTGGAATATTGACGTGTAGTCAGCCTGAGCCCATCTTTCATTTGGGACCTTTTTTTAAGTAGGACAGTGTATTTTACCCCAAAAAGTATATATTTTGTAAAAGTAGACACCCTAGGCTATTTTAAATGGTGTTATTTTAACACTTTCCATGCACCAATTCTACCACCAGCCTTTGTCAAAGTTTGTGGTAGTCATTTTATTGTGTATTTTTTCCCACATACATTGCACTTTAGACACAAATTCACATATTTCGGTATGTGTCACTGACAAACAATACCACAATATATGTTCAGCAACATCTCCCGAGCACAGGGATACCACCCATGCATAGCTTTGTCAGCTTTGTTAGGGGTTGAAAGGCTACATTTGAGAGGTGCGCTTTTTGATTTTCAAACTTGGAATTTGAACATGTAGAGCAAGGAAGGGGTTAATAGCTCTTATAAGAGCCTTTGTAGTACTGTACAAAAAAATGAACCCCTACAAATGCACAGACAAGAAAAAATGTTCTGCTGTGCAGTGATCAGTGGCAGGGAAGGGGTTAATACACTACACTATACAAAAGAAATGGCTTTTATAAAAGCCCTTGGGACTCACAATTTATTAACATTTTATTTAATTTATTACAATTTAAAAATTATGTTATACAGATCTGTCTCTTTCCCTCATTAAAACTCAAGTGAGGAGAGGGAGGCAGATCCATATGGGTCAGAACAATATTTATGAACCAGACGAATGGTGATGCTCATCTGAGAAATCACCAAACCACCTTTGCCACTGATCGGCTGTTACTGATCGCTATACACGCGTTCGGACAGCTTCAAAAGGAATACACGTAATCCCCTAGTGGGTATAATTAACCCCTAGTGAGTCTGACAAAAAAAATGCTGATAGCAAAAAAAAATCCTTCGGCGACTAGATTGCTCCATATGCGCTGCTTAGGCAGTGACCATATGCACTGCTTAGGCAGTGACCATATGTGATGCTTAGGAAGTGATATTCGGCAAGGAAGGGGTTAATAGCTCTTAAAAGAGCCTTTGATATACTGTAATAAATCAAAGTAAAAAAAATAACCTCTAAAAAATGCACAGACAGCAAAAAATGTGCTGCTGTGTATGATCACTGCGTACACAGCGATCAATGGCAGGGAAGGGGTTAAATGGCTTTTATAAAAGCCCTTGGTGTTTAAAATTTTATTAAATATTTTTTTTATTATTTTATTTTATTTTTTTTACTTGATCTGATCTGTCTCTCTCCCTTACTAAAAGTAGTAAGGTGAGGGAGGCAGATCAATACTTGTCAAAGGCAATATTTAGTAATATTGCCTTTGACAGTATGGTAAGTGCTCATCAGAGCACTTACCATAGATGCCTGCACACAGATCACATAGATCTGCTGTGCCGGCATCGATTGGCTCCCCCTAGAGCATCGGAAGTGAAATACTTTCACTTCCGATGCTCTTGCCATTAGAAGGGAAACGCTGCCTGTACAGGCAGCGTTCCCTTCTACTGAGCCGATGGGGTCGCTCAGGAGAGCGACCACCATCGGCTCTGGGGAGCAGAACGGTGTTGTTAAGTGCCTCGCTGGCGAGGCACTTTAACAACACCGGAGATGCTTAGAAAGCGAACGATCGTTCGCTTTCTAAGCACATGTGTGCAGCGGGCGCAGCCATTTTTAAATGGCTGCTACGATCACTCCGTGGAGTGATCGTAGCGCGCCCCTGCACATTTGGGGGGTGTTGCACAATGCCTCTACCTAGAGGCATTGTAGCAACACCGTTAGAGTAAAGAAAGCGACCGCTGGTCGCTTTCTTTACTCCATTTAGTGCATGACGTGCCAGGCACGTCACCTGTCGGCAAGTCCTCGATTTGCCGTGACGTGCCTGGCACGTCACCTGTCGTTAAGGGGTTAAAGAAAAGGTGACCACCCTAGTCTGGAAATGAAGACATATGTATGAATCTCACAGTACAACATCTGAGAAACCCTCAAAGACTTTTTAGAATAATTTAGTGTTGTTTAGTCTTTTTTTTTATTTTGGACAGTTTATGGTGAGATATTTATTGTTTATAGTTATTGGCATCTATACTTGGCTGTGCTTCTAAAAGGGGCTCTGTCATGTAGTTTCTTTTGGGGGGTGGGGGGGGGGTAGTTATAATTATTAAAAAAAAAAAGATTTAACCAGGAATATTCATATATCCTATGGTTTTCAAGTACATAGTGGGGATTACACTTTTGCTCAGCATCCAGGGGATGTTAGTAATACTAAATTTAATGGAACTAATTTTATTTTGGAAGGAAGAAGAGCTAAGTGGACCCTGCCAGCAATTGATCCTGCAACTCTGAGAGTTGAACAGACTCTACAGATGGTGCCTTAATCCAGTTAGATAGCTCTTTTTTCAGTTATTCAAACTATGAGTAATGCAGCTCACAAATAAGTAATAGAGTGAGAGTATGCCAAGATAGAGGTAATTTAAAGCAGTGTTGGCAGAGCAAGAAGAAATAAATAAAAGTACACATAGATATATAAAATAAAGTTACTGGGTATTGAAAGCTTTGTTGGTTATATAAAGTGTTTGTTAAAAAGAAATATGCTATGAAAATGTAAGATCATGAAAAAGATTGTCAGCACTAGTGCCAAAATGAAAAGTTTTGTATAGATTATATATATATACATGTATTTTATTATTTCACTTACTGAAATTCCTGGTTTGTGTGACCCCTCATGGTAAAAGCCATTACTGCTTTAAAAAGATATTCTTCACCTGAGTTCCAGGTGTACTATAAAGAGAAACATATTACTTTTAAAAATATATACATTGTGACAGGAAATTACAATGACAATATTTATGTAGTTAATTTAGTCTCAGTATAAAGAAAGTTAGCCTGAATAGAGTGCCAAAAACAGGGCCAGGCACCAACAGAGCTCAAAGTGTACATTTACTGGATTTGTGACAGTCAGTCTAATGGACTGTGCGATGGACCTTTACAGACCTTGCTACGGAGGCGGGTGTCCTTGTACGGACATTTTGGCCTAAAAAAAGTCACCTTAACACTTTGATATTTATGCTTCTCTGTAGACCCAGGTCTGTGGCATAGAAAAAATCAGTCATGCAAAGCCCAGTTTCTACCTATAAGAAGTCACACTCTTGGATTTTACCTTTGTAATTATCTCTAGATAGTGCACTTAGGATCTAGTAGCACAATGAAAGTTCCAGTGACATATTATAACATACTAAAAACACTTTGATAAATGCTATTCATTACAACAATGCTGTCCATCTTGTTATGTTGAAGGCCACCTACTATGCAGATGGGAAGTGATCACAAACATGGGTTAGTTTAGAGAGGCCCCTTTGTTTTCCCATATGGCATTCTCACTCTACTTTACAGGTAGCATAGGTTCACTAGTTACATTGAACTATTACTCACAACACCTCCCCTGGATTGCATGTACTGTCTACAATTTTTTTTTGTGTTATTCTTATATGGCAGGATCCAGAAATATGGCAAAAGATTTTTTACAAAAATTTCCAACCAATTCAGGAAGACCGTGAAAGTTAAATGGAGCGCTACATGGAATGTGCTGATTAAGACAAACTCAATTTAGTGACCATGAACAGAATGGTGTGAACTTGGATGTTCTATCACACAAAGTTATCAAGGTCATAAGGTCAGCTATTCAACCTATCGTCTAATCATACAATGTGGATTTCCATTGTCCATGTTGGTGGACCTTAAAAGCCATAGCTGATATAGGGAATACAAAAAGCATGTATGTAGTTGCATCCAGTCAGTTGCTAACAGAATATCTTGCAAGATCCGCAAACTATGATGGTCCTAATTTAAAGGCTCTGATTAGTGTTGAGCAAACCCGGACCGCACTGTTCGGGTTCGTACCGAACATTGCGGTTTTTGGAGCCCGGACTCGAACACGGACATTTCACTGTATGTTCGGGTTGGAGTTCGGGGTTCGGCGATTTAATGGTGCGTTTTTAAAGGCTGCAGGGCAGCCAATCAGAAAGCCCATAGCATTACATACTTATCCATTGTATGTAATGCTATTGGCTTTCTATAAACCGAAATAGGGTCCCCATTCAATTGACCTATTCGTATGAATGGGGACTCTATTTCGGTTTATAGAATATCAATAGCATTACATGTATTACATAAACCGAAAGTCTATAAACCGAATGTCTTTCGGTTCATAGACTTTTGGTTTATGGAATACATGTAATGCTATTGGCTTTCTATAAACCGAAATAGAGTCCCCATTCACACGAATAGACCTATTGACCTATTCGTATGAATGGGGACACTCTTACCCACATTTTACTTCATTTTGCAGCCCTCTAGCCCTTTCCAGGACGTTTTTAGAGGCATTTTAGTGGCCAAAAGTTTGTGTCCCCATTGACTTCAATGGGGTTCGGGGTCAAGTTCGAGCACGGACCCGGACATTTTTTCGAAGTTCGGCCGAACCTGCCGAACCCGAACATCCAGGTGTCCGCTCAACTCTAGCTCTGTTATTTTCTCATTCTTATTATAACTTTATGATAGAAATGTAAAATTATATCTTATGTAAAATAAATTCTGTACATCAAATGCCTCACTGGCCTTTTGATGATGGTAAAATGCATTTTACGTATAATACATTACTTAGAGAACATATTTTAAATGTTTTAACATCACTGCCATGTCATTGCATTACAAGTTCATACTTTCTTACGATGTAACCGAAGAAAGGATCGCCAAATGAAACACTGGTACCCAATTACCAAGAATGATAGTGATAATCAGCACAAACCAACAAGCATTTGTCTTCCTTAATGGGGGCATTACACATTCATTTATTAACAACTGATGAGCAACGATATTCATTTTCGCAGATTGTAGGAAGACTTAATAAGACAGATTGCAGTACATGCTGTGAATTGCAAAGTACAAAAAACTAAAAGTGCATTAATCACCTACACTAGACTAACACGAAAAAAAATACTGAGTTTTAGAAGTTACATTCATATGTTTGATACAACTGTATAAAATATTTTTTAAAGTGATAAACAACCCACTGATATGGAATCAGTCACTCTTGTCTAGCATTGAAAGTGTAAAAGAGTAGTTACAGTGTGTACATTATACAGTGTGTGTACATTTTACAGTGTGTACATTATACAGTGTGTGTAGATTATACAGTGTGTGTACATTATACAGTGTGTGTACATTTTACAGTGTGTACATCATTCAGTGTGTACATCTTACAGTGTGTACATTATACAGTGTGTACATTATGCAGTGTGTGTACATTTTACAGTGTGTATACATTTATAGTGTGTACATTTTACACTGTGTGTACATTTTACAGTGTGTACATTATTCAGTGTGTACATCTTACAGTGTGTACATTATACAGTGTGTACATTATGCAGTGTGTGTACATTTTACAGTGTGTACATTATTCAGTGTGTACATCTTACAGTGTGTACATTATACAGTGTGTACATTATGCAGTGTGTGTACATTTTACAGTGTGTATACATTTTATAGTGTGTACATTGTAAACTTTGTTTGATGCTTTATCAGCAGTTTAGCAAGCTGTCATTTATGACCCTTATCTCAGTATTGTATCCATTGCATCTACAGCTTCAAGAGCTCAGCAAATATATAGTTTTTCTTAACCATATAAACGGCATTGAATATATATATACATACATAGGCTGGCATTGTGATTCATAGTATTCAACAATCGCGTCCCAAAAGGACTCCTACGTTTTAATATCCAGCACACATTTTTAAAACGCTATAGGTTCGACAGAATGTGTGCTGATAATCGGTCCCAAAATGGTGCCACCGAATTGGAGACAGATTTGGACCACATCGAATGCAATTCAAAAATCCACAGCAATACGACCCTCATCAGCCCTCTGCTGGGCCACAGTGGAGGATTAGGGGAGGGGGTGGACCCTACCGCGTGAGAGGTGAATATACCACCCCCACCCTGTGAAGCAGAGCAGCGTTAAACACACACAGAGCTCAGTATTTCCGATATATTATCACTACACATGGGGAGCGCTAGCAGCACTTACTGAGCTCTGTGTGTGTTGAACACACAGAGCTTATGCTGCCCTTGCTTCAAGTAAGAATGGGAGGTGGGGAGAACTGAGATAGGGGGAGAGAACTGAGATAGGAGGAGGGGCAGAGAACTTATATAGGGGGAGAGAACTGAGATAGGAAGAGGGGCAGAGAACTGATATAAGGGGAGAGAACTGAGATAGGAGGAGGGGCAGAGAACTAATATAGGGGGAGAGAACTGAGATAGGAGGAGGGGCAGAGAACTTATATAGGGGGAGAGAACTGAGATAGCAGGAGGGGCAGAGAACTAATATAGGGGGAGAGAACTGAGATAGAAGGAGGGGCAGAGAACTGATATAAGGGGAGAGAACTGAGATAGGAGGAGGGGCAGAGAACTGATATAAGGGGAGAGAACTGAGATAGGAAGAGGGGCAGATAACTAATATAGGGGGAGAGAACTGAGATAGGAGGAGGGGCAGAGAACTGATATAGGGGGAGAGAACTGAGATAGGAGGAGGGGCGGAGAACTAATATAGGGGGAGAGAACTGAGATAGGGGGAGGGGCAGAAAACTGATATAGGGGGAGAGAACTGAGATAGAAGGAGGGGCAGAGAACTGATATAAGGGGAGAGAACTGAGATAGGAAGAGGGGCAGAGAACTAATATAGGGGGAGAGAACTGAGATAGGAGGAGGGGCAGATAACTAATATAGGGGGAGAGAACTGAGATAGGAAGAGGGGCAGAGAACTGATATAGGGGGAGAGAACTGAGATAGGAGGAGGGGCAGAGAACTAATATAGGGGGAGAGAACTGAGATAGGAGGAGAGGCAGAGAACTGATATAGGGGGAGAGAAATGAGATAGGGGGAGGGGCAGTTAACTGATATAAGGGGAGAGAACTGAGATAGGAGGGGGAGATAACTCTTATAGGAGGAGGGGATGAGAACTGAGATAGAAGGAGAGAATTGAGATAGGAGGGGAGAGAACAGAGGAGCAGGGGGAGAGAACAGTGATAAGGAGGATGAGGGGAGAGAACAGAGATGGGGAGGAAGGGGAGAGAACAGAGATGGGGAGGAGGGGGACAGAGAACAGATATGGGGGGAGGAGGGGGGACTGAGAACAGATATAGGGGAGGAGGGGGGAGAGAACATGGAGGTGGAGCAGGATAGAGCACAGATATGAGGGAGAGAGAACGGATATGGGGAGAGGGAACGAAATATGGGGAGGGAAAGTAAACATAAGAGAGATGGGGAGGGGAAGGAGAGTGAAAGAAATATGGGGAGGGGAAGGAGAGAATCAATATGAGGGGGAGGAGAGAGAACAGATATGGGGTGAGAGAACAGATATGGTAAAAGAGAAAGAGATACCAACAGATTTAGGAAGGAGGAAAGAGAGCAGATATGGGGGGGGGGGGAACGACAAGAGACAGACAGACATGGGGGGTGGGAAGAGAGAGATATAAAATGTGAGGTTGGAAAGAGAGACAGACATGGCAAGGAAGAGGAAAGAGACAGGCATGATGAGGGAGAGGAGACAGACATGGCGAGCACAGGGCGCCGTAACACTTAAGGCCACCCCTGCATCCATTTTATTGATGACATACCTGGTACATTCAATGTAAGGAAAGGGTTAAAAAAGACATAATAATAATAAAAAAAAATCTTTAAAAAGTTCAATAAAAAATATTCCAAAAAAGAATAAAAATGTATCCATTTAAACTTACTTATTTGTGTCTGTCTTGTTTTTAAGAGATTTTTAGTTAGCTACGTTTAGCATTAAAATTCTATACAGGATTTGGTAACTCCCATCATTGTCTGCCAATTATGCACAGAGTGAATGATAGATCACAAACAAAATCAACCAGAGGATTCTACCCAGAGGCCGTTTTTCAAGACTATTGTAGATATCTTTGGTAATGTCCTTAGGAGTCCTGCATTTAGCATACAATATACTTGTTAGAACACCTCAAGTGATTTCAGTTAAAAGTCTATCACTAATGAGCAAGTAATTGCCTACATTTGTCAGTAAGGTTGATGGATGACATTACTTTTTGCAAAATGCTGAGCTCTGCATCTAACTACACCATCAGATTGTAAATTACTATAACGAAAGGCCTGTTTATAGGAAGCACAGGTGTTTTGACCGGGCAGTTCTGAAATGGAATGGAGAAGATGGGGATATCCTTCACTCTGCCCATGAAAGACAACTGTCACCACCGACACTGGACACTCCTCTTGGCACTCCCATCAGCAGCAACATGAACACAGGAAGGAGGTCCACCGTGGCCAGGATGCAAATAAAATTGAGACTCCAAAATGCACTACAAAATTAGTTTATTGTGAAACGCCACAGCCGGTGTGCTAAAGAGTGTGCTACCCAGTGGAAAAAATGGGACAGTCCTGACTTGGGACTACTATCCAACGGGACAGTCCTGACTTGGGACTGCTATCTAACGGGACAGTCCTGACTTGGGACTGCTATCCAACGGGACAGTCCTGACTTGGGACTGCTATCTGACGGGACAGTCCTGACTTGGGACTGCTATCCGACGGGACAGTCCTGACTTGGGACTGCTATCTGACGGGACAGTCCTGACTTGGGAATGCTATCTGACGGGACAGTCCTGACTTGGGACTGCTATCTGACGGGACAGTCCTGACTTGGGACTACTATCTGACGGCACAGCCCTGACTTGGGACTGCTATCTGACGGGACAGTCCTGACTTGGGACTGCTATCTGACGGGACAGTCCTGACTTGGGACTGCTATCTGACGGGACAGTCCTGACTTGGGACTGCTATCTGACGGGACAGTCCTGACTTGGGACTGCTATCCAATGGGACAGTCCTGACTTGGGACTGCTATCCAATGGGACAGTCCTGACTTGGGACTGCTATCCAATGGGACAGTCCTGACTTGGGACTGCTAACCCAAGGAAAAAAGTGCACTCTTCCCCCCAAATCATGCCCTGGGAGCAGTGTGGGGAGATATGGACTAATACACAGCTGTATTAGCAAAATTGCAAGCAAAAGCATAAATTATGCTTATAAATGTTAAATGTCTATGAAGTGACATCATATGTTACTTAATACAGTGCTCCTCAACCTTTTATCACCCAGGGCACACCAAAGCTCTTCCCACAATCCCGTGGCACACCACAAGCAAAAATATATAACAATTAAGTTATAAAGTCAAGTGCATACACAGAACATGAGATCTAGATGCCTTTATTTACCTTTAAAACCAAACAAGTGTGCAAAATAAATAACGAATGCACAAACCAAGACGAGTGCATTACAAATCATAAATAGACAAACAAAGACAAGTGCATTACCAATGAAAAACAAACGAACCAAACCAGTGCATTACAAATTATAAATAGACAAACCAAACCAGTTTTCCGGTAGCAGCATCCAGCAGATGCCAGCCGCCGGACCCCGAAAGAAGAGCCCGATATTGTCTAAGTCCGCTGGATGCGGCACACCTCCAAATATCCAGCGGCGCACCACTGTGCCACGGCATACTGGTTGCGGAGCGCTGGCTTAATATGCAAATTATATGCACATTTCCCATTAAAAACCAGTTCATTTGCATATAAAGCCACAGTTTACATCATAAACAGGAGACTCCACAGACACATTTAAAACACACTTTTCTCCTAATTCAGGCTTTTACTGCAATTTTGCAAACACAATGTGTAGATCATTATCAATCGTTTTTTTGTTCTCTACATTCACAGTAAAAACAATGTTTAGGTGATCAAGTTCCTTTAAGAATTTGCAACACATGTTACTTTACATTACATGTTATAGAACCTTTTACTTGTACAGTTGGGTTTGTCAGCAAATGCACTTTTATAAGGCAATAAATGTTATCATCACCACACCGTTAAGGTGACCAGCACTCTATCCACTTTTATTTGGAACCCTGATAAAGATGTCTCATTCAGGTTAGTATTGATTTCAAACAGGCAGGTCCACCTAGCTTATCTGCTAAATGTTTACATGTTTCTACTATATGTGCCCTGACCCTATTTTTATTTAGTTTTACATTGACAATATATTTTTTGCACTATAGATTGTATTACATAACAACCCAAAGCCCCTGTCAAGGGTTACACCTTACCAGTTCAAAATTCCAATAACTGGTAAACTAACACCTCGTGAAATGTGATTAAATATTAACCTAATAGTTATTTTGCTGGTAAGCATATCGCTGACACGTCTAACACTCATAAAAGGGTCGACACTTCCTTTTCATTGTGATTTTATTGGACCTTTTCACAATAGAGGGACAAGCATAATATATGACTATTAATAGTAAAACCTCATTTTAAACCCCTATGTCAGCATTCTGTGCTAAAACAATTAATACATCATCGAAGGTGTGTTACAAACTCAGTATGTGCTGAACGAGCAAACAGAGTGAGAGTTTTATTAACTGGTTAGTGTGTAAAGTGTTGCACTAAAGACTTCAGAAGACATATTTTCCTAAGATTAAGAAAAGGGAGGGAACACTAGAATGAGAGTACTCATGAGAGCACATTAAACAGCGTAGGGCCATATATATGCTTGCATGCGCAAAAATATGGTAGTGGTGTTGGCATCGTCCTCTCTCCAAACTGCTCCTTCCAATTAATCTCCTCCTCCCCTTCCCTAGCATTCTAGTCATCTTTTCTCCCCTCTTTCCCTCCATATTGCAGTAGTTTACCAGCCCACAGGGCCCAGTTCACAATTATTTTTACAACTTGTTTGCATGGCTCCCCAAAAGTCTTTCCTCTGATATACCCTGTCTCATTCTGGGAGACTTCAACATTCCCACTGACCAAACCAACTCTCCAGCCACTTCAAAACTCCTTTTCCCTTCACCTCGTCCTTTGGTCTCTTCCAATGGACCAACTCTTCAATCCACACTGAAGGTCACTCACCAGACTTAGTATTCACTAAGTCACGTGCCATCTCTAAATTCTCCCATTCTCCTTTCCCCCGTCTGACCACCACCTTCTACCCCACCTTACCTCAGCAAACACGTTATCTCACATGTACATTTCAAAGACTGCCATCTAACGCCACTCTCCCACTGCTTATTACTACACTTGAACACTCTATCCCCTCCTTTCTATCCATCTCATGTCAAGAGGAATCTGCTAACTCTTACAATAGCATGCCCACCTCAGCCCTTGACAACACTGCCCCTATTGCTGCCAAACATGCAGACCCAACCAACAGCCATGGCACACAAAGCAAACAGAGAACTGAGCAGTATTTTGGGAAATTATGCGACATGGATGATTTTATTCATTATAAATTCATGCTGTGCGCCTAGAACTCTGCTCTCAGTGCAAGCAACAAAACTTCTCAACCCTAATATCAACCCTCACATCAAACACTCTCCTATGCCCTGCTCCACTTTCATGGCCCAAGGTTTTGCCTCTCATTTAAAAAATAAAATTGACATTATAAGGTGTAACTTTACCTCACACAATTTGCCCCAACTACCTCGTGCCTCGTTCCCTTCCCCCAAATCCACTCTTCTTCCCTGTAGCTGAGAAAGAGGTAGACAATCTGCTCTCTTGCTCAAAACCTACTACAAAACCCCATCCCATTTCACCTTGTATGCTCTCTATTCCCTCTTCTCTGCCCAACAATAACCCATCTCATCAACCTCTCTCTGTCCTCTGGAATAGTACCATAAACCTTCATGCGTGTCAAAGTCACACCTGTACTGAAAAATCTTCCCTAGATGCCACACTTTAGTTTAACTACTGTCCTTTATCCCTTTTGTGTCCAAGTTGTTGGAGAGAACTATGCACAGTGTCAAGATTTTACCTGAGCTGCCCCCTCTCTTTGTAACTACCTTCCGCAGAGCATTCAGCTCTCTCCCCTTTCTCAAACTTCCAATAGTGCCTTAAAGCTTAATATTCATCCCACTAGAATACCCATTAACTAACCTCTAGTCAATCCATCCAAGATCTAACTGTCCTTAATCTCTGGCCAAACTCACTGAGCTCCAACCATCCCTAACACTGTTACTACCACCACCTTCCATTTGACCTCTTCACTCTCTTATATGTCCTATGTCCCCCCACTTCCTCTAGATTGTAAGCTTGAAAGCAGGGTTCCCTACCTCACGTATCAGTCTGTCTTTGTTTATCTAACTTAGTATTATGTACTCTATGCTCTGTACCTAGCGTTACATAAATTGTTGGTGCTATATAAGTAAATGTTAATGTAATGTAATAATATACCTTATTGTGCCTTTAATCACCTTTAATAAGTCCCATATTGCCAAGAGGCAGCATCACTACTTTCTTTAAATACTGTGGATAGCCTTCCTCTGTCTTCAACCAAAGAAATACATGATCACCACCACTGCAGTCCATGGATTGGGTCACGTGATAACATCTGGATGATAGGATCCCTCATTAAAGAAAAGGAGGGTGTGGTTGGCGTCTCCCTCTAGCCCACTAGTGAAACAAGTGTAAAGACCATTGCAGTGTTCTAGAAGATTAGTCAATGCCCACAGTGCTGACCAATGATGGACACCATCACACCATCCCACCGCATGGATTGGGTGATTATGGTCATGGGGGAATCCAACGTATCTCTGCTCATCCTCTATTCCTTCCAATTCAACAAACTGATCTGAGTTTCTATGCATTTGATTTCAGTTTTCGTTGGGGAGCCCCACATGTATAAAAATACATGTTCTGTTCCTTTAAATACATGGTAATGTTATGAAGACAGCTCTAATAGTAAAGTAAAGTTGTATTGAACTGGAATTTTCATCCTACTAACAATGTAATTTGTTAGTTTGATACAGTACTGAAGTATTAAGGAACCGATTTAATTAATTAGCCTTCTGTCGATCAAAGAGTAAAGATCCATTCCTATGAAAACCCAATGCTGTCTATTACCGTTTTTGCTCGAATATAAGACGAACCTGATTATAAGACAATCCCCCAAACATTGGATATTCCTTTAGGGAAAAAAAAAACAATTTGAATATAAAACCATCCAATAGGAAACAAGTTTAACTTTATATATTCACATGTAAATTGCTTTTTCATATTTAAGAAAAATGATGATAGAAAAAAATGCATTTCTCCTATTTGTGTTTTTATTTCCTTTTATCCAATAAAAATTATTTTTATCTGGTTAAATTGTGATTGTATGAAAAGTTGTCCAAGAGGTCTATATACACATTTCAATATATTACCACTTTTATTAAAGGCCACTTAGTTTATTTTTGGTATATTGTACATTCAATATATGTGAATATTCGGTAATACAGTAATATTCCTAGCCTATCTGACTGTTATCCGACAGCAGAACACTAGAATACCGCCATATCAGCCATATTCGCAAATTCATATCATATCACAGGATACAGTTGTTTTTTTCCTATAGATAAAGATGTTTTGACAGGTTGGCAAGATATAGATTAAGAAATGTAAACGTAGCATCACGGTGAACTTTGGTCCGTCATAAACATTGAATTATGTAGGAAGTGAAATCTATCTGAATTATTATGTTACATAAAGTTGTGCTTTGTCTATAATCAGGTCCCTTCTAGAGCAGTGATGGAATACGTTTTTGAAGGTGTCACTTGTGCCATATGTTCGTCATCACTGTTCTAGAGTAACTGTGATTGTTCACTTACTACATGTCTCTGCTGTGGCTCAGGTTTTGATAGACTTTAATAAATCATTCCGACTTTAGCTTCGATTCCAAGTCTTTTTACTTGGGGGGGGGGGGGGGGTACTGTAGATGGACACTGTATGGGGGAGTCACAGTTACAGGGAGGTTGTCTGGTGTCTGCCTGCATGAACTAACGCAGGCAGTAAAGTCCTGACCCCCAGACATCTTCTCTTTTGACAGGGACATGGATTATATAGCAAAAAGAGAGGGTGTCTGGGGGTAATGCAGGGTAGAGGAGAGGGGCAGATGTAGGGTAAGGGCAGGGCAGAGGGGAGCAGCTTAGGGAATACAAACCTGGCAGCACTCTCCTCTGCCCTGCTCCATCACCAAAATGGCTCCTAACCGATTTGAAGTTGGAGCTCTGCCCTGCACCCTGGTGATGTCAGCATGACATCACCCTCACACTCAATGCAAGTCTATGATCAGAATTCCGAATTATAGACTACATTGTGTGTCCCAAGCCACAAAATGAGATTTTACTGTTGTAAATACACCCAAAAACACTATATTTCACAAAAATACACCCAAAAACACTATATTTCACAAAAATACACCCAAAAACACTATATTTCACAAAATGGTGGTGCCCAGTCATACTTGTTTAGTAAAATATCTTATTTAGTAAACTTACATAATAGAAACTGACAAATGCAAAATGAAAAAAAAATTAAACCTTTCCATTTTTGGGGGGGAGTGTCCCTTTAAGGAATCAGGATTCAGTATTTTTGACTCAATGAAGACTACTTACAATGATGTTTTAATGGCTGTGATAATTCATTACTGCAAAACGGAGTTAGTGGGATAGGTTTAACGGAGAGCGTTAAGTGGAAATGTTTTATTTCCGGTAAATTAATGGGCAAAAGTGGTTGACTGCCCTTTTAGGGTCTGGTAAAATCACTGCTATAACCGGTTTAAAAAAAAAGTCCTTTCTCTAACATAGAACTGCATGGTAATTGCCACACAAACTAAAAGGGCAAAAAGAGAAATAGATCAATTTTTGGCAGTTAGAGGACAACTGTCAACAAAAAATGAAGTTGTGTTTAATTGAAAGATTTAATGTAAGCATTTCTTGATATAAAAACGAGTCTTTGTTAGTTAATGGGCGTCATTGAATAGACTGCCTTATCTCATAGGATTCAAAAGAAGTCAGTAGACTTGTCTTCGTCTTTGCTAGTTTTTATGATACATATTCATTTAAGCAGTATGATGACACCTGCTGGGAAAAGTTCTGATGTGCACTTCTGTATAGAAATTATGTCAAACTATTAGAGGTTTTCTATTCTAAGAGTGAGCAATGAGCAGGGGAATTTCATTGGTTTCCATGGTGATTTCTCTACTTTGCACAGGATGAACTACAGAGAGGGCGCCAGAGACGCTGGCTGGGGAGAGCAATGGGGCCAGAGACACTGGCTGTGGAGATCTCTCTCTTTGCAGGGGGCAAGCAGCTTGCACTTCCCTCACATCTGTGGAAGTTAGAGCACTGGGGGTCACGTGAGCACCCAGCAACAATACTCCAGAGATGCATGGGGAGGGCCTGGCTGAGAGGAGTCTATTTTGACTAAGATTGTCAAATATTTTGGACAAAATCTATGACACATATATTACAAGCTGCCATTAATGTAATCCATGTGGTCATTAAAGTGTGCAAATTGGGGCAAGACCTGTGAATGTAATCCAGGTGAAAGGTGCAATCTAGGTATTTTGATAAACCTGAGGATTAAATCTAGGTGCTCTGGCAAGACCTGTGGGTGCAATCTAGGTGCTCTGGCAAGACCTGTGGGTGCAATCTAGGTGCTCTGGCAAGACCTGTGAGTGCAAGGTGGGTGGTTGGCATGACCTGGTTTGTGCAATCTTGGTGTTCTGGCAAGACTTGTGGGTGCAAGCAGAGTGCTGTGGCAGGTCCACAGACTGCTATGTGGATGCTGTAAGGTGGTGCTGCGGCAAGTTGGGGGTATATATTCCAACAAAAAACAACGGATAATAGAATATAATTGATATAAGGTTATAGCAAGAAGCCCAGACAACATGAACATTAAAGAACAATCCCTCTGATTCACATTTAAGATTTTTTGAACATTCCCAATACTTATATCGGTTTAATCAGTTTTTAGATTCAGTTGCCAGGGTGTCACTGAAGAACATTCTGTGTGCCTATAGAGAATATATCACACCACAGCTGGACTTGGAGGTTGCACCAGCTGTTATCAACAAAGGATTTACAATGATCACATACTCAAAACCTCATCCTTAATGGCCAAGCTGGTACAATATGATCAGAGATAATTAATTAAATAGATAGTCAAGTTTTGTGGTGTGATTATATTATATCAATAAATAAATATCTGCTGATATTTGTTAAGTAAACGATATTATGTTTTTTTTTTATCAAGAAACACTGTAGTGCAGTATTGTGCAGCCAGAGACAGTTGGGCCACATGCAGTCCTTCTTTCAGCCACGTGCTGTCCTACTGACTTGACAATACTGACCCATAATCTCAATAACTCTACAAATGTGACGCGTTGTTTGAATAAAAGTTGATAACTTTTTTGTACTGATTTTCAGACAAAAAACCTGGACGCCTTTGCTCTTGCCTTTCTCAAATCATCCTTTATCTTGTTTTTTGTTTTGTTTTAGTAATGCCATGAACTCTAAGTAGTCTGCAACAGACACACAGACAAAACAGAGCAGTAGATAATGGCATTGGGATATGAATGGAAGCTATGTAAGTAACATTACAAACAGAGATGAAACATGTTATATATTGTATATATTAACACATTCTGCTAAACGATACATATCATAGATTTCATTAAACAAAACAGTCCAGACCACATGAATAATAAATGACAATCGCTGATTTGTATATTTTGTTTCATAAATATTATACTATGCTACTTAAAATAGGATAAACACTAAACATTTCTTCTTGTAAAGCTGAAAATGCTGCTATATGCAAAGAAAAACTGAATTTACAGTGACAAATTATTACATTACCCATTTTATTATTTATCAACATCTTATAGAAAGTGCATTGTCTGCTATTCTGCCAAAATATTTTTTTATTCTCTACATTCACAGTACATGCAATGTTTAGCTGACACACGTAACATAATACAAATAACACTCCAGTTAACAAAAACGGATTTCTTTGATGTTCAATCATATCGTACTAGGGTGCAAACTTGCACTTTTAAAGGACAACTGCAGGCAAAAAGTAACATATGTTTAATTGAAAAATTGCATCAAGCCTTGTCATTTTTAAATACCTTCAAGAAATAATACAAACACGTTGAATTATCTTTAAATACTATATATATATATATATCATTTACAAAAATACATAAAAAGACATAACAAATCCATATTAGTAATGAGGTACTATAAGAGAATAGCGCATTAAGATATCACTTGATTCCATTGTAACATCCAAAACATTTACTAATATGTAAGCTTACTTCGCCGAGACGAGGTAGAGGTCAAACCACCAGTAAAGATCATACTGACTAATTTATGAAACCTAACATATCTTTTCCATAGACTTAGGTTAACACCCAATTCATAATCAGTTTGAGGAATTATATAGAATTGGACATTTATCACAAATTAGCTCCTTAGTCATTGATCCATTTCTTATCCAACTTGAACCTCTTTCCATTCTTAGCTGAAACATTAGTTCACTTCTTAATTGAGATTTACTAAACTTGTCATTTCTTTTCCAGTTTCTAGCCACAATTATTATTGCTGCTACCAAACAGGGCAGCCATCCCAGATGTAAAAGAACGACTTTTGGAAGTATAGGTAGGTGTAAATAAAGTGCTTTATTTAGATCTCTTTGATCTGACCCAAGATTCTAAACAACATGTCCGCCCTGTCATATAGAACAACAACAAAAACCTCATTAATGTACATTTTTGGGAATTTCTTTTTAAAACATCAACGTTTAGTAGTGATATTTCTACTTACTGCTTTGTCTCCCAAGGCTTTTTTTATACTAATCCGCACTTTAAAAGCATCTGGTGCCTCTGAAAAAAAATTAAGATGCTATTAATGGTAAACAGATCTAAAAATCTATATTTATTACATCGTCAGTCAGTGTAATCTGTAATGTATGAATGAGAAAGTCATTGATCTCCAGCTAATATAAATCTTTTACTGTAGATAATTTATATTAGCAGGTTACAGTCAATTTAAATATATTGTATATCTAACATAGTGATTATAGAATATACAAACATATTCTAATTGCTAATTATTTGGATATTCAAAGCAACATTGTACAGCTATAACTCTAGTTACATTATATATCAAGGTGACCATGTATTTAAAGTTAAATCTGGTTACATTGTTTAATAGGCACTTATTGAAGAATCCATGTTATGAACCTGATTGGCTTGTGTTTATGGAGTGTGTGTGATATGTACATACATTGGGGACCTGCTATTGGTTTTTAGTTTAGAGACATTTTTATATATGTATTTGGCACAGGGAAAGTGGCCTTAATCCTGGGAATGTTCCCTGAAACTGGGGACATCTGGTCATAATATTATATAATAAGAGGCAATGCATTAAGGTTTGAAAAGGTGGAATTCAATTTAATGTTTATATATAATGACTCTGTTTTTATGAGAAGATAGCACTGGTTATCTGAATATGTGGGCTTAAAACCAAGCATTCGAGTAAAAGATTTTCTTCCAGTTATCTTCAAAGGGGAAGTGAGAGATAATGTATAGCATAAGTAATATATATATATATATATATATATATATATTTTTTTTTTTTTTTGGCTGAATAAGGTACTTTATTTGAATTTTTTTCATTTAAGCATTTCTATTTATCATTCTTTATTTTAAAGAAACCATTTATACATAAGTCCAAGATATCAATAGTATACAATACACACATTATACCATAACATGACAATACAAGAACACATACAGAAAATATTAAAAGGACAGTACATAAGTTCAAGACAACAATAGTACACCATCAACAAATGATAACATAAATAGAAAAACACGTATAAAAACATTAATAGGACAGTAGAAATAGTTCTTCAATCAATATTTTTATAATTAATTAAGAAAAAATAAAAAGAACATAAGCTCGTTGTCTGCTGCTCATCAATTTATTAAATCAACCAGGACAGACAAGGTTTTGGGAAATATGATAGGAAAGTAGACCAGAGAGAACATACAATACTTAGGGTAAAAAACAAAAACTAGTAAAATAAAAATAATAAAAATGGAAAAAAAAAAAAAAAAAAAAAGACATATATTACCCTGGGAAACTAAGGTGAATCGGAAAAGTATTGACGGGAATGGGTAAGGATAAGGGGGTATTGATATAATAATATAATGGGGGACCCAAGGGTGGAGGAACGATTATAAATCTAGAAAGTTAATATTATGTTATGTAATTTAGTAAACTAAACTTTTAGTATATATTATGTCCATCAAATGAAATAGGGTACATTTATTTCAGTAAATAGGAAGTCATTTTTTAATTTGTCAACTAAAAGGCAGTTTGTCACTTAAATACTGTTTAAACTGTGTAATACAAAATGCTGACTATTATCTATACATTGTGTTAGCAGAAAAGCAAGCCTTTAAATCTGTCTTTTGTGTCTCCTGTGCATTGCATCATGTATGGTTTTATATGCCAATGCTATATTTCTATGGGAATTCAGCAATTTGCATATGTCATAAGTAGGGGACATCACAGACATATTTAAAACACATTTTTCTCTTAATTTATTTTGGATCAATTCCATTTTCTAAATTAGCTACATATACTTTATTTTTTTTTAGCTTTATTGTGTTGTATGCAAGAATTCTGGTGCACTACTAATGTAACCCAGAATTATTCTTTATGCATCCCACCCTTAAACATGCATGATTTTACCTGGTTTGCAGAGCTCTGCAGACATGATAGGGGCGAGGGTGCAAGTAAAAAGTAGAAGTCTTCTTAGCATCCTTTCAGTCTGAGATTCAGTGATAAAAAAGAATCACTGACCAGAGAGAAATCGTCTTAAAAACCCAGCGTGAAAATTAATAGGGATTAATTATTAATCTCTGGTTCTTCAGCCAATTAGGCCATCATTTGTAACTTATTTGCAATCTAATACTAAGTACAGATAAAAATGTTATATATTTTTCTCGCCAGAACCTGATAAACTTTTACAAACATTCAATTAATTATTGCAATTAACTTCACAAAGCAAATAACATCATTCCTGGCTCATAATATTGGAAATGTAATAAATAATTATAAAAAAGGGGTTAATCATTGCAAATAATTCTGCAGCAGGGTCATTCTGTAATGATGTCAAAGTTCAAAATGGATTTTGGTCTTGTTAACCCCTTAGAAATAAGGCTCTAGTGAGACAACATATTCTTTCCTAACCAAGACATTTCTGGTTCTAAAAATATTCATGGAACAGTAAAACTATATTAGTTTAATATTTAAAAAGAGTAATGGAATCAAGACACATCAATATTCTGACTTATCATGTGACTACTACTCCATCCGTAGAGCATGGCCAACCAACCGCAGTGGTAATGTTGGTCAAGGCACTGCATTGTACCTACGCGATGTATGTATGGTGGTTAATCAAAGTCTACACACTGCATTGTAAACCATTCACATGCAAGTCTGGTTGTCACACAGCAAGTCACCATTTACTGGCAAACTGCATTTCATGAAGCGCTGACATGTCCCTTATAGAGGAGACTGCTCCAGTTTCTCCGGTCATGTTCTGAAGTATTCAGTGTTAGTGTTTGTTCTGCACCGGCTCAAACCGCTTTTTTGTCAATCTTCGTGGAGTTCTTATGTAAAGAGCCGGTGTTCTGACACATTTGTCTAGTGAGTTCTACTGCACAGACGCAGTAGAATTCACTCATTGCGCACCACAGCGCATGCGCACACAGTTACAGCTGTCATTCAGCCGTAACTTTGCCAGAAGAGCGCATGCCCGAGGGACACACACCACCTCACGCCCCCTTCGGATCAGCTGCGGTGACAGGTAAAGTATAAGGGTCTTACTTATTGTTCTCACTTATTAGCGTAGCAATCACTGTATTGTTGCTAAAACTTCTATCAGTGACATGCTACGCTAGTAAGTGGAAGTCACACACGAGGGACAGAGGGGGACACACGGGGGGGCTGCCTCATCTTGTTGGGAGTTGTGATCACCTCCTTAGGCTCCCGTGTGTCCCCCTCTGTCCCCCGTGTGTGACTTCCGTTTATACTTTACCTGTCACCGCAGCTGATCCGAAGGGGGCGTGAGGTGGTGTGTGTCCTTTGCACAGGAGTTCTTCTGCCAAAGTTACAGCGAATGACAGCTGTAACTTTGTGCGCATGCACTGTGGTGCACGATGAGTGAATTCTACTGTGCCTGTGCAGTGGACACCTGCATGAATACACCCCCAAAACATTTTCAATGGCGACAGGATGCCGGTGTTCTGACATTTCCTCCGCGATCACTCAAGTGATTAGTAGAATCTCCCCGGGGTCAGATGTAAATGTGTATGTTCAGAAATGCATAACAACATATTTGCCTCTGGTCAAGTTGATTTGATAAGACCAACCCTTCTTTATATAGTGCTATAATACACTTTCTTCCTATTTATGTATCACTGTTAGTACATACCTTTGAAAACTATTCACTAAAATGGAACTGACAAGTGAAACGCAAGAATTAGATATTAATAGTCTGTAACGGATCGCCTGGCACCCCGACTGGGTACCTCCGTTAAAGGATGCTCCTAGCGCTTCCTGAGGACTCCAAGCACTGCAGCAGACACCACAACCACCAATCCGGAGAAGCATATGAATCCTCCCAAGCATATGAATGCTGTAGACAGTTGGATAGGAACCATACGAATAGGTTTACTCTCCTAGCAGTCAAACTGGAACAGCATACAATAAATCCTTCCCCCAATAATGAGACGACACTTCACTTTGAGGGTTAAGCAGGAACTTTTACAGCAAGATTGAACTACTTTATTTGACAAACAACACAGACTTATACACACCAAACTGCAATCAGATAACACTTGATTAAACAATAGAAAACTTAAACACATCACCAGTAAAGCAGTATCTAGCCACTTTAATCTGGAGCCAGAAGCAAGGTAGTCAGACTGGGTGGCTGACATAACTAAACAATGGAAGGCTTAAACACATTACAGACAGGGTCCATAATCTATAGGGAGGTGTTTGGCCCTCAGGCCCCTCCAAGAACCCCAGTCAGTCAGACTGTCAGAATTCACTTCGTGACAGCGGCCACCCCCGAGAACAAAGGACGGCTACTTACTGTTCAATTACCCGTTCGCAACAATGTTGCAACGGGTAATTGAGGACACACTTTAAAATACATAAAGTCACATTTTACACATAACACACAGACATTTCACATATCCCCAGATAGCTCAGGTCTGAGCGCACATTATTAAGTGAATGGCGCTCGGACCACACAAATACAGTTTAATCGCCATGGAGCCAAAGTCTTTACAGTCAGTTTCATACGAATGGGCTCCATGGGATTCCTATCTGGGGTATAACACATTCACATAAAGTCTGGTCCATAGTCCAAAGGCAAGAGGCGGGCAAGCAGCCCCCTCCAAGGACACGTGGCGAGGCCGGTTTCGCCACATTTCTCCCCTTTACCATCCAAACTAACAGGGTATCTGAACTCCTGCCGGTCAGTGCCCTGGTTAGTCCAGCAACCCACCCACGAAGCACAAACAGCAATACAACCCACCCACAATAACTGGTTACTACACCTGGATGAAATAGCAACTTGTCCATGTCCAGGTGCCTCACCACAGCTGTGCGGGGGGCTGGTAGACTGCCTTGGTGGGTTGCTGAGTGGGCAGAGACCAGCGGTACTCTGCCCGGGTGCCAGCGCTACCACTGAAGTAGCCTGGTTGGAGCCTGGTTGGGGGAGGGGGAGACCGACTGTCTCCCCTCTGGATACACTGCTCTGTGGCTGGGGGACAGGACCGACCGTCCCTGCCCCTGGGGCTGCAAGTGCAGAGACTACGGTCCCATCTGCATAGTTGTGGGGCTTAACATCTCCCCTTGGTGGGTTAGGCTGCCGCTGGGGAGAGGGGGTAACCTGCTCCTCTCCCTGACACTCTCTTTGCTGGTGGAGAGGGGGACCAACTGTCTCCCCTTTCAATATTTTGTCCTGCGGCTGGGGTGCGAGACAGATGGTCTCTGCTTCCTGGGGTACACACTGCCGCTGGGGAGGAAGGACGGCCCCTTCATCTCCCTGGGGTACACACTGCCGCTGGAGATCTGGGCCGACCGCCCAGCATCCCTGTAGGGCCGGTAGAGAGACCGCCATCCAATCTCCACCTGCCATCTGTGGGTCTTCCCTGGACCAGTCTATGAGGTCCCCTACTTCTGCCGCTGGTAGTGAAGCAGGGGGTACCTCGGCTGCGTTTTCCCAGCTGTAGGTTGGCAGGTCTGGGTCTCCCAGCCAGTTTTCCTGTTCTGTGTCTATGCCCTGTGGCTGACATGAGTTTAGTAGTTCCACATAGTCCATCTCTAGCTGTCGTTCCATGGCAGCCAAACGGTGGAGGTCTTGTCCCAGTCCCATAGATCTCGGGACCTGTACCATCTCACCCCGGTAATAAAAAATAGCCCAGTACCGTGACTCTGCTGGACTGCCAAAGTCGACGTCTTCTGCTAAGGCCTTCCACAACAGGCCAGGGCTAGTGTAGTTCTCCCCCTCCGGCTGGATGCCCTCTGCCCTCCATGTCTCTGGCTGGACAGTGCACCACCACAGTGCCCGGTATGAGGCGTCAAGGCTCAGTTCCCTTTCCACGAGGTACTCAAGTTGTCTGACCTGCTGCCCTCCGGGTTGGTCTCCCAGAAGCGGCATCCGCCAGGCCATTTGTTCCTCCAACCGGTATGCGACACCAGGAAGGCGCTGCTGCCGTCGATACTGGACTTCCTCCAGGGCATTGTACCATAGTTCTTGCCGGGCAATATCTCTCCAGTCCAATTCACCCTCTTCCTCAGGTGTGCGAGGTGCCCAAGGATCCACGAACCCCATTTTCCCAAATCTTTATGTAGACAGGGACGCTGTATAAACACTAGCGTCGCCTTCAATTTGTAAATCCAAACGACTGTGTCTCTGAGCTGCTTTACCTCGCACTAGGACGCCATCCCACCGCTTGCCACCAATGTAACGGATCGCCTGGCACCCCGACTGGGTACCTCCGTTAAAGGATGCTCCTAGCGCTTCCTGAGGACTCCAAGCACTGCAGCAGACACCACAACCACCAAACCGGAGAAGCATATGAATCCTCCCAAGCATATGAATGCTGTAGACAGTTGGATAGGAACCATATGAATAGGTTTACTCTCCTAGCAGTCAAACTGGAACAGCATACAATAAATCCTTCCCCCAATAATGAGACGACACTTCACTTTGAGGGTTAAGCAGGAACTTTTACAGCAAGATTGAACTACTTTATTTGACAAACAACACAGACTTATATACACCAAACTGCAATCAGATAACACTTGATTAAACAATAGAAAACTTAAACACATCACCAGTAAAGCAGTATCTAGCCACTTTAATCTGGAGCCAGAAGCAAGGTAGTCAGACTGGGTGGCTGACATAACTAAACAATGGAAGGCTTAAACACATTACAGACAGGGTCCATAATCTATAGGGAGGTGTTTGGCCCTCAGGCCCCTCCAAGAACCCCAGTCAGTCAGACTGTCAGAATTCACTTCGTGACAGCGGCCACCCCCGAGAACAAAGGACGGCTACTTACTGTTCAATTACCCGTTCGCAACAATGTTGCAACGGGTAATTGAGGACACACTTTAAAATACATAAAGTCACATTTTACACATAACACACAGACATTTCACATATCCCCAGATAGCTCAGGTCTGAGCGCACATTATTAAGTGAATGGCGCTCGGACCACACAAATACAGTTTAATCGCCATGGAGCCAAAGTCTTTACAGTCAGTTTCATACGAATGGGCTCCATGGGATTCCTATCTGGGGTATAACACATTCACATAAAGTCTGGTCCATAGTCCAAAGGCAAGAGGCGGGCAAGCAGCCCCCTCCAAGGACACGTGGCGAGGCCGGTTTCGCCACATAGTCGAATCGGAAAACATCACCAACTTTCCTATCTTCACACAGCTATGAATGCCTGAGTTTGCAGTTTGTCAGTTCAGTTTTAGTGAATACCTCCCATTGATTACTAATAGTCTTGTACAGTTGAATAGTACATACTAACTGATATTTAATCACCAATAAATATATGGTCCAATGTCTTCATTGCTGATTTAAGGCTACAGCTCTCTTTTTAATAGCTCCACTTTTCAGTAAAGAATGTCAGATACCCAATGTGCAGGCAACAGTTAATTTATTGTGGTTTAACCCTTTCTGCTCCCATAAACGTTCCAAAGCCTTAACCCCTTCATGACCAGACTGTTTTTGGAATGTTGTGCGTTAGTGACCGAGGCTGTTTTAACACTTCTGAGGTGTTTGTGTTTAGCTTTAATTTTCTTCTTTGTCAGTTGCTGTACCCACACATATTATATATTGTTTTTTTCAGGACAAGAAGGGCTTTCTTTTCATGACATTATTTTGTTCATATCATTTATTGTATTGTGTAAAAAATAGTAAAATATGGTTAAAATTAAAAAAAATAAACACTTTTCCTGACTTTTCTTTGTAAATTATTTTACTAAGCTTCAAAAGCTAATGAAAAAACGTGCTAAATAGATTCGACTATAGGTCCTGAGTTCAGAAATACCCAATGTTTATATGTTTTTTTTTTGCATGTTTTAGGTTAATAAATACAAGTAGCATTTAGCTGTTTCAAAACCATTTTTTTTTTAAATTAGCGTTAGTGACACTGTAACACCGATATCGGATATGAATCACTGAATAACCCCCCACATGTACACATTTTTATAAAGTAGACATCCCAGGGCATTCAACTTGGGGTAATTTGACACTTTTCACTCTGTCATTTTACCACCAATCTTTGACAAGTTTTGGCGTAGTAATTTTGTGTGTGTTTTATTTCCACACACTTTGAAACTTAGGTATGAATTTAAAGGGACTGTTCTATTTTATTGCCAAACAAAACCCCAATATATGTTCAGCAACTTCCCCTGAGTATAGTGGTACCCCACATGTATAGGTCTGCTAGGTTTATGTGGCAGGTACAGGGCAACATTTAGGATATGGTTATTGCAGCTTTAAAACGTGTATTTATTATGTAATACTTGTGACTACATTTCCTATCATGCTCAGCCAGCCAAAAGCTACCGTAGCAGAATAGGAAATGTAGTCTATAGTAGGAAGCACCGATTTTTGCTATCCTTGCTATCCTGCGGCTGCATGGATCAAATATCCAGCTGCTGCGGGCCCCTATCTACTGCTGGGGGCCAATGCAAAGCACTGGCCCCACTAGCAGTCTTTTTTTTTTAAATAAAATATCCCTAGAGGACCACAGACAGACATAACATGTCATTGGTCCTCTACGGAATAACTTCTTATTTGTATACAAATTATTATTTTTTTTTTTTAAATTTTTAAATTTATTTAATTTTTTATTTTTTTACATTTTTTTTTATTTTTATTTAACTCTAACCTTAACCCTTTGGTTAGGGTTAGTACAAACCCTAATTCTAACTCTAGGATTAGGGTTTTGATGAACTCTAACCCTAACCCAAGAGTTAGGATTAGCACAATAGGAAAAAAAAAAATTAAAAAAAATAACTTTTTTTTTTTTTTATTACAAAAATCCTTTGGGGGGGCTGGTTGTTACTGGGGGGGGACCAGGGGGAGACTTCACACATTATATTTAGTCTCTCTCTGCCCCACGATCACCGTGGAGCAGGGAGAGACTATAGCTGTCAAAGCAGGCACCTGCTTTGACAGCTATTAACATCCGGGCGCTGTGATTGGCTGTCACAGTGCCCGGATGTTTCAGGAGGGGTCCTCAACCGGCATGGCTGAAGTGTCTCGGTACCGAGACACTTAGCCATGCCATTGGTAGCGAAGGGGTTAATATGGTGACGTTGCTGTTGGGGAAAAAAAGCAAATGTGCATGTAAATTTTGCTTACGTTTTGCCAGAAGTGCAAATATCACACCTTGACAACAGGTTAATCATAAGCCATAAAAGTGCTTAGCATTGTTTCTCTTTCCACCAGTAATACATTAACAGCAGATGATACGTCCACAGCAAATACAAGTTAACTACTTTGAACACAATATAAAATAGCCTTTTAAGGATTTAATAATTAAATAAAAATGAAATCCAAAAGTATAAGTCAAAATTATAGTGGAATAGTAAAGGAGTGTTTTTGCTTATTCAAAAAAAGAACAAAAATAGGATGCATGACAGTATACAGTACAATTAGGTTGTTAGTTTTGGCCTACATACTGAGTGACATTAAGGACCTTTTTGAACATCTTATTAACCTGATTCAGGCTTATTTGGATACCTGGCTCTGGAGGGTCATGGTCAATTCTCCTCCTATCTCAGTGCCTTCATGTGGAGAAACTTGGCCTTTTTAGACAAAAATTGGGGTTCTAAAAGTGGAGTAGTTACCTTGGAAACCACTGGAATGTTTCTGTTGTTCAGATCTCTTTTACATGTCTATTAACCCCTAACATACATGAATCACGGGGGTACCTGGATGCACTCAGAATTAACAATGCATTCTTCTTCATCTCCAACAGGCCTATCTTCACCACAATCCTGATAAGGTTCTCCAACTGAGGACATCTATGTCACAGTGATAGGAATGTGTAAGCCCTCATAGGTTCTATAAGAGGAAAGGCGTGCAATAAGCAGGGCCTTGTGTTATGTAACTGCTAACTGAACTCAGTAACTATCCATGATAACTGCAGAGACAAAATTAGATTGTTATAAGGTACTCATTAGTATTAGGAATGTTAATGTACCATAGTCCAGGATTTAGATGACCAAGCATGCATACTGTAAGAGAATGTGCTGCTTACATTCTGTATTGCTATGTCTTAAATATCTTCCTCTTTTCCCTGCACCTACATCTATGGTGGCAATTATAATGCCCCCCCAGAGTGGTTGATCCCACCAGTCAAGATCAGATGAGCACATCAGGAGCCCTTCCAAATCAGCCGCTGTCTATGGTCTGCGAATAATGGTTAATTTAACATTCTTACTCAGTGTTCCAGGACAAAGAGGCCACCCAAATCGTAACAGCATAGAAACTCAATGGATGCCCACCACTCGATACAGGCCTGACTAAACTCGCAAGAGTTGAAACGTTGCCTCCATCTGATCAATAATTCTCACATTTGTATCAACTGCTGGGCATCCATTGAGTTTGTATGCTGTCTATAGTCTGGCTGCTGGTACCCTGCATGATGCTGCCAACATCAACCAGCAGCTGACCATAAGGATGGACAATGAAGAACGTTTCCATGCCGAGTTGATGGAGAACCATGAGTTGAGTAGTCACTTCCATGCGGAAATTACCGCTGTTCTTGCGACACTCCCCGTGCCCAACATCCCTCCATGAGGTGGTTGAAGGTCAGTCTGGTGAGGGTGACGATGATACCGACATGACTGGACGGTTGCCAACCATATCATCTTTCTGCTCAGAGGATGATGAGTAAACCCTACTGTAGAATCATGTTAGTAGCCATGGAACCCTTGGTTGCTTACCATTCCTATCACCCAGTTGTACTCCTACACTAACGCTTCACCCCACCTCACTGCCCAGGCCTTGTTTATTGCTTCTTCTTATTTAAAAAAAAAAAGCTAACATTGCAATTAATTTAATATAAATGAAAGCAAATTATGATTTGAACTTATCTCATTGTGTCTGTGTTGCTATTCAGGTAAATTCACACCTCACACACTTCCATTGTTCATGGTACCATTTTATTTCACATGGGTACTCCTTCCCTTTGATTGGGATTACACATTGGTGTTCGTGCTAATGATGTGTTTTGGTGATGCGTTTTTTTGACATGGCCATAGTTTTTTTTAGAAATGTCATAATGCTTGATATTTGTATCAGAAAGGATATATATATGTAGCAGGGGGCGTATCGTGCCGGTATCCGGAAATACACGAGATACATCCGAGGGGCTAATGGCAGCTGCTAATTCAGCAACAGAGTGAATCACTCTGTTGCCGAATTCGCAGCTGGCGTTGGCCCCTCGGATGTATTTCTGGAGTTTGTGTGCTCCCTGTTCGGAGCACACAAACCCCAGAAATACACAGCGCTGCTGCTCCATGCTAGGTGTGCGGCACACACCTAGCACATATGGAGCATCCGCGCCTGATGTAGGCATGTCCGTGTGGAAAAAAATCAGTTTCAAATCTTTTGTAGTGTACTTTAGAGTGTATTTCTGCCTATGTAGTGTACTTCTGCCTATGTAGTGTATTTCTGCCTATGTAGTGTACTTCTGCCTATGAACCAAATTCAGAGCATTTTAATGTGATCAGCGCACATTGGGTAACCGAAAATGTATGGTTTTCATGGCAAAAATGTCCTGATGTGAACATCTCTGATGCTTCAGTTTTTGAATGCCTTGAACTGCCAATTTAGACCCAAATTCCTGGGATTTTGATTGGCTGCATTTCAGAGTTTTGTGAAAATCGGCTAAAGGGCCCGACCCGAATCAGGACAATTCGAATTCGGGACAAATTGGTGTATACTAACCGTATAGTCATATCTAATGTATTTATTACATTTATGTATATTCAATTGGTAAAAAAAAACCTAATAGCAATTATCAATTAGGATGGAACATAAGTTAAGTGAGTTAGGGAAAAACACAGAATATTGAATTATTTAGCTGACTTGGATTTTAAAATCATTGGCTCAGTTATATGGAGAGATTTTAATAATCAAAAGAAAGATCCTATTCTATGGCCTAAGATTCCCTGGGGCCAAAGCATCCAATTCACCTTTTTTCTTTCTAATTTAACCTGTCACTTCCCATTTTGTTTATCCACTGCCTCAATTATTTAAA
The DNA here is from genome assembly GCA_036172795.1 of Pelodytes ibericus. Lineage (NCBI taxonomy): Eukaryota > Metazoa > Chordata > Amphibia > Anura > Pelodytidae > Pelodytes > Pelodytes ibericus. The sequence continues at coordinate 43,519,033 of CM069857.1, forward strand.
ATCTCAACAAACAATTGTGGAGGGCCTATTTATATTTGTAATTTGTACATGAAGTTTTATTTGCTAAGCAGCATTCTAGCTATCATATGCTGGATGGTGGTTAAAGGGCAGGTCCACCTAGCTTTGTGTTTGCATATTGTACATGCTTATTATGAAAAAGGCACTTATTTTAACCCCTAATGACAACAGGACATTCATCCGTGTAAAGGCATCATACCAGAAGAACAGCTCCATACTGGAAATGGTGCTGCCCTGTTGCGAGCAAGAGCTTTGGAAGAGGTGAATCAACAATTCTGTCACTCGGTTGTAGTTGCTAGACTGCCCCTAGTGATACTCAGCAATATTACACCAAATTAAAAACAATAATTATGATTGAGGTTAGGGTTACAGCAAGTTAGGGTTAAGTTAGGGAAAGTAATCATCGGGTTGAGGTCAAATGGTCACTGTAGGGGAAAATTGTTTGGAAAAAATGCTACTTTTGGTTACTGCCCTATAACTTGCAAACCTCCCCCCTGTAAACATGGTATATTTCTAAACTCTGGACAAATATTATAATTATTAGAAACCATATGGGCTCTTTTTTACGGTTTGTAATTATGTAAAAGATTTTTCAGGTGAAAGTTAGAAAACATTTTGTTTAAAATTTTTCCGCCATATTTAGCTTTTTTTTTTTATAGTACATTCAAGGATATGATGAAAATGGTATCTTTGGAAAAGCCCTTCTTATGGTGATAAAACAATATATACCATGTGTGGGTACACTAAACATGAACAATTTCAATTACAGCTAAACATTAACACCGAAGCAGTGTAAAATCCACCTCCGCTGCTAAGGGGTTAAAACACTTTACAGTTCCTGTAGTTGTACATTGAACATAATTTCAAGGGGCGCCTCTACATTCAGTGGCATCCAATAAGGAGGGCTTGAAGAGAGAGGCAGGAATGTTGCTATAGCAACAGCAATAACGCATACTTTTTCTTTTTTGCAGTGTTTACAATAGGAAGGGCTGAGGAAAATTATCTATTTATCTAAAATTATTTTCCGACACAGTATCAGGCACAGAACACTTTGCACAAAAACTGCAATAATTGGAAACATGAAAGAAGCATGTGCAAATCTACATCATTCATTGATTTCATGGATCCCTGATCCATTGGACCACATTCTGTCTCCGGTTCTCTGAGACACCACAAGGGGGGAGAGGCGCTGACCTCCAGCCCTACACACACCGGCTTCTCAGGGAATTCGCGCACAATAAGAACGTCACGGGAGGCCCGACGTCCCGGATTGGCGGAAGAAAAGGTTGGAAGGGAGGGTTCGCGACAGTCTGGTCCTCGGCACACGCTGATTATGTCATAACGTTCATTTCAATGAACCTGCGCACTAAGGACGACGAAATTTGCTTCGGCTTCCGTACCTGCTCTAGTACACTAAGGAAAAAACATGGCAGCCCCCGTGCCTGAAAATCCGGAGCCAGTGCGAATGAAGTGAGTTCCGTATCTGTCGATCTTGTTTTCCAACTAGTAGGTGTAAAGTTAATTGGCCCATAGTGCACTGATGTAGGGATGATGGTACTCCAGCTGCTATGGATCAATGATCCCTATGCATCATGGGACTTGCAGTTCACAGCAGCCGGAGTGCAACACGATCCTTGATTGAAGCTATGCTACGTCAGTATTACAGCATGCAAAATGGGTAACACTTTATGTCATTGTATTGCTGATTGTTGTTAGTAGTCACCTGGTCACACCTATAAAGATAACCCTGCTATATTGGTGAAGTAGTCACCTGGTCATATCTACAAAAATAACCCTGCCTTCTACCACAGGCTGGTAGAAATCATGATTGTTTTTACTGTGCATGTAGAGAATAAAGAATGATCTACATATAGTATTAGCAGAATTACAGGAAAATGCCTAAATGAGGAGATAAAAAACAGGTTTTTAAATGTCTGTGGAGTCTCATGTTTATGACATCACCTGTGGTTTGACATGCAAAATCCACATTTTCCATTGAAAACCAGTTCATTTGCATGTCAAGAAACTCCACAGACCCATTTTAAAAAAAACTTTTTTTCCTCTCCTAATTTAGGCATTTTCCTGCAATTCAGCTAACACAATGAATATACCATTTCCAGCAATTTCTAAGTTCTCTTTATTCACAGTAGAAGCAATATTTAGGTGATTCAGCCCCTTTAACTGTGCAATGCATTTCTCAATACGCTGTGGCTAAAATAATGGTTAGATGTGTGTTTGATTTCCTAACTGCGAATCTGTCATATGCTTATTCCTGATCTGTTGTCCCTTACAGATCAACCTCTGTTTGAAATATACATATATTTTTTATTTTGATAACCAATATAGCTAGACAACAATACAAACTATATAAAATCTAAACACAGTTTTATATCTCAATGGCATCCAGACAAAAATGGCAGTAGTTCTTATTGTTCTCTTTGAGAAGAACTTACTGATGTAATGTCCTCCAAATCTTAATAATGTATTAAATAAAATGGCCTTTTACTATAGTTTCATTCTGATACTGATTTGACTAGTCATGGACTTAATAATTACTTTACAAATGATGGAGGTCATGTAAATACCCAAATAGCAGCACTTCACACTCATGATGAAGTGACATAAAGAGATTTATATTATGAGTATCTTTGTCTACCTTCTAGAACTGTCAATACGTAATATTAATAAAAAGCATTAACATATAAAAAAAAAAAGTATACTTTTTTTTGTACTACTGCAATGCAGAGGTTTTGTAGTTTTATAGCATGGCAATACTCTTACCATGGGCATACCAGACCCTTGTTTACCAATCTTCCATAGAAATACATGGGGGCTTCTAGGCATGCACGTGCATTGTATCTCATGTTTCGTATCACTGGAGAGTCATTGTGATGTGCTTTAAGGCTCACACACTGCTAGCTTCCGAATCTAGTCACCTTGGTGTGTATTGTAGAACGGCTCTAAAGATCTAAAAATATAGAAACAGAGTTTGAAATGACGCAACATCTCTGAATTGGGACCAATATATACGTATATTTTAATTTAATTTTCTTAGTATTCAGGTTTAATGAGTCCTTTTTGTCTTTAATCAAGATTTTTATATTCTAGTCACAAAAAAATCAGAGCTGTTTTGAAGAAGGAAAAGCGAAGGAAAAAGAGACAGGCGCTAGCAAAATTAAGAGACACTGGTAAGTAAAAATATCAACTCCCTTCATGGGTAGAGGGCTATTTTTTTTTTTTAAAGTGACACTTACAGACTTAGCACCATTTGTGCAATGAGTTTTTTTTTTTAATTCAACATATGGTTTATGCCACATCTTCATTTTCAAAAGCTCGGCTTTTCTATCAATAAGGTTCACCACATATCACAGAACGTCTGTTCAGTGAGAAAATATATTGGTGCCAGCATAAGTGAGGCTTTTTTTATTTTTAATTTTTAAATTTTTTTTTTTAAAGTTTTGTGCTTCTTATAAAGTTGGCAAACAGTGTACAGGCTGAGTATCCCTTATCCAGAAATCTATTATTCAAAATGATCCGTTATCCCCCCAAAATTTGGGATTTTGCCACAAGTTGAAAATTCCACACACGCCTGTCAGAATGCAAGTGCACAACAGTTTATTCACTGTCCATTCCCCTTAAGCTGCGATTTAGCCTTTCCATGCACGATCAGATTCCCCCACGCCCTCAAAGAATAATGTGCAGGCCCGACACGCCAACGGCAGTTTCTCAACGATGCCTTACATAATAGTAATAGTGATTTATTTGCTCTATACAGTATTTGCATTGATACTACTGTTTTCCATGGTGAAAGTTATCCATTATTTGAAATGACCCATTATCCAAAATACTCCTGGTCCCAACCATTTTGGATAAGGAACACTCAACCTATATTAATATAATTGAAATGGATTGTTTTGGCCAAAGCGTAGTTAAACTTCTCTACCGTCTAGTAGGCACACAAAGCAGTCTATACTTGTACCAGAGGATTTTTACTGTGTTTCTGGAGGTCCGGTTAACCCCTGGACTGAAAGCTGCCACCAAGCAAAGACCATACTGATGACGTACCTTATAGTTTTAATACTTTATTACAAGCTGGGAAATAATTAAATCCATGTGATCAATATACATTTGTATTTTTTCACAGAGGAGAACAAAGAGGAGCCATTTTCAGAAGATGAATTGGAAGATGAAAGTATTAGTGAGATTGAAAGGTCATTGATTAAATCCTTTAAATCTGATATGTATTTAGATCATAATGTTGATATATTTTCAGTTTCATTTTTTTTTCTTTCTGTTTTGTAAATGTAATCACCACTGTAATGTAGTTCATATGAATGTTCATGCTTGTTTTTGATTTTTAATTTAGGTTTTTTTTTTTACTTTTTGACCTGTATTGTATAGTGGGACATTTTTGGATTCAGCTATAATCTTCTCAAAATGTACATCTCAGATAAATATAAAGTTATATGATCACATGATCAATGCCAGCAGCATGGAAGATTGCTAGCCCCTGTAAATCGGAGGCTGGTTGTAAGCAAATATCTTGGGGACTAGTAGCTCACAGCTGCCACTTAATAATGGGCTCTATGTAGCCAGATTTACAGTTACTGGTTCAATGTAATATAATATAAGACATATTATATTAACATAGAAGAGGAATGGCCTATCTTTGCTTAACATGGCAGTAATAATAATTATAATTATTATCATTAATAATTCACTATCGTCATGACAACAGACAAAGGCTACATGAGGAATGGCTGCTGAGGGAACAGAAAGCTCAGGAAGAATTCATGCTTAAAAAGGAGAAGGAGGAAGCTGCAAAAAGACGGGAAGATGAAGAGGTACTATTTAACACGGATTAGAGAGACCTCTACACAACTGGTCTCTGAATACTGTAACATGAATATTTACACTGCGGATATGAATTAATACTGTCCTGTATTAAATCAGCACAGTGACAAAAATAGGTATTACAGGAGTATGGACCAATTTGTGAATATTTTGTAACATATTTGCGTCCCCCGTTCCTATTTTGGGCATCTTCCATGTATTTAAATTTAGTGTGCATTTTTCCACTTTAGCTGCTATTTTTGTGATTTTATTTTCATTGTTTAAATAATTTTTGCGCATAAAGTATATTTGCAATATTTTTTATTTTTTTTAGTACAGGCCCTTTTATAGACTTTTTTTTCCCTATAGAGAAGGCTAATAGAAGAATGGAGACAACAGGAAGAAAGTAAAGAGAAGAATGAAGAACAGGAGCAACAGCAGAAGAAGAAAGACAGAGAGGTGATTCCTGCTCAGGGAGGATAAATTCACTCATATCCTGTTTCCGTTTTAGTCTGGAATCCTATGGGATGGTCAGAGGATGCTGGCATTTCCTAGGGATGTGAGCAGAGAATTTATTACTTATTATAGAGACCGTACTTACCAACTTTGGCAAACTGTGTCGTGGGACATGTAGTGGCGGAGCTGTGTCACTCCAAAGGATTGAGCTCCAACTTCACCAGTACAGACACTAGGTGTCTAGAGCTCATTTCTCCAGCTTTTATACTGTATATGTCTAAAGGGCATGCACAGTTTAAAGCAATGCTGAGTGTGCACCATAAACTGAAAAAAACAGGACTGTCCCAGCAAGTTTTGGCCTGTTGGTGTATGTTTTCAGAAATGTCCGTTTATTGAGATGAATACAGTGAGCAAGTTCGGATTCTAATTGAAAACACTTAGCTGTATGAATTGGTTCTGTTTGCACGCTTGCATAAACATTGATAAATATACACAGCATCTGTTTATCATAATTACTGTGTTATGCAGACAGAATAGGTTATTGGCATAACTGGTAAGTAACAGTTACACCGCATGATGTATATTTCATCTCTGGCTTAAGGCCTAATGTTCAAACCGTATTTGACTGATCCAAATTGGTAGCCACTTACTCCCCTTTATTTACCATGGGGCGATCTGCTGCTACTTCCTAATCAGCCTGGGCAGAGAGATGGATGGAGTGAAGCCAGTAATGGTGGGCAATAGGGATTTGATGATGCTTGAAGACAAAAAAGTGACCCTTTGGCCATTTTTTGCAGTGCTCCCTTACCGCTGCTGGTATTCCTTTTCCCTTACTGCTTATTACACCTCATTATCATCCTTCTTCTCTTACCTCTCTTCTTACTTTTATTATAGATCACCTTTCCATTTCTCTGATTTGTTCTCTTCTAAATGCTCTGTTATTTTGCTATTGACCACAGGAGGGCAGGGTATTTGTCATTCAACATAATTACCTTAACCTTTATTTATATAGCGCCAAAAAATCTATGTAGCGGCATGTACAGAGCATAGAACTACATACTAAATTACACGCACAAGAACAGACTGATACATACATGAGGTAGAGAGCCATGCTCAGGGCCTAATCTTTATACATGCTAAATGCATTAGAATATTTTTCTTAGTTGGACCAGGCTTATACTAGGCCTCTCATATGTTTATCAGTTCCTGCCAACAAATGTTACAGTGCCTGGAACGCGATCTATACATCCCACAGGTCCAATGATAATTTTACATTTATCATGCTATATTGTACTAGACCAGGGGTGGGGAACCTGTGGCCCTCCAGATGTTACAGGACTACATTTCCCATACTCCTCTGCCGATCTCTTAGCTGAAAGAGCATTATGGGAGATGCAGTTCATCAGCAGGTGGTGGACCACAGGATCCCCACCCCAGTGTGAGGTCTAGGAACTGGCAGCAGGGAATGGCATCGCGGCAGTGTAAGCGCTGAACTGTCGGCCCTTACAAACACAATAACCCCCCCCCCCCCTAAAAGTTACGCGAACCCTAATACCAACACTAACCCCTCTGAACCCCAATACTAACACCACCTAACCCCTAATACTTATAATACTCACCTTGTACAAGATCCCGCGATGACCTGGCCATGTTTAAGCAGCCATGAAGAACTGTCCCATCTCCCATGTAGTGGGCAGTTAGTGTAATCAACTTCCATGCAACATGCTATTCTTGAAGAATTGCATTTACAGTTTATTTTTATTTACATAATACTTGAAACAAAGAGAAAAGCAATATAAATTTATTTAATTAAAAAACAAAAACGCCTGCATTCCATATAATTATGTGGGAATTCCCTAACTGTTATTGGGGTGTATGAGATAATGTGTGTGATGTAATACATGACATTAAAAATGACAGGTTGATTTATGTAGGGATTGCACCATTTTTGCCAAATAGCATGAATTTTAAAATCTGCTATTACAGCATAAATGTAGAAATTTCCATATTGATTACCCTCTTAAAAATGTTAATTTCTGTCGATTTTTGGCCATAAAATGTTAATTTCTCAATATCGCCAAACTGTGTTCTTTTCAATTCTCCAACTATTATTTGGAGAATTGAAATGACCAAAATTCTGTGAATTTCGCTATTGATTCCCCAGGCCAAGTTCCCAAATCACCAAATTTGGCCATGATTAATAGTTGCACTTTGGCTATTCAACGTAAACTGGGCCATCTGAGAAGACCCCATAATGTGAGGAGAGATAAAGGGTTGAACGTGATGAACGGATATCTTTTCTCAATCTAAATTTCTATGTGATGGTCTTTCAATGAGTCTGCTTCAGAAACTATTGTGCAATGAATTCTATTTATTCATACTCTCTACGTGATGATTTCCTTAATTGTGTTCAAATAGATTATTATACTTCTCAGTTATGCCTGACTGTATCATGAAGATCTGTATCTTTTTTCCTAAGGTTATGTTACGTAAAAATCAAATTGAGACTTTAGATTTTATTTTTGATCTCATGCAATTATAGAGTTAATGTGAGTATATACAGTATGTAGCGTGTTAGTATGTTATAAAAATAGCACATGCATATAAATTTGGCTAACATTTCTCATGGACTTCATTCCAATATAATATTATAATACAATTACAATACACATAACAAGCATGTTGGTAGACCTGCACAGCTTTTATCCTCTTTGTGACACAGGATGTACATGTACGTCTTGTGTCTTTAAGACCGTTGGAGGAGATCAATAATCACCTTCAGTGATCAGACTGTGTTGCCATGACATCCGGCAACACTGAAAAAAGCTCTCTGGTGCACATATGATCTTTCTTAGGTGTGAATGGATGAGCCATACCCCATACTGGAAATGGCGCTGCTCTGTTGTGGGCAAGAGCTTCGGAAGCGGTGAATCACAGATCTGTTGGTCTGTAGTAATTGCTAGACTGCCCCTAAAAAGTTAGGGTTCAAATCTAGGGCTAGGGTTACAGAAAGATTTAGGTGGGGTCTTTTTTTTACCATTTGTAAAAGTGCAAAAGATTTTTAAGGTCAAAGTTCAAAAAATTGTTTTTTTCATCATACATGTTATGATTTATTTTTTAGGTAGATATGATGTAAATTTAGGAATCTAAAGAAATTCCTTCTTATGTGTATAAAATCAGTATGTAATGTGTGGGTATACAAAAAAAAAATTACAGCTAAACACAAAAACCACAGTAGTGTAGAAACGGCCTCTGTCAATGAGGAGTTAAAAACATCAAGAAGTAATCTGTAATTCGAAAGCGGTATATGTAGAGATTTGACTTGTTTATAACTGATTTAAAAAAATAAAACCATCAATGAGTTGGTAATTAAGCTCAAAAAGCTTGAAACATAAAATGGAGTTCAAGACGAGTTATCATTTGTTAGCTTTTAAGTTTTGTTTTAAAGTTAGTCTCTTATTTGAACATGTGCTAAATAAGAATCCAGTGGAACAAACCTGTATTGAGGTCACCAAAGTACAGATTGTGTACAAAGCAATGATCTGTATAAACGCATTAGATGTTCTTAACCCCAGAAGCAGATACTGTGCAGCATGGAGGTTCTTACTAGCCCTGTGTTTACACCATTTCTAGGAGGCCGTACAGAAGATGCTCGATGAAGCTGAAAACCAGGTAAAAACAAAGATCGCTTTGCTTGCGATTCTTTACATGTAGTCATTCTGCCTTCAGTATTGCACATATTTGTATTTATACCATACAGTGTACTGTCCAGATTTCTAGCAAATGTATAGTTTAAACGCATGTTGCTCTAAAGTCAGCAGGTAGAGTGCTGCCTTTATCCACAATGGATTATACATACCTCATTGTGCATGATGTTCATAACCTGTTTACTGTTTGCTTGCACAGTGCATGGACGTAGATAAAACACCGATGGCTAACCTTGACACTGCAGATGTTTGGGAACCATCTATCCCATATTAAGTCTCCATAAAAAGGCCCTAAGTCTTACTGAGCATCAAGGGATATGCGGTTCCCAAACATTTGTAGTGCCAAGGTTAGCCATCACTGCTTTAAAGAAATTGGTTGTTACATTTAATGTTGAGGCATAGTTATTTAAAGGGCATATTCCAATATTGGCTTATTAATAAACAGAAAATACATGTATAAGATATTTGTGCTTGTCTATGTAGATAACAGGCATTATATATTATTTTTTAATAGCATGTAATGTTAAATTAAAATATTTTCTTTGTTTTTTTTTTTTTTTTATCTGTCAAGCCCAATATTACATTGTGACTTGTTTGATATTATTCACATTAAAATGCTTATCCTATCGACAGCTGGAAAATGGTGACACTTGGCATAACCCTGAGGCCCCGGAAGGATATGGCACGGAAAAGGATAGAGCAAATTGTCCATTTTATCTCAAAACTGGAGCTTGCCGGTTTGGTGAAAGGTAATGTCAGAAGTTTATTTATTGAAGCTTTGTGATCTGCTTTGGTAAAGGTTTACTCCACTCTCATTCTCAAAATATCACTGAAAATCTCTTATTAAAGCTGCTCTGTCCCCTGAGAATTTTAATATAGAAGCACAAGTGGAAAAAGTAGTTGTCTTTAGCCTGAGGATAGACTGGCATGTACTTTTGCCAGTTTATTCTCTGACGGGCAGCTGCCATGCTTTTAGTGAAAGCAGGCAGCAGGGTCTGGTCGGTGACTGGTCTCTATGAATCCCATGCAAAAACGAGGGACTCTCCTGAACTAACAAACGAGAGAACCCCAGAAATAGCAGACCCAAATCAGAGAACTGGGGTGAGCGCCCGCTCTGATCGGCTGTACTCACACACACTGTCACCTTGCGCCAGCCTCCAAACCTGTTGTGAGATACTTGTGTATCATGTTTTATTTAGATGAGATCACTGGTAATGAACGGTAAAAACCAGTCAGAGCTTTGGATAAACTAGCATCTACTTTTGACTGTACGTGCCATTTTATTCTCTGACCGGCAGCTGCCATGCTTCCATAGGAATCAGGCAGCCTGGTCTGGTCGGTGACTGTCTCTGTCTTCGCTAGCACAGAGAGAGACACTCGTCTACCTTGCAGACTAAGATCAGAAGAACGGGCCGAGCCCCTGCCCTGATTGGCTGTGCGCGCTATTTTTCAGACCTGCTGTGTCTCAGCTGTGAGACACAGCAGGTCTATTAAGATACAAGTCTGCTTTACTTGGAAGAAGCAGGACATGTATTATAACCTTTGCTTACTTCATGGAAATCAGGATTATAAAAAAAATAAAAAATAAAAAGATGTAATTTTCCATCACGGATAGTTACAAGTCATCCCATTTTGTAACCTCTGGTCAGGCACTTTTAGCTGTCATAGTTCTCCTAATGCACTTTTACAGTTACCTCTTCCATCACTTTGCGTCTCCTGTCCCCCACTCCCTTTACATTCTAAGGTTACAAGCAGGGCTTCCTACCACGTGTTTAGCTCTGAAAATTGTTGGTGCTATGTAAATCAATGGTGCGAGCAGGGTTCTCTGCCTCATACACCAGTCTGTTCTAACTTGTCTAACTTAGTATGAAGTCCACCTCTATGCTCTGTACAAGCGCTACGTAAATTGTTGGCGCTTTATAAATAAATGCTAATTTAATGTAGTAGTAATATAGTATAATGTTAGTGATCTCCTCTATCAGTCATTGTATTTTAAAAAAAAAAACCTTTCTTTAGAAGTTTTAATTTAATAAATTATCACTATTAGAATTATACTTGATTTGATTTTTTGTTTATATTGTCCAGGTGTTCCCGCAAGCATGTCTATCCTTCCTCTAGCCAAACACTCCTCATCCGTGGTATGTTTGTAACATATGGTATGGAGCAGTGTAGACGGGATGATTATGACACAGATGCCAGCCTGGAGTATGGCGAAGAGGAAATATATCAGCAGTTCATGGACTTTTATGCAGATGTGGTCCCTGAATTTAAGAACGTGGGAAAGGTGGTCCAGTTCAAGGTAAGTCGGTAAACTATGTAGTGTCTCTAATATTGTGTATAGATAACACTATACCTGCTATATTAGCCTCTTATACATTTTACAGCGTGTGTGTGTATAGATGTATATGTGTGTGTGTATATATATATATATATATATATATATATATATATATAATATATATTGTTGTTGTGTTTTTTTTTTTTAAATTAACTTGTTTAGATTTAGACATACTTAATCTTTAAATTCTGCCAGCAAATATATTGATCAACAGCTACATAGCTTCTGCAATGTGTCTGCCAATTATGGCAAGATGAAAGGCAAGACTGATGTGTCCACACTCTGTCACTCCCCAAATGGTGGCCGCACAGGCTAATAATGCTTGGCTTGCAAGTAGCCTACTAAGTACTGTCAGCGTTTGGGAATGACCGGATCTGCACACAGCCATTTCGCCCTCCATCTTTGTATCTGGGCGCTTTTTTTTGGGCATAGAATGTTAGGCACAAAAACCTTTGATAAAAAAAATACCGGTGCCTTAGGGATTACTTGGGGGCCGCATGACCTCTAAATGTCCAGGAAGCGCAACGCAAGCAGGGAAATCTGTCCATCAGCACTGACTTCATGATCCTCACGCTCAGCGCTCTTTGGTGCCCTGGGTGTCGCATAACATCCCGGTGCTCAAACAGGTGATGCGCTGTTGCAGGGAACACAATAACAAGCTACTGGGGTCACGTGACCTCTCGGCGCTCAGACTCTACAGAGCCGCTTAGGGAGCTCTTAAAGAGAGTCCTGAGTGCAATCTGGGTACAGAGGAAGGAAATAAAAACGAGTGCATTTTTTTGACTGGCAAGGAGAGAGGGGGACAGGTGAGCTCTTGGGGGGAAAAAAAATATTTTATTAATCTATAAAAAAAACTTCAATCGTTTATACAGATTGTCAACAACTGTAGAGATAAGTGGAATGTGACTTCAAACTTGATACTGTCTTTTTCTAAGTAATCACAGTATAATGTCTTTGTTGTCTTAATTATATGTTTAGCCTGATGACATTTTCCACAAGGTTAGGATATAGATCACCAAAATATTTAAGATAAGTACACGTATCAAAAGATGTATGAAAAGAAATCGGCAAAATGTAAGGATGACCTTGTCTTTATAACAAACATCTTCACTGTTGAGCACAGCTAGAGGCTTCCTAGTGTTTGCTATACAGACGAGCTATGTGGATCCGCACATTTGCATGTTTTCTCTTCCTGTGTTTTTTTACACGTGTGGTGATGCATTTTGTAACCTGCTACCTATTTTGGTGATCTTTAAAGAAAGACTATGCCAGATATTTTCTTTTTATTTTGTTTGTGCATGGAGCCATGTTCCTTAACATGGAAGCCCCTTAGTCTTTGCTTTTGCAAAAAGTAGGGTGTATATCTTTTGAATGGTGCACAATAAGTGGCCCTCTTCCTCATTTAAAAAAAAAAAATGATGGTTTACTGCTTTAACTCTAAAAATGTTGACTGTTTTGTACTGTTTTTTTTTTCGTGGTACTTTTGGATGTGCTTTTACTTCCTGAATTATTGGTATTGTGTGATGTAAAACAATTTCAAGTAATCCAACTTTATTTTTCTCTAGGTTAGCTGCAATTTCGAACCTCACTTAAGAGGAAATGTATATGTCCAATACCAAACGTAAGCGTTTTGATTTTACTCTTCATTGCATTCTATTTGCTTTTTTTCCTGTAATTTCTGGGAATTGTTGGCCTGACTTTTTCTCTCAGTTGTGTGCTTAGTTGAATGGGATCCATTGGCTAAACTTTGTTATATAAATACTATTGCAGTCCTTTCTAACTTAAAGTGCAAGAAGTATTGTTTGGTTGTTAATGTGTTTCACTTTGACCAAAACAAGCATTTTATGGACTTCATTATGCAAAGGTTTTAAACAAATACGACCAATTATCATATTATCAAATACTCAAGATGTTACTGACTTGTTTACAGCAATGTAGTCCAATAAGATTTAAATGGTCGTTCATAAGTCAGACTAAATGCTTTTCTTTTGCACTGAAACTATTTAAAAAGTATTTGTTTTATGAAAGCTGACATCTATTGTTGCTTTAAAGGGACTGTATCACCTGAACATTGGTTTTACTGTGAATATAGAGCATTGAAAATTATGTGTTTTAAATGTCTGTGGCACGGTATGCAAATGACACCTTTGCCACTGAAAAGCAGTTCATTTGCATTCCGTGCCACAGGTGATGTCATAAGCCAGCGACTCCGCTGATACATTTAAAAAACAGTTTTCTTAAAATGTGGGCATTTATTGCAATTCTGCGGTGATATGGTCCCTTTAAACTGTTCAGTGATGTAGGCTTTTATATTATTTAACATTTAGAACACATTTCATAGTGATGAACTACTTTTGTCTGTTTTTGAAAGCATTGATATTTACGAGTCAGGAGTCCAAAGATATACCAATTACAGGTTCATTTATTTTTGTGTGGTGTACCTGTGTACCTATGGAGTCACCTATTCTGTCCATAATTAGAGCTCAAATGCATTTGTTCTTCAGGATAGCTTTATGTTCATCTTTGACATTCCTGATTACTGTCCTGGCTTCTGGCAGGGTTACTTCATGTATTTACTACTCTTTCTGTACCTCGTGTGTTTTCCCTTCAAGGGAAGAGGAGTGCTTGCAGGCCTTTTCCCAGTTTAATGGCCGATGGTATGCATCTCGACAGCTTCAGTGTGAGTTCTCGCCGGTAACTAGATGGAAAACGGCTATATGTGGTGAGTGGACAAGACTTGTTGGCAGTTACCTGCCTTAACTTAATTCTGATTCCTTGGCTAAATTACTTTTTTTTATGAAAAGACACACTGTTGAAGAACAAGTGAAGAGTTTAGTTTGAGGATAAACTGGCCTCTGACCGGCAGCTGCCATGCTTCCCTGAACAGACTGGCTGGTCTGGTTGGCAACTTACTCTATGCTAGTGCAGTGAAAGACCCTAGTTTTTACATGGAATTAACAGACGGGACCTAGATGTGATATTAAAACAAGGGCCCCTCACTAGAAGAAGAGAGACCACTGTACCTGACCGAGCTCGACCCCCTTAGCACGGGGTGTCCTGACCAGCTCTGCCTCCACTCAGAGGCAGAGCTAAGAGTAAAACTGTGTATCTCTGTAGATAAATATTGGGTTTATTAAAGAGAATGGACACTCTTTTTATTTTTTATTTTCCCTTGCTTGTTATTCTAAGGAAGGGAAGTTTTTTTTTATTTTTTTAAACCCTTAAACAGCAACATAATTTAAAACGTCATGTGCCTTTAAGGCCAGCAGAGGCGATTATTAACTTTGTTGCTGTGATGCCTCCATGAGGAAAATTCCACTATGGTGCACATATGATCGCCCTGTTGTGGGCAAGAGCTTCGGAAGTGGTGAATCACCTCTTTTTATAAGTAGGGTTAAATTAAGGATTTGGGTTCAGTTGATCGTTGAGGTCAAAAGGTCATGGTAGGGGAAAAATGTTAGGAAACAGAAAAACATGACATATTTCTAAACTCAGGACAAATATTATAAACTATTTTAGATGGGGTCTTTTTTTACTGATTTTGTAATTATGTAAAAGATTTTTCAGGTCAAAGTTAGAAAGTGTGTTTTTTTTTTTTTTCTAAAATTTTTCAGCATATTTTATGATTTATTTTAAAATTAATTTATAAGATATGATGAAAAGAAAGCCCTATTTGTGTGGCTACATTTAAACAAGCTAAACACAAAAACTGCAGAAGTCTACAAACAGCCTCTGTCCTTGAGGGGTTAAAAGTATAGTGTTCCTTTCACTATAGCAAGAAGCCCTGTGTATTAGAGAAGCAGATAATGAGTAAGAGACACAGGAGGGGAAAAAATTCTGACAGCTGTGAAAACTGTACACTGGTTGATTTCATGGTGTTCTAAAGCCATTGGATTGTAACCAGCATTAAAGTCATGATCTACCCACAATATGCAATAAAATACCAAGATCCATTACATGTGTGTGTGTGTGTGTGTGTGTGTGTGTGTGTGTGTGTGTGTGTGTGTGTGTGTGTGTGTGTGTATAGATAGATAGACTGAGAGAGAGAGAGAAAATTAGAGGGCAACGATTTAAAAGTAAATCGGGAAGTATTACTTTACTGAGAGGGTAGTGGATGTATGGAATAGCCTTCCCGCGGAAGTGGTAGAGGTAAACACAGCGAAGGAGTTTAAGCATGTGTAGCATAGTCACTAGGCTATCCTAGCTATTAGATAGGGAACTGGGGACTAATACAAGTATTTAGAAAAGAGAGAGAGAGAGAGAGAAAGATGTGTATATGTATGAATGTCTTCTATAAACAGAACTTGGATTTCTTTAAATAATAAAAAATACCTCTGTAGTGAAGTGGTTGAATTAGATTGCATTTTGGCAAATAATACCCAATCCCCCCCTCCCCATATGTATAACATAAAAATGTTTATTTAAGAGGCTTCTGTGCCGTTTGCTGGCGCAGGACGTCAGTATATGTCTAGTTCCTTTTACATAGAGAATGCCATCATTGGTAATCCTTATGTGTGTTCACACCTACTGCCCCTCTGTCAACAGTTCTTTTCACAGAACCTGTGATTTCAGAATAAGTGGGCGGGCATGGGGTCTTGCAGTATTTCTTTGTTTATCTCGCTTAAAAATTAGAAAACAATTCTGGAATAGTATTTAGCATGCATGGGTAAACTGTATTGAGGCCAGTGTTCTGCAGTTAAGTATGAAGGCATTATCGATTTAAACCTTGAGCAGGGGAGGGTTCCTACAAATTCTCTTTTTATTTACATGTTTCCATTTTTCTCCTGTTTGTTAGGATTGTTTGAAAGACAAAAGTGTCCACGAGGAAAGCACTGTAATTTCCTCCATGTGTTTAAGAACCCAAACAATGAATTCTGGGAGGCCAACAGAGACTTTCACATGTCTCCGGATAAGAATAACCCATCAGAGAGACGAGACCGATCAGGGTGGTTTGATGAGCATGGACACTCAAGGCGGCATCACAGTTCCAGTCCAGACAATTCCAGCAAAAGAAATGGGGAATCCAGGAGGAAAAAGAGCAGCCACCACCACAAAACCAAGAAACACAGGTCACACCGATCAAGAAGCCTGGAGAAGAGATCACGCAGCAGGGGTAGAAAAAAACACAAGCACAAGAGTCACAGCCGTTCTAGATCCAGGAGCAGAGACAAACGTTTAAAAAGCAGCCGTTCTAGATCCAGGAGCAGAGACAAACGTTTAAAAAGCAGCCGTTCTAGATCCAGGAGCAGAGACAAACGTTTAAAAAGCAGCCGTTCTAGATCCAGGAGCAGAGACAAACGTTTAAAAAGCAGCCGTTCTAGATCCAGGAGCAGAGACAAACGTTCAAAAAGCAGCCGTTCTAGATCCAGGAGCAGAGACAAACGTTCAAAAAGCAGCCGTTCTAGATCCAGGAGCAGAGACAAACGTTCAAAGAGCAGCCGTTCTAGATCCAGGAGCAGAGGCAGACGGTCTAAAAGCAGAGAAAGAAGTCCACAGAGTCCCAAAGGACACAAATAGCAGCCTGACCAGGTACACATCATTTATTATTTTCAAAGATTATAACTGTGCTAGTTTTTACAAACAGCAGACTGGGTCTTGCCAAAATTAAAGGGACTGTCTGGTGCCCATAATGGATCTTAAAGTACTTTTACAATGCATAGTTTACATTTTGCATTGCTTAAAATATTAAAATCTTACTTTTGGGTGAACTAGTGAAATTACAGCAGTTTGCAAGAAACCAGGGCTGTCCACACTAGCTGAGTAAATGTCATTACCTCCTTTTTTTCCCCTTCTAAATGAGTGGCATAACCTGTTTCTCTAGTGATGTCATCAGACAATGTGTTGCACTGTTAAAGGGACACTAAACGTTACTTTTCACTTGTGCTTCTAATATAGAAGCACAAGTGAAAGGTTAGTTATCCCATGCCAGTTTATTCTCTGACCGGCAGCAGCATATAGGTAGCAGGCAACTGTCTGGTTGGCAACTGGCTCTCTGCTAGTGCAGAGAGAGACCTTAATTTCTGCATGGGATCAGCAGGGGGCAAAAACAAAGGTCTCTCTCTGAGCTGCCAGCGCACAACAACCAGGAACTGCTATGTCTCTGATGTGAAACACCGAAGAGAGTAAACTCTACCAGGATATGTTTTTAAAACTTTTACTTCTTTCAAGGAAGCAAGAGTTAAAAAACAGTTTAGTTGTCCTTTAAGAGATACGATGTGTTCAAGAGCAAGTCACTTAGGTTCAACCTAATGCATACTATTCCACCAGAAGAGCAGCAGAGAAAGTGACTAAATGAACCAAAACCTATACATTCTCAGTGCCTACACACAATCTGTACAGCAGTACCTGTAGGATAGGATGCAGGGGAGGGTTTGAGTAGAATATTAAAAATATGATTTATGCAGAATGCCTGCATCAAATTACACTGGAAAAAAAGCCTGTGCACTATTCAGACACTTGCACCAAAGTGAGTTTGGGGATTAGACTGTCCCTTTAATGTGCCATTTAAATAATGAAAGTCCATGAGAAAAGGGTTTAACAAACACTAAGCTCTCCCTGAAGGCACTGGATGTCTAAATATCATATGGTAACTTCCAGCTTTGAGATCCGGGTCAGCAGATAGAAAGAGCAGACTTTAATTACCATGCTATATTCCTGTATAGCACACAATACTCTATTTTCATTGTTAAACTAAATCTTAAATGAACTCTCGCCTGAACATAGTTTATTGATTGCATGCAATAAAAAAAATATAACCAATATTCTATACACAATGAAAACAGTCCCTTTAATTGCTTTCTATGGTCATCCAGTAGATTTAGCAGTATTGGTGCATTGTATTGTTTTCATGCTAGAACGTGCTGTGTTCTACACTTGGTCACAGTGCATCAGTGGTGCAGGTTTGTGACTAGTTATTAGTACAGTTGGCTGTTTCACTTTTCCTGTGTCTCAGATTCCCCGTTTTGTGGTCATGGGTATAAATTCGGCAGGAAGACTTGTTTGAAAAACCTATGCTTTTCTGTGAAACTGATTAGTAGTCAGTAGGTGAAATGACAAGCTTAATAGTGATAGTCTATTGGGGTACACGGCCTTTGTGCTCTGCTGGACTCAGATAATCACATTGCAACAGCCGACATGTAATACAATCTGCCAAAGCTGTTGAAATGCCTCAGTGGTATGATACAGAGTGTATAAGTTGTTCAACGATCTGGGTCGCAGGTTCGAATCCCAGTGAGATCAACTTATGAGTATTATAAAATGAGTACCACCTAATTGGGTAATAATAAAAATACCCCCAGAATGTACTTGAAAATCCAGCAATTTCTCAATGTACCTTTCCTGGTTATACTTCTTGGGATTTATTATGTTTCTGGGCATGTATGAATGCTGCATTATGCTGGTTGAAACTTTTACTATACCAGCTAAGTGATCTCCATTAGGGGTATAGCTGCAAGCCACTCCTATGACCAGCTAACCCCATATGCCCATGTCTGCCAATATGCACAGTGCCAGACATTAATGAACAAGCTGCATTGGTTAATGTGTCTGAGCATGCGCAGAATCACACTTTGCATTCACAATCTAGATTTGTCTAGCGGGACTTTGAAGGGACTCAGTGGGTCATTTGGGACTGTCCTAGTTAGAGCGGGACATTTGGGAGACGAGCTGTTCTACATTCTAGAAGTGTGTTAAGCACTGTGCTATTATTATTTAAGGCATTGTCCTATATTCAGACGCTGCCTTATAAAACTAGGCATTACGGGAACAAAGGGAAAACCTGCTCTTACAGAGATTAGTTTGTCAGGATTATGTAGAACCTGCTGGTCCACATTAGATTCCCAGCGGTCTCTTATCATGCTTTATATTGAGCTCTGTAAAGCTTATTAAATGAATGTGATCAACAACTGTAGCTTATTCGTTTATTATTTGATCATTTCTTTGATTGCCTCCAAAATCGAACACAAAATGTAAACCTCGTGGTATTCAGTTTTGCCAGCTGCCTGCCTGTAGCCCTTTTATTTCATTTCATCCTTTGTGTAGTTCATTCTGTACAGTATTACAGCCAATAGGCACAACACTAACATTTCTGACATGGCATAAAAAGCGATCAAGGAGTTTGTGAGGTGTGGGTTTGATTGCTGACTTCAGGTAAATAATCAGACTTCACCTATAAAACTGCCTTGGTTGCTAGCAATATATATTCTACATCTCCATTAATACTCCAATAATAATTTGACCGCACAAGGTGAAAGGTAGAATTTATTTTCCTTAGCAGGTGTATGTTATTATAGTATAGAAATACGTATTGTACTGCAGCTTTAAGTACTCTGGCTTCGTTTGGGAATTCATTTGAATTTAAAATTCTGTTTGTTTTTCAGAAATGCCGTTAGCAGCATCTTCCGCAGTGGGCTCCTTCGGATGCTATGTATCCTCTTTACATGAATCAGGTTCTAGCCACTGAAATACCGATACATTGAGACGTTCAGTTTATGGATTAAAACTTGATTTTTCAGCATTGCCAAGAATACCCATTGCACCAGTGGACATGTCAGAGTGCAGGGTTTGTATATTTGGATGACAACATGTAAATACCTTTTTTAAATAAAAAAAATGTTTGAGACAAGGAGATTAGTTTGCTGTGGTGTCTTTATTAAACTGTTCATGTTTCTTCTCTATGTATTGATTCATTCAATGGAGAGTGAGCCAAGCCAGAAGACCTCAGAAATTGTCTCCTGTACTGAAAAGTCCACACGCGTTTCACTAGTCGCCCTCCCTTTCCCCCAACTCTCCAAATTCAATCTCTCATCTCGAACTTCATTCAGTGAAAAGCAATAAACAATTGCTATTCACTAAAATCCAAAGGAGTTCAAATTGGGAGGTAAGTTGACATCCAACCCCCTGTACTCCCTCACCCAGAATATAACAAAGGGACATTCCAACTTGTTTAACCCTTGCTTCCTTCGAGGAAGCAAGGGTTAAACAAAACATGTCCCGCACTTTGAAAGTAAACCTGACATGTATCTTAATAGATACACGCGGGTTTACTAACTGCTGTGTCTCACCTGCTCTGACTGCCGAATGCGAAGGTCTCTGTTGTAAGCGACTACAATTCTTTAAATTCGACATTTGATTGCACTTTGCTAACACTATGGGGGTTATGTATAAAAAGATATAGAGAGATAGATAGATAGATATATTGTGTGTGTACATACACATACACACACATAGGGTGTGCTGGCACTAAATGTGAAACTCGTCTTTTGTAATTCTACACTGGCGCACACAACGATAGCGCTGCATTTATTTAGTGTACGGATCCATTTTCTCTCTCTCTCTATAGCACAGTTGGGGAACCTGTAGATATTGTAGGATTACATATCCCATCCTCCTCTGCCAGTCTCTTAGCTGAAAGTGCATTATGGGAGATGTAGTTCATCAGCACCTGGACATTTGCAAACCCTGCTTTATAGCATGACAGGTGTCTAGGTTGCAGAGCCCCTTTAAAGTTAATTTTTCCATGAATGTATCTAGTTTATGGAATAAGCCTTGTGATGATGCAAAGCAAAAACATGCCAACATGTGGTCAAAAATTATACCCAGCTTTTTGAAAACACTGGACAGAAGAAAAAAAAAAAGACAATCCGGCATAAAAATCGACATTTATTACAAATGAAATGACATGTAACACAGACAATGTGGCCACACTGGTTATTTTAATCACATTTACAACAAAGCTTAGTCCAGCAAAGCACACACACATGAAAAACAGAGGTTGTCACACAGAATATGCTGTACTTGCAAAATGTTTTAAGTTGAGCACCAGTACTATTATTGAGGATGGTCTTGTTTATGTGTGTGTGAGAGTTCAGATTTTACAATGAGGGGAATGTAATCTAATGCAATGTCTACATCCTAAGTGTCCAACTGTGTCTCTCCAGCCTTTCCTGGACCACAACAACTACCATCATTTTTCACCATTCTATAGCAAGCTAGTGGAGAATTATGGGATATGTAGCACAGCAGCAACGTGAGGGCCACAGTTGGATGCCTAATTCCTCCATTATTTCAAATATCATTTGTTTCCTGTTTTGCCACACTGATGGCTAACAGATTGGGGTAATTGCCTTACTCTGGATTCCAGTCCTGAACCTCATTTCCAATGATACAATTAGGTACTTGCATTAATTGTGCTACTTAAAATTATCTTTGTTGTCCTACACAGCTGAATTGCCTTTGGGAAACATTTTAAGAGACGGTAAAGTTATAGAAATAACTTTTTGCTTTTTTTTTTATGTATGTCTGAGAAAATCCCATGCACACTTTAAGATGCATGGCATTTCCCCTTTGAGCAGACCTAGTCTCTTTCAAGTTTACCCACTTTCCTACTTAAAAAATCAATAGATCACTACACTAGATTTCTTCAGTCGATTTCATATCAAACATGGTGTTTCTCACTGCAGGAGCAGAGAACACAAAATGTCATATCCATCTTCAGGTGATCAACTGTGAGCCATCTTTTCTGTGTTTTTAAGTACCCTTTCAAAAAACAAAACCTTTTGCTTTTATAGTTAAGTTTATTCTGAATATTTAGTGGCTATATCAAAAACTGTCTGGGGCTATTTTAATTAAAATCTAGTATAGATCAAGGGATCTCTGTAAATTTACTAATAAGTGAAAACCATTATGCTGTTCTATAATCCCTGGTCACCATCTCCAAAATAAGGCACAGTAGAATAACTTTTACCTCTCTGCCTGTTGGTTCTCTAAGTCTACCGAGCAGTGTTTCAGAATATTTTTTTTCATTGGTCTTTCCATCAAAGAAAGAATGAAGTTTGTGTTAAGTTCACTTTGATGACAGGCAAAAATATTAAACCATGCAGCTAGCAATTAAATGACCTAGGGGGGGACGTAGCCTTAAGATACATATAGTCAATATGTCTGCTAAATATTTGTTTTTGCAGTTTAATTAAAGTAAGACATGTTTAAGATACAGCTTCCAAACATCTATATAGGAAATCAGAATTTTTGAAATAAAAACACAAAAACTACAAATTACCATTATCTATAACTTTCCACTAATATTTTAGACAAGAACCTGTCGTTACACAATTGTATTTATTTGGAAAGTGTTTTACCACTACTTTTTATACCTATTTTCCCCAGTGTTGCCACTCCAAGTCATTGCCTAAACAGCTGCAGTTAGAAACTGGCTTAAAAAGGTGCAATATAGAAAAAAAAACAACGTATGTTTAACCAACCTAAAGCATCAAGTGTGGCTATTTTAAATCCTCTTCTCCTGCCTTATAGCTTTATCAGGGCGTGGATAGGTTGTTTAGAATCTTGGGTGAGATGGGTCAAATCTTCCTTCATCCAATCCTAAATGAAAGATTGTATCCAGCACCTTGATGGAGCTACACAGAGCAAGGATGTGCTTCATTTGTATATTTTCATGAAAGCATTTTTATTTGAAATGTCTACCCTTGATGCAATCTATCAATTAAACATTTGATCTTTTTTGCCGGTAGACAACTGGTCTTCTACTATTAATTTATACAACTTCTGTTATTCATGGCTCAGTATTTTGTAACCATGATTAATAATTCAAACACTTGATCAAACTTATAATTTATCCAACTTGAGAAGTGTCCTACGGTTTCTATGTAACAGTTTGGGTAATTTGCCATAAGGCAGCATGATTTTTGTAATTTAGATGCATTCACAGATACAGAAAGGCGTTTAGCTTCTAAATCAATCAATATGGAAAGCTGATCATTACCACTATCTGAAGTGTCAGTTATGTTGAGGTACAAAGTCTTAGTTATTCAAGTAGTTCTTTCTGTATCAACAGTGGTGCTTCAATTCCACACGTTGCCCTAAACATCTCAATTCATTAGAGAATGATTGGTACCCTGATGTTTGCTAGCAAGAATAATATTCCATCTGTTGAACAGGTTATCAGAATACTGCCTATAATGCACAGTCATAGCACCAAAGTAAAAACCACCATTTGTTAGACATTAAACTCATGGTCGGCTGTTTAATAAGCAGACTTTGAATGCACATCATCAATATCCCTTCGTCTTACATTGAAATCTATTTTTATGTTGGAAAACGGCAGTAGATGTAAAAACATTTCTTGAACAAGCTGAATTAGCAAACCGAAAAGATGAAGGTAAATATTTAGTAACAGTAACTGCATGTTAGACATATGAAACAAAGTTGAATGTTAGCCTATTTTGGCCACAAAATATAATATATTTCTAAATTTCATAGAGAAAACATACTGTTTGCAAGAGAGTCTATTATCTTACACCTTGATAGTCTGTTCCTGTTAAAATACGGTACCATGTGAATATGGAAAGGGTCATTGTATACCTAAACCATACTCACTTGGGCAGATGTTCTTTGCAAATTAGTCATCAACTTTCCTTTATAAACCTATACGCAGCTATGCCAACTCATCACATATGCTATATTCAAACAGTTTTCTTTTTACAGTCAGTAGCCCCACCCAGCGTTGCTGTGGCTAAACAATTAAGATAATCCCCAGTGGAGCTGGGTCTTTATGGAACACATTCGTTTGATGGCATGGACCATCATTGGTATTAAGGGGTCTATATTGTATTCTATATTTTTAGTGAAATGACAGAAAAGGGACACTGGTATCTTGTCTCTTTGTCATTGGCCAAATGGCTACCTATGCATTAAGGGAAGCACAATATTTTCTTATTTGTAGATTTCATTCATTTTGTCCAGTTTGTTACTTAAGATCACCTGTGGCTTGATTTGCAAATGAACTAATTTTCTATGGGAAATGTGTAATTTACATGTGAAGCCACAAGGTGATCTGATAAGCAGGAGACCCCACTTAAGCATTTAAAACATATATCTCTTATTTAAGGTTCGGAAGGTATTTGCAATGTTGGTAACTATTTATGATTAGTAGACTGCTTTGTACATTGTAGACTGTAGGCAGTGATTTTTCAAAAGGTCCTGCTTTACAGGTCAATGGGGGGGGGGGGGGAGGTGTTTTTAGAAACCAATGGTAGAGTAAGCAGAATACCCTTTATATACCAGTTACGTTTCTGATTGTTTTTCTGGCTTTTAGAGGTAACTGCTAAGGTAGGGTACAATTAAGACCAGTTCAGAGCCTGAATAGAATAGAACACACTGTATTTCTCTGGTTCAAACATCTCACTTGTTTTGTACTTTTACTGTTAACTCAAAGCAACCTTATCAAAAGGAAAAAAGGACATCCAGACATTAATGCCTCGTTTCCTACAAAACAAAACTTCATAGCATGCATCTAGGTAAGACAGGGAGCGGATGGGCTGCTAGACTGTTTGAACATAATAATACTGCAATGCATTACCTTCCTGCCAACCTTTCTATTTTTGAAACCTCTGTATTTCCAAACAAACACTGGTTTTATTTTATTGATCCTCCCCTTTGCTGGAGTCACTGGGTGACCCACCTTCTGAGACTCTTTTTCTCCTAGACAGAAGGCCAGGAACCAGCAAGAGCCCAGATGTGCTCACTAAGCACATGGGACAATAAAGTCCATAATCTGTGCAGCGGCAGGAAATCACTGTGCGATAAAGAATTTTTAACTTCAACACAATGTCGAATAAAGTGTACAGTCTTAGGGTCAGAGGTCCTCAGTTTAATACCAAAGTAATAATGCTGAAATGTCCTGCAAGGATCGCTTTACCACATGGAGCAAATGATCTAATGTTTTCTCTAATACATAATTCAGTTTTGTGCTTTAAGGAGTTTGCAGCATAAGTAATATAACATAACAGTAACGCCAGCTGCACAGTGTACCCAATACACACTTCATTTTAATTTGGGTCTGGAAGCAATGGAGTCCACAAGCTCACCCTTCCCATGGCTAGGCCTTGATTCCAATAGTATAAATTGTGGACCATTTTTTGACATGTTGGATGATAAGGTTAAGCCTTCTGAGGCCCTCCAAGGACGGCAACTCCCATTAACCTCATCTATCCTCCGTTTGTTTGCTCATTGTAACATTTAGGCTGTGTTCACTGGGGCCTCAGCTGGGCAGAATTCATAAAGCTATTTGTGCCACACTCTGAATACAGAGTGTTCACTTGTTCCAGGTTTCCCATTTGTCTCGGCAGGGAGACATAGAATTGTATTTTAACAAGAGTTTTAGTGAATAGCAGTGGAGATTCAGAGTAATGCTCTGTGACCGCAGCTTTCTGGAACATTCTACCAGAGATATCTGAGCATGGAGAGATAATACAAAGTGTAAATCCAGTCAGCACAATGGATGGGATTGTAACATTCAAACATGGATAAAAATGCGTGTTCCAAGCTGGAAGTCTGTGCTTTGCAGTTATTTTTGTACTTTTAATAGCTGTTGCTTGCAGCGGCTTGAAGTCAGCCTCAGACCTAAACACTACAAGCTATCAGCCTTTGTCGGAGGAGATTCAAAGAGAGTCTTTGGTTTATTGAAAGAAATCAAATGTTTCAGTGGTAAACAGTATATATATCTGAATCCCTTTTTAATCAACAGAAAAAAGCCTTCCATGAACAACACTCTTTGGTCGGTAAAATAATATGTGTAGATTAAATATATTGTTTGCATTTTGCCAATGGGATACATTTTTAATACTTCAAGGTCTGGCGCTGACCAGAACATAAAGAGCAGTGGGTATAAACCTCCCTTCATTTATTGGATCCCCACAGCAAAATAAAATGCAGTCCAAATATGTGTTTTCATCAAATCATAGGTATGATTAACCCTTTGGGCACCAGAGGAGTAAGTAAATGATTTGCACACCTCTCTGGAACACAAACAGATTCACTGAAATGTTTCAGTTTCTTGAAATGTCTTTTTTTTTTATTTTTTTCCTGATCAATCTGTTTTGTTTTCATGGAATATTTTTCTTTGAGAAGTAAAGCAGCTTAGCAGTACATTAATACTGACAGACAGCATGTTACACTAGAAGTTTAACACTGAAATGAAGGCAGTGAACATTTAAGGTGACAACAAAGAGACATTGGGAGCGGACAGGGACGAAGGTTTATGTCAGTCCAATTTCTTCCAGCACACTTCGTGGTGTCTCTGCTTCCTGTAAAGAAGATATAAAACGAATCAATTCCAGCAAGGAGTTACCGTTACAGTATATCAACAAAATCAGATTACATTAAAAGAATGCCACAAATACAGGCAAGGACTCTGGATGTGTCAGCAATGCAGGCAATACAAGGTTAAACTAAATGTGCTGCTCTCGTGGTGGTTATATCACCAGGTAATATATTGAGGCCAATTGTATGCAGTACATGTATATGTTGTGTTAGCAAAAATGCAAGTAAATGCCTAGATTGGGAGAAAAATATGTTTTAAATGTGTCTGTGGAGTCTCTTGTTTATGACTGGTTTTCGATGGGAATGTGTAATTTGCATATCAAACCACAGGAGGCTCCACATACACATTTAAAACACATTTGTCTCCTACATTAGGCATTTGCTTGTAGTTCTGCTAACTGATTATATAGATCATTTTCTATATTTTTGGATTCTGTAGATTCACAGTAAAACAATGTTTCGGTGATACAGTCCCTTTAAGAAACGAGTGCTACCTCCTGAATTGTGTGAAAGAAGCAAACCACTAATTTAGCCTCATTTTAATTACGTGGCCTGACCTGAACATATTAAATCTTGACATTTTCAGTATTGCCTACCATATCCTTATATTTACTTTTTTTGTGTAATGTCCCTTTACATGTGGTCTTGTTAAGTTCAGTGGCATGTGGTGCCATTCCCACATGATGTCCCTGTCTAGAACGTGGCTACCTTTTTATCAGTACTCTTACATGAACACTAAATATTTTTAACCCTTGCTTCCCTGAAAAGCATGCCCCGAGAGTTTAAAGTAAACCTGATGCGTATCTTAACAGATACACGCGGGTTCACTCTCTGCTATGTGTTGTCACGCGTGTCCCACTCCGACTGCTGAATGCGAGGGTCTCTCTGGTGTCTCCTGTCTATGAATCACCTGTGGCTCAATATTCAAATTACACATTTCCTATAAAAATAAAAGGTGTCCATCCCCCCCCCCCCAAACACCCCCCCCCCCCCCCCAGCTGATCCAATGTAAAAACGAGGGGAGAGAGCCGTCCGCCAACCAGATAGCTGTCTGCTTCCTGTGGAAGCATGGCAGCTGTCAGTCAGAGGATGAACTGGCACATGTCAGTTCATCCTCACTATAGGAACAACTAACATTTCCCTTGTGCTTCCATATTAGAAGCAAAGATAACACTTAGTGTCCCTTTAAAGGCACTCTCTAAACATTGCTCATACTGTGATTGTAGACAATACAAATGATCAAAAATGATATATACTTTGTGAGCAGAACTGCAAGCAAATGCCTAAATTAAAACATGCTTTGAATGTCTGTTGTCTCTCCTGTTTGTAACATCACATGCGGTTTGATAAGCACATTAACTACTTATTTTTCCATTGGGAAATGTGTCATTTGAATATTGGGCCACAGGTGATTCATAGACACAAGACACCACTAACACATTTAAAACGTGTGTTTTCTCTTCGTTGATGCATGTGCTTTCATAGCTACACAATGTATACAACGTTTCAGATAGTTTTATATCTTATAAATTTACCGTATAAACCATGTTTAGGGGACAGAGATTCTTTAAATCTGAGAGTTACTCATGCAAATCCTGTGTTTAAAGGGACACTGAGCACACAACAAGAATATGTACGGACTAAGAGAACAAGGAATTTGAATTCTGCTGAATCTCTTGTTTATGATCTCACCTGGTCGGCCCATAGGCAAATTACACATTGCTCACTGAAGAGTACATTAGCATATTGTACCACAAAGTGATGTTATACATGGGAGACAACACAGATACATTTTCAGTTACATGTTTCTCTTAATCTATGTATTTACCTGCAGTCTCTGCTAATACAATATATAGATATTGTTTGTGGTTTTTTTTCTACATTACAATGTTTAGATGACAGAGATGACTGCTTTCATTGGAAGATAAAGAAGCGTTGGACAGAGGCAGGATTTGATCATGTGCGTCTAATGCTAAGTACCAGAATTGCAAGCAAATGTGTAGATCAATAACTAATGGCTTCCTATGTTATACAACATGCCACATTATGATGCCAAAAAGGGGAATTAAAATAAGGAACACCTTTTGTAAAAGTATTCAATTAGTATAACCAATGTTTAGATAATATTGAGTTTAGAAGTGAATAACAATAAACAAGGCTAATAAATAATTGTCTGACATATAATGTTTACTATTATTTTAATCCTGACATATTCCATATGAATGAATTTAAAAACAGTCTGAAAATGTCTTCATCTGGCCAGTTAACAGAAAAAGCTGAGCTGATTAGATTGTGAGCTGATATAATTGGGTTCATCAAATGTAATATTCACAATTTACACGTAAACTTATATTCTTTACCAAGCAACCTAAGAGATGAACTATTTATACATACTTATATTAACCCCTTCGTGATGCATGGTGCTTGCGTCCCAAACGACGCAAGCACCAAAACGTCTCAATTTGTTCCTGGCCACCAATCACGAGGTGATCGGTAGCCAGGAACACTATGGCAGAGACCCGATCAGGCATAGTACGTCTTCCGTCACGAACGGGTTAATCAGATAAAATAACAAACCCAGTCAGAGGTTGGAAACATATACGTGTATATAAGTTATTTATGAAAATGTTTTTCTAAACAAATAAAGTGAATACAAAATATTTGTATTAAATTATTTACAAGCTAAACATAGTAAAAAAAAATATACTACCGTTCAAAAGTTTGGGGTGACTTATGAAGTTCCTTGTTTTCTATGAGAACATACATCAAATGAGTTGCAAAATGACAGGAAATACAGCTGATAATGGACACTGTACACCTACGTAGATATTCAATTACAAATCTGCATTTCTTTGTTTTTTTGCTACAGTAATTTAATGTAGGAAAGTAGGATTTTCTTTTAAAAACAAGGCACTTTGTAAGTGACCCCAAACTTTTGAATGGTAGTGTATATAGAGAGAGATTAACATCGTCATATTCCAACAATAGGTTACTAAACTTTCACAAGCTTCCATGGTCTGGCAATGAATATCTGGCAGGTTCAATTCCTGAACCTAACAGCTAAGGAAATGCATTACAGGCCTTAATGTGAATAACATGGCATGCTAACATGCCTGTTGTAGCCAATGACCGATAGACAACATACAGAAAAAAAACAACAGACTATACAATAACACCACAGTACTATAAAATAATGCACTTAAATTAGAGGCAGTGCTAAGCAAAACAATGATAACAACCTATCGTTGCAAAAGAAGTGACAAAAAAGGTGAGTTAATCTGTTAACACAAGCTGTTAGTGTTTTTTTTAAGCTGTTTTGAATGTGGGAAGTGAATACTAAGTAGCTTTGTTAGAAACACATTCCCCAAATACCTTGACATATTAATAACTAATCATAGCAAAGAGCTTAACATTCCCACTGCTCGATCTATGTGGCAAAGAGGGAATATAGCTCTACCCTAGATAATGGGAGTGAAAGGAACTCTTTTCTGTGATGGTTTGGTTTTTATGTGTAAAGTAGCACAGAATCTCACACAGAACCATGTGCTAAATGTAATCCTTTGGAGAGGACATTTCACTTATTTACTAACTTGTTCGTTGTCTGTTAATATACTATGCAATGTGTTATCTGAAATTATATCAGGTGTCAAGGTGTTACAATGTACACATAGCTTGAGTGGATGTTATATTGGATTAGATTTAACCTTACACTAACATAACCCATCACTTATAATAAGCACAGTGTTTAACCAGCAAAGGCATTTGCACCACTTCTTCTACATGACTCTGGGCTTTATACATGAAGAGGGAATTGCAGTGAATGTGGAAGGAAATTGCAAAATTAAGGCCAAAATATCTAAATATCAGGGTTTGAAGTACAGCTTAAAGGCGTAAGATGATTACCTCAGAAATTCTCCAACTCGGCTACTTTGGCCTTCCGTTTACAATTCCCTTGTAAACTCCCTATTTTCAACAATAAAGCCCTATATTTGAAATGTTTAAAGGGATGGTGTCACCTAAATATTGTTTTTACTGTGAATGCAAAGATTATAAACATGTTCAAAAATAAACTATATTTTGTTTTAGCAATATATAGGCTAAATCAGGAGAACAAAAATGTGTTTAAATGTATCTGTGAAGATATACAAATGAACTGGTATTTTCAATATGTAATTTGCATATCAAGCCACAGGTGATGTCATAAAAAGGAGACTCCGGAGACACATTTAAAACACATTTTTCTCCTTAAATTTGCTTAAAATTCTGCTAACACAATGTATTTTTCAATCATGTTTTATTCTCTACAGTTACAGTCAGGGTAGATTAATCGATGTTTTAAATTTTTTTTTTTTAATCAGTTTTTTTTTGGGGGGATTAAAATTAATATAAATTCTTTATAAATTTATTATAAAGAAGTGCTTTTGGACGAAAATCTATCTAAAGATTGTTTTCTATTTAAGATACATTATAGTTCAAAGTCTATTCAGCATGAAATAAAGCTTAGTTATGTAGAATGAGGCTGTATATTCATGCATTATTTACATTTTTAGTAAACTACCGTATTTGCTCGATTATAAGACGACCCTGATTA
This sequence comes from Pelodytes ibericus, assembly GCA_036172795.1. Classification (NCBI taxonomy): domain Eukaryota; kingdom Metazoa; phylum Chordata; class Amphibia; order Anura; family Pelodytidae; genus Pelodytes; species Pelodytes ibericus. The sequence continues at coordinate 43,550,090 of CM069857.1, forward strand.
TAAAACGACCACCCAAACTTTGGATATTCCTTTAGGAAAAAAACTAAGCCTGAATATAAGACTACCCTATAAGAAAAGAGTTCAACTGTTATATATTCACATGTAAATAGCTTTTTAATAAAAATTATGATATCAAAAAATGCATTTCTTGTTTTTATTTCCTTTTATCTGCCAATGCTGCCTCTCTCTTTACCCTCCCCCCAGCTTTGCCTCTCTCCCCCCAGTATTGTCTCTCTCTCCCCAGTGTTGTCTCTCTCTCCCCAGTGTTGTCTCTCTCTCCCCAGTGTTGTCTCTCTCTCCCCAGTGTTGTCTCTCTCTCCCCAGTGTTGTCTCTCTCCCCCTCCCTCCCTTTCTCTCTCTCCCTCCCCCCCTCCCTTTGCGTCTCTCTTTGTCTCCCCCCTCAGATTGTCTCTTACCCCCTCCCCTTGTCTCTCTCTCCCCCCTCCCTTTGTGTCTCTTTTTGTCTCCTCTCTCCCTCCCCTTGTCTCTGTCTCTTCGCCCCTCCCTCCCCTTGTTTCTATGTCCTCCCCCCTCCCTCTCAACTTGTCTCTCCCTGGTGGCTAGTGGGGGCAGCTGGGGGATGTCTGCACTATACGTGCAGACATCCTCCATGCTGCCCGACACTTCCGTCTATTATGATGGACAGCCGGTCCGTCATAATAGACACAAGTGTCAGGCAGCATGGAGGATGTCTCACTATCAAGCAGACATCCACCGGCTGCCCAAATCTCTTGATTTGAGGTCAGACTATAAGACGACCTTGAATGTAAGACAAGGGTTCTTTTTCAGAGCATTTGCTCTGAAAAAAACCGTGTCTTATATTCGAGCAAATATGGTAATTCAATTAATCCAAGCGGAGATAATGTACTTTTTTTTACAGTAAAAATTGTAAAAAATAAACAAAGTACAGGAAAAAGATCTTAATTCCATTGTTGTTCTGAAAATCTATGTACAAACAAAGAACACATTACCTTCACACACTACCACTTCAGTTAACCCCTTAGTGACATGACCTTGTCTTTCCCTTGGTGACTGTTTTGACATGGGGTGTTTGTGTTTAGCTGTAATTTTCTTCTTTCTCACATACTGTACCCACACAAATTATATATTGTTATTATCGCCATAAGAAGAGCTTTCATTATATACAATTATGTTCATCATATCTTAAAAGTCAGAGGCTGACTGCCTCTAGGGGCAGTCTAGCAACAACATCATAGCGAAGGAAGTTAGATTTGTTTTTCACTTCCGACGCTCTACCCACAGGAGGGTAGCAGCCTTATTAGTTAAATAAAACAATTTAAGCAGCTCTCCAAACATGTGTGATTCACCTATTAAACTAAAATCAGTTCTGATTTAACTGTTATTCTAAATATGAAATCGTCATCTGGCTGCAAATTAGATTATTATAGATTATAACTAGCAGCAAGAAAGAGTCTGTGCATTAAAAATTTCATGACTTCAATCATCCTGGTCGCAGTAAAATCAATGTTTAGGTGATACAGTCCCTTTAAGCATCTCTACAACTGTCACAGTTTAATTTGTGCAACAACTTCCTAACTAGTTCTCCATACCAACAACATTATGGAGAGTGGAGAAAAATACCTGCTGTGTAGCAAAAATACAATAAAATGCTTAATACTTTTTTTTATACTTTTAACACAGAGAAATATGACTTACTTTAGCATCCTAAAGCAAGGAGGGGCACACAGGAATAAAAGAGAAAAAAAGAACATATTAAATAAGAAATTCAACAACATTTAAAAGCTTTTTAATAATGTGTTGAATAAGAACAATAGACGCTGTGAGATAGATGAATATAGGAACACACCATGTCTTAATCAATGGATCTCATACCACAAATCCCACTGCTAGACTAGTAAGAGGATACACATATCTTATGCAATCTCACTTTGTACACACATCTTCTTGCTTTTAAAGTATACGCTGCACAAAATAAGTTTGGTGGCTAATTATGGACTGCCAAGTGGCATACTCCAATGTGTCTATTTTTCCAACTCAGCTGTCTAAATTGTGCAGTTCACTTGTCAGTTCAGTTTTATTTTTACCACAGAATGCTCGCCAAGTGGACACTGTGGTTAATTTCTAACACTGTGCAGAGGAATACTGTGGAAAAGAAAGAAAACCTACACGCTGCAGGCATGGTGCTAAAAAACCCAAAGAGGAGGCTGCATAAATGGATGTCTCCTTATCTGCTTCACTCCCAAATGATGATGTCACTATTGCGCAAACAATGGAAAGAGCGCAGCGTTTATGCTCGCCGTTGTGCTCTGCCAATGTCAGGTTTTAGAATGGGAGAATGCACGTTCATTCTGTGCTCATATTGCTGAAGGCAAAAGAAAGCTTCCGCTAAGTACGTCTTAATCTATATTTTTGCTGATCATTTCACTAGCAAATATATAAGCAACGTGTATAGGCGTAAAGTCACAATTATTTTTTAAACAAATGTGCACATTATGATAAAAAAAAAAAAAGCTTTTAGAATTTTAACCCTTGAAAAGATAGTTTCTTTTTTTAGGCATTTATTTCTTATAGTCCCCACTTTAAAAAACATTGTTGTTTTAGATAATTTCCCGATTCCCTGATGAACTTTTAGTGTTGGAATATTTACATCTTTAGCTCACGTTTGCATTTGAAAAACCTACAAAATATATACTATAAAAAATGCAATTATCATGACATGCCAATGAACCTCCAGCTAAAGTTGTGAATTTTGATACATTCAGTGTTACCGAGAGAGCAAAACTGTCCATTCGCATATTCAGATTTGTTGGATCACATTTGATAGAAAGAAAATGCAAAAAGCATTGTAGTCATTATAAAGTGTCCTTCCATTTAAGGAAAGTAACATTTTGAGTTTATTCTCCACACCTACCTGAACTAAACTTGTCATCCAGGTTTTGTGGATACCAGGTTCACCTAACACCTTTACATAGGTGCATTTCCATAAAACATTGTTTTGGTATGAGACACGGCAACTGGTAGAACAAAAAAAATGAGTCACCTCCTAACACAGATCGGCTCCACTCTTGGCAATCGAAAAGAACTCTCGTGATAGTAGAGAACTGGTTCTAGGGTGCTTCATCTAGCTGTTGAGGCATGTGAACGATAAAAAGACATAATGATGTCTGCACTCCCAAATCCAGTAAGGCCAGTCCTTGCCCTTTTCCTTTTTGCATTTTTTCCTTGCTGTGTTTTGATTTGTGCCACTTTATTTTTCGGATCCATATTTGCATCACAATAAAGCACTTACTTTTTTCATCAATCACTGGATTTGGGAGTGCAGACATCATTATTTCTTTTTATCGTTCTCATACGGCAACTGGTAGGCCTGACAGCTTTAGAGCTGAATTTGAAACCATTACCCATGGTAAAAGTAAAGAAAGGTAGAAGGTGGTGATGTGAAAATGAAAGAAAAAAAAGACAACGGAACAAAAATGGACAGAACTGTGGCCCTTTACCTCTTACAGACTTTAGCCATTTTGGCTGATAATCCTCTGTGTGGCTGATAAATTCACTGAACTGGCGGCACAGGGTTTTATATAGTAAAATACAATCAATAGTGCTAGGGGTCTCCAGTCTACCCAGTCTCATGACTCCTTCCATCACAGAAGGTTAAGGTTGCTAAAAGGAGTGCTTAAAGGTAATATCGTAGTACTCCTTCCTTTGCTGGTGGGTTTTACTGGTGTGTAAATTATGGATAGATTATCCTCACCTCCATCTGGGAGTCTTAGAGAGGACAAAAGATTTCGAACAACCCTGGCTCTTTTATCGTATTTTGGTATGTGGGCCAAGGAATTGTGCACCCCAGACTCTCCATTTAATGGGAGTGGTGTAATTACTGAGACTATGCTCAGTATCTGTGCCTACTTCAAGACCTCATGATTTTAACAGAGGGACGTTGCGGCGAGCTTGGTTCCTGTGAAAGTAATGGTGGGTGACATTGTACAAAGTGTGAATAATAGGGGAAGAAGGGAGGCACGTTTTGCCATTCCTAATATTAAATCTTTCTATGCTGTTTCCCATGCAGCATTGAAAGGCTTTATGGTCAGAGGACAGTGTGATGAGAAATAAAAGGGGCTGTGGGACAATATAATGGGGTGATGGTACAATTTCTTACCATTGGGTCACACACTAAGGAATAGTTACTGCTTATGCTATACCCATAAGTATGAATGATCAATGTCAATCCAATTATATTTTATACAGAGTGCGATCTCTTTGATCAGAGCTTTCAATCTGCATATTTTTTTGGTATACAGCGCTGCCGAGCATGACGATGCTTTATAATGCTATTTAAAGGGGGAAAATGTAAGTTTAATTAAAATAAAGCAAACTCTGTAAGAGATTAATTCTGGCTCCCTCTAAACAGCAAGGTGTGCAAAGCCTGTGTTCCCGATGTCATGAGGCACATAACAAAACTAAATATAGCACAATGCTTTACAACACAAAAGGCTTCGCCGAGTCTCATGCAGGGAAAAATCTTTTGATCCTCTGAAAAATGTTTATCCGGCCAAAGATAGTCACAAAAGGTCTTTTGTTCCTGAACTACAAGCCATGTCAAAGTGGCAGAAATGGTGGGTCTTAAAAAGCTGCAGTAAGTGTTTTGAAATCACTTGAGAACATAATTGTAGCTAAATAATAATGGAAAATGGTCAGGGCTGGACCAAGACTTGTGCTGCTTGGGACCGACACTGAAATGCTGCTCCCTCCACTGCACACAGTCACACTCATATACATAATCAAACACATACACACAGTCACACTCATATACATAATCAAATACATACACACAGTCACACTCATATACATAATCAAACACATACACACAGTCACACTCATATACATAATCAAACACATACACACAGTCACACTCATATACATAATCAAACACATACACACAGTCACACTCATATACATATTCAAACACATACACACAGTCACACTCATATACATATTCAAACACATACACACAGTCACACTCATATACATATTCAAACACACACACTCATATACATAATCTAATACATAGGTACACACACACACACAGTCACACTCATATACATATTCAAACACACACATATACATAATCAAATACATACACACAGTCACACTCATATACATAATCAAACACATACACACAGTCACACTCATATACATAATCAAACACATACACACAGTCACACTCATATACATATTCAAACACATACACACAGTCACACTCATATACATAATCAAACACATACACACAGTCACACTCATATACATAATCAAACACATACACACAGTCACACTCATATACATATTCAAACACATACACACAGTCACACTCATATACATATTCAAACACATACACACAGTCACACTCATATACATATTCAAACACACACACTCATATACATAATCAAATACATAGGTACACACACACAGTCACACTCATATACATATTCAAACACACACATATACATAATCAAATACATAGGTACACAGTCACACTCATATACATAATCAAATACATAGGTACACACACAGTCACACTCATATACATAATCAAACACACACATACACACACAGTCACACTCATATACATAATCAAACACACACATATACATAATCAAATACATAGGTACACAGTCACACTCATATACATAATCAAATACATAGGTACACACACAGTCACACTCATATACATAATCAAATACATAGGTACACACACAGTCACACTCATATACATAATCAAACACACACTTATACATAATCAAATACATAGGTACACACACAGTCACACTCATATACATAATCAAATACATAGGTACACACACAGTCACACTCATATACATAATCAAATACATAGGTACACACACAGTCACACTCATATACATAATCAAATACATAGGTACACACACAGTCACACTCATATACATAATCAAATACATAGGTACACACACAGTCACACTCATATACATAATCAAATACATAGGTACACACACAGTCACACTCATATACATAATCAAATACATAGGTACACACACAGTCACACTCATATACATAATCAAATACATAGGTACACACACAGTCACACTCATATACATAATCAAATACATAGGTACACACACAGTCACACTCATATACATCATCAAATACATAGGTACACACACAGTCACACTCATATACATCATCAAATACATAGGTACACACACAGTCACACTCATATACATCATCAAATACATAGGTACACACACAGTCACACTCATATACATCATCAAATACATAGGTACACACACAGTCACACTCATATACATAATCAAATACATAGGTACACACACAGTCACACTCATATACATAATCAAATACATAGGTAGACACACAGTCACACTCATATACATAATCAAATACATAGGTACACACACAGTCACACTCATATACATAATCAAATACATAGGTACACACACAGTCACACTCATATACATAATCAAATACATAGGTACACACACAGTCACACTCATATACATCATCAAATACATAGGTACACACACAGTCACACTCATATACATAATCAAATACATAGGTACGCACACAGTCACACTCATATACATAATCAAATACATAGGTACACACACAGTCACACTCATATACATAATCAAATACATAGGTACACACACAGTCACACTCATATACATAATCAAATACATAGGTAGACACTTCAGTGGTGAAGTTGGGGACAAATGCTGTTTAAGTTGTTATTTATTGAGGGCCAGAGAGTGACATGTCATACGCCAGCTTTGCATATTCTCCCCTGAGCATGTTGTGGGTTGGTGTGTTATTTTGGGCCAACATTTAGGCTGCCAAATTACACACACCTTTCGCTTTCTGTAGTCCAGGTTTTTAATGATTATGATGTTTATTTGAATACTGAAGAAGCTAATCACACTATCCTCTTTCCAGTACCTGGCCTAAGTTATACGTGTAAGAGTGTACACAGATAGTGCTGTGAAATAAAAACATTAAAAACAATTCTCAATAAATGAAATGCTCTGCTGATTAAATTCCAGGATTATATGAAATAGAAAATGGATGAAAACACACAATAATGCAGTGTACCAGAGGTCACCAGCATGGTCTGTGCCCTGAAACTGCAGTCATGTGACAACCGGCCCTCCCGCTCTCTTTGAAGTGCTTAGCACGAGGGGGTGAAGCAGGCAGTCTATTCCAATGCACAGACTCTATCCCCCCCCCCCGTGCTGCACTCCCTATGGGTCCAGGATGGCAGTGAGGGTGACAATTTACCACCTCTCAAAGTGTCGTCTGGGTCCGGCCAGACCCATTGTAGACCCAGCTCTGGAAATGATCAGTTTTCTTTTCTATATAATTTGTAAATGAGTGAAAGTGTCAAGTAGTCTGATGTTATGACATCAGCCTTTACATTTTATATCCTGGCTTGAACGAGTTTTGTTTTTAATCCTTTGAGAGATGGATATAAAGCTATATACAGATTATTTCTGGCAATCAATAGTCAGGTTTCAGAAATGTGCTTGTAAAAATACTACACATATCCTTCATGCTCCAGAGTGGCTGAAGTTCAAGGAGGGTGTAACTCAATAACTGGAGAGCTGTAGGTTGCCTGTCCTCTTATACTTTTGTTTGTTTCATAAGCAGTAACAGACACATAGTCCACATTCTGACATCACTGTCCATCAGTCAAAAAAATATGTTTGCAAAAATGGTGACCATCTAGATGAAAATAAATATCACTATACTATTTTTCATAAGAATAATTTGTATCATACAGGTGGTAAATATCATCATAACGTAATGTTACAGGCACATTAACCAGTAGAATGTTTGCATGTAGGAAATTGAGAAAGTTTAAAGGATCAGTTTGTTGCCAGATTGTTTATTTGAATCCGTCCTCAGTAAACCTGTTTAATAGACACACATGGATTTACTATCTGCTGTGTTTCACAGCTGATACACAGCAGGTCAGGGTGTTGGCACTCGCTGACACGCGCAGCCAATCAGAGTGGAGGCTCAGCCTCATTTTGCATGGAGTCAGCAGAGAAGACCATAACTCCATGCAAAATGAGGATGAGGCAAAACAGGCAAAACAAGGGTCTCTCTCTCCACTAACAGAGAGAGCTATTTGCTAACCAGACCAGCCTGTCTCCTTCCCAGGGAAACATGGGAGGTGACTGTCAGAGGATAAACTGGCATGTACTGTCAAAAGTACATGCCCGTCTATACTCATCCTTAGGACAGCTACATTTTCATTTGTGTTTCTATATAAGAAACAAGTGAAAAGTAATGTTTTGTAGCCCTTTTGAAGCAAGAGTTGTGTAGTGATGCTAATCCTGCTAGAATAGTGCTTACTGTACTGAGGTTCTAGTTCTATTCTATTGAAGACACAGGAGGGCTCTATGCAATACAAGTGTGGTGAACTAACAGATGGAAGGACAGGCAAAATGGAGAGTTTTTTTTTCAAACTAGCTATGAATGCCTTATTTTTCCAGTTCACTTTTTTGGTGAAAAGACCTCAATGTGTTACAGTAGTATGGAATATTGCTCTCGGATCCATTTTAACTGGTTTGTTTGTTTTTTAAACCAATTTTTAGTGGAGTTGCACCTCATATTTTACATTTACAAATGCATGGGGCGTGCATTTAAAACACACCTCATTGTTGTTTTTTCTTTTTTTTTTTAAATGAAAGTTTGTTCTATGGAAAAGTTCTAAAAGTGGTCTAAACAGAAACAGATTCCATTTATTTCAATAATGATGGCTCCACTTTTATAAATATCCCACAACTTACATGTGCCTCTAGGACCATACAGAGCACTGAAGAAGTTAGAGATATATATAGTGACTGACATCACTGCTAATTACATGGCTATTTCTCAAAAATATATGGGTCTATTCACTGAAGGATGTACATGTTCTAGAAGGAGGAGCTCACCTGGTTTCTCCTGCACAATGCAATCTGTGAGACAACCAACAATCACCTTATAGTGAAGAGATACCACACTATATTTGAATAAAGAAGGTATCTAGATATCTTATAACCTATGCATTGATGAACCCTTAATATGTGATACAACACGGCAGATACAATAGCTCAAAATTACAAATTTTTTTTTTTTTTGTATGGTACATGTCAATGTGATCGTAAAGGTTTGCTCTATGCTTACATGGCAGAGCATGACAAACAGTATTGGTTTGGAAATATGTATTTGTTAAAAAAAAAGAAAAAAAAAAGAAGAAGATATCCAATTTCTTTGAACAGCAATTTAGCAAAATGCAAATAAATCCGGCAGCAATAACCTGTGGGTAAAAGCTATTTTGGGAAATGGAGTGAACAAAACTGGGACTGTAATGTATGAGACACTTAAAGGTTTAGGTCATTTGGGTACCACATGATGCTTTGAAGAAGGAGCATGTGATTGTGCAGACTGTGGTCACATGGGTATGATCTATTGAATAGAAGCTGGATGTATTTTTTCCTTATAAACGCTGGAGTGACCAGAGCGGTATTTTTCATTATAAAATCCTGATTAGTTTAACCCTCATGATCATATTAAAGCATATAATATACAGTGTATGTGATGTGTTTTAAAAAAAACCCATGAAAGTATATTCCTTGAGCAACAAAGACAATATACCACTCATTGATGGGCTATTTACGAATACAGAACTGAGAGGTGAACTGCAAAAATCAGGCATTACTAGCGGAGTTGGAAAGATAAGCAAGCTGGAAAATGTTTCCAACTTAACTATTATTTCCAGATAGTTGCAGTTCACTTTTATAATTATAGAACGGTAGTTTGCATATGTTTCTTGGAATAGGAGATTACTTTAGTGAGATCAGTAAAGGGTATTTGTTATAATCTGTGTAACGGCTCTTATTTCTTACATATTATGGAAGAAATTTGTAAAAATGGCGCTAACAGAAACAGCGCACAATTTCCACTTTGTGCTTATCTAGTGCTTGTATTCATTGAGCTGACCTTCTTGACTGTGTAAATCATTTTGCTTAAATGGACTGTCTACCTAAGCATTGTTCATACTGTGAATGTAGATAATAAAAGATGGTGATCTATACATAATGTTAGCAGAACTGCAAATAAAGGTTTATGACATCACCTTTGGGTTGGTATGCAAATGAACTACTTTTCAAAAGGGAAATGTATAATTTGCATGTTAAACTACAAGGTGATGTCAAAAGCAGGAGACACCACAGAGCCCTTTAACACATACATTGTTAACAAAATGTATAGATCATTTTTCCTATTTTTTTGTATTCTCTACACTCACAGTATAGACAATGTTTAGGTTGACAGTGTCCCTTTAAATAGGCTTTTCTGACATCATACAAGCTGTTTAACTCCTACAGTTTGAGAAGGTTTGTACAAGGACTCCATGCTGAGAAGTATGGAGAACTAAGGACAATAAAGTTATGGAACTCACTGCCAAGAGAGGTAGTGCTATCAACCACAATAGATGCATTTAAACATGGTCTGGATGTTTTTTTTTTTATTTTTTTTTTTAGAAAAGCAGAACATACAGGGCTATTAATAATAGAATAAGCATTAATAATAGAGCTTATTGATCAAAGGAGAAATCTGATTGCCCTTTGGAGTCAAGAAGGAATTTCCCCCCCTGGGAGGAAAAATTAAAAATAACTTCCTTAGGGGTTTTTGCCTTCTTTTAGATCAAAAGCTGTAATGATAGGTAGAAGGATTGAACTTGATGGACTTGTGTCTTTTTTCAACCTAAATTACTATGTTACTATGTTAAGTAACATGCAAAGGAGATTTTGGAGACTTACATGACTTGCTAAATTAAACATATCCGTTTTTTAAGGGTTTGGGGCAAAAGAAAACACAATCTGATTCCTTTATATGATGCAGCACATGTCCACTGTATTTTTTTTTTTTTTTTTTACTGGGGACCATAGGTTAAACAATATGTTAAAGAACACTTCTGTTGTGATGATAATACATGGGTAGAATGAGAAGTAACCATGCATGTAAGAATGAAAGAAAATGGAATAATGCAATGGACAGAGACAGAAATTCATGCAAACAAAACTTTATTTAAAACATGCTAATAAGCGTGCTGTGTAGGTTTTAACAGCAAAGAACAGACATGTTGCACATTACATGAAGGGAGAAGAATAAACAAAGTGTAATGGATACATAGCTTTGGTAGGCATTTTATATTTCGAAGTATCACCTTATCTTAAAGCAAGCAATGATGAAACGGTTTACTCCATTTCTATATTGAGCTTTAATATATTGTTCAATTAACCTTTAATGGGATCAAGGCCTAATAAAACACTTTGATTCACAATCGTACATGTATTATTGAGCCCAGTCCAGATCAGTACTGTGTGGCATTAAGCTGTGGGACACTGCATGGGAAGGTTGACAAGAAGGTGTAACATTAATGATAAAGTAGCTTTTCCAGGCAGGCGAGGGGGGCGCACACTTGGATGGCCACATCCAACTGTATTAGACCAGTTTGACACCAGTAATTAAGGCAATGTGACCCCTGGCTTTTACTGTATTTGCTAGCTATGGTTTATAAGGTATTAAACCTATGCAATATTAAAGAGACCTAGGTCAGGGCTCGACAAACCCCAGACGCAGGAAATCAGTTTCACTGGCAGATTGTGGGGATTTACTGTAAAAATCCATATCAAGTACAAGAAAATGATTTAACCTAGAAGTATAAGGTACATGCCCCAATAACTTGCTAGCTGCTGATGAAATAAAAAAACAAATACAGATAATACAATTTATTTTATGTGTTTAAATCTCCTGTATTTGTATACAAAGTGAAGTCTGTCTAATAGTATTTGCCCGAATACAAAATATTCCCAGCAATAAAATTAGAATATCAAGTGCCATCCTGGCAGATTGATTAATGAGAAGAAATAAGCTGGCATGACTTCTTCCATTAACAATTGTTTCACTAGAAGATGTTACTAGATTATCTCGAGCTGATGAGCAATGAAGTTATCCACGTGATCTAAGCCTATATCTCCAAAGTTACAGTCACTCTTATTTTATACAAGAGCAGACCGATAATCATTTTGTGGTGTGAGCTATCACGTGGTGAAATTCTCTTTTGCCCCCCACTTTATGCTGTGCTGATTGGGCCCTCTCTCCAGACATGAAATAGTGTTTGTGTGTAAACTGGGACATAACCCGAAAACAAAGCCAAGGGTGCGCATGTACAGTTGCCATGATGAGTGACCGCAACACTGCATATGTGAATAACACGGGCACTCCCCCTTATAAGCCATGCCCACCCCCCTCCTGGGTTGGTCCTTGGTCACGGTTTGTGTGTACGGGTCCGCCTCTTTCACAAAGAAAAAGAGACGACGGCACATAATCCAGAGCATACATAACTCTGCTTTGGATTTATTCCATCCAGTCTCCCACTGACAGGGAGCTTCCAGTGGGGGTCTACCCCCACCAATACAGGATAGCATATCCGTTTATTTATGTTACTATAAGCAGAACCCTCTTCGATTTAAGTGTCATAACCTAATCCTAACAAGATCTTTGCTCTCAACTCGCTGCCTCTTCCAAACTGATCACACACTAGGTTTTGGGTTTGTGAAATGTGGACTGTCCGACCCAAACACAGTTTGGGCCCAGTCCTTAGTTACAGCAAATGACACTACGAATGTGAGGACAGCTGAATGTGGAATATCATTATGGCTGCAGGATCTATAATACACTGGAAGCTCCTTTGGCTGGGAATAGGTTAACATGTTTTATGCAGAAGCCAGATCAATATTGGGTCTCATGGCTGAATCTATTTGCAAGCCTTGGTGTGGAAACATTTTGTAGTGGCATGTAAGACGAGAAGGCAGTAATACGGTCTGCTTCCCAGCATGTAATCAATCAGCTCTGTCCACACGTGAAATGCGTGGCCTCATTTACAATCCTGTCACGACTGCAGTGCTACAGATACACATTGTAATTTGATTTACAGATTAATCAGCTGCCGTCGGGTGCATACAAAATAGGCTTGAGCTAAAGCAACACGGAATATATCAACAATAACATATCTGTTAATTAATTTACATTTTTTTAATCAGTTTAATTGAGTGGACGAATAAGCTAGCAGGGAATAATCAAAGAAGAATGCTTTACTGACTTATTTTACACTCATATAAAATATGATATTAAATACATTTTAATCTTTCTTTGGAAAGACTGCAAAGACAAAGCTATGTTACAAAGATATAATATTGTAAGTAACTACAGTAAAAAATATAAAAAAAAAAATCACTGTTTTATATTATTTATCACAGATTTCATTCTTCAAATAATAAAAAAGAGAGTTAGATGGGAACTTCTGCAGGCTACACCACATTTCTTCTAGATCACCGGAGTCAAAGTGTTGCCCTCCAGCTGTTGGAAGACTACAGTTCCCATACTCACCAGCCAGAGTATCATGGGAGATATAGGCTATCAGCAGCTGGGGGGCTGCAGTGTGACACTCCTGTTTTGGTTAATGCTACATAACAATGAGCATGATACAGCATTGAAAAATATACATTTTTAAATGCAGTGCCACTTGTAATGATTTACAAGATACATGCATGGTTAATATTCGGCTCTGCCTCTCAGTTGAGGCTTAGTCGGTGACAGGATCAGCCGAAATGTGAAGCATGGAGGTAACCGAGCAGAGCATAAAATTGCAAGTACAGGTTATCCCAAATACTATAGCAAACATAATGCTAACATTAATAAACAGAGTACTTTTCACATAAAACCAACAGGATTCAATACTGATTATAAAATGCCAGTATGTTTTTCGGTTCTCTTAAACCTTACTGTGGCTTTCAATCTATTTCTTACCTCTTTGGTGCTCAATGGCTTATTTCCCTGGGTGACTGAAGGGAAGCAATCTGTGGTACTGAACACTTCTCTCTAACACTCAAAGGTCTGGGTTGATTCAATGATTTTACAGCATGTAATCTTAATTCAAGTCATGAAGAGGGGATCCTCTGTAGTGCACTTGAAAGCCCTCCACAGACTAACACAGTTGCAAGAAATCCACTGCACCAAATCTCTTGTGCACTCAGTGGGATAATGTCTGAAAAACACTACACTTCTAAGTGCACTTGCAAGCTTCCACTAATGTAGCATGGTGCTTTATTATACAATATTAGTTTAGCTCATCTAGGTAGCTGTTTCGCAGATAAACAACACATTGAAGTGTACATGTCCAAATAAATGAAATAGGTACACTTTAAAGAAGCCCCATGGCTTAACAGTGGTAAAGAACAAAAAGAGAGGTTTAAGTACACATGTAAAAGGTACGAGGCTTATATTTTGCATTTGATGAAACCAGGATGAGAGAGTGACACAGAAATACAGATGGCAAAATCAGATTGGATTCATTGCATTTTGAGATGCTTTATACAGAAGATAACTCCAGAAATCTGTATTCTGAATGATGTTTTCATCCACTCAAAATGCAGACAGAACTCATGTCATGGTCACCGATAAAAATTGCAAGACACTAAAGGCAGCCTATTGTATGCTATGCAGACTGAGCTTTATGAGATATGTTATTCCCAAACATCCCTGGTCTAAAACAATAACTAAAACAATGAATAGAAAACGTTCACAGCTAAATAAATAATATTAGAGACGTCCCCAGGGGGCTTTATTACATAAGGTGCTATTTTACTGTCACTTGACATATGGAGATCTGAGCATTTAAATAACATATGACTAGAGTCCTGGTTATTGCAAGAGAACAGTAAGTTTCCACAAACAATTAATGCATGAAACAGATACAGCAGAGTACATTCGTGGAAAACAAACACTTAACATGTGTGATGAATACTGCTATTGGATGGATGACTTCCCCAAAGCATGGAAAAATGGTGGCAAGCTGATTCCAGTTCACAGTCGTCGGATATTCTGCGTGCATGGAGAGTGGAGTCATTTAATACACAGGTACATTAAAGTACTCATGGCGTGGCTACAAAAGAAATGCACATTCTTATACAATTCAGAGAGCTGGATGTTTAACACCAGATTGGAATGGGGGGAAATCAGAGGGGTGTATGATTATTCAGAATCCAATCAATGGAAAAGGAAGGTGTATTAAAGTCATTGGATTAATTCATTGTTAATGGTTAACAAGGTTATTTGGACTTGCTCTTTCTCCAAGGTCTCTTAAACGTACATATCTATATGATATTAATTACAAAGTATTTCATTCAGAGGTGTGTAGAGATATTCTTCTTCCCTGTCCTGGGAATGTTACCATTAGCCAATTTAATAGTCATCATTTTATCGAAGTCGGAAGGATGAACGGCTTAGGTGAATCCACCAGAGAATGAACCTGCAACCCTGAGGACTGAATTGTTACAGCTGGTGCATTGATCCCACTGAGCCATCTCTCTGGCTCATGAATTATTCTGAATTGTCAGCCCCTCTGCCAGCCATCCTCTCATCTATTCTAATAGAATATAATTCTTATTAATCACCAAACCCTCTAGAAACACATTTTAGCACCAGTCTTCTTCCAAATTCAGAAAAGGAAGTACAAAATGGAGCACATGTGAAGTAAGCAGAAGACTTGTTTACCATTAAGTCTTCTAAGGAGTGAATAGGAAATAATATGACTACTAACTAGGAGATTTCCTAAGACAAACTGTGTAGTTTTCAAACCTTATTTAGTAGAAGGGACATTCTAATAAATAACTCGTTTACATCAAAAGTCATGCTATAGAACCTAGACAAAGCTTCATCAAACACATATAGAGCCAGACAATAAATGATTCACTGCATAAAAAGAAAATAGTTTTAGGAGCGACATAGCACTGTATATAGACTGCGGGTCTAATATCAAAATCCTATTATTTTCAACAATGGACCTGCAACACCTGGAGAAATTTGGAGGTACTTTAGCCTCCATTTTGTTCCCAGGTTCATCAGAATTACTGGGAACAATCAGACTATTGATGTTAACTTGTTTCCTGTGTTCCCACAGCTAACACCGCACTATCCTATTACACATGAAATGGCTGCAATCCATTATCTGAGGAATATCAGGTTTCATAACGATGTTGCTGATGGAAAATGATCTGAGTGTATGTGGTAATAGCCAATTTGCCTACCGTGTAATGCATAAGAGGAGACATTATTCATTTAAGTACAAATGAGGAGACTGATGCTCTCTCTCGCCTTGTAATGGAGAATACAGCTTAAAGGGAACCAGTCATTCACAAAACGTCCAGATAATAAAGAGCAGATTGAGGCAGGTATAACATGTAACCTATATATCCTCTTCCCTTCCCTTTATGGTGATGGCGCCAACTAGGTATTTAGTGTGTAGGGAGCTCGCTAAAATCATGGTGAAATAGTGATGGCACTCACTGATTTCTGTGGCCATAATGTTTACTATGTCTGGAGAGGGAGATTTTACCTCAGTGCTATTAGCACAGAAACTTATTAATAAAAATATTCTGGATATGTGCTAACACAATGTATAGATACTACAATGATACCATGCCATTTTTCAATCACAGGTACACTTTAAATCAGCATCTTCATCTTGGGTCACTGTCTGAACCATGAAGCTCAGACAATGACTTGTGTGCAGTCATCACATTTACTATACTGCACAATGTAGACCTTGTGATGTTTATTACTCGGAGTACGAACTTTAACACGCATGTCAACCCCCTCCATGGACTATCACGCAAACACTACAGAGATGAGGGAACGTAAGACTAAGGGAGCTGTTCATTAGAGGTTTAGGTGAGTTGAGGAGAGATGAACATTTCACCTCACGGACTTCACTATGCATCATGCAAGGGACAAACCTGGTGAGCTTCTCAGCAAATGACCATGCATAATGCATACTTACATCTTTAAATATTGAAGAAACGTCCATCTCACCTTTAGTGAATAGTTCTTTGTCTCATGTTCCCTCCTCTATCCATTTTCCAGAGTCTCATGTTTCTCAATATACCCACTTCTACAACATCAATTCTAGTGCTGTTTGATGCAATCCATGTACAATGGACTTTAGAACTCACTGGGTGAATTAAGTGTCCCTTTAATGGGTGTAGAGTATTATGCACCACTGCAATCTTGTTTCATATCTAAATGATGACATTTTACCTAACTACGGGAATTTGAGTCTCTTCCACAGAGCGCCATCTTACCTTTGTGTGGCAAACTTGAACATTGAAGGTTTTAATAAGATGTCCATTAAAAAAAAATACAAAAATAAATCATTTGTTTTCATTCACCATGCAGCATCAAACACCACAGAAAACATCCAGAAACACATCTTTTACCAGGATTAATCTATCTATAAAGATAACTACATATATAATAAAAAAAAATTAAAAAAGATAACCACTTTCGGGTTTTAGATTAGACAACAAAGCATAACCAAAAATCCACAGAGATGTGTCAAAAGCTGTTAGTGATACACACTGTTCACACAGGGATTTTATTACTGTTACTGGAAACTGGGACGGTGGTCAATAGATGAACAATAGATGAACAGATGCCCAGAGTGTGGGATTGGGTCCACCACACATATTGAACACATGCTTCAGGCTCAAGATCGCTTAAACCTTAAACTCACCAAATATTGCCATGGTAAGGGTTCCCTAATACCCCAGCCCTAGTTAAACATTTGCAGAGGAAAATGAGCGTTATTGTCATGCAGCAGGCTCTGCACATCACCCTATTTTGCACATGCCACTAAAATGGTTCGTGTTGTTGTTACCGAGTGCCTAGAGGACGTTTCAGGAACGCAAAGGCCTCAGAGGTTTCGTTATCATAAGATATCCTCTGAATAACCACCACAGTCTTCATTTTGGGTCTATGGACATAAAACCGAGAAGCGTGTTGAAAATAGTTAGTCTGCGTCATGATTATTTTTTAATGCAAGTGATGCTAGTCTAATCTTAACTGATACCATGGAGGCAGCAACAATTGGAAAATAAATTAGCTATTCAACACACACACTGTGTTTATATGCAGGCTTCTGAGGAACTCAGGGATCTCTGTGAAGATATCAGAAGCACCAATACTATAAAATAATGTTATTCAGTAATGCATTAGTATTAATGCCATTTATATATAGGCTCACACGAAAGACCAGTCATCTTACTGCTGCAGGAACAAAAGGCAGGGAGAGGAAGGGGAAAAGAGGGAGAGGACGGGGGAAAGAGGGAGAAGGGGGATAAGAGAGAGCAACGCTGACAACAGGGTGAAAAAAGGACAAAAAATAAAAATAAAAAACATTTGAGATGAAATCTGTATTCTATATGTTTCTAGCCAAACCGAATATAGATGGAATTCAAATGACAGTGTCCGATAAGAAAATGGATAGAGGATATTACATGAATGGCAGCCTGCAATAAAATACAGGCTTACTGAAGCGATAAATTAAAAATTGACAAGACCCATCATCTGTGCAAATAAATGGTATTATTGTTGTAATGTTCTCTTTTACATAAATCAGACTGGCGCAGTGTATATGCATCACGCCAGTCATTGGGTATGCAGTACATCACAGCACAGACAGATCTTGGTATACTGAGAGCACTGTATGAATTCAGTCTGTCGCTGCTCCAATGCAGTTACACTAAACATAACTGTGATATGGTAAAAGAACTAAACTGGCCAACACTCCAGGCATGTTCATCGTATTGCTTGCCTAGTTCATAACCACTTCTCTGCCCTGCAAACTGAAGTCCAGCTCAGGCACCACACCTACACCAATACATACCACAATGAGTAAATAAAATGACTTCTCTTGCAGAAACCCTTGTATGTGGAATAACCTTAAAGGAACAAGACTACAATCCTTCTGGAATGAGCTCCTTACAGCATATATTATCTAAAATGTACTGTTGATATATGTGTCCATACGCATCACACCCTTACCTGGCCTTATCTCTATTACATTCAAAGCTGTATGTCCCATTTTTCCCAGAGCATACCTGTAAACTAGACAAATCAGAATCTATTCTCCCTGGTAAAACACTTTATAAATAAAAATAAAGCCATTGTTCATCTGGGTCATGGGATAACCAACAGACAATGCCGGAAGACGGCCAAGTGAAGCACAGCTTGTGGATACTGGCACGCAGATTTGGCTTCTTTGTT
Organism: Pelodytes ibericus; assembly: GCA_036172795.1. Lineage (NCBI taxonomy): Eukaryota > Metazoa > Chordata > Amphibia > Anura > Pelodytidae > Pelodytes > Pelodytes ibericus. The sequence continues at coordinate 43,569,272 of CM069857.1, forward strand.
TAGGACATTTTTCAAAGAACAATAATACCATTGTTGAGGGAACTGTTGGCAGCCCCTTGCCCAAATGTAAAATATAAATCACACTGCAAACGATTCTCTGTTGCCTGCATGTTCTTATAAGAATGTCCTGCTGTGAGATAATTCTACATGAAGATGCGTGTGAATGTGCTGGATATTAGTAGCCTTGATGAGTCTCTGTTGTTTGGCGAGTTGGTAACAATTTGAACGAAGCTCCAGATTTCGGACTAATTACCCGAGGAGCTTTCCAATCTGTGAGAGAAACGCAGCATATGCGCTGGGAATAAGCAGGTGTCGCTATAGTCATGTCTTGCCGATGGAAATCAGACGTCCCATTTATAGATCCAATAAATATGTGCAAATCAGTGAAATGTGTGAATATATGACACAACTCCAAAAAAACAAAAAAAAACCTTGAATGTATGAAGCGTAAAAGTGTAATTATAACAAATGACAAACAAACTAAATCATTTTGTCAGTGTGATCCAGTTATTTAAGACAACCAGTCCACTACAAAAGATGCATAAAACAAATTGGCAACATACAGAAAAATGTGTGGTTATTAAAGTGAGAGAAAAAAAAAAGAAAAAAAATGCAAATTACTCAATCTTACACTGCATAAATGTATAAAATAATAAATGTAGCTACAAGGGAAAAGTAGAAAAGTTATGTAAAATGTGTATAAATAATTTTTTATAGCAAAGTATATGTAAAAAAGAATGTGCCATATTTTATCTAATTTGGAATTGCTCTGTAAAAGCATTACTGCTACAGTTTGAAGGTCTTTTAATGCCATTTAAAGTGTTCAGTTTGTTTATCCACATGTATCAATCCATCCAGACTCTTCATATTGTCTATCAGAATACAATAATGAGAAAAAAGGGGCTGAAGTTTAGGTTTTAGCATACTGGAGCCTAGATGTGGGGGGATTTATAAAGGGAGCAACCGTCGCAAGTGTTATTTATAACAGCCCTTGGCCTGTAATATACATCCTAAAACTTTTTAGCGCAATTTCAGGCACACTTTTTTTTTTTTACAAATGGAAAGCACTAGCGCAAATGGTGACAAAGCAATCCAGACGTTTGGAACCGGCGCAGGTATCACCCATTTGTCAGGAGTTCGCATTATGCATTAGCACACACTGAGATTGCACCACTGTTGGGCACAATTTATGTGTGGCCCACGTTTCTTGGCACACAGTGACTTTTTCTAGTGCAAATCCATTTATACGTAGGGTTAGACAATAAATGGCACAATTGCACTGCATTTCAGAAGAAAACACCTCTCTACCTGAAACCCGATGTGTCCAAACCCAAAGGTATAATTCTTAATGCAAATCAGTTTCTGAAACTGTGTTTCTGTGTTTTCCTAATATTGAATATTTACAAGTGGATTGTGCACTTGGCAGGAAGTCCACGACATGAAGAAACAAAAACACAAGTCACTGATAAGTATATAGAGATATTAAATTCGGGGAAACAAATGATATTCCTAAAGAAAGAAAATAATTAACATCATACCACACAAAATACACTTTGAATAGGCGGACATTCCTTTGGATAGAAATTCCACTTACAACAAGGACAAGGATTAATCAAACACTTCCCAAAATTGCCAGCATTTATTTCTTTTGTGGTATTTATGTTATCTAAGAATCTGTCACCGCGAATAAATTGTGTCAACCACAAATAGATTTAAGATTTGTTGAATCTGTAAAAATTATCAAGATCAAAAAATGCCTTTACAATTTACCAACTAAGATACAATCTCCCACTATTCTGTCCTAAATCATAGCAAAAGTAATGGACCTTGAAAAACACATTAGTTGCAAAAGGAACAGAATTTCCAAATAAAAAAATAAAATATCAAGCTTTTCCACACGCATTTTTGAGGTTTGTCAAAATTTCTGGCAAAAAAATTGCATTAAAAAAAATGACTTGCTAAACCAACTGAGCAATATTTGACTAAGAAATAGTGAGACACCTTCTAAAAACTTTATTAGAATTACTTGATTATGTTCACTTAAAAATAGAAGAATACAACGTCTTTACAGTAAAACACTATTGGTTGCACTGGTGAATATATGGGAGAATGAATTTGGGAAGTGTCCCAATTCTGCTCCCCATCAAAATCTAAATCTTGTAGAAAATGCAGTGCAGTAGCGCTGTTGTACAGAATTGTTTTATAGCATCACATCATATTCATCTTTTAATATAGTTCATAAGCTCATTCTGCAAATGGCAGGAGATGAGGCAAAATGAAAGCATTTCCGGCTGTTTCAGAGTTTATCACTGATTACAGAGAGAACAATCTTTTAATCTGCTGCTAGGCAAAGAGAAAAAGTCCAGTTCCACCTCTACATCCACTATGCACACTCCACTGTTAGTACAGCTTAGCCCTCTGCACAATCTTTACAAACAGTCTTATCAAACCAGTCCTGAAGGACTATAAGCCAGCGAGGATCTACGGATGTTTGAGCTATACTGACATAACTGGAAGAAAAAAAACTATTGGTACTTCTCTAAATAAGAGACTGTGCCCCACTTCAATCCATGCCTAGCGCATTATCATAGCAGCATGCAGTGTACAAGATTTACCCTTTACATGTGCATCCTGTATGGTTTTAAAACAATCCTAATAACAAAGGAGCATTGGAATCTTCTTCAAACTGTGTATTCTAGCCATCTAGTACTAATAAAGGCTTTTACATGGGATTTAATCACTGTGTGGATAGTCTCTCACTCTGGACAATCACAAGTGTTTGGTTAAACAGACCAATGAGCTATGGCTTGCTTTAATTTAAGATCCTTTAACGTATCTGAGCTTTGTAAATCGGGTTTGTGATCAAAGTAGGTAGTAGAGCTGAGGTGTTTTGATCTTGTAATTGCTACTTTAGTAAATCAGCTACTTATACAGTCTTAGGATAGTTAGGGTTAGTCAATTATACTTAAAAAAGTCTCACAGAAGAGATTTCAGCAATGAAACAATAGATAAGCACATGTACCAAAGCAGATGACTATCACACACGACATATTATTAAAAAGAGCAAACAAATAATAATGAAGGAATCAATCAAATAAGGAAACATTTAGGCAAATAGCAAACATTCAAGTATCTCTGGTGTTAATAGTGAATAATAAAATGCACTTTAGATTGTATGTAACACAATAGTGATAGTAATAAGTAAGGGCCCTGATCAGAATGGTAAAAAAGTACAATAGAGAACAAATAAATGTTAGTTACTAAGAGACATGACATGAGTAATCATCAAGGTGGGAAGCTGAGCACAGATGGTGGAGACACCTGATTTCAGAGCACAGCATGCTATGTGATCTGCACAGATCTCCATTTTCCTTACCTCCTGTAGCAGATCGGCCTGCTCAATGGCTTTTAGAACATTTTTCTTTGAGGTTTCCTGAACTTCTCCACCCAACAAAAATTCATCCAAAATAAAATAGGCTTTCTCAAAATTAAAGATGATATCAAGTTCACACACCTGGAATATAAATCAATGAGTTGGTGACCGAAAGCAGTGGCAATAGGAATACATTCAATCTCAGGTGTCCAAGAGCAGTCCTCCAGCTGCTAATGAACTACACATCCCATAATCCCACACCAGATGCTGAGAATGGCAGAGAATTATGGAAGTTTTATTCCAGAAACAGCATGGGGGCAGCAGTTGGATACCTAGACATTAAATCCAATGAGTACTGTGTAAGAATATTCAATAATAACGATTACCAGTAATAACTAAATAAACTACAATAGCAACAACATAATATTGGGATTCCGTTCAAAACAGTGATAGTTTCGGTATACCCTATGGTACATTCCAAGGGACAGAATGGTGGTGGATGTGCCCTCCAAACATAAAATTCTAAACTATCTTATGGATAGGGATGGGACTAGAATATTTATTGGACCATGCGTTATACCTGCAGTGTAAATACTTAATATTTTGACAACTATAACTAAAACAAAAGTTTTAATTAATTCCTAAAAGCAATCATACTAACAAAAAAATGTTTTTAAAGAAAAATCAGTTTTCATCAATGAAAATAATGTTACTCAGGATTTATTTGTATGTTAGGTTTTAATGGAAAGACATACTGTGCAGATATCACTTGTTTGGAGGAAGGTTGATTTGACTTACACTGCCAAAATATTTGTCCAAAAGCTCGACATAACGGTGAATTATTTCCAGGGTAATCAGCTCATTGTCCTGATCCTCGATGGCACAGCAGAAGTAAAGGCTCGCATACCTGAAGGGAGAAAGCTAAATAAGGATTGGGATTTTGCACAATAACATGTAGGCTTTGCATAGATTAGACAGTAGTCAATCAACACATTCCTACTTGCATTGATCAATTACATTCAGTCAGCCGACAACAGACAAACTGTGCAGTTCCAAGGTAAAGAAGTGAAAGTGAAGAATCTGGGGTCAAAGGGCTAAAAGTAAAGGTCAAAAGAACCTGTCAAATCAGATATTACAGTATTTTTCCAAGTCTGTCAGTCTACACTTTACTGTATAATTACTGACACTTAGAAGAAAAGGTTGCTGAACGCTTGGTCTCTGATTAAATACTCTTGGATCTGATCCATATTTTGGTGGAGCCGAATCCCAGCAGCTCTTCTCCTGAGCTGGCCATTGTACGATCATTAAATTCACACTGCCAGTACATTCATTCCGGAATCTCTGCCACACAACAGTCAAACACATTACAGCACCAGGGTCCATAGGGAAGCAGTTAATGTTTGAGGGAATAATAATTAGGAGAGTTTGCTTCAGTCAGAAATGAGAAAAAGGATTGCAGTCCTGCTCTCATGTATACTGCTTATATGTCTGATCTGCCTCTTACAAAATACTTCATAATAATAAACACATTCCGTTCTCCTTATTGCCAAGGGTGTCCTGTTCTTCAGTGAACATGTAAAGTGCACAGAGAGCTAAATAAGTGGTCCCAGGGAAAAAGGCAGGTACTGAGGGATTAATCCAGAAACAAAGAGGAGTAGAAGGTAAAAGTGCAGCAACATAATAAATCTGGGGATCTCCAACCCTTTACTGAAGTTGTGAGTGAAGTTATTTTCTATTGAAGGAGAAGTATACAGTAACAAATAATGGATCATACATTAAGCAGAAATTGATAGGATGTATCAATACACAATCGGTTCCTTTACACCTCCACTTTTTTTCTCACGTTTCTTCTCAATATGGGGCATTGAAATAACATGTATAGCTTGGAGTAAAGACGTAACTGGGGGGGGGGGGGGGGGGGATATGATAGAAACATTTCAATACGTAAAGGGAATCAACACAGTTAAGGAGGAGAGTATATTTAAAAGAAGAAAAACTACCACAACTAGAGGACATAGTCTTAAATTAGAGGGGCAATGATTTAAAAATATCAGGAAGTATTACTTTACTGAGAGGGTAGTGGATGTATGGAAAACCCTTCCAGCGGAAGTTGTAGAGGGAAACACAGTGAAGGAGTTTAAGCATGCGTGGGATGGGCACAAGGCTGTCCTAGATATAAGATAGGGAACTGGGGACTAATAAAGGTATTTAGAAAATTGGGCAGACTAGATGGACCGAATGATTCTTATCTGCCGGCACATTCTATGTGTCTAAGAAATGTTTAAAAAAAATAATACAAGATCTATTACCAGTTAAATTATAAATCACCCAGACATGAATGTGAACTGTTCGGAAAAATAAATAAATGAAAACAGCAATAACAATATCTGGTAAACCGATCGACATTACAAACACAAGCTCTGACTCAGTGTCTTCATTCTAATATTTAATGCGAACGTTAACCACAGGCCCCATCTAAACATAGCGTTGATTCATGGTCCATTCCTGAGCTATTGCAACTGACCAGAGAAGTACTATGCTCAACAAAAGATTTACAAAGCGATTAACATTACTGTTATTGTATTTATAAATCTCCATTAAAGGAGTCAATGTAATAACGTGAGCACACGCAAGGTGATTAGGCTTACAGCATATGATGTTTTATATCTTCATTGATGGATGGTTGGATAGCAGCTGGTTTAAGAATATTGTTTAGTAACTTATATCTCACTTGCATGTCATTCCAAAATAAATGCCAGGGCTTGAGAAACATTTGTAGCCATCAAGAGCCACACAGACATATTCAGCAGCCAGAAAAACTGTACCTCCATATAGTGCTATGTAAACTATCAAAAAAGTTAATATTTGTGGCTCATAATAGTAGATATAGGACAGATCCAGTAAAGCACATTTTAAAATTATACATATATTTACATATAGTTCATTTATTTGATGTATAAGTTCTCTTTTCTTCATCATATATTTCCCTAAAGGATTAGTGTCATGTGAAAAAAGTAAACAAACAAACCAAAAAACGATGCTGTCTTTGGCAAAACTGTTTCCCCCTGACTAGTTTAGAGGCTCTGTCTCTTCAGGTTATTACTTATTCTCCAAAAAGCTTTTTGGAATTCCAAACATTTTACATTTGTGCACAGTTAGTAGTAATTGCATTGGATGAAAACAGGAGTTCAGCAGGGAAGCCAAGCACAGTTATTATACCAGCTAATTCTGACTTCATGCATGAACCTCTAAATCCCTGCTCCCAAGCCACTAAAAATACATTGTAAGTCTAGATGGGAGGAATGTGTTGTTTCTATTCTCTGTATAATGAATAATACAGCGTTGGTTGTATAAATGAAGATTATATTATATTATAGTGCACATGCAACCGAAAATCAACGTTATACTAATTTAGTATAACAAACTGTTCTGTTAGTCATTTTTTAACACTGTAGCACAGTGTGTTTTTTTGGGGGCTGTAATTACCACTTGAGATACAATTTGATGACTAGGGTGGGAGATCAAAAGTAGTAAGAGGGAGGCATGCATTTTATGGATTGGTCCTGAGTTTGATCAATAAAATGTTGGTAATAACGCCTAAATAAAATCATTTGTCGGACTTTAATTTGAGTGTGCCATGTTACATTTTCTGGATTAGCTTCCTGGGCTTATTTTCAGGCCAGCCTACCAATATGTAATTCTATTACTGTACACACCCTCTCCTTGTTACAGGAGACAACAGGCCTCTCATGATGTATTAAACGCACATAAGATATTTTACCAAGGCCAAGTCATCGTAGAATACTCAAGCTGCTCCATGGTGAACACATAACCACACTAGCCAGGGCACTAAGTACCTAGCAGGGATGAAACGCGTCAGGTGCTATGTGCGCCCCGGCTACTGTGTGGTTGTGAGTTTACCATGGAGTGGCTTTTGTATCCTGCGATGACTTTCACGTAATAAAGAATCTTTTGTACCATTAATACATCTTGAGCGGCCTGTTGCCTTCCTCATCATGTTCCTCTGATGCCCTTCTCCGGAGCCTCGGATGTGTAAGGCTTGAACTACATTCTTTGAATGCTCACTTGAAAGCTCAACTATACAAGGTCAGACATCTATCCTGCTATTCTATCATAACAAACAGATGCAATATGGTCCCCAAGAAAAATACGTAATTAACAACACTATAACAAATTGCATATTTGTGTTTAACTCTCTGCTCATCAAGAGAACTAAATAATATATATAAAGCACAGGGTGTTGTTAAAAAAAATATATTTGCACTGACACTATTAGTGCTTTTAGTTGATAAAACAATGGTAGTACCCATTAACCGTGTACCTTTGTTTCTTATATTATACCAACAGTTGCATATTTTTCTGATTCAAAGGCAAAGACTAGGGAGCTCCAAGCTTATGGTCCAATAATCGTCATTGGCGTGTGCGCTCGTCAATCGCACACCAGTTGTTGCCTTCTGTTTGATGAAAAGATCACATGCAGAGTTTAGTCCCTCTTTAAAGAAAGAACATAGTGTGTTTAATCCCGAAAGCTATGGGTAAATTCCTCAATTATGTGGAGGTTTAACATCACATAAGGATAAAATCTACCTTAAAGGAGGTGTGTTCCCATAAACAATCATTAACCCCACAATTCTCTCTCTCCCACTTAGATTTCCCATCATGCATTCAACAGCAGAAATCTCTTCTGGTTCATGTCTTTATTGCTTCTAAACTGGTCATTGCAAGACGCTGGAAAGTTACTCAAGACATAGAATGTAAGAAATTCCTATTACAAATAAAAGAATAAATATACTCAATTTAATGATATCTGGAACACTGTTGAGATGTCCAAGTATTAGCCATTTCAGGAGCAATATTAACCTTCTTAGATTGATCTATAAATTCCTTTAAGGTGATTAGACACCACACAAATTGTGAAGTTGATGGGTCACTGTTCAACATGACCAGTGAAGTTCTAAGGGTGGCATTTCTAGGTCAACTCAACTATTTTAATCGCTCTAAATTGTTCCATTCTCAAATTATGAGTTTATTAAGTTTTGAGTAGGAACAATGATTGTGAACTGCTACAAGATGGAGCAATGATACTGCTGAGGAAACAGAAGGGCGAACTGCTAAACAACCATTGCGTACTGCTACAAAATGGAGCAACAAGACTGCTTAACAGACAAACGAGCACCAGACATCCGATTGCCTACGAGAGAGTTAGTGCACAGAGCAGTAACAAGAATCTAAATCCAGGACAAAGCCAGGTAGTAAAGCTAGTATCATCATAAAACTTATCATTAAATACGTATACTAAATTCGATTAGTTTGTTTATGTATCGTGCTTTTGTCATAAAAAAAAAAAAATACTCAGCTTAAAAATGAAACGTCACCCATGTGTTTGTAAAATAAGTTAAATCACTGACATACCTGGTACTGTATGCCTAATACTGCATAAATTAACACACCTCACCTCTAACATCGGAGCAACATAATATTTGCCTTGGTTTAAATGATAAAATCACATAGGTGCTTTGTACAGTCTAAGACAGAGAGGGTATTTATTGACAGATAGCTGCATACAGAAAACTCATTATTAGTGATTCTGAAGCACAATCATCATACTGAGTGATAGCTCTACGATTCTCTGTTAATAAAACATCAGGAAAGCTTGTACATTGTCATATGATGGTCATCAGTCATTATTCTCAGCCATGTTAAAGGACAGTCATTTTGTTTTGCACATCTCTTCCTGAGCTGTCTGCTGCCTAATATCTCACACTGCAGGCAAAATCATTTCTGGCCATCATGAATACATATCACATTACTGCACATACCAAAACCAGCATAGCTATACAGAACGGGTTGTTAAATGTTTAAGGAGTTTAGTAATAGACCGGTTTTCTTTGAAGTGGCTCATCAATAGAGATCTATATGAAAAGGTTAGGAGTCAGTAGTAACATTTTAGGAGCCATGGTGGCTTGGCTCCTGCTGTTTATCATGCTGTGGCTCTAGTCATGGAAAGATAACCATGAACAATAATTTCAGTAAACACAATCTAAAAACATGTAAAACATTAGGAGCCAATCCTGAGCAGCTAGTGCAATGGAACGTTCATCGTAAAATAATAAAAACATTTAGAAAACAGCAGTAGGAATGCCAGGAACATCTGGCATTTATAAAGGCCTGAAAATAAACAATATAATATAATATATATATAATTATATATATATATATATATATATATATATATATACACACACACACACACATACATATACACACACATACATATACACACACATACATATACATACATAGACACACACAATAACTGCAACATCCTTTTTATTAGTATCAGGATATAATGTATATCTTTATATTAAACTCGATGTTGGCTTAGAATTACACTTGCAATAAACAAGCAAAGTATGAATATGGCTAAAAATAAAATCCTGTGAGAATGAAGTGAGACTGGTGAATGCTTGATTTTCAATGGGCTTAGTGAAAACAACCATAGCAAGATTTCCAGAAAGCTGTGATAAAAGTGTTACAGAAAAGAAATGCTGTGAAAAAGGTCAAAGGAAGGGTAAAATTTACAGCATCTGCTCTGTGCATCAGGAGCTCTCAGCTAATGTGGCCTCTCTGTACTAACAAGAGCCAGTCTGTGATTTTACATCCCATCCCAAATGGAGATTTATAGTTTATGACCACTGTTAAACTATTAATGCCTGAGAACGTACCCATCTGTAATCCAATACTTATATTTATTTTATCACCCATTCAAAGCAGCATATACCAGATAATATACAGTACTTAATTTGAATTTATCAGGGCGACCAATGTTTTTTTTGTTTATGTTAAGACATCCATAAGCTACACTTAACCAACATTTGTAGATCATTTAACTAACATGCAAATGTTTTATCAACAGAGAAAAAAATGTCACTAAATATAGATGTACTCAGAAGGGCAGTAAAGCAAAAAAGGACATAAACCAGACACAGTTACACAGATATAAAGCTGATAACTGTCCAGTAAAATGCTATAATTTAACATAAATCAGCATTTTGCAAACATGTTCATATATTTAATTTATTTCACATCAGACACTGGGCCTCCAGTGCAATTGCAGCAGCAAAGAGGCAGCCTGAGATTTTAATATCCTCCAGGAATGGCACAGAATAGCAATGAATGGTAATATTCCCAGGACACAGCCGTCAGTCTAGAACTTTCACAGTAACAAAGGGTTCAATTACACATGCAATGAATCATGGGTAAGATGGCTACTCCAAGTTTTCAGTACACAAACTCAGATATTTTACAATCATGGGACAAGCGCCTCAAGAATGAATGTAAATATAAACATTACTGGCCTGCCATCCTGAACTGCGACTGATAAAACAAGAAATTCACCAAGAAAATGACTTTTCAGGTCTGTGCGAGTTCTGCAAGCGCACAAGTAAGGCTACAAAAATTAGCAGTACTGTCTTGTACAGGGAATAGAGATGGGAATTTCAAACTTTAGGCCAATGTGGCAGAGTTGGAAAATTTTCCAATGAAGCTGAATGGGAGATTTTTTCCAACTCAGCTACTTTGGCCTTATGTTTGAGATTTCCCATCTTAATTCCCTGCAATTCTCTCTTTACTGAGTAGATTCTTATATATGACATTCCTTTTCTGTACCTTTGGTGCGTGCAAAAACACCAGTGGTGCTTACTGACTTCTAAACTGTATCACAGCTAATTCTGGCCACTAATCAAGTAGCACAGTTTGAAACCCCCCTCATCAAACTTATTGCTGTCCCTTTATTTGAATAAGCTATTTTACCCATTGATTGCCAGTACACAAAAACTGTTAAAAATGAAATAACCACAGAAATGTAATAATATTACGTTACAGATGATGCTGAATGCATTTTAATATTGCTATTCCATTCAGTCCGCATTAATAAACTAATCATTAATAATAGGTGCAACAAGCTGCATCACACAAGCTGCAGTCTAATAAATGAACACCACTGCTGGAACAGAGGCCTTCAACACACTGTGTGACAAAAGGGTTAATGATGGTGTGATCGCAGGGATGAAGGGAAGGTGTGGAAACAAGGGACACAACCTTTTGTAGACAATTTTGAGATCTCTCCATTCCAGGAAGCTGCACATTTTCGGTTTGCGGGCTAAGACAGTCTGGACCAGCTCCCTGGTGATCTTCTTCTTCTCTTTGTCAGACAGCGGCACATACCACTTCTGAAGCCGGAGCTTCCCCTGACGGCTGAACAATAACATAAACTGCATCTGTAGAGCAAGAAATGAGAAAAAAAACAAACAAATAAGAAATCAAAGCGCAGAACAGGAAGAGAGTAAAGGGGGTATTGACTAACAAGCTTTTGCAGGGTCACAACTAGTCACAGCACAAATCAATAGAAAATCAATAAAATATTCATGACTTGTCTTCCAAGAGGCATCGCTGCACAGCACCAAAAACCGGGAACGATGTGGAATCCTATCACGGACAGCTAGGACATGCAGGGATATTTTTTTTACATCACAAAAGAGAGGTGGCTCAGGAACAGACGCTTATCTGCATGCATAGCTCTGGCAAAATCCCAGTAACAGCACTGTGAAACACGTGAGGAGGGAAATGATTGTGGGAGTTACTATGCAGGGAGAGAGAAGGCATCAACTAGAGGGGGTTAGAATGACCCACTTAACCTGTTACGCTCCAGAAAGGAACAGGCATGCTATGTCATTACACATCTCATAACACTAGCAATGCCAACAATTGGATATAGCAGGGCATGACAAATTGCTGTAGTCTTTAAGAGCCAGACAGACCAATTCCTTGCTCTTTTTACCAGCCAGAGAAATGGAACTTCCATAGAGTCTAATGTGAAACAATGAAAAAAGTTAGGAGCCAGTTAGGGATTTTAAAAGCCATGTCAGCCTGGCTCCTAGTATTTGTCAAGCTCTGGGATACAGGAATCTGTTAGCGACTGTCTGTGTCCCCCGATCCACTGCATTAGAAGATTTCTAAACAAAGAATTAAACGGTAAAAGAATCCCTACTCTGCAAGCGGTCTCCAAATAAGCACACATCCGTAGGGGATAGGAAACAGAACAACTTCATTAACCAAATGCAAAGATGAAAAGTAGTATACATGTTTTCCCATTTTAACAATAATCCTAATTAACCCTGTTGGTCCACCATCTTGGATTGTAAATGGATGTGTAAATTACATGGGAGAAATTCACCAAGAACCTTACTTTTCAGATATTTGCAATTTCTGAAAGCTAAGAAGAGACTTCATCAATTAGCACTGTACAAAAGAAACATAATACCATACTCTGTGATTCTTTAAGACTAACAAACTACATACTACAATATAATAACTGTATTACGCCAACATACTTGAGCTAGGTGGCACATGGCTAATGCATAGGCAGATCAAAACCAGAATACATGGGAACATTGGAGGTGAGATAGAAACACTCATTTTTTAACATAATGTGATGCAACCAGCAGGAACATTCCACTTGTTTCTATGGTAACTGCTCCACTTTTAGAATTCTGAATTGATTTTACACAAAATCCCTCACTCAAGGATTTACCAGCTGTCTAAATGAATTACGGTGTAGTCACCAAATATAGCTTACTTTTGTAACAGAAACTACAAATCATTATCTCTCTGTCAAAAACATCTTGATGTAAGAGAAAGGAAGTGTGGGCTGATTGAAGAGAGATTGGGAGGGAGGTACAGAGTAGAAACTGAGCTTGTTCAAGAGTAACATTAAAAAAAAAAATCATTCATAAACTGTTCAAGTATGTTACTGGATTGGAAACTCTCTTTACGTTTGCATACTGATCCTGTTGATTTCAGTTACTTTTGTTAAACCTTGAATTCAATTTGTTACCGCTGAGGGGAAGTTCCACTGACAATACCTTTAAGAAATATGAAAAAACAACCTGTATCACCTAAATTGTTTTACTGTGAATGCAGAGAATAAAAAATGATTGAAAATGATCTACACAGTGTCTTAGCAAAACAGCAAGTACCGGTAAATGCCTAAGAAAAAAACGGTTTTAAATATGTCTGTGGAGTTTCCTGTTTGAAATCACCTGGCTTGATATGCAAATGAACTGGTTTTCAGTGGAAAATGTGTAATTTGCATACCAAGCCCCAGGTGATGTTATAAACAGCAGATGCTACATTTATCTAATTTAGGAGTTAATTTTCAATCATTTTTATTCTCTACATTCACAGAAGAAAAAAAATATTTAGGTGACACAGTGCCTTTAATTACTTTGGTACTCTATGCTTATCTAGTGATTGTTTTTGTTTCCCTGCTTGTTAGCATGTACATGTTTGCCTGTTGTATCTAAATTACTGCTTTCATGCAGTTTTTATGGGACAAGCAAAAAAACCAAACAACACAAATCAGTTTTTTTTTTTTACATTTCCTCTAGTCTAGATGATGCTGAGCACATATCCAATGATTTTATATAAGGGGGAACAGCATATTTAAACTGTTTAACCTCAGTGACATACGTATTTGGATGTATGCAAAAATTAAAGTCAAAATGAAACAAAACATGAAAGTATGCGTTTGAGGCTTTACATTAAAGTGCATTCAGTTTCAAAAGTATACAAAGAAATGGAAGAGTTTAGGTGATATGCCCAAACGAAGCATCAACAACAAATAACAGTTTTTTAGGGCCAGTCTACATAATACTTTGTCCATTTGGTGAACCACACTGAACTAAGTTAAATGTATAACTCTTGCATTTTTGGGTATATTAAAATGCATGCTTAACCCCCCAGCTAATGTCCCAAAATGCTGCACAACATATTCCCAACTGAAAATAACAGGGGAAGCGCAGGATATCAGGGCATACTTCCCTATAGAAAGGCATGGGGACATCCAAAGGCACACTTTAAAATTAAGTGGTGCAAAAAAATAAAAACCATAACATATACCCATCACTTTCCCAACTGAACTTTTTGGGGAAGCACTGTACATAGAGGTGGCCTCAAGGCCATGTTAACCAATGCTTCTCTATAGAAATGCATGGGGACATTCAAAGGCACACTGTAAAATTAAGCAGTAAAACAAATAAAACAAATTTAAAAATACGCCCTACTGCAGTAATCCTTTAAGGAAGGATCTAGAGAAGACAGAAGCAACGCATATGGTAATGCAGAAGGCTCAAAAGTCACAACAATAACACGGCACCATCAGCTATAGACGGTTTATAAAAGTATGTTAACATTTACACATGTTTCAAGACTTCATAAAATAACATTTATTTCACTATTCATTAATATTTTTATCTGTATTAATAAACCACAACACTTGATGCACTTTTATAAATACTTTATTGCAACAGAGATTAAGGATGTTGCTCAAGACCGAATAGTAACCACATTTTCAACAAAGCATTGCTTCACTACCCAGCAGTTTGTGAAAGACAAAGAAAAGACAAAAAGCTCGATGTTCATAAAGTGAGTAGCATTTCATGTCATGAGAAATCCACTTGTTGGGAGCAGCCATTTACCACCTACTGCAGATTAGAGCAAAAATTACTAATAATTATGCCAGTATAATCTGTTAAAAGGATAATGCCATGAATGAATTTATTTCTGCAGCAATTGTATACATTATGAAATTACCTACTCTAGATTACAAAAGGTAAAATATTTCTTTAATAAGCTTTCAAAGTGATGTATTAACAGAAAAACGGATTCCCCTGATTACTTGCAATGGTAATAATGAAGCAGGTTCTTACAGGTGAATTTAACTGACAAGTGAACTATAAAAGGTCAGGCATTAATTTCGGACTTGGAAAGAAAGTGTAAAGAATTGTTTCCCTCTCTGATATTAATGCCTGAATTTTGCTGTTTTGTAGTTAGTGAATAACTCCCACAAAGAGAAAAGGACTGCAACCGGTTAAAGGTTATTGTAATATCAATGTTTGGGTTGCAGTTAACCCTTGCATAACTGGGAACCCAGATTCCTCATCACGATTAACCAGGCGAATATATTCGATGCAATGATCCATCCACCCCGTCTTCACACACAGGGCATTGCTCTCTTCTACTTCATGCACCTGCTAAATATAATGCATCAGTGATTGGTAACCTTTGGCACATCAGCTGTTCTTGACTACTTTTCCCATGATCTTCAGCCAGCCATTCGAATGTCAGAGGATCCTGGAAAACATGATCACATAGAGCGCTGGCCGAGCATCATGAGCGTCAGAGCCTTCAAGTTTGGGGGATGCAAAAGGTTACCCATCAGTGAACTAGAGCAAGAATAATATTGCATTAGTATACGGCATCTTGGGAGTAAGGACCACCGAGCCCTGGGAATGGAAACAAGATGGAAGAGGACATTGCATCGCAGTGACCAGTCCCTTATACCAAATACTGCTTAGCAATAGAGAGCGGAGTTTGTATGGGAGGCGGGTAAAATGGGCTCAAGGCGTGACAGGAGTACGGAATACAGGATGAGAAGCTGGGGAGCACAAAGTATCCCTACAGGGAAAGAAAGTAAACAGGGCTCCTGGTAACATACCCCGCGCTGTGCAGCAAGGCGACCCCGGCTAATTCTGACACAGAGCTACGTCACAACGACGCCACCCCTTGCAACGTCATGACGTCTCCTTGTGCGTGCGCGGGAATGGGTAAGGTGGCAGCAGTGTCCACCTCAAGAAATGATCTTATCAACTGAACGGGGATGATAACCATTATGTATGGAATGTGAACCATGGCAGAAAGCTATATATATATATATATATACTCATGCGATAGCATTTTTTCAATGAGTGATTAAAAAAAACTACTTTATTTGTCATATATATATCCAAAGAAAGGCAAGCACTCACTTTGACAAATAAAGTAGTTTTTTTTAATATAAAAGTATAAAATTGACGTTTCAGTGCACACTGCGGACCTTTCAGAGCCTGTTGCTGAAAAAAATTCTAACCCCCCCCCCCCCCCCCCCATAGTTTCTCAATGCCCGTTTCCATTTTTTTTTTTTAAATGTTTAATTTAATGTTTCCGTGGCCCGCCCCTGGACCTGTATATATATATATATATATACACACACACCAGGGGCGTATCTTGCCCCTGAGTGACAAGCGTGTTGCCAGCTCGGAGCGCGCCTGTCACTCGGAGGCACGAACAGCCAGTACACAAACCCCTGGAAATACCCGAGACGTCGTTAAATGAGAAAGACGGCGCTGTGTTGAATTCGGCAACAGAGTCACTCACTCGTATACTTTTCGTGCTTGTTAAATTGGCAACAGAGTGAGTGACTCTGTTGCCGAATTCAACGCAGCTTTGTCTTTCGGATTTATTTCTGGGGTTTGTGTGCTCTCTTCTCGGAGCACACAGGGCCGGCCTTACATGTGTGCGACCTGTGCGAGCGCACAGGGCGCAACACCCCAGGGGGCGCCCGCCTGCCCTCTTAAAAAAAAAAGCCGGTAGAGGTACTGGATGGGGGAGATCAAAAGATCCAGCGTCTGCTTCACGGGGACCCACGGGCAGCAAGAGAAAGTTCTGCTCGGCTCCCCATGCCTGCATTAAGCATGGGAAGCCTGCATTAAGCATGGGGAGCTGAGCAGCACTTTCTCTTGCTGCCAGTGGCTCCCCGTGAAGCTGACGCTGCTCTGCTTCACTGGGTGGGGGCGGAGCTACACCTCTCAGCCGATTAGCTCCACCCCCTCCCAAGATCCACTTTTGCAGGCAAAGGAAGGGGAGGGGGGGAGAGAGACAGAACAGGAAGGGAGAGAGACAGAACAGGGGGAAGGGGGGGAGAGAGAGAGACAGAAGGGGGAAGGAGGGGAGAGAGAGAGACAGAACAGAGGAAGGGGAGGAGAGAGACAGAACAGAGGGAGAGAGAGAACAGGTATGGGGGAGTTAGAGAGGGACAGACATGGCAAGGAAGAGGAAAGGGACAAACATGGGAAGGGAGAGAGACACATACATAGGGGGGTAAAAATAGACAGGGGCACCACGGAAGCCCCCACAGGGCGCCGGAACACTTAAGGCCGGCCCTGGGAGCACACAAACCACTAGAAATACAAACGTGGGTGCTCCGTGTTAGGTGTGCGGCACATATGGAGCATCCGCCACTGATACACACACACCTGGTGCAATGAGTCTCTATCTTCCTCCTTGGGGAACCGAAAATCGCAAGAGAATAAGTTGTCAAAGCAGACCCCCACCCTCCCCCAACTGTCCCGCATTGCACAGGAAAACCCCAATTTAGCTGGGGAGACTGTCCCATCAAGCTCTACCTCTGACCGCTTTTCAGGACAAAGGTAGAGTTCAGACGGACAGCAGAGTTCAGAATCGAAATCGTGTGTTCCTGATTGCATTCCCAAGTGTCTGACTCCAGAGAATGCCTACTGTGCTACCTCCCAAGCTCAGGAGGAGTGAAAGCACTAACGCGCATGCTGAGAGGCCCTGACATTCGACCCCGTAAGCTCCGACCCCGCCAAGTCAAAGCAGTGTGAAAAATGCAGCACCCCCTTATAATATATGCTAGTTTAGGTGAGTGCCTTCCCTTTTGGATTTGTATATATATATATATATATATATATATATATATATTTGAAACTGCAATAATCCATACATAGCAGATTCTGATAGTAAAAGGCTAGAGCTAAAACTAGCAATGTCTTTGGAGTGGGGGGAGCCCACTACAGATATTTATATAGTCTTACTGGCTGACAGAATTACCGTACTTATTATTCTTTGTGTTAGGAGACCTTCAAACAAATCCTGGCATGTTTCCCAGTTTTCTGGGTTAGTTATCATTTACAGAAACAAAAGCATTCATAGGAATATTTAACATACTTAAGGATCCCAAAACCTCAGGAACTGTAAGCTGGCTGAATTCTTTAATGGAACTTTGGAATAAAAGAATAACTCATAGTTTACATAGCAGTTTAGGTTGAAAAAGACTTGCGTCTATCAAGTTCGACTCTTTTCCTAATCCTTGTTTACCGCTGTTGATTCAAAAGAACCAATTCAATGTACACACCATTCAGAACACAAAATTACTGACACAGAACAAAAGGGTCTCTCATCCACTATGTAACCCAGAGGTCTCTACAGTCCATTGCTTCCACAATATAAGGCACTGATTCCAAACTGTCCTGCTTTGGGTGGGACAGTCCCGATTTAAAGGCACTATCCTGCCCGAGCTCTACCAATTTCAGGACATATGTAGAGTTTGGTAAGACGATGGAATTTGGGACCGCAATCCCAGTTGTGTATCTTGGTTTTGTGCTGCCCTAGGCAGACAAAATTCGGGCAACCCCCCACCCACGTTGCACACACATTAATGCCCAATTACCCCATTACCTGCCTCCATCACCCACATTGCATACACACTTAATGCCCCATCACCCCCATTGCATGCCACCATCACCCTCATTACAAACCACCACAATGTCCGTTACATGACCCAATAACCCCGATTAACTGGAAGGAGTTAAAGCTTGCTGAACAGTGAGGGAGGGAGCAAAAATGTTTGAAGCAAGGACCAGAAGTGGGCTTTAACACCCTCTGGCAAAGTGCCGCCCTTGGCGATAATATTATTATTATTATTATTTATATATAGTGTTGAGCGAACCCAAACCGCACTGTTCGGGTTCGTACCGAACATTACGGTTTTTGGACCCCAGACCCGAACACGGACATTTCACTGTTTGTTCGGGTTGGAGGTCCTGGTTCGGCGATTTAATGGCGCATTTTGAAAGGCTGCAGGGCAGCCAATCAGAAAGCCCATAGCATTACATACATTGTATGTAATGCTATGGGCTTTCTATAAACCGAAAGTCTATAAACCGAATCTCTTACGGTTTATAGACTTTCGGTTTATGGAATTCATGTAATGCTATTGGTATTCTATAAAGCGAAAGTCTATAAACCGAAAGTGATTCGGTTTATAGAAAGCCAATAGCATTAAATGTATTCCATAAACCGAAAGTCTATAAACCGAATATCTTTCGTCCCCATTCATACGAATAGGTTAGTGCCCAAAAGTTCGGGTCCCCATTGACATCCAGGTGTCCGCTCAACTCTATTTATATATTGTTCTTTCTCAATTTTACGAAACTATTGTTAACGTGTGTTGTGTAATATTAAAATGTGTCTATTAATTCATATTTATTTTGTAAGAACCAAAGTATTTGTATAAATTTCTGTTGATAAAGATGTTGGTCAAATTGAATTGTCAATGAAGTACATGTTGAGTATCCCTTATCTAAAATCCCTAAGACCAGAAGTATTTTGGATAACGTATCATTTTTGTTAACAAATCTTTTTCCCAAATAAAATATATTTAACCTTCTCAGCACTTAAAGGATACAGTTGTTTCAATGTAAATACTGTTCACTTTTACTGTTTAGCTGTGATACAATGCATCATTGGGAACCTGCCATTGGCGAGTTAGGCGTGCACACATGCCACTGTATTACGCTTTGTGGGTGTGTGGGGGAACCTGAGCATGCATGTTAAGGCTATATTGCAGCTTAAGGGGGCTACATACTGCTGTACGTTTGCATTCTGACAAGTGTGTGTGGAATTTGCAACTTGTGGCAATATCCCAAAAACATTTTTTATAACAGGTCATTTTGGATAACAGATTTCTTAATAAATATTATGTTATATTAGAGAGTGGTGCACAAAAGAAATAAAAAGGGGGTAATAATAATAGTGCATTTGCTTTGAGTCACACATTGTTTGCTATTGTCTTTTCCTTTGGATGTGTTTGAGAGTTCACAGTCACCTATTCATGAGTATTTTTTTATGCACATATTTACTATCTGTTACTCTATTGTTCACATTTATATCTGTGTGTTACTAATTTCAACATTTATTATTTTTTTGTTTAATTATTTATACATCTATTTATTTTTAAATTTATTTCAAGTTTATTTTTGTTTTGTTTTTTTAAATTTCTATTGTAATTTTATTTATTCTCATTCATCTTTATTTCTTATGTGCATATTTTTCACATTATATCTATGTTGTATTTTTTTTTATATTTATACTTATTTTTATAAAAAAAAACATTTTTATTCTTTTTTTGTTTATTTTCTATTCATTTATTATTTGTATTTATTGTTGTTCCATGTGCACCACTCTCTCTAATATTATTATTGTCAGACTTCAACCTGTTTGCCGTCATGCAGGCTGTATCCAGTAATTTCAATATCCTTTTTGCTGTTCTCTCCTGTTTATTATTTATGTTCGCTCCTGTCTGTTCCTGTGTTATCTCTGTACCTTGCATTCTCCTGCTTAAGTTTTAATCATGTTCCTGCTCTGTCCCTTCTATTCCTCCATCCTTGTACTTGAGTCCTGTAGCCCTGTATTGGGGCAGCCCTGAGTCCTGTCCTAGTGGCCTGTTATAGTTCTGCCTTGTATCCTGAAGCCCTGTTAGCGTTATGCCCTGTTATCTATGTCAGATAAATTCCTCTATTTATGTTTGTATGTTCCCGACTCTCTTTCCCTGAAGCACCTAAGGATTCCAACTCCTCTATCCTCTCCCCATGTCCCAGTCCTGATTCCCCTTTGGAAGCGTCTGAGGATGCCAGCTTCTCACTCTGTCCCTTATGTTTCTTAGCTACTAGCCCTGGCCTCTGTATGTTGTCCTGTGTTATATATGTGCCTGTGTATGTCTCTTTAGTTCTGTAGTATTGTATTATGACTTTACCCTTCATGTATGCTTTAGTTCTGCCTTTGTTCCTTAGTCTGTCCTGCAGCCTTGCACTCTGCATTTTGTTTATCCTGTTTCTACTCTGTCCATATTTGCTTCTGATCTGCTTGGTCCCATGC
The DNA here is from genome assembly GCA_036172795.1 of Pelodytes ibericus. Classification (NCBI taxonomy): domain Eukaryota; kingdom Metazoa; phylum Chordata; class Amphibia; order Anura; family Pelodytidae; genus Pelodytes; species Pelodytes ibericus. Next base: position 43,590,498 of record CM069857.1, read on the forward strand.
CTGCTCCAGGATATCTGCAGGGTATCTTCAGCGTCTATTTTGGATACAGCAACTGCTTCCACAGGACCCTGGAATGTGGTCACACCAACCTGGGGCCTCAAGCCTCCGGAAGAGTACTGTTGCCCTGCACCAGGCCCTTTGTCTCCACTCCTGCCAATGAGCTCCTGGACCTGGAAGTGTCCTTCTTTAGGATGGTCTGTCTATGTTTTGGAGCCAAATCCCTCTTTCCCTTGTTTCTCCTCCTGGTGACCCTCAATTTGGCTCATAGAATCTTAGGCATGGATGAGTGTGTCACGGTGTAACCATGCACCCTTTTTGCAGGCTTATCCAGGCTCTATCCAGGCTTTTCTGTATCCTTCTTGCTTTGCTTTCTTATTAGTTATGCTTATTCCTGCCTTGCCCAGTATTCTCGTCCTGCCCTGTATACCTGTCCTGAGTCCCTTCAGTGGGATGTCCTGTCACTTTAAATGCCCTGTATACCTGTCCTGCCCTGTATACCTGTACTGTCCTGTATTCCTCTCTGCCTGTCCTTATGTTTCATTTCAGGTTTTCTCTTTATCCCTCTGCTCTGTCAGTTTTCTATTTAAACCACACCCGTTGCTTTTCAGTCCTTTGCAGCAGTCTACAGGTATTTTCTCTGTTTTTAAGTACAATGTCATTTATGTGTCTTAGATTCTATTTATGCTTTTCTAATATTATGTTTTAGTTAGGGACTTGCCTATGTGGGATACCTTGACGTGGTTGGCAAGCTAAAATCTAATTGGCCAATTTGTATGAACCAAACCCCCACCTTTGCCATCTTTAGTATTAGGCTAGTTCCTGTATTTATGTCTGTTCCTTTGTATGTACCTTTTGTGTCTCTTAACCCTGTGCCTTGTATTATTTATCCTTAGTTTGGTTTCTGCTTTCTTGCTTATGTTTACCCTCTGTCCTGTAGCAGTGGTGTATCTTGATTTTGTGCTGCCCTAGGCAGACAAAATCCGGGCACCCCCCTACCCAAGCTGCACACCCACGTTACACTCCTAAGACATGCCCCATCATTCAGACTCACATCAAGATCACACTCAGTCACACACACTGTCTCCCATCACACACACTCTTTCTCCCATCACACTCAGTCACACACACTGTCTCCCATCACACACACTCTGACTCCCATCACACTCAGTCACACACACTGTCTCCCATCACACACACTTTCTCCCATCACACTCAGTCTCCCATCACACACACTCTGACTCCCATCACACTCAGTCACACACACACACACACACACACACACAATCTCCTATCAGCACTTACCTTTCATTGGTGGCTAGTGGCAGGCAGCATGGTCCCTCCATGCTGCCTGTTCGGCTTCCCGGCGATTGTGCTGACAGGTCACGTGACCGGGCGCACGTATGACATCAGCGCGCCCGTCACGTGACTGTCGGGACTTCCGTGTCGGGACACTGCACGGGGAGCCGAACAGGCAGCACGGAGGTTTCTCTGTGCTGCCTGTTCGGCTCCCCGTGCAGAATGGCAGGCAGAGCGTTGGTGAGGGGGGATCTTCCGATCCCCTCTCACCTCTGTCTCTGCCTGCAAGCGCGGTCTATTTTTTTTTTTTTTAAAGGGCCGGATTTTTTTTCTTTTTTTCTTCACAGTGCAGGGGGGCCGCCCCCCAAAATATGCCGCCATAGGCATCCGCCTAGGATGCCTCGCGGTAAATACAGCACTGTCCTGTAGCCCTGCATTCTGTATTTTAGTTCTGCTATTCCTCAGTTCCTTTTCTGTTTTAGCTCTGCTTAGCTATCACTTAGTTCATTTCCTATTAAACCCTGGTACCTGGATACAGCAGCTACTTCACAGGGCCTGGTTGTGGCTGCAAAGACTTGGGGTCCCAAACCTCCAGGTGATTGCAGTTACCCAGCACCAAGTCCTGTGTCTCCACCCTGCACTGTAGCTCCTGATCTCAGGCGCTCAGGGTCCATTTACCATCCTGGACCTAGGGTTGCCACCTTTTCTTTAAAAAAAAATACCGGCCTTGGTACTGTCTCCATAGACTTAACATTGGCCTGATTCCAATTTTTTACCGGCCTGCTGGTAAAATACCAGCCAGGTGGCAACCCTACCTGGACCCCGTGCGTTACACACAGAGCTACAGATCAACAAAACTCCCAATAATGTGTGTTTAGTGCAGTAAATGAAATTGTATATTTGTTTGTGTAAAAATTGCATATTATATAAGTTGTGACACACCTTCCCTGTTAGTCAGGTTTTGTCAAGGATCGTTCAATATTCCACAGTCTTCTAGGGTAAATGAAGCCCAGGACACGTCCAGCTCAATTTACAGTATTTATCAGGTAAATAACAAGTGAACAAACACCTTGCTCTTACTTACCGTATTTGCTCGATTATAAGACGACCCTGATTATAAGACGACCCCCCAAATTTTGGATATTCCTTTAGGAAAAAAACTAAAAACCTGAATATAAGACTACCCTATAGGAAAAAAGTTCAGCTTGTATTTATTCACATATAAATTGCTTTTTTTAATAAAAAATTATGATATCAAAAAATGCATTTCTTGTTTTTATTTCCTTTTATGTGCCAATGCTGCCTCTCTTTCCCTTGCCCCCAGCGTTGTCTCTCTCCCCCCTTAGTGTTGTCTCTCTCTCTCTCCCCCCTCCCTTTATCACTCCCCTTGTCTCTGTCTCTTCCACCCTCCCTCCCCTTGTTTCTCTGTGCCCCCTCCCCTTGTCTCTCTCTCTCCCCCCTCCCTCCCCTTGTCTCTGTCTCTTCCCCCCTCGTTTCTCTGTCCCTCCCCCCTTGTTATTCCGTCCCTCCCTCCCCCTCACCTGTTTCTTGCTCCCTGGTGGCTAGTGGGGGCAGCCGGGGGATGTCTGCACGATACGTGCAGACATCCTCCATGCTGCCCGACACTTCCATATTTTATGATGGACAGCCGTTCCGTCATAATAGACGGCGGTGTTGGGCAGCATGGAGGATGCCTGCACTATCATGCAGCCCCATTCTCCCTGGTGCCTAGTGGGGGCAGCGGAGGATGTCTGCACGATACGTGCAGACATCCTCCATGCTGCCCGACACTTCCATATTTTATGATGGACAGCCGTTCCGTCATAATAGACGGCGGTGTTGGGCAGCATGGAGGATGTCTGCACTATCGTGCAGCCCCATTCTCCCTGGTGCCTAGTGGGGGCAGCGGAGGATGTCTGCACGATACGTGCAGACATCCTCCATGCTGCCCGACACTTCCATCTATTATGATGGACAGCCGTTCCGTCAGAATAGACGGCAGTGTTGGGCAGCATGGAGGATGTCTGCACTATCGTGCAGACATCCCCCGGCTGCCCCATTCTCCCTGGTGCCTAGTGGAGGCAGCGGAGGATGTCTGCACGATACGCGCAGACATCCTCGGCTGCTGCCCGGCACTTCCGCCGGGACTTTTATGATGAAGCCGGAAGGACCTCGATTATAAAAAAAATTCTGAAAAAAACCTCTTATAATCGAGCAAATACGGTAAGTACTTACAAAACACATCCATACACAGTCAGTTTATTATTATAATAGAGACAGTCACACATACACAGAGACAAACATACACACTTAGTCACACACATACACAGACATGCATAAGCCATCAGTTTTTAAAAAAAAGAAAAGAAAGTAAAAGTAATTTTATCAATGACTCCCCCCTCCCTGTTGTTTTAACTCTTTGCTGCAGCCTGGTCCATACCTGTCACACAGGTACAGACAGTCTGCACGCTGCTGTTGAGCAGTGGGATGTCACTTGACACCCATCTATCCGAAACTACAGCGGAGCAGGAAGCACACACTCTGCTTATCCTCACACTGAGATGGTAAAATACTTTTTTTTTTTTTAAACTAATCTCAGGACGAGGAGGTCCATGTGCTGATGATCTTACCCGGGCGCCAGGTACAATTTCCAGGTCGCCATTTGTCGAGACCTGCCTTAAAAGTACCCTCTAGGGCTCCAGCCGTTTCAGCTATTGTTTGTCTTTTGCCCTCCAAAAGGCCATTTTCCATGGATAATTGCAAAGACATTTGATATCTAACTTCTATCCAAGAGAGAGCAAGCTGGTTCTTCCATAATCTTGCAATACACATTTTTGCTGCCATTAATAAATGTGATCCTAGAAATGTTTGTATCGGGTTGAGATTTGGCCAGTCAACATGAAGTAAAAACTTTGTTTAGACCTAATATCTTAAGCTCTATAACTAGTGTCGCTATCATGTCCCAGAATTCTCTTAAGGTCTCACAGTTCCACCACACATGAACCAAACGTCTGTCAGGCTTGGTGAGCCTTTAAATAGGTTTCAGAATGTCCGAGCAACATATGATGCATGTTAGTGAGCACTCAACATAATGTCTTGATGCACAAATCACACAATGATTTCCAGAAGTTATGTCATTAAACGATTGCCAGGTTGACCAATATCTTTAACATGCTCCCCTACATAATATAGAATACAAGTGCATCAAGGGGGAACCAATTAACTAATCAAGGTGGGAATCCGTACCAACTAGAGTTGCCAGATCTGACAGTGTTTAAAGGATACATATAGCTTTTACCAGTGGTGTATTTAGGCTTTGTGCTGTCCTATGCCTGACTAAACTCACACAACCCCTAATCTTCATTTTCCCCACCCCCTCCTGTCCAGGCATTCCCAAACACCTTTACAGTGCCATATTTGTGCCCAAATACCTTGCCAGCGCCATTATTATGCCCTAACACCATCCCAGTGACAGAAAGGTGCCCCAAATACCTTCCCAGTGCCATATTTGTGCCCAAATACCTCTGTCCCAAAAATGCTTGCCCGCTTACCTGGCTGAATATCTCTATTGCTCCATTAGTGGGCAGCTTAAAAAAACGTGGGTGGGCTCTCATTAGGGCGGGGTGCCTTTTTATGCTGCCCTCTGCAAACTGCCGCCATAGACCTAAGCCTTTCCTAACTTTTACATGTTCCCTTGCAGAATATAGAATGCGGGGGGAGCTAATGCAATAATCAAGGAAAGGATCCCATAAGAACTTCTTTGTTTAAATAAGCGATTTCCCTTTGAACACAAAGGACAGCATTTGAAATGTATATGTATGAGTTAAAGTAAAATCAATCCAGTTTATTTGCAAGAAAACAGAAGCAATTTAAAAAATTGTGACTGAGAGAGGTGCTGTTTACAGTGGAAGTAATAAAACAGTGGAAAATTGTTTTTTGCTTGGAGTGGTCCTTTTTAGTAGTCACCTTACTAACTTCCTTCGTGAGCTGGAGATTTAAACAATTAGGGTTTATGTGTGACACATAAGCCCATGAAGTTCTATTGTTTTATCTCTCATTTATTTTACTTTTATGAAGATAGACCATTTAGAACCTTACAAGTTCTCAGATAACAGCATGCAATCTCAGTTTACCTTTTAAAGGACAACTGTAGCCAAAAAATAACTAACTAATCACTCACTTTGGTTCAGATGAAGAAAGATCTGGCCCATCTGACCAAAGATTCTAAACAAAATGTCTGCCTCCTGGTAGAGCAATTTGGAACAATAAGGTACTTTAATTGTATTCTTTCATTAAAGCATTTCTAAATAAAATTCTTGCACTTGAGGCAATCCCTCAATTAAACATAACTTCATTTTTTAATACAGTTGTCCTTTAAGAGCTGTACATAAATGTTACCATTTTGACAAAATGTATTGTTTTAAAAAAGATCCAATTATAGCAAATGACGTGGGCTTGGCTGCTTCTCTTGTAGAGAAATCAACCACCGCTTTATCTGTCACCATATTTACACAGCAGTGTTTAGCGCTTTAATGCTTGCCAACAGTTGTGCTACTGTTTCTGATGTGAAAGGTGCACAGTTGTGCAGACTGTGATTCTCAGCTTGACAGCTTTGCAATGTGTAACCACCATTAAAATGTATTACATGCACCTCAAGCTGCCACGCATTAACTAATCCCTTGAATATTGACATTTAGCAAAAGACGAAATATAATATTTAATATCTAATTCATCGCTCAATGCTGAGATATTACTGTCCAGTGATGTATCTTTTTGGTGCCAAGTGACTATGTGGATCTGTGATGATTTTGGAGTCTTTCCTTTGCACTTTTTCTGGGCATCACGGATGAATTCCATTATCCTGTGTTAGGTTATGAAAACATCCTACTGAAGAAAAGAGCAAAGCAAAGTCAGGGTGAATGAAAGCCAGAGGAGCAAGATTTACAATAAAAAAAAAATGTTTGGCTATCTTAGCCATCGTTTGACCTTCATTATCATCTAGGCCAGTGGTTTCATACGGTAGCCCAACATCTGTGGACTCAGCTAAGAGGCTGGCTGGGGAGCAGAGGCGTTGCTAGGTTTCCAAAAGATCTGGGGCTATAGCCCATGAGACTTTTTTAGTTTTTTAAATGGAACCATACGGGCACTTACCAATATATGCTCACCGCTCTGAGCTTCATGCCAGTTTTGTAATTTAGGAGCCTTCACAGGGCCGGTCCTTCAATGGGGCAGCTGCCGCAGGCAGCACCCTGGCAGGGGTGGCACTTTGCTGCTCTATGCAGCAGTCTTTTTTTTTTCTTGTGTCCAGGGGAGCTTGATTGAAGGAGGTCTCAGCCAATCAGGTAAGACTTCTCAACTCTCCTGATCGGCTGAGAGTTCCGAAGCCTCCCATGATTGGCTAAGACCTCCTTCACACTGAGCTCAAAGCAAAGAGATGCCTGCAGCAGGTAAGTTAAAAACCTGACAGTGTGTGAATGAGTGTGTGTATGTCAGTGTGAGTGTGTGCATGTCAGTGTGAGTGTGTGCATGTCAGTGTGAGTGTGTGCATGTCAGTGTGAGTGTGTGGATGTCAGTGAAAGTGAGAGTGTGTGCATGTCAGTGTGAGTGAGTGTGTGCATGTCAGTGTGAGTATGTGCTTGTCAGTGTCAGTGTGTGCATGTCAGTGTCAGTGTGTGCATGTCAGTGAGAGTGTGTGCATGTCAGTGTGAGTGAGAGTGTGTGCATGTCAGTGTGAGTGAGAGTGTGTGCATGTCAGTGTGAGTGTGTGCATGTCAGTGTGAGAGTGTGTGCATGTCAGTGTGAGCGAGAGTGTGTGTCAGTGTGTGCGAGAGTGTGTGTCAGTGTGAGCGAGAGTGTGTGCATGTCAGTGTGAGCGAGAGTGTGTGTCAGTGTGAGCGAGAGTGTGTGTGTGTCAGTGTGAGCGAGAGTGTGTGTATGACAGTGTGAGCAAGAGTGTGTGTATGACAGTGTGAGCAAGAGTGTGTGTATGTCAGTGTGAGCAAGAGTGTGTGTATGTCAGTGTGAGCGAGAGTGTGTGTATGTCAGTGTGAGCGAGAGTGTGTGTATGTCAGTGTGAACGAGAGTGTGTTCATGTCAGAGTGAGAGAGTGTGTGCATGTCAGAGTGAGCGAGAGTGTGTGTATGTCAGTGTGAGCGACAATGTGTGTATGTCAGTGTGAGCGACAGTGTGTGTATGTCAGTGTGAGCGACAGTGTGTGTATGTCAGTGTGAGCGAGAGTGTGTGCATGTCAGTGTGAGCGAGAGTGTGTGCATGTCAGTGTGAGCGAGAGTGTGTGCATGTCAGTGTGAGCGAGAGTGTGTGTCAGTGTGAGCAAGAGTGTGTGTATGTCAGTGTGAGCAAGAGTGTGTGTATGTCAGTGTGAAAAAGAGTGTGTGTATGACAGTGTGAGCAAGAGTGTGTGTATGTCAGTGTGAACGAGAGTGTGTGCATGTCAGAGTGAGAGAGAGTGTGTGCATGTCAGTGTGAGCGAGAGTGTGTGTATGTCAGTGTGAGCAAGAGTGTGTGTATGTCAGTGTGAGTGTGTTGTGTGTGTATGTATGTAACTGGCTGTGTGTGTGTGTGTGTGTGTATGTATGTAACTGGCTGTGTGTGTGTGTGTGTATATGTATGTAACTGGCTGTGTATGTGTTGTGTGTGTATCTTTGTAACTGTCTGTGTGTGTATGTAACTGGCTGTGTATGTGTTGTGTGTGTATGTATGTAACTGTCTGTGTGTGTTGTGTGTGTATGTAACTGGCTGTGTATGTGTTGTGTGTGTGTATGTAACTGGCTGTGTATGTGTTGTGTGTGTGTATGCATGTAACTGGCTGTGTATGTGTTGTATGTGAATATGTATGTAACTGGCTGTGCATGTGACGTGTGGGACACATTAAGGAATTATTTTTTTATTTAAAAAAAAAATAAAACTTGCTGACTGATGTGTGTGTGTGTGTGTAACTGGCTGTGTATGTGACTGACTGGATGTCTGTGAGGTGTGTGCATGTGATTGTCTCTGTGTATGTATGCTTTTCTGATGTGCCATTGTCTGGCTCCTAAAACGAAATAAAATTTGTCAAGCCCTGATATAAACATAAATCCTTCCTATGCTGTATGGCAGTCCTGTAATAAAACATGTCACACATACACATAACACACATGTGTGACGTTATTTATTACAGGACTGCTAAACAGGATAGGAATGATTTATGATTTTATATATATATATATATATATATAGTATAAATCATTATGCATATATAGCATAAATGACTTATTTACATCCACCTTTGTGTATTTAAGCTATATATTGTTGGTTTGAGGTTCCTTATTACAGGACTGCCAAACATCATAGGAAGGATTTATGTTATATATATATACACACACATATGTAACATGAATCATTCCTATGCTGTTTAGCAGTCCTGTAATAAGGAACCTCATATAGCTAAAATACACAAAGGTGGATGTGACCCCCAACCCTCCCCTCTCTCCACCATACCCAGAGCTTACCTGAGTGGGAATAGACCTGTTCTGCATCTCCCACAAGGTGACAGCCTGCATGGATATCTTCAGAGATGCCTCACTGTCCCACGTGGAGCTTCCTTCACAACCCTGTCATGATGCTGTGTAAAAACCCTGCACTGATAGGATGCTCAGTGATGTGTCAGCCAATCAGTGCAGGGCTTTCACACACACAGTGATGATGCTGTGTCAAAGCCCTGCACTGATTGGCTGACACATCACTCAGCATCCTATCAGTGCAGGGCTTTCACACACAGTAATGATGCTGTGTAAAAGCCCTGCACTGATTGGCTGACACATCACTCAGCCTCCTATCAGTGTAGGGCTTTCACACACTGTCTGTGTGATGTCAGGGGGCGGAGCTATAACGGAGCTGCAGAGACTCGGGGGCTTTGCTCATTACATTCGGGGCTTCAGCCCCCTTAGCCCACCCCTAGCGACGCCTCTGCTGGGGAGTATGGGAGATGCAGCCCTTCACCAGCTGGAGGGCCGCAGTTTGCCACCTGTCACTGTTCATAATGTTATGAATGATCGGTTTATGCCACTTATCAAGAATATGCATTATAAGATCTTACACAGAGCTTATTACTCCTCTTAAACCCTTTATATTATGGTTATTTGTTATTAAGTAAGAGTGCCCAGTAATTCAGATGTTTTGAAACAAAAGTTGAAAAAAAAAAACACTTGAAACACTTTAAACTGATTTGTTTCCAATTGGATTCCGGTCGGGCATGTTAGCCAAAAAAATCCCCGAAATATGGCTTCTCAATATACATGATCCTGGGCCCGAACTGGCAGTTCCAGCCATTCAGAAACCAAAGCATCGGAGGCTTTCAGATCAGGACATTTTCCCCATAAAAATAATACAATTTCAGCCACCCAAGATGCGATAATCACCCCCAATTACAATTTGGTTCTGGGGATAATAACCACATTTTGCCAATTTCAGAGTCCTATTCTGTGACTCTGGAAGCAGTGACTGTCTTGGAGAGCCTGCTCTAAATTGGTGATGTGGTCATATGCTCATTACATGCAAACATTCCTCCAGCACGCATGTATCATTTAGGTTGATTTCATGAACTTGGGCCTGTTGTCTTATGGGTGCTTCATTATTTTTTGGGTTGGATTTTGGCTTCTTTTCTGTATTTCCAGGTTATTTTCTTTGTGTTCGAAATCACCCATACGATATAATGGCGATTTAGAGATTACTACTATGGTTCAGTGCATTTTGGGCTACATTCGGTTTCGGAAGCTATTGGTGTGTAATCGGCTATGATGGCTGAGTTAGGAACTTCAGAAATTCACCTGGGCATATTGGGTAACTTGAAAATTTGTTCCCGATCTGACCCTGATGTGCCCCCCAGTCCGGCACATATTTAGTAGACCTCATAGTCATTTATTTTGCAGCAACATCTAATGTTACTAGGAAAACATTGGATCTACTAAATATGATTTTTGGATTCTTGGAAACATTTAACTCACACGAATCTAAATTATTAAAGCCTCACCAGTATTCTCCATTACTGGTTATTGCTCGATCCTTCCCCTCAGTGTTTAAGGGTAAACTATAAAAATGTGCCTTGAGTGCCAAAACTGGTCGGTGGAAATTTATGCTATGAATACATTCGGGAAAGGTATAATGAGGGTTATGGCATGAGAAATATGTAAAACACACAAAATGTATATCAGCAAGATGTTACACAGACATAAATAGCAGAGATATTATCTATTTTCTAAAACAATGAGACTCACCTCATGCCGAATTGATGCCATGTGGTTTTCTTGCCTCTGGCATAAAAATCCAAACAAATCTCTTTTTTTTAAATGGTTTTCATATTGCAGTGATGCATATTGTGACTAATTAACAAAGACTCTGGTATACTTTTTATACAACACAGATATTTTTAGTGCCCACTTTGGTAGTGGTAGTTTGTATGTATCACCCTGTTAGGTGCAGTCTTTGGTTGTTACCAATTTGTAACGAATTGGATTCGGGAAGGGCCTTTTAGCCGAAAATTCACAAATTGACGAAACGCAGCCACTCAATCGCTGAATTCCAAACCAAATCATCAGATCTGGACTTTCTGGGATATCCAGTTTGTTCGATCACATCCGAACATGCTCCGAATTTGAGTAAGATAGGCGGAGTTCGCCCATTTCAATTGAAAGTGGTTTTTTTTTCACATGGACATGCCTACATGTCTACATTTATGCCCAAATATCCAGAATTATGATTTTTGTAAAAAAACTAAAACACTCTCTCTCTCTCTCTCTCTCTCTCTCGTTCTCTCTCTCTCGTTCTCTCCTTGTCGGGGGTTCTTGCTAGCACACAATTCAACTCCTACTAGTTGAATTGACTGTGTGCAGTTTGTGTGTCTTCCCGTTTCTCCTTGTCACATCTTCACTCTTCCCATTAGCAATGCTAAAAGTGTAATTACCTCCAGGGCCGGCCTTAAGTGTCCCGGCACCCTGTGCGGGCTTCCCCCATGGCGACCCCCCGTCTTTCACCCCCCTATGTATGTGTCCCTTTCCTCTTCCTTGCCATGTCTGTCTCTTGCCCCCCCTCCACCTGTTCTGTCTCTCTCCCCCCTCCTGCCTCTCTCTCTTCCCCCTCGCTTGTTCTGTCTCTCTATCCCCCCTCCCCCTGTTCTGTCTCTCTATCCCCCCTCCACCTGTTCTGTCTCTCTATCCCCCCTCCACCTGTTCTGTCTCTCTCTCCCCCCTCCACCTGTTCTGTCTCTCTCTCCCCCCTCCCCCTGTTCTGTCTCTCTCTCTCTCTCTCCCCCCTCCCCCTGTTCTGTCTCTCTCTCTCCCCCCTCTCCCTGTTCTGTCTCTCTCTCTCCCCCCTCTCCCTGTTCTGTCTCTATCTCTCCCCCCTCCCCCTGTTCTGTCTCTATCTCTCCCCCCTCCCCCTGTTCTGTCTCTCTCTCCCCCCCTCCCCCTGTTCTGTCTCTCTCTCTCTCCCCCCCACCCCCTGTTAGCAGGTTGTGTTATCAAGACTGACTGCATGCAAACCTCCTCACTTGATTTTTTAATAAATGTTTAAATAAAATTGACATTTTGGTCTACCCACATGCCTATATCCTGTGTTTAAGGACTTAATGGTGCACTCATCAAATAGTGCCTCAACCTGTACACTATACAGTTGCCAATAGTCCTATCAGTCCTGGTTTGCCGGCTGCCTGTGCTCAGTGTATTGCACTGTTCGCCTTACACTGTCTAAATGCTACCTGTACTGGGGAGGCTGGATCTCAGTTTTGCTGGGTGACACAGCATTGTATAGAGCCATATGGCATGACGTAACCCTGCTCATTTCCCTCCATGGAATCTGCTTTTCCGATTGTACAGATTTTTGGAAATGCATGCATGGGTCCCTTCTGACATTTTCGTCTTTAGCTTTCCCCCTACTTTTATTAACCCTTGCACTCCACATTCAAACGCTGCATCCCTCAGAAAAATGAGCAATCGTCCAGCTGGAAGAGTTGAAGTAAGGTCTATTTATATTAAAAGGCAATGAAGCATTTCAGAAAGTATGATTAAGAGGGGTGAATTCTCAGGATCCAAGTAATAAAACATTGTAAAAAATATTTTGCTTGGAGATGATTCGTTCATTGGGATATTTTCCAGAATATACTACCTTTTGAAACCAACATTATTTATTCCATTTTCCATTAGTAGATACATAATGTTTGCCAATTTTGTCAAATTAGTTGCAAAAATTAAAAAAAGTCTCAACACATTTTGAGACAGAGAATTAATCTTTATGTAAAAAAATCGTTATTCTATTATATTCAAGTAGAAACCCGCTTTGTCTGGAAGCAGCTAGAGCAATGCAATCTGGTGGCTTCCTTCATGCCCAATATTTAGTCAATTCATTTAATATCATCTGTTGGCTGGGTTCCCTACATGTAATGTATTTCTGCTTCAGCAATGATAACAATATTTCTTGGCAGCCTTTTTGGGTATTCCAGTCACCTGGAAAATATCAGTGTCTGCATTCCATGGGAAAAAAAGCACCATCTGCTCAGAATGTATCTGTGACAAATAATGACACATCGACACGCCGAATGTGATGCGCTGACCCCTATCTGACTGCTATTATTGAATCAAATATTCATTTATTTCTGCAATATTATAGTGTACTGAATCCTGCAACAAGAGAAGTGAATGATACAGGCAGAAGGGGGTTGTGGCTCTTAATCGAGATATCAAATCTCCTTACATCGCAATTTAATAAAAACATACACTTAATATGTGAAGCCAGAGTTTGTTGGTTAATCAGTGGTTGGTTTAGGAGGGAGATTATGAAATGTAATTTGCATAAAGATGTGATAGAACTGTGAGCAATAGATAATGTATAAAAAGAAAGTAGCAAAGTCCAAAAAGTCAAGCCATCACAATGGAAAGCCATAGAATAAACCTTCTTTAATGAACAACTGTAGTAATATTTTAACCACATAAAAAATGCACTCAGAAATCTCGATGTAATCATCCACTTGAGAGCATTGGTAAACGTGATCGTATACTATCCACTTTCACATGAAAGGTATAAGATGGTCCTTCAATCCCGCCATAGACTGCTGGACTCCAGACACACTGTTCCTGTGCGGGATGGAGGGAGCAGAACCTTAAAATATAAATGCAAAAACACTAATAGTGTGATACAGTATAGACCCAAAGTAATCTGAATAGGTAAGTAGTACGCTCACAAACAGAGGTATAGATGGAGCTTGTCACAAATGGCTGGGTATAGAACTTGGTTTAATCTGTAAAAAAGTAAAAGAACACACATGTGCAGGACCAGATAGACAAAACACTTGGCCCCACTGGGATTCTACTTACAAGCTGTTGGTCTCAAATGCGCATGTAGATATGGTCCAAAGTGTAAAAAGAATCCCAATTTAGTAGATGAAGGAAATGGCTACTGATGGAGGATACACTGGAAACAACAAATCAATAACTTCAAGAACTCAACGCGTTTCGCTGGAACAGCTGGCACAGCTTCATCAGGAGAAAATCATTCAATCAAATCAATCAAAAATATTCTCCTGATGAAGGTGTGACAGCTGTTATTTGTTCTTGCAGTTATTTGTTTGTTGTTTCCAGTGTATCCTCCAGCAGCAGCTGATGTACATATATTTGTATATGATTGTTTAGTCATACACTTTATCAGTATCTATAGAAGGAAACTTACTTTAGTGCTACACAATATGGAATGAGGACAGGAGTAGGTTTTCCCATTTATATAGTTATCATAGTGATCCAACCATTGGAAGTGGGGTTTCCCATTCCTAATCCTTTTGTTTTAGTGTTCATAGTGCTCTAACCAATGGAAGATGCTACACACCACACTGGGAGTTTTTGATGCTGTAATCAGAGCGTGCACTCAGAGCCTCAATCAGTGTCCTCTATACCTGCTTAGAGTACTATGCATAGCATCCATGTGCTCCATTGGTTCGGGCCGGATGTGACCTTGTTGGAAGAAATCTAGTTTTGTTTATACCGACCTGGAATTTAAAAAAACAAATGTGCAAAAAAGGTAAATAACAGATAAACATCTTCATCAGCTTATCAAATGGATACTATTTCCTTTCTATTGATGCTAATTTGTTTATCTTTGGGCTGCTCAAGGGTCCGAGAGGATTTTTTTGGAGAAATTAGTTATGAAGAGAGACTACTAATGTTGTGAAATGTTTAACTGGAGAATCTCAAAGAACATGATGGTGACAAAATGCAACTACCTATGCCCCAAGGTCTCCAGATTTGGATAGTCCCAAAGAAGCAAGGCTCTAAACAATGTACGGAGTCGGCAGGCAAAAGAAAAATACAGGGAATGGTCCAGAATTTGTGGCAGGCAGCTAAGAAAAGCAAATTCATCCAAGAAGCCAAAAGGTCAAAGGTTGAAATAGAAACATTCAGGAAACCACAGTAGATGAATAGAAGCAAAAACTGGTCAATTATTTAGAGCAACAGGCCTGTTTATAAAGTCAGGGTTTTGATAAACACGACCCCATACATCATGGGGCGTGGTTATGAGAAAAATAGATGGAGCTTAATGTGTAGCCCCACCCACAAAATGTCTTCCTGTCAAAAATGGGGCAACGTTTCACAGCTGACGTGTGAGCAGACCCCAGAAGCAGAATGAGAGCAAGTTAGCAGCAGGTATGCATAGATGTGACCAATTGCATTTTTATACATTAGAAAATGTTATAACGTTATATAAATAAATGCAGGGCCAGTAAAAAGTACTCTCCAGTGACCTGTTCATTAACAGAATTGTATAAAGGAAAATACCACATCCTCTGATACTAGAAGAGTGAAGATTTCATAGATAACAAAGGAAGGGAACCTTTGCAATAAGGACAATAAAGGTATGGGATTCACTGCCACAAGAGGTGGTGCTATCAACTACACAATCTTTCAAACAGGCTCTGGATATTTTTCTTTAGAAAAGCAGAACATATAGGGCTATAGATGATAGAATCATCCTTAATAGTTAAAGCTTGTTGCTTAAAGGAGAAATCTAATTGCCTTTTTGGAGTCAAGAAGGACATTTTCTCCTTTGTGACAGCATTTGAAATAGCTTAATCAGGGATAAGACCCCTTGTTAAGGGGTCTTTTCCCTATTATGGATCAAAAGCAGGAAGGAGAGTTAAAAGAGTTGAACTTGATGGACTAAGGTCTTTTTCAACCTTAAAGGGTACCAAAGGATGAATTAGACTGTCACTTTCAGTTTTTTTCTTTATATCCTCTTTAAAGTTCAATAAATAATTACCTATGAAAGTACCTCCCCCAAGTGGCAGTCCTCGGAATTGCAATGGTGCAGCCGCACCACTCGTGCACAAACATAGTTTACATTTTACAGCTCTGCATCTGTCTTTATGTCTTCCCTGCTTGAGTTGGAGACGCGCGTATACGTGTGTTTCCATGGTAACAGGCACACTGAGCTGAACGAAAGGCAGCTAAGTGTGCTTTCTCCCAGCCACCGCCGCTCCGCTTTACCCATGAGAGGGTGAAGTATTTGGGAAAAATCAACCCCCAGACACTGCAACCGCAGTGGCAGCTCCTCCCCTGAAATTCCTGGTGGCGCCCTTCACTAGGATCTCTAATGCAATACATTGTCTGATGACATCCCTAAACAGTAAATCACATTCCAATGCCTATTGGCTGCTACAGGGGAAAGGGATGCTTTAGAAGCCTGAAACAGATGAAGTGAAAGTAGGCCACCCTGAACCCCTGCAAATGTGCAATTTCATCTAAGTATAAGATCATCATGTTTTTAAGTAATGCAAAATGTAAAATATGCACTTTAAAGTACTTTGAAAGTACTTTAATATGCATTAAAATATGGAAGAGGCATTTTTGGGACTAGACATTCCCTTCAAGAGCTCTTATATATTTGGCTAACAAATTCATGCCTTGTACAATCTTGCATCCTGTTTTGACTGACAAACAGACACAGTACTCAGTACTGTCAGTAGGTGTCACTATTTATAAAGGTATAGAAGCACTACTAAAATAATGCTGCAAGTGTACAACATGGTACATAGCAACAAATCAGGAATTCTCACTAGTAGGAAGGAAATTAACAACTTAACCAGAGCATATCACTTATTTATTATAATATCCAACTGTTATCAATTGTGTCATATATGTGTCTGCAGAAGCATTGGTTTTACGCATACCTCCCAACATTTCAAATGTCCAAAGAGGGACATTTTTATTTTGTGTGAGTGGCTGATGGTGCAGATATGGATGGGGCATTATCGAAAAAAATGTTAGTGACTTTATGGCCAGTTGGTATCTATTTATGTAATTTGATGAGTCGTTTAGAACAAGAATTAAGTATTTTATTTGCACAAATGAAAATAAAAACACTTTTACTGTATTTTAAACTTTTCATTGTCAGTTTTTATTGCTCTGGAGATCTGTGATACAGTTATACAAACAAAAAAGCGCACCCGGAAAAGAGGGACCTTAGAGGAGGAAAGAGGGACAGGGGCATTTGGGTGCAAAATAGGGACTGTCCCTCCTAACCCCGGGGACACTTGGGAGGTATTGTGTTACAGGACATCTAATGTTATTATGTGTTTTTAATGTTAGTCGGTTTTAATTCACACAGATGTGAATACTGACCCATTTTAACACCAGAAGGTTTGCCAAAGAAGGATGTGTCCAGTGGCGGACTGGCCAGGGTGTCAACTTTCCCAATGGCAGGTCACTTGCTATCAGGGGGTGACAAGCGTTGGCAAACGGGGCATCTGCCCAGGGCCCATTCATTCCTGAGGGCCCAAAGCAGCTGCCCAGTGGGTCCCCGATGCCCGAGTGACTGTCTCACTTTCTGTCACAGCCAGCGGAAATGACGGCAAGTCATTTCCGGAATCTGTATTTCCTGCACGTAGGAAGAAACGCCGCAGGGGAGTCTGCAGGGGAAGAACAGCATCCACGTAAGTACTGGGGCAAATTATCAGTGGCATATTAATGAGCACATTTTCAGTGGTATGTTAATGAGTAAGTTTTCAGTGGCATATTAATGGACAAATTATCAGTGGCATATTAATGAGAAAATTATCAGTGGCATATTAATGAGAAAATTTTCAGTGGTATGTTAATGAGTAAGTTTTCAGTGGCATATTAATGGACAAATTATCAGTGGCATATTAATGGACAAATTATCAGTGGCATATTAATGAGCAAATTATCAGTGGCATATTAATGGACAAATTATCAGTGGCATATTAATGGACAAATTATCAGTGGCATATTAATGAGCAAATTATCAGTGGCATATTAATGGACAAATTATCAGTGGCATATTAATGAGAACATTTTCAGTGGTATGTTAATGAGTAAGTTTTCAGTGGCATATTAATGGACAAATTATCAGTGGCATATTAATGAGCAAATTATCAGTGGCATATTAATGAGCAAATTATCAGTGGCATATTAATGAGCAAATTATCAGTGGCTATAAATGAGCAAATTATCAGTGGCTATTAATGGTCACTTTATCAGTTGCTTACTCTCCCTACAGAAAGTTTATGTTTAACCAATAATATGCACTACAACTGTTCCTTAACTACGTTTTTCTAAATTTGAGTTATGGGGTTTGGATCACATTTAGTCTGTAGTAGATATTTATGGCATAAATACATATATAGACCTGATATATGTTATCATAGAGGTAAATATACAGTTCATTATTTGGTATGTGCAATATACCATTTATATGCCTATTTTTTTTATACCTCAAGTTCCAGTTTATTGAAATCACAATATTTTTGTTAAAGTAACCGAAGGTTTTGACCAAATGTTATGTAAGAATGGGAAATATAATATTTGAATGCTTCGGTATTTATGTTTCAAAAACCTTGACATGGCAGTGGTTGTACTTTTATATTTTTGTGAATGGCTGTGAAGATGCCAAATAAATTGTAATTAATGTAAAAAAAATCACAAACATGTTAATGGTAACTTTTTTCCACTTGTATTTTTTGAAAATTGTATTTATTTATAATAAAAATTAAATCATCGCCTTATAGTTGTTGGTGGGCCCCTTCTTGTCTCCTGGCATCCAATATTTTTAGACCCAGTCCACACTGGGTATGCGTATGAATAAGTTCTGTAGGACAGCTGAAATGCGGTAGGTAAAGTATTCACATTGGGAGTTATTTAGTAAAAGTGTGGTGCAGGGAAGCCGAGGTGAGATGAACATTTCTTTAATATTTAAAGATTTAACATTGCATTATGAACGGTCAGTTGAGCTAGTCTAGCAGGAGGAACTCATCACGTTGCAGTTAGATCAGTGAGATGAAAGATTCAACTGACCTCAACTCACTTGCACCTCACTTTTTGTGATTATCTCCCATTGTGTCATTTGATGTTTTGCTTTATAGGAAGGAAACAAAATGTATATATTTTTATATAACATGGTGAAAACTGTTACAACCTTCACTGTTTTCTTCTTACTGTATAAAGCCGATGTGACCTAATGTTTTTTTCCCCGTCTGACAGACTGCAATATTTGAGGTTTGCTGACAAGAGTGGGAGCCCAGTGGTCTGTTGGGCGTCTTGGACACCAGGATTTGCCTGAGTGGTATTGGAGGGCTGAATCGGTTTGAATGCCTGTATTCTCATCCAGTGATGTGCTGTTCCCCTATAGCTGCTTCTCTTTTGATGCCAGTTTGTGATGCAAAAACCACCACCCTCTGTGTGTATAATAAATGAACACCTCATTTCAGTCTGCTTCACTGATCTTCATAGGGACTTCCTGTAGGGATCTGGGAGCTTTTAACAAAATACATCTGCACTGATCCATTTATATCTAAGGTATGCTGATGTGTCAGCTGCCTAACTTAAGAGACACTGATCGCAATATCAAATGATCAATTCTGAAATGTTGGAAACACATGTAGTTTGATAATTACGGTAGTTTAGTAATTGGCCTTTGAAAATGAAACAAACCAAAGTCTTTTTTTTTGTTCCATACGAGTTAGTGAAAACTGCAGGACTGGTGTTTTGCGGTGACATAAAGCTCTTGAGTATTGTGATGACACCCCCTTGGTACCCCGGCTGGGTACCTAAGTCAGTCTCTGCTTCCTTCGGACCCTCAGCCCTCACAAGTGATTTTAGCCCCGGGATTTCCTGATCTCTCCAGCCATCCAAATCCCTAGCCGAGACTTAGTTCAGGCTGGAAACTAAATTGGAATTAACATCCAATGAGTAAACATAATTAAACATCACACATTACATTATATCTCCATTATAGATATATCATGAACACAACAGAAACAGTTTAACAGTACATTCAATTAACACAGAACAATGGATGAGGGAGTAAACTATCAGGATTACAGAGGTCACAATCTGGGGACATAAATAAAGGGGTACGGAGGACAATCAGGGGCAACAACAGTATATATATTGTAAAGTCAATGCAAAGTGCAAACTTACCCACTGTACCCACATCCCCAAAAACAGAACCCCTTTTCAAATCCAGGGCCCATCTATAGGTAGGAGGCGCACCATTAGTTCTCTCCAAGAACCCAAGTAACGGAGGGTCCCATCACAGGTAAAAAGGTTTGAAGCTTCACCATTGAAATTAATGGGAGGCAAAATGATCGAAGCTGTGCTGAAGGGTGCTGTATCTGATTTAGTCTCAAAATGAAAGTCGACCTCCAATGTCGAATTTTAGTGAATAGACCCATATGAGTCAGGATGGACTACCGAGACATTAGCAAGCAATATCTACTTGGTATATGTTACAATAAAGAGAAATCACTCACACTGTAGAAGAATATATACTGATATATTTGTATCTTACTTTAAGATACTTATAATTATAATTGTAGTTTGCTCAGATGCTAAATGGCTAATCACTAGCTTAGCTTCAGCAATTATATAAAAGGGTGCAACTCATGCAAAAATTACATGATATCACTTTACACCCATCAGCAATAACATTATGACCACTGACAGGTAGCAGGCCGGCGGAGGCAGTGTGATGATTTAGGCAATGTTCTGCCGGGAAACCGTGGGTCCTGCCATTCATGTTGATGTTACTTGGACACCTTTTGGCTGGCTGAGCATCGTAGGAAATATTTTCCACACATTTAAAAACTGTGCAGACATCCTCACATGACCTTCCTGCTGTCCGTCATAATAGACGGAAGTGTCAGGTAGCATGGAGGATGTTGCATGTATCCTCTGCTGCACGTATCGTGCAGACATCCTTCGGCTGCCCCCACTAGCCACCACTGAGAGGGTAGACAGAGACAACATTGGTGGGAGGGAGGGGGAGACAAAGACAACGTTGGGGGGAGGGAGGGTGAGACAGAGACAACATTGGGGGGAGGGAGGGAGGGGGAGATAGAGACAACGTTGGGGGGAGGGGGAGAGAGACAACGTTGGGGGAGGGGGAGAGAGGCAACATTGGGGGGTTAGGGGGGAGAGAGGCATCATTGGGTGAAGAGAGCCAGCATTGGGCAAGTCTGGGTGGGGGGGGGGGATATTGGGCAAGTCTGGGGGGGGGGGGGGGATATTGGGCAAGCCTGGGGGGGTAGGGGCAGCATTGGCACATAAAAGGAAATAAAAACAAGAAATGCATTTTTTTGTATCATAATTTTTTGTTAAATATGAATAATAAAATTTAAATGTGAATATATACAAGTTAAACTTTTTTCCTATAGTGTAGTCTTATAGTCAGGCTTTTGGTTTTTTTCCCTAAAGGAATAACCAAAGTTATGGGGGTGTCATCTTATAATCAGGGTTGTATTGGACCTGTTTTTTTGGGGGGGAGGGACAACAACTTACTTTTTACTTTATTTCATATAGAGAGTCCCCAGTCCCTCCTTCTTTTATTCCTAACCCCTAGGCTCAGTTGTGACACAACAGGGGCCGAATGTGCATTCCAAATTGCATTGCTGACACAGCCTGTGTCGGCAATGCTAATTCAGGAGATAGTCGATGGTGAAGTGTGCGCTCGCGGTAAAATAATTAGAGCTACAATGGGAACTACATTACCCATGGTGGAGGAAGTGCTGCTGTATCCTTGCAGATTTTAAAAATTGTCCCTTCTTGTGCACCCAATCGCGCCCACGCATCTTATGAATAAGCATTGCCCCTGTAGAGCCAAGGGGTCAGCCAAGTAGCAGAGGCTGGGGACTCTGAATAAAATAAAGTGAAAAGTAAGTTCCCCATCCAACATCAAAAAACCCCCAAGTCCAATTAAGTTAATTAATGAATCAGTGTAATAAAACACTGAGTCAAAAAAGAGGTTTTGTTGTCCTTTTTAAGGGAGTCTGTCACTGGAATAAACCTATTAGAAGACAAACATTCTAGAGGATTTTACTATTTCCCATTTAAGTGTTTAATAAATGGATGCTGATTGTATGCAGATTTTCTAATCATCAGGGGAATTCAGTGTGGTAAATTTTGAAGGTGACAGTAACTTTGCAAGTATTGTTGATTATGCAGCTTAATGAATGTGAAGCCTAGTAAGCCAAGATTCTCAGCGTTTGCCCAAATAAAGCTTCCATTGATCTTTTTAATTCCCCACAACGAGGGCTGACAGGTCCTCTTCAAAAAAGTACAGATTATTGCCTCCATAGAATGACAACCCTACCACAGCATTACACACACTAGCTACCCCACCCCCAGTAATGGGAGCATCAGTTGCCATTTAAAGCACTTAAATTTTGATTTTTGAGAGATCCACCTGTCTCAGAACAAGACAACCTCGGCACCCTTCTGAATGTGGCATGTGTGTGACTCATTATAGAATCATAGAATGTGTCGGCAGATAAGAAGCATTCGGTCCATATAGTCTGTCCTAGAGCTATAGCATTTGTTTTAACAAGTTATATCCTTGGTTTTCCATGTTATCCGTGGATTTTATAATGTGCCTAATAAAAGTAATATTTTTCCGTATATACTTACGCCATTCTTTCAACACAAGCAGCGAGGAACCTATTGTTAAATAAACCTGCAAAGTAATCAAAGCTCAGAAGTGTAATCTACATGGTAATTGATTTTTCTTTTCTTTACTTTTTGATTGTAAAGTATAGTGAACGTAGTCTACATCACAAATGAAATTTAATTGACAGCAGGCCCTGGAAGCAATTTGGAACAATGTTCCAACAGGTACGTTTGTCATTTTCAAATACCTTTTTGAATTGACTGATGCCTGTGATAACATATATTTATTGTTTTCCTGCATGAATAGCCGCAGGAAACATTTTCTATTATCTTGCTGTTTTGAAGATGTTGTCAGTTTTGTTGAGTGCTCCCCTCCTTTTGGACACTTATTTGTAGCAGTAGTTTTTCTTTCTGGGGCTGGTGGGGATTCACAAGTCTGGAGATTCTGACTAGAGTTGAGCGGACACCTGGATGTTCGGGTTCGGCAGGTTCGGCCGAACTTCGAAAAAATGTCCGGGTCCGTGCTCGAACTTGACCCCGAACTTGACCCCCATTGAAGTCAATGGGGACACGAACTTTTGGCCACTAAAATGCCACTAAAAAAGTCCTGGAAAGGGCTAGAGGGCTGCAAAGTGAAGTAAAATGTGGGTAACAGTGTCCCCTTTCATACGAATAGGTCAATTGAACTATTCGTATGAATGGGGACTCTATTTAGGTTTATAGAAAGCCAATAGCCATTTAATGCTATTGGCTTTCTATAAACTGAATAGCAATAGCATTACATGTATTACATAAACCAAAAGTCTATAAACCCAATCTCTTTCATAAGAATAGGGACTCTATTTCGGTTTATAGAAAGCCAATAGCATTACATGTATTCCATAAACTGAAAGTCTTTAAACTGAATGTCTTTCGGTTTATAGACTTTCGGTTTATGGAATACATGTAATGTTATTGGCTTTCTATAAACCGAAATAGAGTCCCCATTCATAAGAAATCGCCGTAATAGGTAATAGGTAATCGCCGAACCCTGAACTCCAACCCGAACATACAGTGAAATGTCTGTGTTCGGGTCCGCGGTCCAAAAACCGTAATGTTCTGTACGAACCCGAACAGTGTGGTTCGGGTTCGCTCAACACTACTTCTGACCAATCTCTGTGGGCTCCATGACTGGCCTGTTGGTACTGTAGCACTCTGCGTATGAAAATGGTGACTCTCCTGGAGCAAGGAAGTCATCCCGGGAGATCTTAGTGAAGTTGTTCACCTTAGAACCAACTTTACCGAAAGGTTGAGCCTAAGGGAGCAAGTGGCCCTGGGACTTGTAGAGGATCCACCAGGAATCTAGTGTAAAACCCACACCAGGAACGCAGATAAGTATTGTAGTCGGTATAGTAGTGGCAGGATACCAGAGATCAGAGTAGTCAGGAACAGCTGGTACTGCCTGCTGCAAATGAGAAGGTCACATGATAGTAGGGTGTAACCAAAAAGTGAAGCCTAACTATTGCAACAGGAGGGTAATTGTCTACACCAGGGGTCCCCAACCCCCAGACCGTGGACCAGCACCGGTCCGTGGCCTCTGTTCGGGCAGTGTGCTGTGAGGGAAGCATTCTGCACTCCCCTCCAGCTGGTTACTTTATGAAGCGTGGCCCAGCGCAAGCACCTCCCCCTCAGTGAAGCCCAGCCACTTACCGCCTGCCCAGCTTACTGCCGCCCGAGGACCCGCCTACCCTGGTTTCTGCCGCAGGCTGTGTGGAATGACATGATATTCGAGCTCACTGTGGCGCTATATGATGAGGCTGGGCTGCAAGACAGGACTCCACAGAGCCGGACAGCATGCACCCCAGGGACCTGTATGTACAGTGGGGTGACTGTCTGTGTTTGTATGTATGTATGTCTCTGTGTGCCTGTATGTATGTCTCTGTATGTATGGTTGTATGTATGTATGTCTCTGTGTGCCTGTATGTATGTCTCTGTATGTATGTATGTATGTCTCTGTGTGCCTGTTTGTATGTGTGTGTATGTATTTATGTATGTCTCTGTGTGCCTGTATGTATGTATGTCTGTGTATGTATGTATGTCTCTCTGTGCCTGTATGTATGTCTCTGTACGAATGTATATATGTCTCTTTTTTGCCTATATGTAAGTCTGTGTATGTATGTATGTTTCTGTGTGCCTGTATGTATGTATGTCACTATGTGCCTGTATGTATGTCTCTGTATGTATGTATGTATGTCTCTATGCAGAGCAGAGATTTGCCACAAGTGAGTTCTTACAGTTGGCCCCTTTTTGTCTTATTGTAGTTTCCTGTCCAGTGGACAGGAGGATGCTTAATTGCACCTCCTCCAACACATTAAAAAATTTTGTTAGCACTATAGACTGCTATGTGCCTACTATATAGTAGGTGAGGTTAGGTTCTCAGTGTATTGAGAGTGTGTCTTGACGTGGCAGGTGAGCTCAGTTATTCATTGGCCAATTCATATGACCAAAACCTCACATTTATATCATGTTTACACAATTGTTGGCAACTTTATTAGGGTGAGAAGACCTTTTTGTTTTTTTGTATCCACTGTGTCCATAATGTTTACTTGACAGATTCCCTTCACTCACAGGTTTAAATTTGAATTAACATTTTATAGAAATACAGGAGTTCGTATAATGGGAATTTCAGCGAAACTCATTTTCCAATGAAGCAATGTTTACTTGAATGGAGATTCTATATGAATTAATAATACTAGCGATTTTATATAGTGTTTCTCTCCTCAAGGGAAACAAAGTTGCTTACGTGGCTAGTTTCAGAGTTAAAGGGACTCTGCCGATCTAAACATGACTTATACTGTGAATGTAGAAAATAAAAAATGATGAGAAATTATCTAAAAATGATGTTAACAAAACTGCATGCAAATGAAAATATTACTAGAAATACTTTACATATGTCTGGGGTGTTTCCTGCTTATGACATAAACTTGTGGCTTGATATGTTTATTTCTCTATGAACCTTTGTTCAAGCCACAGGTGAGGTCATAAACACATTTAAAATATATATTTCTCTTTATGCTTTTCAATGTAATTTTGCTAACACAATGCATAGTTAATGTTTAGGAATTATTATCATTTGCATTCATCGTATAAGCAGTGGTTAGATTGACAGAGACCCTTTAACCAGATCAGCAGCTGATAATACATACTATTATTACCAAAAATAACGCTACTCTCATTTCATTGGCCTAGGAAGGATGAAATGACTTGCCATGCCAGTACTGAATAGGATTTACCACCGGTGCATTGACCAGCTAAATAGGCCTAGATAAATAAACTCTTGTTAATGTAACACTAGGCCTAATTACAATCTCGTGCTCAGTTCTATACTATACAATAACTGGATATAAACTAAAGTTGGTTTGATGTATAGGGTAAGAATAAAAGACAGAAAAACAGAAGTATAATCACAGTGCCATAACAATAAATACATGCATGCCTCCCAACTGTCCCGCTTTGTGCAGGAGAAGCCCAACGATCCTGTCCTACGAGCTCTACCTCTGTCCAGATTTTCAGGACAGTGGTAGAGCATGGTGGGACAGCAGGACCTGAGACTGCAATCCAACAGTAAAATTAAATGGTGGTGTCACTGGAGTCTGATTACTGTGCATGTGTATGCATCATAGCGCTGCTAGTTGGAGTGACAGTGCCTACTGTGCATGCATCATAGCGCTGCTAGTTGGAGTGACAGTGCCTACTGCTCATGCATCATAGCGCTGCTAGTTGGAGTGACAGTGCCTACTGTGCATGCATCATAGCGCTGCTGGTTGGAGTGACAGTGCCTACTGTGCATGCATCATAGCGCTGCTAGTTGGAGTGACAGTGCCTACTGTGCATGCATCATAGCGCTGCTAGTTGGAGTGACAGTGCCTACTGTGCATGAATCATAGCGCTGCTAGTTGGAGTGACAGTGCCTACTGTGCATGCATCATAGCGCTGCTAGTTGGAGTGACAGTGCCTACTGTGCATGCATCATAGCGCTGCTAGTTGGAGTGACAGTGCCTACTGTGCATGCATCATAGCGCGGCTAGTTGGAGTGACAGTACCTACTGTGCATGCATCATAGCGCGGCTGGTTGGAGTGACAGTGCCTACTGTGCATGCATCATAGCGCTGCTGGTTGGAGTGACAGTGCCTACTGTGCATGCATCATAGCGCTGCTGGTTGGAGTGACAGTGCCTACTGTGCATGCATCATAGTGCTGCTGGTTGGAGTGACAGTGCCTACTGTGCATGCATCATAGCGCTGCTAGTTGGAGTGACAGTGCCTACTGTGCATGCATCATAGCGCGGCTAGTTGGAGTGACAGTACCTACTGTGCATGCATCATAGCGCTGCTAGTTGGAGTGACAGTGCCTACTGTGCATGCATCATAGCACTGCTAGTTGGAGTGACAGTACCTACTGTGCATGCATCATAGCACTGCTAGTTGGAGTGACAGTACCTACTGTGCATGCATCATAGCGCTGCTAGTTGGAGTGACAGTGCCTACTGTGCATGCATCATAGCACTGCTAGTTGGAGTGACAGTACCTACTGTGCATGCATCATAGCGCTGCTAGTTGGAGTGACAGTGCCTACTGTGCATGCATCATAGCACTGCTAGTTGGAGTGACAGTACCTACTGTGCATGCATCATAGCGCTGCTAGTTGGAGTGATGCCACCTAGTGCGCATGTGCAGTAGCACTAACATTCGACTTCCAAAGCTGCGCCCCCAGTGTCCTGATTTGCTGCTGGCAACAGTTTTGAGGTATGTACATGTCTCAATCACAGGTGCCTCAAAATTAGAAATTTTAGAAGTGCACGTAAACATATGGGGATGTATGCATTAATCCAGCTCATGCACTTCCCATCGGCTCATCCTATTTCTGAGTATGTCAATCTATAATGCTAACTTCCAACAAAGCTCAGGTGTTACCTCGATGGGTTTTTAATAACATAATATAAATTGTTAGTTCATTTCCACCCCATATAGTGTTACTAATTTATGCCCTTTTTTGATATAGGTACAAACTGAATCCAATTTTGAAAAATACCTTTTAACATCTCCGTCTAAGCGGTTGAAAGTAAGGAACTTCTTGTTTGATATTAGTTTGACATTACCCTGCAACATAAGAGGATGTAAAAATGTATCTAAAGATGTGTTAATCTGTTTGCTAATGTTAGAGGACATTTGTTTTTATTTCTAACTAATAAGACACAACCTTGGGGGAGAGGTGCAGAGATTATTATTATGTCCTAATTCAGACACATTGTGTCCAATTGTGACACACCTATGGGTACTTTTGAAATTGTGAAAATAAACTCTACCATTACACAATACCACACACACATACACAAAAATAATAATAATAATAATAATAATAATAATAATAAAAAATGGACCTTATGTTAGGATTTTAAAAGGATTTTTTTAAAAATAAACATGAATTCTTTGGCCCTTTTTTTTCTGGACCAACTTAATGTTTCATCTTTTGATTTCCTTTTCTTCTGTTTCCTCTTCCTTTCACTATTTTTCACAAAAGGTTGATTATATTATTGTCTGTTTTTGCAGGATTTTTCTGTTCTCTTGTATTCCATACCTCTGAAGAAGCTGCCGTGCAAGTGGTGAAACACGTTGGGGTCTTTTTTGTACTTTTTAGTACCACATTCATCATGCAGACTCATTTTATACATTTTTTGCAGAATAATTTTATTGTATACACATTGTGTTTTTTTAATGTAATATATTGTAATTTAGCTTTTTACCTTTGTACAATATAATTTATAATGTACCAGCACTGCTATTAAATTTGGGATACTTTTTCTACACATATGTTACAAGTACCTGCCTACTTCTTTTTCTTCCTTTGATTTATTTTTTGTTCTTATTTAGCGCTCCCACTATTATTCCATATTTCATTTTTTATGTGTGTTGAGGAACCACATGTTGATGCCTTATTGGTAGCTGCTCCTCTTTCTCTGTTGTAAGCTGAGTTAACATTCTACTTTATTGGTTAGCACCATGGGTGCCTAAACTGCAGTTCTGTGTTGTGCTGGAGCACTTAGTTCTAGAGCAGTCCATCTATTAAAAAAGAAGCACAGAAATGTTCTTAAAAAGCAACAGACAGTATCCAATTAAGCAGAGGCACTAAGTGCTGTGATGTCACGGGTGACTCCTCTGAAATGTCCCACATGTGCAGTGGGTGACCTCATTGATCTTTCTGGAAGCCCTTTGATTGCCCCCCTGGACATGCTGGAGACTGATGCTTTTTACACGATTGGAGGAGCAAGTTTTACAACACTAGAAAAGGACAAATAAATCTGGCAACAAATACATGCATAATTGTGTTTCAAATATATTTATATAAATGAATGTAAATGAAACATTCAGGAAAAAATCGCTCTTTGATGTCAACTTTTCCTCTTTTTGGAAGATACTCAAATACATTTACCGAGGGCATGAAATGTGACTAATTAATGTATTAGAGTATGATAATAAAAGCAAGGACTTATAAATTGCAATGAATGCCATGATTGAAAAAGATGTCACTTTTGCTTTTTATAATCACAGTTACAGTCAGGCATTTATAGCTGAGTTGGAAAGTCTGAAAACGGATGCAAATCAGCTATTTCAACCTGATTTTTTTTCAGTTCCCTGTGAATATACTCCAATGTGAATTGGTAGCCGCACCTCGAACTGCACACCGCACGAGAAGCTTTGTCGGGGAACGAATTTCCCTACACTCTCTGTGTAGGGAACTTCATTCCCCGATACAGCTTCTCGTGCGGTGTGCAGCTCGGTGCTGCTCTCGTGCGCATATCCCCTCCTCTACCCTGCGCGTGTGGTCATGCACAAGGGTCAGAGGGAAGGAAAAAGCACACCGGCAGCATGAAGAAAACGGGGAGCCCACAACCTCCACAGCCCCATTTAAAAAAAGGAGAAAACTGCTTGGTAAGTGTGTGTATGTGTGTGTGTGTGTGGTAAGTGTATGTATGTGAGTATGTATAAATGTGTGTGTGGGGTAAGTGTATGTATGTGAGTGTGTGTGTGTATAAATGTGTGTGTGGGGTAAGTGTATGTATGTGAGTGTGTGTGTGTATAAATGTGTGTGTGGGGTAAGTGTATGTATGTGAGTGTGTGTGTGTATAAATGTGTGTGTGGGGTAAGTGTATGTATGTGAGTCACTCACATACATACACTTACCCCACACACACATTTATACACACACACTCACAGTGAGTGTGTGTGTATAAATGTATGTGTGGGGTAAGTGTATGTATGTGAGTGTGTGTGTATAAATGTGTGTGTGTGGGGTAAGTGTATGTATGTGTGTGTGTGTGTGTGTGTGTAAATGTGTGTGTGGGGTAAGTGTATGTATGTGAGTGTGTGTGTATAAATGTATGTATGTGAGTATGTGTATAAATGTGTATGTGTGTGTGTGTGGGGTAAGTGTATGTATGCAAGTGTGTGTATAAATGTGTATCTATGTGAGTGCATGTTAAGTGGGTATGGGGTAAGTGTATGTATGTATGTATGTATGTATGTGAGTATGTGTGTATAAATGTGTATGTGTGTGTGGGGTAAGTTTGACTGTGTGTGTGGGAAGGGGGGGGTTAAGTGTGACTGTGTATGCATGTGTGTGTTTGTAGTTAATGTGACCACTGCACATTAGTGTGAAATATATATATATATATATATATATATACATACACACACATGTATATAATTATATATATTATTCTCGGAATGAATGAAAAATGAATGCGGCCCACGCACGCATACATTTCTAGCGAAGTGACCCTTTGCAGAATAAACGTAGACACCCCTGTCCTAGATCATATAGGGTTTCTATTTGTCAGTGTTTTTAGTTTCCACTTTATTTGTTTCCTTTTACATTTAAAGGACAATTGTAGAAAAATATTAAGTTCTGTTTAATTGGAAGATGGCATCAAGAGTATGCATTTTATATAGAAATGCTTTAATGAAATAATACCAATAAAGTACATTATTGGGCCATCTTTACTCCATTTAGCTCTACTGGAAGGCAGATATTTTGTTTAGAATCTTTGGTCAGATGGGTCAGATCTTTATTCAGCTGAACCAAGGTGAGTAAAGATCTGACCCAAGATTCTAAACAACATGTCTGCCCCCTGAGAGAGCTATATAGAGTAAAAAAGGCTTAATAAGGCACTCAATTAAAGAATTTCTTTCTAAATCATCTGCACTTAATCCAATCTTTCAATTAAACATAACTCAGTATGTTAGTACAGTTGTCCTTTAAGGGGGATTAAATAAGAAAGTATAGCTATTTCAGATAGGTGGTTTATTGATACTTTTACTGTTTGATATGAAATGTGGTTTTGCAGCATGTCTTTTCAATATATTGACACAATACACATTGCTTTTTCTCTAAATATAATAATACTATTCGCCTCATTTTTTTTTTTTTTTTTACAGCAGTAGTAGTTTTGAAATAATTTTGAATTAATTATTCTTATGCAGATTCTGTTGTTGAATATTTTCATAGACTCCCAGCGAGTTTCATGTTGTTTTCTTAGGGACATATTAGAGCTCTGTGCATACATCCCATGTTAATATTATAACACAGCTTTGCGTGTGTTTTATCAACAGAAGACATTTCTTGGCAGCTTGAACTGTCTGTGCTTTAATTGTCTAATGCTTCCTTTTTTTTTTTACAGATGGCAGTTTACTGAATATCATTTATTTTTCCTTCTACTTTTTTCGTAGGACCCTTATCAATATTGTGATTGTGTTGTAATATTGATAGTCTATTCACTAAGCAGTGAACTATGGTGAACTGCAAGTAAACACAGAATTTCAGGCAGTAATAGCCGGTTTAAATTATGTAGCAATCTATTTCACAGGCAGAATGTCTTTCGGGAGACATGATATGGCAACCCAGCTGATGGCGGACATTAATATACAGGGACGTCATCATGGGTAGATCAATGGAAAAAGTCAGTTGATGGAGTCATAACCCAAACCTCAGTTTCTCCCCTCTCCAACATGTTTTCCCCCTGAGAGGTGGGGAAGATCTGGAAGATCTCCTTCTACGCCATGGGTTCCTATTACACTTGGTTAAAGATTAGCTCTGTTCATGTACATCCATTTTGCCTATTTTTATCCACAGCCACTGTATGGCTGACCACAAAACCATTTATACATTTTACTTATTTTAGAATACCCACAGAACAGAAATAGAACCTCCATGATGCAGAATTAATATAAACATGCTAGAAGTTATGGATTCAAGGCTCCAACCTGGTTATGTCAATCATTTTGCATCTAGTCCCATGCTTATATTTATATATCTCCTCACGTACACAATACTTAGCTATCTTTTTTAAGGTATACCTTCTCTCAGCTAAAATAGATTATACGACATACTTCTCTTACCTGATAAAATATGCCTTCCATCAGCTAAATTAGAATTATGTTTTCTGTATAAACTTAGCTATGAATGTCACAGCTGTTTCAGCTAAGTCACAATTAGTGTTGAGCGAACCCGAACCGCACTGTTCGGGTTCGTAACGGACATTACGGTGTCCGTGCCACAAACCCGAACCCGGACATTTCACTGTATGTCCGTGTTGGAGTTCGAGGTTTGACTATAAACTGAAAGTCTTTAAACCGAAAGTCATTCGGTTTATAGACTTTTGGTTTATAGAATAGCCAATAGCATTACATGTATTCTATAAACCGAAAGTCTATAAACCGAATGTCGTTCGGTTTATAAACTTTCGGCTTATAGAATACATGTAATACTATTGGCTTTCTATAAACAGAACTACAGTCCCCTTTCATAAGAATTTCTTATGAATGGGGACTCTATTTCGGTTTATAGAAAGCCAATAGTATTACATGTATTCCATAAGCCGAAAGTCTATAAACCAAAAGACATTCTGTTTATAGACTTTCTTTTTATAGAATAGCAATAGCATTAAATGTATTCTATAAACCGAAAGTCTATAAACCGAATGTCTTTCGGTTTATAGACTTTCGGTTTATGGAATACATGTAATGCTATTGCTATTCTATAAACCGAAATAGAGTCCCCATTCATAAGAATAGGTCAATTGACCTATCCTTATGAATGGGGACTCTATTTCGGTTTATAGAATAGCAATAGCATTACAAGTATTACATCTGAGAGTCAAATAGAACCTAATTCTAATTGTTTTGGGTGCTAAATAGTACAGTATTTTTAATTTGTATGTATTTTATTTTTTTTTAAGTTATTTTCCTATCCATATTAGTTTGCAGGGCACTTGTCCTACTCTTACCCACATTTTAATTCCTTTTGCAGCCCTCTAGCCATTTCCAGGACTTTTTTAGAGGCATTTCAGTGGCCAAAAGTCCGTGTCCCCATTGACTTCAATGGTGTTCGGGGTCAAGTTCGGGGTCAAGTTCGAGCACGGAACTGGACTTTTTCCGAAGTTCGATCGAACCTCTCAAACATGAACATCCAGGTGTCCGCTCAACTCTAGTCACAATGTATTGAAGGGAAACATTTGGTTCTGTAGCTCCCATTTCATCAGAAGCTGAGTTGTATTTGCTCCTGCAGACACCAAGAATAAAGAAAATTTGTGGCTACAAATCTTCGTTTCTTGTTGGGATACTCTCTTGGGAAGAAAGGGATAATTGGAGTTTCGGAATCTGTTCATAGTTCAGAAAAAACTAATTTCATGGGTTTATAGTGTGTCAAGATATTAATATCATGGACAAATAACTTACATGTAGTTCGCCACAGCCGGTTCATCTCGGCAGTTAAAGCGCAGACAGTTCAGTGCCAAATACTACTCTCCCTATTAAATAAACCCCCAAGCCCTAAAAGTAACATCTAACCCCAAACCCTAATATTAACTGTAAAACTAACCCTAATGCTAACCCTAATACCCTAACCTAACCTTAAACAAACTCTAAAACTAACCTGCGCTCCCTAAAACTAACCTCCTTCGACTATGCACGTGAAATAGCTGAACTGTCCGAATCGCTAACAGCCACAATAACGCGGCCACGAGGAACAGTCCCATTCCCAAAGTAACTCATCATAAGGATGTGACATTTGGCCCAAGGTATGGCTAGTGTAGATTTGATGTTGATTGAGACTCATTGAGAGTTGATGGAGAAGGACTTGATAAGTACTTTGATTGATAGGGTCAGAGTATTACAGGGCATTTTGACTAGACACAGTCCTCTGACCAGTGACCAGATTCTCAGGGACATCAGAAGGAAAACACCTGTGTATAAACGCTTGTATCTTCTGTCACACTCTGTCACTTAAAATTAGCTTATACTATAAATACAGAGAATAAAATAACAACAAAAAAACAAAACATTGTGTCAGCAGAATTGCAAGCAAATACATACATTAAGAGAATAATATGTTTTAAATGTGTTTGCTTTGTCTCCTGTTTATGACATTGCCTTTCGGCTTGATAAAATCAAATTAAAATGTCCAATTAAAAGCAGTCCATCTGCATATAAAACTTCATTTGGTGTCATAAACAGAAGACACCATAGTCAAATTTGAAACATTTTTTAAAAAAAATGTATGCATTTACCTGTAATTTTGATAACACAATGTTTAGATTTTTATTTTTTATTTTCTACATGCATGGAGTAAACACTGTTTAGGAGACAGACTCTTTTAATTCCAATTCAGTGCAATTCTACACTTTATTGCCATTGTCCACATCATTTTCTTTTCATAGTCATTTTAGTATTAGAAACAGCTATTCTTTTCCTTGAGTGTCTTTCAATGTTTCATCTTGATATCTCAGCAATGCCGGTCAGAGACCTGAAGTCAAGCCAGATATTACCAAGAATCCACAATACTTATCTACTGGATCCGGTAGCTGTGCAAACAATGGTAACATTAAATAGGGAACATACACATATTCTCGCATTTGCAGTTTTTGTGTGAGTATTAATTATTAAAATAAATGTAAATGTATTGCTTGCAAAAAGACAATTCGTTTTTCTGAGAGAGAAATAAAACCCCTAGTCAGCCATACACATACAATTCACTGCACAAATAAGATTTTTTTTGTACAGTATTATTGAAGTAAAATATGATATTTCATCTTAATGAGCCAGAGAAAGCTTCTGTGGAAATGTTGAGTAATTAAGTGCCAAGGGGACACTGACTGTGGCACAGGCCATCAAGGCAGAAACAACAGATCCTTTCCAACAGCAACTAAATTATTTAAATATGGTCATGACTGGTGATCTCTGAGGTTTCTTTTTAATAAGCACATTTAAAGAACCACTAAACATTTTGTTTTTCACTTGCTATTGTACCATGTTCCGTAGCCCTGGCATGAGGGAAAATAGCATGTTATTTTTAACATTATCTTAACTGTGAATGTAGGGATAAAAAAATGATCAAAAAGATTACAAATTGTAATTGAGGCAAATGCATACATTATGAGGAAATTGTGTTTAAAACATGTCTGTGATGTTTCCTGTTTACATGGTTGTCACCTGGCCGATATATTTCGGTATTTTGGGTCTTGGGGCTGGAGTCGGTATAACTAATATACCAGCAATGCAAATCACATTATTTAGTTAGTGTTAGCAGGGATAGCTGTAGCACCATGCTGCTGCTGCCTGTGTCTCCCCCATGGCAGAGCATTCCTCCTTCCAGGATACTATCCCGGAATCAGATGATTCAGCTCTCATGCAGGAAAGAGTGAAAGGGGAGGCATGCCACCCTCACTGCCATGCCCTCACTTACCTTCTCTCTGCTGCTTACCTGCTCCACTTCCTGCAGACCGACACCCGATGTGACAGGAAGGAGCACCTTCTCCCTGCAGCTGCCATTAAATGGGTACAGGTTGTGTATGTGTGTGTGAGAGAGAGAGACAGCTTGAGTCTGTGTGTGTGAGAGCGACAGTTCCAGTGTGTATGTGTGAGAGACAGTATGTGTGAGAGAGACAACTTGAGCCTGTGTGTGTGAGACCCAGTCTGTGTGAGAGAGAGACAGCTCGAGTCTGTGTGTGTGAGAGAGAGACCTTGAGTATGTGTGAGAGAACATCTGTGTGAGAAAGACAGCTTGTGTGTGAGAGAGACAGTTTGTGTGTGTGAGACAGCTTTTATGTGAGAGAGACAGTCTGTGTATGAGAGACAGCTTGTGTGTGAGAGAGACAGCTTGTGTATGTGAGCGAGACAGCTTTTGTGTGAGCGAGACAGCTTTTGTGTGAGAGAGACAGCTTGAGTCTGTGTGAGACCATCTATGTGTCAGAGAGACAGCTTGAGTCTGTGTGAGAGAAAATCTGTGTGATTGAGACAGCTTGTGAGTGTGACAGCTTGTGAGTGTGAGAGAGACAGCTTGTGAGTGTGAGAGAGACAGTTTGTGTGTGTGTGAGAGGGACAGTAAGTGTATGTGAGACAGTCTGTGTATGAGAGACAGCTTGTGTGAGAGAGACAGCTTGTGTGTATGAGAAAGTCAGCTTTTGTGAGAGAGGCAGCTTCTGTGTGAGAGAGACAACTTGTGTGTGAGAGAGACAGATTTTGTGTGTGTGAGAAACAGTGTCTGTGAGAGACTGTGTGTGTGAGAGAGACAGCGTGTGTGAGAGAGACACCTTGTGTGAGAGAGACAGCTTGTGTGCGAGAGAAAGGCAGCATCTGGGTGTTTGTGTGAGAGAGACAGCTTGGGTGTGTGTATGTGTCTGCTCATTGACATGAAATGCACAGTAAAATAGAAACATGGATAAAAAATAAAGTAACACAAAGTACTGGGAGCAACCAACAACAGGTGATGTGCAACCTCTATTTTATTGTTTTGTACACAAATATGATGTATATACTTCTTACTAGCATATATATATATATATATATATATATATATATATATATATACACACACACACACACACTGTTCAGGTGACTTAAGCTACATGATGCATGCAGTGTAATCTGGTCACTCACTGTTAGCTCAGTTAGAGACACTCTAGTTTAGATATACTCAATTGAAGGCTCCCTAACTAGGTCATCTCAATTGATATTATGGAGAAAGTGCACAATCTGTGCACCATTCAAATGACATTCTGCCTCATAAAAAATAATGTTAGGGCTTAGCGCTTACCTGAAAAAAAAACCCATACATTTAGAGCCTGTGTATTAGATGCTCTATCCAAACCAACAGATGGAAGTATGGAGAAACACTGTATTTATATTCTGATCTTAATATGTGTTTTTTTAAATCTCTCTGTATTTATGGTTCTTTAAGTCTACAGCTCTGGATGCAGTGGTTTTGCTAGGGCTGGGCTACTGGGGCTGTAGTCGCAAATCCCTGCTTCCGAATGGCGACTCTGGAGCTAAAGTGTACTTTAGCCCCAAGACTCCAGGGCAATAATTGTATGAGCTTACCTCCTTCTGGGACATAGTGTGTGTATGTGTGAGAGAGACTATGTGTGTGTGACAGACAAAGAGTGTATGTTTGTATGTGTGACAGAGACAGTATGTGTGACAGACAGTGTGTGTGTATGTGAGAGAGACTGTGTGTGTGACAGACACAGTGTGTGTGTGTGTATATGTGTGACAGAGACAGTGTGTGAGCACATCTGCCATGGACTCTAGCCCAAGATCATTTGGAGACCTAGGAATGTCCCTGTCTGTATGTCTGTATACACACCTAATGTTCAAATAGACACAAAAGCCACTTCAAGTTGTTTTTAAAATCTGCAATATTTACAATTCTATATCCATCATTGGCTGGATGGCAAGCCATACCACAGCCATGCAAGCAACTAAACAGGAGCATGTGTATTCCTAGAAACATTCTGGACTTGATTTAAAGAGAAGTTAATGGGATAATTCAAAAAATATACTGGTCATGCTATTGACTCCCTAGACTTAACATTCACCTCATGCCAATTTTTTTCATTGGTCTGCTGGTAAAATACTCACTACATGGCAACCGTGATCTAAATCAGATGAAATATGGGGCTTACAGGTGAATCTCTCACCTGTCATCAGTGGAGCACATATCTGTTCATATCTGGGTTGCCAAGCTGTGTCCTATTCACAGATTTTTGGATTGTGGTGTAGTCCCAAGGGGAGATTCTATGAAATCAGTACATTGTTTTATGTAAATGTGCTGGTGTAGATTGGTAAATGTATGTAAACTATAAGATTGACTCAATAAAGAGAGGATTGCAGGGAATTGAGACCAAAGTAGCTGAGTTGGAAAAATTGTTCCGTTCAGCTACATTGTGGAATTTTTCCAACTCAGCTACATTAGCCTAAAGTTAGAAATCCCTGTCTCAATGCCTCTTTATTGCGTAGACCCTTTAATACGTAAAACATTGTATTTACTGTGAGAGTAGAGAGAAAAATATCTAAACATTGTGTTCACAGATACATACATCAAAAAGCTAAATAAGGTTTTAATTTGCCTGTAATGTCTCATAGTGATGTCTATATATGAAATCATCTTGTGGGTTGATATAAAGATTAATTTAATTTACTATAAAATGTTTATAACACAGAGGACCAGATGTCACAATAGAAATAATTAAAAAAAAAAAAACTGCAAGAGTTTGTGTAAGTGCAGAGAAGCTGGCCAGTCAACCACAATCATAGAATTGTCTTATTTTGCACAAGAAAGGTTTTTTGTAGTGTTTCAAGATGTGAAGAGAAGGAAACTAATGGGTGTTCAAGAACATCTACAATCAAGATGCAGCACTTAAGGGGCCGTAAGCATTGATTGTGTGGGCTATGTAGAAAAGATGAGTGTTGTAGGGAAATAGGTGGTGAGTAATGAGAAGTGCGAAAGCCAGATATTAAATTGAAGATTGAATGAGGAGCCAAGAAATACATAGGCTGCAAAGATAGATGATTGTCTGCAAATGATATGTGTTTTAATAGAGTGTCAGGAGTGGCTTGTCTCCACTGGATAGATGGGTATTGTTATTCTTGTAGAAGTCGAATGCTGTTCAGAGACCGGGGAAGGTCGGTTATGGTGGTAACTAATTCAGTATGAGAATATGGGTGTCCAAAAATAGAAGATAAAAGGCAGAAAAGAAAAATAAAGAGAAAGAAAGGAAAGATTTGGAGTAACAGTAAACTGAGTGTGGAATTCAGAGTAAGAAGCATGTGATGTGGAATGAAAAGTGAAAAAAGAAATAAAGAAAACCTGCCATAGATTTGAGAAAATGTAAAATCCCCTGATTAAAATACTGATACTGACTGGCTTAAACATTGCAAAATAATATGCATAGCTTTTATTAGCTAGATCATAACATAACTATACAGGACTTACAGACATAGTGTAACAATCAAGTATCAAACCTCTGTAAAAGATAAATCATCATAAGTGGTAGCGTGTCACCAGAAAACATACTAGCCATCGAGGATGGGGACACTGATGCTTGGAACTAGTGAAGACAGTGGACTGGGAAAGTGGCAGTCAGGATAATAGCAAAACGTTGAGGCCTTTTCATGATTGGTCCATTTTAGATCCTGCATATGATGACATGGACAAGACCCCCCTTCAAACTGAGCATCTTCCAAGAGGACCCACTCCTGTGTCTGGACCGAGATGGACTAACTAGCTCAGGCAACCTGAAAGCCCCCAAAATGCCCAAGAAAATTCAGAATTAACAGCATGGACTTGAAAACTGATGAACACATAGACGTGTCGATATTTACGATATGCAAAAGTCTGGCGTAGAAGGAGAACAAGAGCAATGGACTAAGGCCTGGAATAAGGTTAGGAAACATGTACATTGTCTGAATCTCCAGGAAGTATATTTCAAGGTGGTACATAGATGGTATAGAATTCCCTGGATAATGAATAAGATAGATCCCACAAGATCTCAAGTGTGCTGGAGATGCGGTCAGGACTCAGGCACCTGGGCCCATATGTGGTGGGAGTGTATTAAAATTAGAGAATGTTGGAAGGGAATTATTTAAGAAAATGTCTGAAATTATTGATATAGAGATAGTAGCCTGTCCCCAATTATCTCTTTGGCATCTAAACCTGGGGGGGAATAGAAAAACAACACCATGGGATCATACACCAGATGCTGGTAGCCATGAAAATTATTATCTCAAGAAATTGGCTCAAAAACGAAAATAAACTTGGGTACATGTTGAGAGACAGATTAATATGCAAAGGGATATGGAAAAAGGCTTTATCAAGTAACTGGCACTTTAGAAAAATGTAATGCCATTTGGCAGAAATGGAATATGCTGAATTAGATGGAGGATTAACATCTTGGCCGTAGCGGAGAATAAGAGATGGGAAGGACACCTCACGTCGCACTAGTTTTGATATAAATGTGGAAATTGACTTGGAATTTGGAAAGGTTTGATAGTTTGAGGTAGCCTTATTTTCCGACTTGTATATGTTGTCCAGTTGTATAAAGATAATGAAAAAAAAAAAAAAAGTATGGAGTAGGTATCTGGATGACGACAGTCAACACTCCTGTCGCCTCGTCGATAGTAGCGCAGGGTCTGCCGCAACAAAAAATCCTTTGTCAGGTCTGATAGACACACATATGTAAAATAGGCCACCATCTTATGGTGCAGGGAAGGGACAGACAGCTTGTCTGACAACATCTGTCCTATGAACCACAGCAAAAAAGTGTTTTAGCCATTGTACAAATGTTAATTTGCGATACTAAAATGATACAAAAATATGTGATTATGTAACATGATATTGGTTGCTTCCTTAGTTCCTTCCTTTGACACTTTCAAATCACGTGACTCGCATTGGAGTAACAGTGTATCAGCTCCATTTTAATAAATATATATTTTTAATTTACGTGGTTAAATTACTTTTTATAAGCAAAAACTTGATCTTTAGAGACACTGAAGCAGATTACCAATTTTTTTTTTTTTTTTTCTTTTTTTTTTTCAAATTCTTTTTATTTGAGGGTTGCAAAGTATAGTATCATGTAAATACAATATTAAAAATGATAAAGCCAGCGGGTTGATACCTTAGTTTCATAACTACAGTGACATTTCTCCCTTTTTCACATTTTCAGTGTAACAGACATAACATAGATAAATCTTAAGTAAGTCACATGTCTACTTCCCAGAGACAAAATAATGAGAACAGTAAGAGATGACGAGTTCACAAGTGTGTGACTCTGAGCTTCAACACGATGTCATAAGTATAGGTAAAACCTCATCCTCATCTCAGTTGCTGTAAACATACGAGATAATCAACACCGATGTAATAATATACAGATTTTTCACAGTGTGACTACATGGATCTGACATAACTTAGCTGGGGCAGATTACCAATTTGAGTTACCTGTTGTGTGGTTTGATTTGTAGTTAACGATACCTATTAATTTTCTTTCATTTACTAAAAGAACGTTTCATTTTTTCTGGCATCTATAATTACATGAGACCATGGGAAACTGTATTCGGTATATAATTAACTAATGAGCAATGATTAAATATTTGGAAGATAAATCTTCTCTTTCAACCTCAGATCTTTACACTAAATATAACATTTTGATAAGACGTTATTTTTCCCCAGCCCGACTCCACAAAATATGGCCAAACACGGCTATAATAATTTTTAATTTTTTTCTGGGACTTCGTTTTGACAATGATTCAATAGATTTTCTCTATTACTATTTCTCCTTAAGCGAAAAATTTCTTCTCTACAGTCATTTGCTGG
Organism: Pelodytes ibericus; assembly: GCA_036172795.1. NCBI lineage: Eukaryota > Metazoa > Chordata > Amphibia > Anura > Pelodytidae > Pelodytes > Pelodytes ibericus. Next base: position 43,631,411 of record CM069857.1, read on the forward strand.
TTCAAAATAAACATTTACGTTATCGATTATTGGTTTATCTGAACTCTGTTTAAACAAATATTCTATGAAAATAGAAATTGACGGAGGCACCTGCAATTCAAGAATGGACTAACAAGGTTTCAGAAACTCTACTCTGTCAGCCAATCAGGAGCCTCCCTGTCCCAGTCCTCCTTTCAGCGGTATTATCAAACCAGCCAATAGAAGGCTGATTTGAAAATAAACTTAGTGTCCCTTTAAAATAAAATTTCCATGATCCAACCTAACTAAGACAGCCATGAAAGACAAACCTCACAACTATCCTGCTTTACACAGGACAGTCCCAATTCAGTACCACAACGCCCGGGACAACTGAGGACCCCTACTGGGCATGTGCAGAATTGTGCATAATCCCAGCAACGCTGTCAGTTTGAGTGACTGTGAACGGTAGCGCTGACACTCAATATCCCAAGCTCCGCCCTAGCCCGATTTGCTGGGGGCAGTAGTTGGGAGGTATGGGAAGATAAAAAAAAAACAGCAGAAAGCAATCTCTTTGTATCTTCCTTATTGAAAATAATCCTATCAGTTATTTTAAGGTTCCATATAATCAGCCAGCATTTATCTCTGTGCTTCTCTTACAATTTCCGTGTGCAATTTAGTTCATACACATGTTTACACAAGTTTATTGCTGGTTGTCATTCTGAAGTATCATCATAATTAGTATGCAGAGTGTGACAAGGAAACATTATATTGCAGTAAATCAACACTGCTGTCTGCGAAGAGCCATTGGTTGGTATTATGTAGAGGTTTTTGTCATTTACATTTTCTTTCCACTTTGGAGATGACTTGCTACAGTATAATAACCACATGTCACCACAACATCCAGGAGTAGATTTGAAATAATCTTATACTGTCCATCACTCAGCCTACTGACTGTAGATGATGAGAGTTATAGTCTGATAACTGCACACAAGGTATTCATCCCTGTCCTAAACTGTCAATAAATGAGAAAAATGACAGAAATGGCAGAATTATAAAATAAACATCAGACATGAATCAGAATTTATGAATAAAGAATTTAATTCATTTTTCCATGACTTCCAGGATACTAAAGAGCAGGGGCATCCGACGTGTGGCCCATCTGACAGCAAGCTACGGCCTAGCTGACTTAATTACACACATTTCATTTACAACTAAAGTCGGGATTGAGTTGAAATAGAGTCTGTTAGTTACATATACAGGTTGAGTATTCCTTATCCAGAAATCCGTTATCCAAAATGATCCGTTATCCAAACATTTCTAGGGATTTTGCCACAAGTTGCAAATTCCACACACGCCTGTTAGAATGCAAGCACACAGCAGCTTATTCCGTGTCCAGCCCCCTTATGCTGTAATATAGAGAACATATCATATAGCCTTTTCATGCCTGCACAGATTCCCCAGTGTTCTGATACGCCAACTGCTGGTTCCCAACCATGCCTCATATCATAACAACATCACTGCAAAAGGTGATTTATTTGCTCTATACAGTGTTTGCATTGATACTACAGTATTTCATGAGAGCTGAGAGGCTTTAATATATCTTACTGGTGAAAATGATCTGTTATCCAAAATACTTCTGGTCCCAGGAATTTTGGATAAAGGATACTCACCCTGTATAATGTACTGTATTTGCTCGAATATAAGACAAGGTTTTTTTCAGAGCAAATGCCTTATGTCTTATATTCAAGCTCATCTTATTATATTAACCCGAGGTCAGGTTATAAGACTGGGATCCAGGTCCCCCGCAGAGCTGCAGCGGACCTGGATCCCCCTCGCTAACAGCTGGGGGATGTCTGCGCGATGCACGCAGACATCCCCTGCTGCCGCCCGGCATGACCGCCGGGACTTCTATGATGAAGCCGGGTCCTTCCGGCTTCATCATAAAAGTCCCGGCAGAAGTGCCAGGCAGCAGCGGAGGATGTCTGCACGTATCGTGCAGACATCCTCCGGCTGCCTCCACTAGCCACCAGGGATATCTGGGCAGCCGGGTGATGTCTGCACAATAGTGCAGACATCCTCCATGCTGCCCGACACCGCCGTCCATTATGACGGACCGGCTATCCGTCATAATAGATGGAAGTGTCGGGCAGCATGGAGCCTATGATTAAGCGTGTGAGCATGCGAAACATGTACGGCATTCATCCTTTCCCTGTCTTTGTATGCATTGCCCCTGTGATCCATTAAAATTTTTTGGAATAAATTGGAAGTTTTACAATCATATTAGAGTTTGGAGTGCATGCGTCCTTTGTCCACAATTTTTCTATTAGTCTTGTATTCAGGCTTTTAGTTTTTTTCCTAAAGGAATATCGAAAGTTTGGGTGGTCGTGTTATAATCAGGGTCGTCTTATATTCGAGCAAATACGGTAATCCCGAAATGGGTTGAAATGAAACGATATTGCCAAATGGACGAATTACACAGATCAGAGTCATCAGACAGTCAATATTCTTTTAAGATGCGTTTGGCATAAAGGTATGCAGAATAAAAACTGATCAAAATTAATACTGATTATCTAATGACTCTGGTCTGTGGAATTCGACAGTTTGGGCAGTTCGGCTTAATTTCAACTCATTTTGTCTCAATTTTGGCTAAAGATGTATCTGTAACTAAATATTGAATACATTTCGGCTTATGTAATGCCAGTAGCTGAAATTGAGATGAATTGACGACATATCAGAAGGGCTGTGGGAATCCAAATTAATTTGTTCATTCGGCTTTCATTCGTTTTCGTTATTTGTTATTCATACGAATAGTCGAAAATGCTATTTTCATCCGAAAACGAATGCACATGTCTAAATAGCATTACAGATGGTCTGTTTAATGCTTGCTATGCGGGGGTGGCTCCATACACCCAAATGCATAAACACAAATAAACAATTTCTACTTACAGTGAGAGGAGATGGCAGCAGGAGTTGAACTTTGTAGCTGTCGGTACAGTAGAAGAAGGGAGCTTAGATATTCCTTTTAAGTGTCAATAAAGAGTTCCGATCTCACCTGCACCACTTACAGGAGTTTCCTACCAAGAGCTACAGCAGTACCAGCATTTGGACTCTAGGGGTTTAGGACTCTAGGAGGGCACGCTAATATATGGGAGGACAAATAGAGGGAGCTTGAATGACAAGATATGTGACCCGAGGAGAAATTCAAAGCTAAAGATTAAGGTAATTTGACAGTATGTAACTACTTAAAATGTTAACAAAAGTCTGTGGACAAGTTACTGGCAGGCTCTTTTAATATAACTGAGTGACAACTAAGGTTGCCACACAGTCTGTATTTTACCCACATTAGCATGGCTGGCATTTTTTGGGTAGCAGTTTTAATGGGCAAAGCTCTTTTTAAACCCTTAAGGATGCTTTAACGGAGGATGTGCCACAGTGCCCACACTCTGTCCGAATGGCAAAAAAATGCCATGATGCCATGGTCGTTAAAGGGTTAAAAAATGGCCACAGAAAAGATATATATAAACAAACAATAATTAGTGACGCATCAAACATGCTACAAGCGTCAATAAGGACTCTATGTACCACAGCATGAAAACCAGTTAATTTCAATTATAAAATGTATGAAATGCATATTTGAATACTGTGAAAGTGAGTAGTTTTCAGGTGTTGTGAAAGGGATATATTATTTCAAATAATAATCATCATTCTTGTATTGTGTAGAATAGATCAGTGATTAAAATCATCACCTATTGTTTATACTGTCAATGTAGACAATATAAAATGAAAAACATATCTATACATTGTGTTAGCAGAATTATAAGTAGCCGAATGTGGTGACTCCTCTTTATGACATCACTTGTGGGCCAAGGTGATGTCATAAGCAGACACATTTATAACATATTTTTCTCTTATATTATGCATTTTCTTGCAATATTGCAAACACAATGTATAGATCATATTTCATTTTTTCCCCTCAATATACAATATATATATATAGTATAAGCTATATTTTGGTATATTGAATCCTTTTAATATGTTCCCCCAATGGAAACAAAAAAATACCAAAATCTTTGCACAAAAGGATAAGGAAGAAAAATAATTGCAATTTCTCATTCCACTAGGGGGCATTATGCTCTTTGCAATAATGTAAAACACAACCAGCAACTTAAAAAACAGAATGGAAATAGTCAGATCCTCATGATGTGCTAATAACATATGTTTCTGTGTGTGTATTGTCATAGGAAAGCCACTGAAGCATTAAAAACTTTGGGAAAATAAAAATAAAACATTAAAGCTAATATGCATTTTTACTGGTTTAACACCTTCCCACTTGTAGGACGTTCTTTCTCGTCCTACTTTTTAGCGCCTAAAGGCTAGTAGGACAGCATAAAACATCCTGCATTTAACAGCTTATCGCAGCTCACTGCTACATTTTGATACATTTTGCACAACTTCCTTCAAACTAATACTTCAAAAATATACATATAAATGAATACCCTTTGGTAACAAATATAAAAGAAACAAACTGAAACCAATGTGGCTAACCAGTAAGGTAAACCTGGAAATAAATAAAAAGAAAGTAGTAGTAGTTTAAACATTCTAAATCTGAGGGATCAGCAGAGGCATTTGCAAAATATAAAGAAGCAACAAAGACTGTAAAAAGGCTGTTAAATTGTATAAATTGCAGAATGAAAAAAAATTGCTAAAGAGAGCAAGAGGAATCCCCAAAAAATTATTTAAATATATAAATGGCAAAAAATGAATGGCTGAAAATGTTGGGTCATTGTTATCTGAAATGGGTCAGATTGTCAGTGGAGACAGAGAGAAAGCAGATATTTTAAATATTTTTTTCTTTTTCTTCTGTTTTTCCCAAGGAAGAACCAATGGACAAGAACTAAGCTACGTTTAGAGAACAGTCACAGCAAGTATGTCACAGACAAATACGTCGATGGGACCTGATGGGATACATCCAAAGTTATTAAAAGAACTTAGTGGAGTACTAGCAAAACCATTAACAGATGTATTTAACCAATCATTGTTAACGGGAGTAGTTCCAGAAGATTGGAAATTAGCTAATGTTGTGCCCATTCACAAGAAAGGTAGTAGGGAGGAGGCGGGCAACTATAGACCAGTAAGTCTTACTTCAGTAGTGGGGAAAATAATGGAAACCTTGTTAAAGAATAGGATTGTTGAACATCTAAAGTCGCTTGGATTTCAAGATCAGAGACAGCATGGGTTTACTTCAGGGAGATCTTGCCAAACTAATCTTATTGATTTTTTTGATTGGGTGACTAGAATAATAGATCAGGGTGGTGGAGTAGACATTGCTTACCTAGATTTCAGTAAGGCTTTTAACACTGTCGCACATAGAAGGCTTATCAATAAACTGAAATCTTTGAGTTTGGATTTCAACATTGTTGAATGGATTAGACAATGGCTCAGTGACAGGCAACAGAGGGTTGTAGTCAATGGGGTATATTCGATGCAAGGTCTTGTTACTAGTGGGGTACCTCAGGGATCTGGACTTGGACCCATTCTCTTTAATATTTTTATTAGCGATATTGCAGAAGGTCTTGTTGGCAAAGTATGTCTTTTTGCTGATGATACAAAGATTTGCAGCAGGGTTGATATTCATGGAGGGATAAGCCAAATGGCAAATGATTTAGCTAAACTAGAAAAATGGTCAGAGCAGTGGCAACTGACATTTAATGTGGACAAGTGCAAGATTATGCACCTTGGGCGTAAAAACCCAAAAGCAGAATATAGACTATTTGGTACAGTCCTAACCTCAAAATCTGAAGAAAGGGATTTAGGAGTAATACTTTCAGAGGACTTGAAGGTAGGTAGGCAATGCAATAGAGCAGCAGGAAATGCTAGCAGAATGCTTGGTTGCATAGGGAGAGGTATTAGCAGTAGGGAGAGGGAAGTGCTCATGCCATTGTACAGAGCACTGGTGAGACCTCACTTGGAGTATTGTACGCAGTACTGGAGACCGTATCTCCAGAAGGATATTGATACTTTGGAGAGAGTTCAGAGAAGGGCTACTAAACTGGTTCATGGGTTGAAGGATAAAACTTACCAGGAAAGGTTAAAGCATCTTAACATGTATAGCTTGGAGGAAAGACATAACAGGGGGGATATGATAGAAACATTTAAATACATAAAGGGAATCAACACAGTAAAGGAAGAGAGTATATTTAAAAGAAGAAAAACTACCACAACTATAGGACATAGTCTTAAATTAGAGGGGAAACGATTTAAAAGTAATATCAGGAAGTATTACTTTACTGAGAGGGTAGTGGATGTATGGAATAGCCTGCCAGCAGAAGTGGTAGAGGTAAACACAGTCAAGGATTTTAAGCATGCGTGGGATAGACACAAGGCTATCCTAGCTATAAGACCAGGAACGGGGGACTAATAAAAGTACTCAAAAAAAATTGGGCAGACTAGATGGACTGAATGGTTCTTATCTGCCGACACATTCTATGTTTCTATGTTTCTATGGTTGACACAAGAAAAAGTGTTAAAACAATTAAATGGTGTTAAAATAGGCAAAGCTCCAGGGGCCAAATGGGATACACCCCAGGTCCTGGCCAGACCGTTTTTTAGATTTTTATGGATTCTTTTATATCAGGCATGGTGCCCACAGATTGGCGTAACGCTGATGTGGTGCCCACATTTAAAAATGGATCAAAACTCAGCCAGGCAATTACAGACCTGTAAGCTGTGACATCTGTGGTGGGGAAACTGTTTGAAGGGTTGCTAAGGGAATATATCAAAGCTTTCATATTGAACAGCAATCTCATTAATAGAAGCCAACATTGCTTTGTGAAAGACAGATCTTGCCAAACTAACTTAATTACATTCTATGAGGAGGTGAGTAAACATATAGATATGGGTGCTGTAGTGGATGTAATATATTTAGACGTTGCTAAGGCATTCAATACAGTTCCACATAACAGGTTACTGTAGAAATTGACAGAAATAGGCTTAAGTCCAGAGGTTAGTCTGTGGATTGGCAATTGGTAGAAAGACCGCATGCAAAGGGTGATGGAAAAAAAAATCAAAAAAAAATCACAGCAACCGGATGTGACGTTACGTCACATCCGGTGACTGTGTTTCCCTCCTCCGTGCAGGAGGGAAGACTGCACGGAGGAGGCGTCCGTCCAGGAGCACAGAGAAGCAGCGATTCGGTAAGTGATGGGGAAGGGGGGGGAGGAGGGTGGTTTAAAACGAGCAGTTTATTACTGGGCTCTGACTGGCACTATATTACTGGGCATCTGGCTGACACTATATTACTGGGCATCTGGCTGGCACTATATTAATGGGCATCTGGCTGGCACTATATTACTGGGCTCTGGCTGGCACTATATTACTGGGCATCTGGCTGGCACTATATTACTGGGCTCTGGCTGGCACTATATTACCGGGCATCTGGCTGGCACTATATTACTGGGCTCTGGCTGCCACTATATTACTGGGCTCTGGCTGCCACTATATTACTGGGCTCTGATTGGCACAATATTCCTGGGCTCTGAGTGGCACTATATTACTGGGCATCTGGCTGGCACTATATTACTGGGCTCTGGCTGGCACTACATTACTGGGCTCTGACTGGCATAATATTCCTGGGCTCTGACTGGCATAATATTCCTGGGCTCTGACTGGCACACTATTCCTGGTATCTGACTGGCATAATATTCCTGGGCTCTGACTGGCACACTATTCCTGGTATCTGACTGGCATAATATTCCTGGGCTCTGACTGGCATAATATTCCTGGGCTCTGACTGGCATAATATTCCTGGGCTCTGACTGGCACACTATTCCTGGTATCTGACTGGCATAATATTCCTGGGCTCTGACTGGCACACTATTCCTGGTATCTGACTAGCATAATATTCCTGGGCTCTGACTGGCATAATATTCCTGGGCTCTGACTGGCACACTATTCCTGGGCTCTGACTGGCATACTATACCTGGGCTTTGACTGGCATTATATTCCTGGCCTCTGACTGGCGCACTATTCCTGGGCTCTGACTGGCACACTATTCCTGGGCTCTGACTGGCATAATATTCCTGGGCTCTGACTGGCACACTATTCCTGGTATCTGACTGGCATAATATTCCTGGGCTCTGACTGGCACACTATTCCTGGTATCTGACTGGCATAATATTCCTGGGCTCTGACTGGCATAATATTACTGGGCTCTGACTGGCACACTATTCCTGGGCTCTGACTGGCATAATATACCTGGGCTTTGACTGGCATAATATTCCTGGGCTCTGACTGGCGCACTATTCCTGGGCTCCGACTGGCACACTATTCCTGTGCTCTGACTGGCATAATATTTCTGGGCTCTGACTGGCATAATATTCCTGGGCTCTGACTGGCACACTATTCCTGGTATCTGACTGGCATAATATTCCTGGGCTCTGACTGGCATAATATTCCTGGGCTCTGACTGGCACACTATTCCTGGGCTCTGACTGGCATAATATTCCTGGGCTCTGACTGGCACAATATTCCTGGGCTCTGACTTTCACACTATTCCTGGTATCTGACTGGCATAATATTGCTGGTATCTGACTGGCATAATATTCCTGGGCTCTGACTGGCATAATATTCCTGGTATCTGACTGGCATAATATTCCTGGGCTCTGACTGGCATAATATTCCTGGGCTTTGACTGGCACACTATTCCTGGGCTCTGACTGGCATAATATTCCTGGGCTCTGACTGGCACAATATTCCTGGGCTCTGACTTTCACACTATTCCTGGTATCTGACTAGCATAATATTCCTGGGCTCTGACTGGCACACTATTCCTGGTATCTAACTGGCATAATATTGCTGGTATCTGACTGGCATAATATTCCTGGGCTCTGACTGGCATAATATTCCTGGGCTCTGACTGGCACAATATTACTGGGCTCTGACTGGCACAATATTCCTGGGTTCTGACTGGCACACTATTACTGGGCTCTGACTGGCACTATATTCCTGGTATCTGACTGGCATAATATTCCTGGGCTCTGACTGGCACAATATTCCTGGGCTCTGACTGGCATAATATTACTGGTATCTGACTGGCACTATATTACTGGTATCTGACTGGCACAATATTACTGGTATCTGACTGGCACAATATTACTGGGTTCTGACTGGCACACTATTACTGGGCTCTGACTGGCACTATATTCCTGGTATCTGACTGGCACAAAATTACTTGGCTCTGAGTGGCACAATATTTTTGGGCTCTGACTGGCACAATATTACTGGCATCTGACTGGCACAATATTACTGGGCTCTGAATCGCACAATATTCCTGGTATCTGACTGGTACAATATTACTGGGCTCTGAGTGGGACAATACTACTGGTCTCTGAATGGCACAATATTCCTGGTATCTATAATTGTAAGATTGTCACCTCGTGGGGCTCCTGTGTGTTGCATAATTAATGGCGGTCCCATGTGTGCATAATTATGGGGCACTTGTGTGTGGCATATTTATTGGGCCCCATGTGTGGCATAATTAAGGGACTCTTTTGTGTGGTGTAATTAAGGGACTCTTTTGTGTGGCATAATTATGGGGCACCTGTGTGTGTGTGGCATAATTATGGGGCATCTGTGTGTGTGGCATAATTAATTGGGCAGAGGTGAGGCATAAATAGTGGGGCTCTGGTGTGGCATAATTTATGGGGCTCTGGTGCTGCATAAGTTATGGGGCTCTGGTGTTGCATAAGTTATGGGGCTCTGGTGTTGCATAAGTTATGGGGCTCCTGTGTGTGGCATAGTTATGGGGCTCCTGTGTGTGGCAAAGTTAATAGGCCATCTAACTGGCATTACTAAGGAATCTGTTTGGCATTGTATGGAGGAAATCCAGGGGGGTGACACCATGAGTTTCCGCACCGGGTGACACCAACCCTAGTGACGCCCCTGTCTTTCCTATTTGTTACTGTATTTGGATTCCTCCTGACTTTTCTTCTGACTTTTCTTTGTCAAAAAGAAGGATGGTGGACTACGACCATGAATTGATTACAGAGAGCTTAACAATATAACTACAAAAAATTGTTATCCTCTGCCACGTATCTCTCAATTATTGGATCACCTACGTGCAGCCCAAATATTCACTAAAATAGATCTCTGAGGTGCATATAATTTACTTCGAATCAGAAAAAGTGACGAATGGAAGACAGCTTTTAGATCACGTTACGGTCACTTTGAATACAAAGTCATGCCATTTGGGCTTTGTAACGCACCTGCTACCTACTCCACCTTAGTATTGGACTCTATATTACGAACTGTTCATACTAAACCACTATCAAGCTACTGGTTCAAGGTTAGTTCTCTTCTCCTTGTATACACAGTATACCCTTATTATTTGTTATAGGTCTGTCTTAAGGTTTACCTTCAGATCCTTTATATTGACCTCTATCCAGCATCCCAATCCTGGGACCGAAATAGAGTCCCCATTCATACGAATTGACCTATTCGTATGAATGGGGACTCTATTTCGGTTTATAGAAAGCCAATAGCATTACATACATTCCATAAACCGAAAGTCTATAAACCTAAAGAGATTGTTGGCTTTCTATAAACCAAAATAGAGTCCCATTCATACGAATTGACCTATTTCAACTCTATTTCGGTTTATAGAATACCAATAGCATTACATACTTTATATAAACCGACATAATGAACGACTTTCGGTTTATGGAATGTATGTAATGCTATTGGTATTCTATAAACCGAAATAGAGTTGAAATAGGTCAATTCGTATGAATGGGGACTCTATTTCGGTTTATAGAATACCAATAGCATTACATGCATTCCATAAACGAAAAGTCTATAAACCGAAAGAGAGGTTAAAATAGGTAAATTCGTACGAATGAATAAAACGAAACGAAAATAATGAACAAATTTCGTCTGAAACGAATGCAGTAATGAACGAAATTCATTTTGGACGAAATAAATAATATTTTCATCCGAATGGACGAAAACGAAAGGAAAATTTTAGTTTTGCACATTGTCTATTATCTAGTTATATTCTGGCTTAGGAACAGTGAAGCTATACAATGTACCTAGGAAGAGAGATTTGCATTACCAGAGGTATAGTGACTCACATTCCACAGAAAAAGGTATGCAACAAGGTATAGTGTCTGGAGAAGAGGGAAAGGTACTCTGCCATCTAAACAGTATTTATACTGTGAATGAAGGGAATATAATATGTTCTGTTTATTTACATGGTTTGATATATAAATTACACATTGAAAGCAGTTAATTTGCAAATCCAGCCACAGGTGATGTCATAAACAGGAGACAGTGCAGATACATTTAAAACACATTTTTCTAGTTTAATTCATACATTTGCTTTCAATTTTGTTAAACCAAGTTACACATCATTTTTCATAATTGTTTTTATTCTCTACAACCACAGTATAAACTTTGTTTAGTAAGTCTATTTAACAATGACTTCCAATGCATCATCCACACTGGACCTAGATGTAAGAACTCTGATTTACACTCTTTTTTCACTTGATCTGTTGACTGGATAATAGATTACACTAAAGAAATGGTGAGGTTTTCAGGAAAATATGACTCTGTAATAAGATGAATAATGCAAGACTTCTTCCCTGGCTGAAAGCAGTGTTTTAATACCCTGCTACTGAAAGCTATATCACTGAAATGCTCTAAACCCCAATTATGCTATTTAAATATTGAAGGTATTTATCTGGCCACGTTTAAACCCTGTATAAAAACCCACGGTTATACACTCATGGCTTTGAACGGCTTAATACATTTGCACTTCACAGTCACTGCTAAAGTTATATCCAACAGTGCCTGAGCTAAAGCAACTGGCTATTATTAGTCATGATGGTAACATGCAGTTATAGCCTCACAAATACTACTTAATCATCCAAGGATAGTATTTCAAATATAAATAAAGATATATATATATATATATATATATATATATATATATATATATATATATATATATATACATAGTACATTGCAATACATTACATATTCCATCCATTGGGATGTAAAATATGCATCAATTCCTAGAATAGAAATTCCCTCTTTAGGGACTTTTAATGGAAATGTGTAATTTGCATATAAAGCCACCAGGTGTCCTAAACCGGAGACCTCTCATCTATCTGTCCCTCAGGCTTTATATCACTGTAACTTGTATTTTTACTACTGCATTTTCCAACTTCCATTTTTGTTAATCTCAGCATTGCTTATCTGACAGAATAATCAAGCTTTACAATTGTACTTAACTCTGATGAAGACAAAATGCGTTGGATTCTCTTGTTGTATGTGTGACTTTAGGACATATGCCTCAACCAGATGCACTGCATTTGTGCAGTCTCTCTCTCTCCTCTTTTTGTGTGCAGTCTCTGTCCCCTTTTTTGTGTGCCGTCTCTGTCCCCTTTTTTGTGTGCAGTCTCTGTCCCATTTTTTGTGTGCCGCCCTGTCCTCTTTTTTGTGTGCCGTCTCTGTCCCCTTTTTTGTGTGCAATCTCTGTCCCCTTTTTTGTGTGCAGTCTCTGTCCCCCTTTTTTGTGTGCAGTCTCTGTGCCCCTTTTTTTTTGCCATCTCTGTCCCCCTTTTTTGTGCAGTCTCTGTTCCCATTTTTTTTGTGCAGTCTCTGTCCCCCCTTTTTTGTGTGCAGCCTCTGTCCCCCATTTTTTGTGCCATCTCCATCCCCTTTTTTTGTGTGCAGTCTCTTTCCTTAATATTTCCCCCAGAACACTGCTGCCTCCAGATCGCCCTCATTCCTGGAATAGTGGTGGATGCTAAAGTCGCTGTTGATCCTTTAAAGTGGCAATGGCCGCCGAACATCTTAAAGCTGTGGTGGCCGCTGCCAAATTTCTTAAAGTGGCGGCCACCACCACCAAAATCCTTAAAGTGGCGGTGGAAGCCGCCAAATTCCTTAAAGGCAGACGGCCTACCGAAATTTCTCCTGGTATCCCGGTGGGCCAGTCCAGCCCTGGTGGTGCCCCCACCATGGTATGGTAGCGCCGGCCCTGAACATACCATTAAAATGGAGGTGGCAGTCGTTTGTATGGAGGTGGTGGTATTGCAGGAAAATATTACCCAAACTGAAACAATACAAACAGATTTTCAGCAAGCCCATAAACCCAAGTTGGACATAAGCCCCTATCATCCAGTTTAATTTTGGCACAGCTTGTGTACCAATGCCATTTACTTCTCTGCTGAGAAACTCTGCTGGTTACTCTTAGACCTCAACTTCACCCTCCCCTGCTACCAATGTCCTTACCCTTCCCCCCCACAATGATTCTTGGCTTGCCTTGTTTAATTTTGTTTTCAATTGTCTTTCCGTGCTGCTGGCTTCTGATCCTCTTCTCAAATGGTGGTCTTGACATGTGCTCATTATTTGTGTAGACATTACTCGACAGTTATCGGGCACCTATAATTTGTATTGATTTCTCTGGGCATGGTTAGGTTTATTTTGGTATGATTTCAGATGCCTATCGGTATTTCTGGGCTATTTGTTTCTGTGTGTGAAAGCTCCCACAGGATATAACGGAGAATTTGAGGCTTTCACTTCGGTTCGGTGAATTTTGGCAGGAGGTTTCAATGTTTTCGGTTTTTCCAAATATCGATGTGGAATCGGCTATGATTTCAGAATTGCGGACATGCACTTCTGACAATGTGGCACACCTCATAAAAAACCTTAAATTCTACTTTATCGATCTGTATATTTGTATCTTTTCTTTAGAAAAAAAAAGTGTGGCAAGCACAAAAGCAGATGGATTATTGGCTTTAACCACTAAAAAAGCAAAAAGGATGCAATTTTCTATTCAAACCAAAAATATAAAAATCTTAGTGAGTCAGACATTAATGTTTATACATAACAGAGATGTGTGCATGGGAAAAAGCTAGTACTGCAGAACAGCTGCAATGTTATAGCTCTGTGTCACTCTCTGTGTAAATAATTTTAAATCTAATTCATAATTTACATTTATAATCTCCATTTCTCTTCATATCTCTGCCTGTAAAACTACGCAGTTATACCATTAACACAGTTATCAATAGTGAGTATTCTCCAGTACATTCTCACCGGTGAAATGGTAATGGCCTTGGGGCTACAACGACCATAACTCCCTGACATTCTAGTTGATGTGGAATTATGGGGTGTGTAGTTCTGCATCAGCTGGGGGCCCACAGATGGACACTAATTCCTTGTACAACTTCACATAGTGATTTTTCATATTACTCCAAAAGAAATGACACACGCATACAAAGCTGGAAGAAAATCCCTGTCAAGGTTGCATTGCTGGGCTCAATAATATTCAGACATGAAATTCCAAACATTCATAAAATTGGGAGTTGGAGAGTAATTCAGTTCATTATCATGACATCTTTCACTGATTGTCTGTCTTGACAAGTGTTTCAATTAAAAAATGAATTTATAAAATCTAAAATGATTTTTTTCATGGTCAAACAACATTATAGCTACTTCAAAATATCCCACGCGTTTCAAGGCAGCCAATGTGCTTTCGTTAGCCGAGGTCATAGAACTTTCAGAGCCAACTACTCATTGTGTTATTAATTAGGGTTTATTCCGATTTCACATAAGAAATTTTTTTGGCAGAATACATTTTTGTTTGTCAATAGTTCTTCTGCTCTGCCTTATTTTGTTGTAAGCTTATTTACTGTACTATTGGTGACAGGTGTGCACAGCTTGACATTCTCCCCATGACGTCTCCTAACAAGCGTACTACAGCTCTATAGGTTTAATTAAGAAACCTGCACACACATATAATGCCAGCTTACCCCCGCACTGGGTACGAGTACTGTAGGACATAATAAGAATACCGATAACTTGCACAAATTAGCTGAACTGCACAAGTTTTAAAGTAACAAAAATGTATTTCTTGGGACATATTTGATTTTAAAAAAATATATATTTTAAATAACACAGAGTGCCTTTTGTGTAATTTATTTACATATATTTATTATATGTATTGTATATATGTATGTATACATATATATAATGTATATATGTATACATTTTCTTGATAACGCAATATCTGTATGAATGCTTTCCCTCTAGATTGTAAGATTGCAAGCAAGGCTCTCTAGTCTCTACCTCTTATATCAGTCTGTTCTTGTTCATCTAACTTGTGTTGTAACTAGCGCTTTGTAAATTGTTGGCGCTATATAAAGAAATGTTAATCCAGAAATGATGATTAATGAACATAAACGCTTTCATAGATCACAAAAATGCCTTTCAGCATAAAACACTGGCTAATGTCCCCTTTTCATATTCTGGAGACTTTCTTTGCAGGTCTTGTACATATTGAATAAAATTGTCCCCATTGTACGATACAAAAGTTATTTAAAATTGTACTTGTAGCTAATCAAAAAAAAAAAAAAAATTGGAACGTTTTATTGTATTCATGCTACTTGCATGCTACAAAGGCTAAAAAAAATCAAATCAAGAATGTATTTAATTTGAGCGTAACTCTTTAATCTAAACATGTGCATCTAGGATTCAGCAGCATTTGCAAAATAAGTTGACATTTCTGAGAAATTGGTGAAGGATTACAATTTATTGGGGTAGATGATATGAAGTTCAACTGCAATGGAGAATGCAGAAATACTGTGCACAAAAGCACTGGTACTGCAGTAAGTGAAGAACAGTGTTGAGCATGAGATGCTGTTATTTATTACTTCTCCGTTAATATAATGCTAGGGGACTGGGGGTGTAATAGCCACCTCCTGTACCCTAGTACCTGTACCCCAAAGAATAAGGTCCTGTTGGCCCCAAGTAAAAATCACTGCGAGGCAGTGCACTAAAAAAAGGAATAATTACCCTCTGTCCCCAAATAAATAAATCAATGGCTACCCAGGGACTTGGGACCATGCTAAGCCAGAAGTCCCAGGGGCCACCAAGCCCTGATTACATTTAAAAAAAAACGGCCTGCTTTATGCCTCAAATCCCTAATATATATATAAATAAGGCCTCCAGTGGTTTGGGGTGCACTATACTCTCAAACCCTGGTAATATTATAATAAAAAACACCCCCAAATCCTTAATACATATAACTAAAGGTCCCCGCTTCCTTGTGCCAGGAACTGGCCAAATACCCCTGGCACAATAAATAAAATACATCCCTACCTACCACCCCTACCTTGCCCAGGTGGGGTGGGGGGGATCTAAAATTGTTCCCAATACTTGTAAAAACACCATTTGAGTGCCATGAGGCTGGCATCCAGGATCCATCAGCAACACACTGGATCCTCATCTTTTGGCCAGGGATAGGGGCCATTAAAAAAAAATCCACTAAAGAATTATCGGATTTGCTTGACTATAAGACTACCCCCCCAAACTTTGAATATTCATTAAGGAAAAAAACAAAATGTCTGAATATAAGACTACCATTAAAAAAACTGTTTTACTTTTAGTTATTCAAATGTAAGTGTATTTTCATATTTAATAAAATTCTGAAATTCTAATAAAAATGCATTTCTTGTTTTTATTTCCTTCAGTTTGACCCCCAGACTTAGAAAATGCATCCCCCACACAGTCATCTACCCCCACACTTACCCAATGCATCCCCCCACAAAGCCATCTGCCCCTCAGACCAAGCCAATACTGTCCCCCACCCTTTACCAATGCAACTCCAACCCCTTACCCTTTGCCATGCTATTTAATGAGTAGTCATAAATCTGGTCCCGAACTTTAAAATAAAAGAAAATCATGAACCTTAGGAACCAGGAAATCCAGACTTCGAGCGCACCACACCCTGCCATTATGCTATAAGGGTAGAGAAAGAAAAATGGTAATAACATCATATGGCAAAATAAACAGCCATCACGTATGAGTATATATCAAAATAATCACTTGTATCTAAACTTAAATAAATCATATGAAATAGAAAAATATAAAGAAGAGTGGGACATATAACTCTCTTTATGTATTGGGTGGGAATAATACTTGCCTCCATGTCTTTATTAATCATGATTTTACGTCATGATATTAATAAAATGTTAGAATTAATAAAGACAAGGAAGCTCCTATTATGCAAGTTTAAAGTAGAGCAATTACGGAAGAAAAAAAATGGTCTCGGTTCTAATATGAAATTCACGGAAGTAGACTCACATGACAAATCGATAGCTTTCATAAGTTCCTCTAATCTACAACCTAATGCGAAAGCCTTAGATGCTATAGCACCTCTAGTGGAAGGAGGCCCAAATCCTCAGAAAACTAGCTGCCTTAATCTTGTAAGCTTTGAGGCATGTGACTGGACATAATTAAACATTATAAGGGAAACATGGATCGGACACTGTAGAAATTGAAATTTTGGTGCACCTAGATATCGAAAAGTAAAAATAATTTTGCCGGTGCAAATTTATTTACAGAACAGATGGATTAATTTTTCTTTTATTTGATGGCCCCTCCCCCTGGGCAGAAGATAAGAACTCTAGGACTGGGCCTTTTTTAAGATGTATTTTTTTTACAGGTCACTGTTTTTGTGCCAGGAGGATGGGCAGTAGGAGGTCTTCATTTTCACTGAATGGCACGTTATTCCACATATGCTAAAAAAAACCTCTTACTTTTACCCAACAGCCAGCATTGAATCTAAACCATTAAATACATCCCATTGTGAGGTGTCAGAATTAGTGACAGTCAATAGTCACAAGTCCTCCAAATGATAGAGGGAGAGCAGCAGGCTTTGACCAGGGATGCAGGAAGGGATGAGGGTAGATGAAATGCTGGAACAACAAATCTCCTGTCTTTACAGTTAGGTAATGGGCACGTCAGATATAAGATCCTTATGAGAGAACATTGTGAACCATAATCTTGACTTGATAGCCTGTGAACCATATATTTTTATCACATAGTAATTTACAAATTATAAAGGCCAATAGCATTTATAAACATTTATCCACGGAGATAATCTATTTCATTTTGTAGAAATTCTCAGCAATACCTTTTCTAAATTTGTCAACAAATAAATTACAAAATAGTCATTGTACTAAATTGCAGTGTGACATTGATATGATAGGATTTTCTTCATCTGTGATATTAATATGGAGAGGATTCATGCATGGTCACTTTTTTCTAGTGCCATTAAACACATTAGTGTTCAGTGAGATGCTCATCATGCTGACGGATGAATCCTATCTATTAGCTTGTTTTGCTTGGCTTTCTGTGCTCTTAGGTTTTTAAGTGGTTTGCTGTGAAACTTAAAGCAAGAATTTTTCAGACTTGAAGTACTTGGTTTCATGGTGCGTAATGTAATATTTCTCTTGAAAATAACATACTGGTGTCGTTTTTTTTTCTGGTATGTCTCAAACCACGCAGCTGAGCTGAGCTTCAAGACATCTTATTCCAAAAAAAGATTTTCTTCATAATAAATTCATGTTGCGTTCCTACAATTCTGATAAACCTAAAACTTTCACAATTTCACGGACGTTTGACAAAGAGATAAGTAAACCTTTCAATGTGGTATTGTTCCATTGCAGTCTGTGATAGAGGGCCATTGTTTTTTAGAATGTTTTGGTATTATTTAACTCATAGTAATATAGGTTGAATATATTGCCCATCCTTGTACCTGCAGTTGATTCAAAAGAGGCTAATTAAGCAATTTTCAAATGATTCCTCTTAGAGGGATAAACTTATTCTTGACTGCAAAAAGAAGATCAGATTTCTCCTTGGATCAACAAGAGGGAGACATGGGTCAGTGGGTCGGGTCCCATGTTCAAACTGTGCCTGAGGGCCTGTTGTCAGTCCTGCTCCAAGGGTAATACAGAACATTTTTCTAGATGAGTGGAATACATTTAAAATGTACTGTATAAAGAAAATAGATGCATTAAGTCACAAGGCTCATAATTCCTAATGAGAAACAGTCATTTTTAAAGGAAGTGTGTGCTTGCTCAATTTACTATATTATACTAGACAGTGACTCATAGACATGGTCATAAATTGTACATCAAAATATGTTTTATTCCCAAAGTAATATTTTGTTTTTCTTTTTATATACATGTGCTTATATTTTTACCTAATTGGCCTTTTTTCCTATTATTGCTTTGGGAATATTATCATTTTTAAAATAAAAAATAAAACCAAATATAACTGTAATGTACATTACTTCTCCATGGGTGAGATGGTGTTGAGTGGTTTGTTAGGCTGACCAAATCCATTTTTCTGTGTTACTTTATATTGAGTGGTTCACAGAAATGTTTAAAGGAACTAGGCCACCAAAACATGGCTTATAGTTAGGGTTGCCAGCTGGCCGTTGAAAAATTGACTGTAGGCCCGTGTTAAGTCTAAGGAGGCAGTAGTTTGGCCGGTGTTTTTTTGTAGAAAAGGTGGCAAACCTAATTACAGTGCGAATGTAGAAAACAAAAACAGATCTGTATGGTGTTAGTAGAGTTAAATGAAAATGTACAGTTGAATGGGGAAAACTGAAGTTATGTTTAATTGAAATATTACATGAAGTGTAGACTTTTTAAATAGAAATGCTTTAATGAAAGAATACAAATAAAGTACCTTTTTGAGCTGTCTTTGCGCTGTATACTTTGAGATTAGTCATATAGTTCATCATACTGATGATTCAGAAAATAGACAAAAGAAAAATAGAACAGACTCTACTAACAGTTTTGCTACAATCCACATGCATCCCTTCCTCTCAATGTTGTTTGACCATGAAAATGTACTTTGACTCAATGTCATTTTCATGAAAGAAACATTCCTAAGTAGGCACAAAATGTATATAATGTCAAAATATCTATCTACTATCATTAGAAAAAATGGGTAAGTGTTGATTGTGACAGAACCCTCCAGCACTGGGGTTCGTGGAGAGAACTAATGGCTTGCCTCCTCCCTAGAGATTTTGGGCCCTGGCATTGGGATTTGGGTACAGGGGGTAGGGGTGCACTTTTCATTGACTTTACATATGCACCCAGATTTTGCCATCTGTAATTCTGACACATCCTGGCTATGTTTAATATGTTTATTTATTCAGACTGTTTTGTATGTTGGATTTATGTCCAGTGCATTATTCTGTGAGTAGACCACTCTGATCACAATATGCAGGGGAGTAAAGGATAATAGTTTACCTCCTGTAGTGCAGACAGCCTGTCTGCTGCTTAAGTGTGATTTAAACTAATTATGATGTGGTTTTCTATATCTGTAGCAATGCTGGTTCATTGCTGTTTAGTTCTTGTTTGTTTATTTGTTAATACCGTATTTGCTCGATTATAAGACGAGGTTTTTTTCAGAAAAAAAAATCTGAAAACTACCCCTCGTCTTATAATCGAGGTCTTCTTATAATCTGACCTCAAATTGAGGTCAGATTATAACACATGGATCCAGGTCCCCAGCAGAGCTGCAGGGGACCTGGATCCCCCTCTCTAGCAGCAGGGGATGTCTGCGCAACGAGCGCAGACTCCCCTGCTTCCGCCCGGCACGACCGCCGGGGCTTCTGTGAAGAAGCCGGGTACTTCCGCTTTCGTCACAGAAGTCCCGGCGAGCGTGCCGGGCGGCAGCAGGGGAGTCTCCGCTCGTCGCGCAGACATCCTCTGCTGCCCCACTAGGCACCAGGGACAATCGGGCAGCTGGGGGATGTCTGCACTATACGTGCAGACATCCTCCATGCTGCCCGACACGGCAGACTATTATGACGGACAGCTGTCCGTCATAATAGACTGCCGTGTCGGGCAGCATGGAGGATGTCTGCAAGTATCGTGCAGACATCCCCCCGCTGCCCCCACTAGCCACCAAGGATCAAGGTAAGGGGAAGGGAGGGAGGGGGGCAGAGAGACAGGGGGAGGGAGGGAGGGGGACAGAGAGACAGGGGGAGGGAGGGAGGGGGACAGAGAGACAGGGGGGACAGAGAGACAGGGGGAGGGAGGGGGGCAGAGACAGAGTCAAGGGGAGGGAGGGGGTTAAGAGACAGAGACAAGGGGAGGGAAGGGGTTAAGAGACAGAGACAAGGGGAGTGAGGGGGTTAAGAGACAGACAAGGGGAGGGAAGGGTTTAAGAGACAGAGACAAGGGGAGTGAGGGGGTTAAGAGACAGACAAGGGGAGGGAAGGGGTTAAGAGACAGACAAGGGGAGGGGGGGGAGAGAGAAAAATGGGGGCAAGGGAAAGAGAAAGGCAGCATTGGCACATAAAAAGAAATAAAAACTAGAAATACATTTTTTGATATCATAATTTTTTATTAAAAAAGCAATTTACATATGAATATATACAAGTTTAACTTTTTTCCTATAGGGTAGACTTATATTCAGGCTTTTAGTTTTTTTCCTAATGGAATATCCAAAGTTTGGGGGGTCGTCTTATAATCAGGGTCGTCTTATAATCGAGCAAATAAGGTATGTGGGTTGAGTGTTATGTTAACTGGATTATGTCTGAATATAGACTCTGTTACTGTTCAATAAATGGGCATTCCTGTTTCAAAGTTTCTGGTCCTGTCTGGTGATTTGGAGGCTCCATCTACAACACTGGTTCTGCCTGGTGGCTTGAGGTGGCTGATACAAGGAAGCAGAGTTCTGACGGAGGTACCCAGTCGGGGTAACAGGGGTCCATAATATTGATCAATAATCTCATTGATCTTATTAAACTGAGGGCTTTACATGGTGCTAAGGACCAGATGAGGTGACCTCTGCAGTCACTGGCATGAACTGCCTAACCGTGAAAGATGGTGGTTCCAATTGTAATTAATGCCTTTCCCCTAGGTAGGCGCCTATCCCGAAATCACATGATTCTCATAAAAAAAAATCTGCAAATTCGGAACAATTCATCCTAATATGTGTGGGTACAGTAAACAAGAAAAATCAAAATGTAACACAAAGACTTCAGAAGGACAGCCTGCGCCACGAATGGGATGACCCATTGTCATAGAGCAGCACTGTTTTAATCTGTCAACGCAGCAACTAGCTTCTCAAAGCTGATATACTGCATTTGTCCATAAAACAGAGATGTGTAAAAGGTAAATTTGCCCACGTAACTTTTTTTCTGATCAGATTCCTAAGGTTAAACTCAATAAAGAGGCAAACGCAGGTATTGAGATGGGAATTCCAAACTTAAGGCCAACGTAGCTGAGTTGGAAAAATTCTCCCATTTTCCTACACTGGAGAATTCTTCCAATTTAGCTACATTGGCTTAAAGTATGAAATTCCCATCTCAGTTCACTGCAGTTCTCTCTTTATCGAGTAGAACTATTTTAGATTTTTCTGTAGAGTTGAAATTGCTAGAGCACCGTAGAAATTCTTTAGTCCACTTTCAGCGATGTGGCTGCTTGATTTTGAAGGGTCTATTTTGTTCATCAAGTAGAACTCGAGGATTGAGTGTGATATGTGGGATAATGGAGAGGCTTCTTCATGAATTGTTTTAGCTAACCTTTAACCACCTACATTAATCTCTTGTGTCACATTTTAGGAGAAAACAAACAATACTAAACTTACTGTTCAAATTAATGTTATATGGTTAACTACAAACATGCTAAAGTAGTACTAAAGATTTTTTTTTTTAAAGAAAAGATGACATCAGTTACAGGCATTTTAATTCAATCCTTTAATGTAGGAATACAGATAATTTGCATTATTGAGACCTCTTTGCTCTGTATATTGCTATCGGGGGGGGGGGGGGGGGCACATGTTTTTTCGAATCTTGGGTCAGATGAAGCGTTATACAGAACAATGAGGTCTAAATAAGTTACTTATTTATATTCTTTCATGAAAGCCTTTCAATCTTCTTTGACAATAAACTTTCAGAATTTGCATGACATTTTTTTACTCATAATAGGACCACTGAAAAAAGAAGTTTAATGGTTCATTAAGTATAACAGGAGTTATCTAAAATAGAACAAACATTAAATAAACGTTAGTAATTGTCCAGGTAGTTGGCAAGCGAGGGTACAACTGAATCATTAGCATGCTGAAAAAATATTATCTAGTTGTGTATTAACAATTTCTGACAGGTAATTACTGAGATGAAATGAAAAGCAATATAAATGTTACTCATAGAAAAATGATTTAATTGCAGTATGGTGAGTTCTTTTAACATTTAATGAGTCACTTGGTTGTAGAATCTCTTGTGTAGGTTTTCAGTGTCTTTTCTTGTCCTAAACATGAAAAGCAACCAGTCTTACAAAGGAACATGAGTTAATTAATATGACTACAGATTTCGTAACATACAGCTTTGACAGCAAATAATAGTTCCCTCATTTGATTTGCCCTTTCCTTGTCTAAAAATCAAAGACTTATTTTATGACCATCTTACAGACTGGCTTTCAGTTGCCATTTTGAGAGGTGGGGGTACAAAATACTTCTCAGCCACAAACGCATCTGATGTGAGTCACTCGCAACCCTAGACATCAGTAATCCAAACAAACACCTTGGTATCGGATACTTGGATGACAGTGATCTGGACTGAGTGATACTTAGGGGTTGGCTAGATAGGCCCCTACAGGGCAGCAGGAGTGCCACAAAAATTCCATCCTGAATATGCTGCACAGAGGTGAGAAGCATGCACGTCAATGCCCAAGACTATTTAGATTTTTTTGGGGTACTGAACTATGTTTCAACCAGGGATGGGCTAGAGTCCCTTTAAACTAATTAACTCAGGGACCTTTAAACCACTAGCCAATAGGAGTGGTGCCTACGGAAAGGGCTCAGAAGTAGTGGCCAATAGGCAGGCTGCTTACCTATTGAACGACCAATGTATTGTAAAAGCCGCTTAGGGTGCTCTCTTAGCTGGATATACGTTTGAGGAAGTGGGACCCTGGGTGGCGAATGGAATTCGCCGGTTTTTCGGCTATATTTCGTTGCCCTTTAAAATCCTGGGGACTAATCATCGGAGGAGCTACTAGTCCCTTTAAACTTCTGACCAATTCCCATACAAGCTACTTTTCCCCAGGTCAGTGGATAGTTTGAACTGACCAGTCCCACACCGACCTACTGTCTGATAAGCCCTTTGAAGGGATGCGGGATGAACGGTTAACATACAGGGGCAATGAAGCGGAGCGGAGTACCAGCAAAGAATAGTGATTTTGCCCTTTTAGGGGGAGGATGTAAATTACAGTGCACACAACATGAACATAATATAAACAGCAGTAAGATTTACGGGGCTTCCATGACATCGCTGTTCAGCTGGTATTTTAACAATAGGCCCAAAAAAAAACTAAGGGACAGACCCCAGTCCAAAAGTAGGTCTATTAGAACAGCACTCAAATAATGGAGGGACTACATTAAGTACAAAACTAGAAAAATATTTATTGATATTAAGAGGTAAGATGAATATATAAACAATGACCAAATTAATATATAAATGATGTATCTTATGCCAACAAACAGTAACCTTAAATGCAATGATTTATACCAATAGAAATATCTAAATGATGAATATGGTGAGCAGTAAATGCATTCATTTGTATATTATACCAATGGGCAATAAATACATAAACTTTGTAAATCATAACAATCAGCAGTGAATGCATAATATTTGTATATTATGCCAATGAGCACTAAATACATACTATTTGTATATTATCCCAGTCACAAATAAATGCAATATTTTTGCCAACCATGCCAATAAGCAGTAAATGTATAAACTTTTTATATCATGCGCATGAGCTGTAAATACATAAACCTTTATATCATGCCTGAGCAGTAAAAGCATCATCTTTGTATTTGATATCAATTGGCAATAAATGCACAATAAGTGTATATTATGCCAATCAGCAGTAAATGCATTATCTTTGTATATTATGCCAATCAGCAGTGAATGCATACATTTTATATATCATGTCATACAAAACCAGAAGACTTTCTGGCTCAATTTGACATCTATGAATGGCTTCCCTAATTCATTTTCAGTGATTTCTCTAAATAAAACGAGCAGCATGGTTGCCAGATTATAAACTGTAGCCATCTTTGACCTTGTATATCCTTAGTATTTTTTTTTTTTTTTTTTTAACAATGACACCTCAGCTAGCATATGTAAACTACTGGGCAACTGCTAGGGTTGCCACCTTTTCTACAAAAAAATACCGGCTGGGTGGCAACCCTAACAACTTCAAAACTGCAAAATGCCCACAAAAAGCTTAACAATGTGTATGTTTTCTGACAATGTGCGTGTGGCATGATGACAACTGATCTTTAACCTGTGCTCACTGTTTTGTGTACCTGCTAGATGTGCAAAATCCTGTATATAAACACTTCACATTTCCTGCTCAGAAACATTGTGTATCCATATCCTTTCCAAAATGTCATGTCAGCTACTCTGCTGTGATTTTTCAGCTACTCTAAGAAGTAATCTAAATATCACTGTGTCTTGTTTATTATAATCCAGGTTTGCTGGGATTTGCTGCTCTCAGCTGAGTATGTTACTGGCACACAGCGTGTACCTGGAAACAGCTAAGTAACATTTGGCTTACGGAGGAAATCAATAGTTTACACATCACTTCCTCACTCTCACCGGATGTGACACGATCACAGGGTGGAAGGCGGGGGCGACCGGAGAGAATGGCTTAGAAAACTGAAAAATAACAAATTAAGAAAAAGAAAATGAATTATGAAAGCATTTTGTAAAAAATACATTAGAATAGATTGTTCCAATGCTCCTTGGACTTTCCTTCTATTTTGGTAGGACAACTCGTTTTTTTTGTATTTATTTTTAAGCTAGAAGGACGCAATCAGCTCATTCAAATACATCATATATCAGCAAAGGTTACATGGTTACATAGTAGTTTAGGTTAAAAAAGACTTGCGCCCATCAAGTTCAACTCTTTTCCTATTCCTTGTTTACCGCTATTGGTCCAAAAGAAGGCAAATAAAAGCCACTTATTTCAGCAATTCATAATTCTGCTCTCAGTGGGAAAAAAAATTCTTCATGACTCCAACTGGCAATCAGATTTCTCCTTGGATCAACAACCAAACACTAAATAAATATTAATGCCTATACTAACATGCATAGCACTCCATGCCCCGGCTCATTAAAAAGTATCCAAGCTGCTTTTAAAGGCTTCTTACGGATTTGCTAGAACCAGTTCTTCAGGCAGTGAATTCCAGACCTTTATTGTCCTTACTGTAAAAAAACAAAAAAAAAAAATAGTCGTAGACTAAATCTACTTTCTTCAATTGGATCAGGAAGCTTTCAAAGAATTGATACCCAAAGCTAAGAATACAATAAAATTATGAAAGATATTTAAGATAAGGGTAAATACATAAGGAAAATATCCAGACTGTTGCCTCTGACCTATAATAAGGATTTTAACCCAGGTTTGGAAAGAGGGTTTTTGGAGGGATATTTGATGGGGAAATTCCATTCCCAAGTCTGGGACATGTTTTGGGACATGGTGGCTTCCAGATATCTCATTATATTAAAACAATCTTAAATATGAAAGACATAACAATGAATCAATGACAAATTTGGAGAAAATGCGTTGGTCTCAAAAAAATATCCTGGATCAATATTCAGGGTCTATAAACTCTTTTGGAAAGAGAATGTTGGTGATTAACCAAATGTTTTTGTAAGATGGGAGAGAGATTGCAATTATATCTTTTCGGATAGAGAATGGCCACAGATGGCGGAAATTTTACATATTTGCTCAATACATATTCAAGAAAACTCTTTCAAATTTTTAACAAGATAATACAGAGATACCTCAACCCTACATGAGATAAACCCCAAAACATCAGATAGACGGTGGAGATGGCTATCTGTCTACATATATAGTGGAAATGCTCATTAATTACATTTTTTTGGATGAGGATAATAGAGACTATGGATAAGGTAGGAGATATCATCATCCCAAATGATCAAATATCCTTTTTGATTCATCATATAAAAACATTATGACACATATGTGAACTCTTTGACAATCCGATTGATAAACTTAGCAAAATTGATAATACCTAGATATTGGAGACAAAAGAAAAACAATCAAATATACTGATTGGAAACTATATAAAGAGAGTATAGATTGTAAAAGACTTATAAAGAGGAATAGGGAGAGGAGAGAAAGGACATAGAGGAGGGGAAGGGGGGAGAGGAGACCTGTCTGTGTATTTTTTTTTTGTGTGAATGTTGTTGTTTTCTAATATTTTATGCATATATATATATATATTTATAATTGGATTGAGATGAATGATAATATGTTTTGATTATGCTTTGGAAATCTGAAAATCTTAATAAAAAGAGATATTTAATAAATAATAAATCTACTTCCTTCAAGTCTGTTCTGTTTTTTGTTTTGTTTGTTTAAATATATAATATAAAATATATAAAGAGAAGATTATGAATACATTGCATATCGGGGAGAAGTAAATATAGCTGGA
Source organism: Pelodytes ibericus (assembly GCA_036172795.1). NCBI lineage: Eukaryota > Metazoa > Chordata > Amphibia > Anura > Pelodytidae > Pelodytes > Pelodytes ibericus. Next base: position 43,658,699 of record CM069857.1, read on the forward strand.
TAAATATAAAACATTACTTTACTTATTCCCTTTATGAAATCCTGTGTACATTTTTTTTTTTTTACTCAAACAAAATAATAGACAATATTGGTCACAAGCACTAAGTGGGCAGGCTTGATCTCACAGAGATTATAAAGATAATGTTAATGCATTCGCACCTATTGAGCTAAATGATGCTGGTCACGGCTGCCGGATCTTTTTAAACTGCTTTATTTTGTTGTGTAAAGGTTCCAAATATTAGTGTGTACTTCTGTGTAGGTCGGCATCGGGTCTCTCCAGTGCTTTGCTATAGATTATGTGAGGCGCTATATTGTTTTGAAGTATAAAGAGTTTTATACTTCTATTTATAGATTTAAGATACTTTTTATAATCTTTTTATTTATTAATATTATTTTTTAATAACTATATATATATATATATATATATATATATATATATATATATATATATCACTGTACACAACATATGAGTTTTTTATTCTTTCTTGTTATCTCTTCCTCTTCTCTTTCTTGAGTGCAGCCACATACTTTGTATTTACTTACTTATAAAGTGTTTTTAGGAACCAGTTTTTTATATTTAGCAACATTTTTATGACTTACTTCCTGGAGTGGGGCACAAAAACACAATTCTTTTTAGTACCATTGTTGGAGGAAACCTATGAGATGCCATTCGGATGTAAATATAGCCTGCTAAATATGATCACATCAATGTACACATCATATGTATCTGGAGCGAGGATTATCAAAGTGTCCATACAAGGATACCAGTGTCCGTGGCAGTGGAGGTCCACAGAAAATCTTTCCATTGTCTAGTAAATATCCTGATGAAGAAAGGTGGTGCCTACCCCTGATCTGGAGGTGCTGTGTTTGATATTTTAAAATAATTTAAGCCTTTGGATTCCAGGATTTTCACTTTATGGGCTTTGGATTCTATATGTTTCTTATGTTTCTCACACCTGCAGTATGGAACAATGGTGTATCTTGGTTTTGTGCTGCCCTAGGCAGCCAAAATTTGGGCACCCCCCCTACCCACAATGCACAAGCACAACATGACCCATAACCCACGTTGCACACCAAGGACATGCCCCATCACCCCATTTACATGCCCCCATCACATACAAATTGCCAGTATTGCCCAATAATATGCCAGTATTATTTTCCATTAATATGCCCCTGCCAATTTGCCCAATAATATGCCAGTATTATTTGCCATTTAATATGCCACAGACAATTTGCCCAATAATCTGCCATTGTTATTTGCCATTTAGTATGCCCCAGCCAATTTGCCCAATAAAATGCCAGTATTATTTGCCATTAATAAGCCCCTGACACGTGGGAATCTGCGGAACTTCCAAAGGTTCGATTGGTCAGCCCTCCAGTGTGTTTCTTGGACAAGAGCTACGTCTATAGAGTCGGTTGTCAAGGTGTCGTATAAACATGACCTTTTATATGGAGAATTAAGTCCCTGGGCATTGAGGGTGATAAATCTAATGGACATGGAAAATCCATGCCCTCCCCCGATCCCATCTCACCCCCCCTACCTCACCGACCCCCTCGTAAATCTCTTGGAACACAAACTTACATACATATACATAAAAAACAACCAGCCCTCCGTCAGGGCAATCCAGTCGAAACATGACTAAAGTGCGCTGAAAAGGAGCTAAGCCCCGAACCATCGGGGTAAGGGGGATAGGGCGCGACTGCGGCTCATAATTTTACTTATATCAGCTGGGACAAACAGAACAAAAAAAAAAATTAAAGGGGGATTACCCCAAGGGAAAAGGGAGCAGAAGACTCACGAGGCATATTATCTGTTAATCAGTAAAATTAAGACCACCTTAGTGGAAAATATATATTTCATAAAAAATAGAAAGGAGAAAAAAAAAAAAAAAAATTCACTATCGTCCCGTGGTACACCAGTGTAACCAGAAATAAGCAGAGATATATCTTGTGTGTATACATCAATATTTATAAACAGTATACCAACTATCCTCCCATAACGAGGTGATATAAAACTATATGTGAGTCAACCTATCTATTTTCCCTTTTTTTCCCCTTTTTCCCTCCTCTCCCCTCCCCTTCCCCTTCCCTCTTCTTCCCTTCCCTCTCTCTCCCCCTATATATATGTGAACATTTGTGTATATTGTTTCAAAAATAGATAATTTTTACTCAATTCGAGCCGTCTATATAGTGTATTATCCAGGCAATAATGTGCTCACGTAAACAAGGTGAGTGACGGTTTGTTACCTTATTTGTGAAGTGTTTTTATTCTATATTCGAAAATTTGTTTACTAATCCAAAATAAATAGTTACTATAGTTAGTCTAACAATTATATATTATTTACCTCTTAATGCATGGCCATTCCCCGATTAATATCCAAATACAGAATACAAGGGGGTAACCAAAAATAAACAATTATGTATTTAGTATGTGTATCAATATTTATAAACAATAAACCGACTATCCTCCCGTGACTGAATGATATAAAACCATATGTGGGTCCTACTATGTTTTTATAGAAATGCAAGGCCGTCTCCCGAGTGGTATCCAGGTGTGAATCAAGAAAACGGGGAGAGAGAGAGGAGAGAAAAAAATAAAAAATAAATAAATAAATAAATAAATAAATAAATAAATATATAAATATATAAAGAAGATAATAATAAAAATAAGAAAAGAGAAATTTCAGTTATCTAATCTAATTGTCAACATATAAAAAAGCGTATCTATATGGGAAACATTCCTCAAATTTACCTCTTTCCCCCCTCCTCCCCGCCCCCTCCAACACATCTTATAACTTCACATTGTTCTACAATCGAGGGTAGGCGGCCCATGGCAGCCATTAACTACAGACCATAGGTCATATCAGTGCTATAGGGCTACGTCCCCAGAGGGGGTTATCTTGTTCCACCTGGTATGGATACTCGATTTAGAAACATATCTGCACCATGCAGGGGCCAGAAGAAAAAAAAAAAAACAGTTCCCATTGCTTCACTATTAGGAGCCAGTTTCTACATCAGTTTCTCCCATGTCGGGTGAGGGTCTAGTCTTTCCATAAGCTCCAAAGTATAAGCTTATCTTTCAGTTGTTGCGGATCCAAGCAAACATGAATTTTATCTTTATACAAGACTCTAAGTTTTATAGGGAACCCCGCAGATTCCCACATGTTTACACCTCTTGCCTTCAGGGCAAAAAAAAAAGGGGTGTCGCGATTATTATCTCCAATAAGATTAAATGTGAATACATCCACCACATAATAGACCAGGAGGGAAGAAGTTTAGTGTTGATATGTCGATTAAATGATACGGAATACACTATAAGTAATCTATATGCGCCTTCAGATAGGACATCAAGTTTTTTAAATACCAATCTGGAGACAGTCGAAATGGTCAGGAAGGGGATCCGCGTAGTAGGAGGAGATTTAAACTGTATCTCTGATATTAATAAAGACCGGAAAACTACACGGCCTAGTAAGGACAATACTCGTTTGAAGACCAGAGCGATTCGATTTTCCGATACTATTTATAGAAATGGATATTATGATGTATGGAGAACTCACCACCCTGAGGAGCAAGATTTCACCTTTTATTCATCTCCCCATGCATCATATTCCCGTATAGATTACTTTTTGATGCTGGGGTCAAGCCTCGAGAGATGCCTTAGCTCGAGAATGGGCAACATCTCTTGGTCGGATCATGCTCCTTTATATTTGAATCTAAAAGATGCTCCCCAATATAAGATCAGAGGATCTTGGAGGTTAAATGAGTCATTGCTGGTTTCAGAGAGAGATAGGATGGAATTGGTAGAACAGGCTAAACTCTATCTGGAGAACAACGATAATGGGGAGACATCGGAGTTCACACTATGGTGTGCTATGAAGAGCTATCTAAGAGGTCATCTTATCAAACAGGGATCCTGGAAAAAAAAAACATCAGGCAAAGACCTAGCTGATCTATATAGCTCCCTTGCCCAGCTAGAGATAGCACATAAAAACAACCTAACCCGGGGGGGTCTGGTGGAGCTCGAGGCCCTGAGGAATTCCATCAGGATAAAACTGAGAGAAAAAACAGATTTTGCGATTCTCAGATTAAAACAATGGTGGTACAGCAGTAACAGTAGAACGGGGAAAGATTTAACCAGGAAACTTAAGTTTCTCTCCCAGGCATCCAGGATAAAAAAAAAAAAATTTTGTGGAGAGACATGTATATCCCCTGCACAGATTGGTGCAGCCTTTAGAGAATACTATACCGATTTATACAATCTGGAGAAATCGCAGGCTGTACCACGGGACTTGGAGGAGTTCCTCGGTGGGTTGGGGCTCCCCCAGATCCCCCATGAGAAATTGAATATGCTGAATCAACCATTTTCAAAAACAGAAATCTCTAATGGGATTCGTGACTTGAAGGAGGGAGAAGCCCCAGGCCTTGATGGCTTCTCAGCCATATTTTATAAAATCTTAAGTCCAGTAGTTTCTCCGATACTCCAACGGATGTATAATACAATAGAGACAGATGTTAACTTCCCCCCAGAGATGCTGCTAGCTAATATTATACCCATTGCAAAACCAGGGAAAGATCCGACTCAGGTCTCGAACTATAGGCCAATCTCATTGATCAATCTCGATATTAAGATCTATTCTGCGATTTTGGCTCAGAGACTGAAATTGGCTATTCTAGACATAATACACCAAGATCAGATGGGCTTTATGCCGGGAGGATCCACGGAAGCTAACACCCGCAAAGTACTTAACATTCTAGAAACAATTCACTTGCAGGAGATTCCTGCTGCCTTGCTGGCACTGGATGCCGAAAAGGCGTTCGATAGAGTCAGCTGGCAGTTTCTCTTTGCGACGATGCGGGCGTTTGGCTTCTCGGGATCCTTCCTACACTTCTCGAAGGCATTGTATGCCTCTCCATCTGCTAGGATTAAAGGTCCTTCACTGACATCAGATCCCTTTTGGATTCACAATAGTACAAGACAGGGCTGTCCTTTGGCTCCCTTGCTTTATGCAATGGCCATGGAACCTTTTGCTATAATGGTTAGGAAAAACCCAAGAATAAAAGGTGTGGGGATAGGCTCTCAGTCCAGTACTATTACCCTCTATGCTGATGATGTCCTTCTCTCTCTGGTTACTCCAATGGAATCTATCCCTGCTCTGATGAAGGAGATACAACTATTTGGCTGCTACTCAAATTATAAAATAAACTTATCCAAGACCCAGATTATACCCCTATATTTAGACAGCCCTCATTTAAAGGTGCTTGAAAACATCGATTATAGAGGGGACTCCCTCGACAACATCGATTATCTTGGTGTCGCCTTCTGCCCAAAATTGGAACAAATAGTGAATCTGAACTATTCGAGACTGATAAATCAAATTAGAACCTTACTTTCACGATGGAAAGGCCTTGAGTTATCCTGGATGGGCAGAATAGCTATTTTGAAATCTTATGTAGTGCCGAAATTTTTGTATCTCCTCAGGGCTATACCACTTAAAGTCCCACAAATTTTTCTCAGGGACCTGGAATTGCTATTCGCTTCATTTGTATGGGCGGATGGAAAACCTAGAATAGCAAGACAGATTCTTATACGAGAGATAGAGAAAGGAGGTTTAGGCTACCCGGACCCATTTCAACTACATGACATTGCTCAACTGTCCCATATAATATCTTGGAAAACTAGCAAATCTAGAAATCCAGCATGGCTAACCATTGAGAAACATAAAGCTAAACACTTGGACCCGTTTTTACTTCTCTGGGTAACCCATAAACAAGTGTGTAAAATGAAACCCCTGGGGCTGATTGCTGATAATCTTATTACATCTCTACACACAATGAAAAGAAGGTTTAATCTCCGCATCTCTGTATCTATGGCTTCTCCTATTGAGACCATGCAATGGTATATAGACAATATAGATTTGAAAACCTGGATATCAAAAGGGATAAAAACTATAGGAGATTTGTATCTAGACAATAACATAAATTCATTCCCAAACCTGCAGAGAATATACAATATATCAGATCTGGATTTGTTTAGCTTTACCAGAATTAGACATTTTCTACTCTCAAATCCACCAGCGGAACCGGATCACTGGGACGATTTTTTTACCTCTACAACCTCTAAGAAGCTATTTTCTAAAGTTAAAAAACAATTGCCAGGTTACCTAACTGATGAGAAACCAAAACCAATAAAGCTTTGGGAAAGAGAATTAGAAATTAGTCTACCTAACCAATCCTGGGTCTCAGCCTGGGCGACTACTAGAAAGGCAGTACATTGTGTCAAATTACAGGAACAGTATTGTAAACTTCTCTATCGATGGTATCTGGTACCTGTACGGGTGGCAAAATATAACATCAATAGTGATAATATCTGCTGGCGATGCCATGTGGAGATTGGTTCACAAATACATATTTGGTGGCAATGTCCACTCTTGGCACCAATTAAAAACCAAATGACGAATATTACACGAAGAATAGTAGGGAGAAATATATCTTTGACGCCCCAAATTTTCCTATTTCATGTCAGCTTTCCCGACATAAAAATCCAACAAAAACATCTATTGATAAACATATTTCTTGCAACAAAACTATGCTTAGCAAGGGCGTGGAAAAGTATAAATATTCCGCCCTGGGGAGATATCTATACGCAGATACAATTCCAGGCAAGCGCTGAACGGGTCTTTTTTGGATCCAAGAGGGCTTTATGGGAGGAGACGTGGTCCGATTGGGAGCTGAAATGCGGGAGTGGAGATGACTAGTCCCTGGGGATTGAGGCTGAGGTATCGCCCCCCCTTAAAAACCCTTAAAAACCCCCAAATACCAATTGCTAATGGTTATCCCCTCCTAGACATCGCTCCAGATGGCAATTTTTATATTCTCTTCTCTATTTTTACTGATATCTCTTTTTCTCATATGTATCTTTCCATAGTAGGGGAATCTCGTGATAATAGAAACCATCGAATATCTCTTGATTTATATGTGATGTTTGAATTGTTTTGTCTCCCTTTCCCCTTGTCCCTGTTCTGTCTTTTATTGTCACCTAATTGTATGTCTGAATATATCTATATATTTAATAAAGAACAATATAAAGAAAAAAAAAAAAAAATAAGCCCCTGACACTTTGCCCAATATATCCCCCAATCTCCCCAGCACTTACCTTTTCCCTGGTGGCTAGTGGCAGGCAGCATGGTGTCCTCCATGATGCCTGTCGGCACCCAGGTGGTTGTGCTGACAGGTCACATGACCCGGCGCGCATCTGACGTCAGAGCGCCGGTCACGTGACTGTCGGCACTTCCCTCTCACACTGCACGGGGAGCAGAACAGGCAGCACGGAGGTTTCTCTGTGCTGCTTGTTCGGTTCCCCATGCAGCCTGCTGGCAGTTAGAGGGAAGGTGAGGGGGTGCCTTCTGATCTCCTCTCACTTCCGTCTCTGCCGGCAAGCGTGTTTTTTTTTTTTTAAAGGGGCGGCCCTAGGCACTTGCCTTGTTTGCCTCGTGGTAAATACAGCGCTGGTATGGAATGAATAACTGCTCTCAGGAGGGATCTGGACTATGACAATCCTGAATATAGTGCTCTTTGGCTGTTCTGCCTCGGCTAATGCTTTGTGACTATATTAAGATGCCATATTTAAATCACATTAAAATGAGCCAGAGGGTTCAATATTATTTGCTACAGACGTTATTAGATCCTACTTTATTTTCAGTAAAGGTCTGCGTTAAATTTCAGTGCTCACATTTTGTAAATTTGCTCAACTGTATTAGCATTTAAGCACCATGACACTGGTGCATGTATTACAGGATAAAGCTTAGCAGGAAAGGTCAAAGTATGGTATAACAAGTATAACATGTATAGCTTGGAGGAAAGACATAACAGGGGGATATGATAGAAACATTTAAATGCATCAAGGGAATCAGCACAGTAAAGGAGGAGAGTGGCTTTAAAAAAATAAAACTACCACAGCAAGAGGACATAGTCTTGAATTAGAGGGACAAAAATTCAAATGTAATATCAGGAAGTATTACTTTAATGAGAGGGTAGTGGATGCATGGAATAGCTTTCCAGCAGGAGGCTTCCAGTGAAGGCGTTTAAGCATGCATGGGCATAAGGTTATCCTAGATAAGGACAGGACTACTGAAAATGTTCAGGTTTTTTTTTAGGCAGAAATTGAGCTGAATGGTGCTTTTGCCAACTCATTCTGTGGAAAGCAATGTGAAACAAAACACCTTTTCTGCATCTATCAGCAATTTAGAGAACAAAGGTACCCATTTAAGATGAACTATCAGCCCACAAAAAGGCACCATACATCTCTATAACGTCTCTTGTCAATTTGCACAGGGACAACAAGATTCACAGCTCCCTGCAATGCAGGGAGTGATAGCACAAAATTACTGTTATTTGCTGATCTATAATTGGAACCACAAGAAAGGTTCCTGCAGTTTAAAACTTTTAAAAACAATCTAATTACAGTTGTGTGCTATTTGGGGAATTCTGAGCTACCTGCTACTAACCTCATCATGCAGATTTTTATGATAGTTTTGTTATTTTTTAGAGACTTTCTAAAGTCTGTTGATGAAATAGTTACTGAAACCCCCGAAGTTTAATTATTTGCCACAATGTTAAATGATTTATGGTTTATTTACCACAATGGAAGACATAGGGGCCTTTTCACTAAAAGGTGAATTGAGGTGAGCTGAACATTTCATCCACTATTTGAACTATACATTGTGCAGGAACAAACCTGGTGAGTTTCCTCTGCTCAGTAGACTCACCAGGATTGCCCCTGCACAACAGATACCTAAATTGGTGAGATTAAATGTTCATCTCACCTCATCTCTCCTTCAACTCACCTTTTAGTAAATAGCCCCCATAATGATGGCTACAGTCTATCTCTGTCAGGCTTTTCACAACTTGCCCCATAACCCACATCACATACCTCCATCACCCCCATTACATGCCTCAATCACCCCATTGTATGCTTCCATCACCCCCATTACATGCCTCCATCACCCCCATTACATGCCCCATCACCCCCATTACATGCCTCATCACCCCATGACTTGCCCCATCACCCCAGTATATACCCCCATTACATGCCTCCATCACCCCCATTACATGCCCCATCACCCCTATTGCATGCCTACATCACCCCTATTGCATGCCTACATCACCCCCATTGCATGCCTACATCACCCCCATTACATGCCTCCATCATCCCCATTACATGCCCCATCACTCCCATTACATGCCTCCATCACACCCATCACATGCCCCATCACACCCATTATATGCCTCCATCACACCCATTATATGCCTCCATCACACCCATTATATGCCCCATCACCACATTACATGCCTTCATTACCCGCATTATATGCCTCCATCACCCAAATTAAATGCCCCCCTAACCACAGGACTTACATTGATCCCTGGTGGCTAGTGGCAGGCAGCATGGTTTCCTACCATACTGCCTGTTCAGCTCCTTCAATGAGTGTAGACAGGTCACTTGACCGCGTTTCTGACGTCAGAGTGAGACTCACGGGCAGCCCAATCCCGACCAGACTGTTTAATGAACCCCCCTAGCTTAATTTCTTTTATAGGTCTGGTTCATCAGATGATGTGACTTCAATTCTTATCAACCACCTGTCAATCTTTCCCCTTCTGCACATAATTACTAGCAATATGTTAACCACCTCACATACGTTACTCACCTGCAGTCTCCAAACCCATAGCTGCAGTTTGTAGGCTTCCAATGCACCCAACTATTCACCTACTTAGTAACTTCTGGTGTTACTCAGTTCTCATTTACCCCCCATACACTTTCCATTATCACAATCTACTGTTATTTTTACCTCTCCCCTTTTTTTTTACTGCCTCACCCTCTCCTTGTGTGTCTCATGTTCCCCATCACCTTTAGAATGGAAGCTTGCGAGCAGGGCCCTCTACCTCTTGTTTTAGTCTGAAAATGTTTTGTCTAATTTTGTTTGTAACTCCCTTCTCATGCTCTGTACCAAGTGCTGTGTAAATTTGTTGGCACTATATAAATAAAAGGTAATGTAATGTAATGTAATTGAAATATCACAAGCTATTATACTTGTGCTTACCACAGGACTTTTCATGTCTTAGTAAATCGTCCCCAGTTGGTCATGGGTGTGCTCGGGGGGGGGGGGGGGGGGCGCTTGCCCCCCCCCTTGATTTTTGCAATTCCCCTTAAAAAAAATAAAAAAAAAAATGATTTTTTTTTTTCATTATTTTTATTTTTACTCAGTGTGCAGCCTCTAGTTGTCCCTAGGGGACTGCACACCAGTTGCTGGGGTAGGAGGTGGCACCCAAAGCCGTTGCTTTCTGCAACTCTGCTTGCTGTAATACTGGTCTCCCATCCACATTGGTGCAGGTCTCTGCAGCTGTCAGTCATGCTGCATGGAGAGCTAATGACAGGGGTGCCCGGGGATATGAAGTTATAGCCCCGCCCCTCAGCCCTCCATGTTGCAGCATGACTGACAGAAGAGAGCCTGCAGTGCAACATCATGGAGGAAACAGGGGAAGATACTCAGAGACCATAGCTGAGCCTCTGTAACAGGTAGGAAGAGCTTATAATAGCTTTAAGGTACATGGCAGAGTGGGGTAAATCCAAGGAGGTCCCTCCCATTTCCCTGAGGTCTCCATTTGTCCAGTCTGAGCAGCTCCTCTGACCAGGCTATGCTCACATGAACATGGTGACAAGTGGATGGGGCAGAAAAGATAATGGAGGATAAAATTATGTGATAGATGGAAGCAGATTGCAAACAAAATGGGATGACATGGGGCAGAAAAGATAATAGAGGATGAAAAGAGGTGATTGATTGAAGCAGAATACAGACAAAATTGTGACATGGGGCAGAAAAGATAAAATGTAGGTGAAAAGAGGTCACTGACATGGAGGAATAAAACAGATAAAATGATGGGGAAAGAGATGGCAAACATGGAGGAATAAAACATATAGAAAAGGGGGAAAGAGATAAAGAAATGTCATGGATTTAGGAATTTTGGTGTTTAGGGAATCTGTTGCTTTGTGTTTATATTGTGTGCTATAGTGTTGTGTCTGGTGCTGTTGGGTTATATTGTGTGCTATAGTGTTGTATCTGGTGCTGTTGGGTTATATTGTGTGCTATAGTGTTGTGTCTGGTGCTGTTGGGTTATATTGTGTGCTATAGTGTTGTATCTGGTGCTGTGGGGTTATATTGTGTGCTATAGTGTTGTGTCTGGTGCCGTGGGGTTATATTGTGTGCTATAGTGTTGTATCTGGTGCTGTGGGGTTATATTGTGTGCTATAGTGTTGTATCTGGTGCTGTGGGGTTATATTGTGTGCTATAGTGTTGTGTCTGGTGCTGTGGGGTTATATTGTGTGCTATAGTGCTGTATCTGGTGCTGTGGGGTTATATTGTGTGCTAGTGTTGTATCTGCTGCTATGGGGTTATATCTTTGCTATGTTCTATCTGTTGCTGTGGAGTTTCAGCTAGCGCTCTGGATATTTATCTGGTGCTGTGGTATATATCTTGTGTCATGGGTTTTTTGCTGGTACCATGGGTTAATATCTGGTGTTGTGGGTCTATATCTGGCACAGTGGATCTATATTTGGTGCAGTGAGGCTATATCTAGTGTGGTTGGTTTATATCTGGTGCTGTGGATCTGTATCTGGTGCAGGGTTTATCAACCCTTTGCATGCCTTCACAGATAATGACAAAGCTCCTCCACTTTATGATAACTTGTCAAAAAGAGGCACGGCGCAGAAAGGATGACGGTAACATATGCCCCCCCCCACCTGAAACAATTTCTGTGGATGCCCATGAGGACGACTTTCCATATGAGGTAATAGGTGTATAAGCCACATATGATTGCATTTGTTGTGAAGTTTTTTTTGGTCCCAAGTAATCCTCTGGTGGGTCATTTTTCCTGTTTGGTTTGTACCTGAAGCCTTTGCTTCTTGTATGAGTTGCTTCTAAAGGATCCATATCATAGATTTTATTGTATTCGAGTCTATGGACTACAGGGCTAGACCAATTACACATTGCTCTGGTTAACAAGTATAGCTCTGCTACTTTATGTGTTATCAGCGCTTTCTGTTTATGCATACATATATTTCAGAGTTGTGTTTGTTTATCGTGCAAAATGTGTATTATTTGTTGTTTGTTGATTGAACAGGGTAGGTGTTGATATTCAGATACTATCTAAGGACATATACTTATCAGAGCATAGTCATGCATGACCATAATTTATATTGCTGATACATAATTAAACTTCAACTATGGATTGTGCAGGAATTTTGAGAGAGTTTTGCATGGCCAGGAAAGCTAACCATGCTTGGCCCTGTACAATGTATACTTGGGTTAGTGATGAAATCTCACCTGCAACTCAGCTTTTAGTGAAGATAGACCAGTGTCTCTATTGTTCTGGTACATGATACAATTGATTTCATTATATCACACCATCAAATATTTAATCTGTTGATAAGTTCAAATGATACTAAAACAATCAAGTTCCTCCTACACAGCTTTTGAAGGAGTTTCTTGGTAATTAATATTTCAATGTAGAAAACTGTATGCTCAGAATTATTTAGTTTGTGTTTGATTTTCAGTGTCTTAAGTAATCCACTAGAACTCTATTCTAATAATATTTTATTTTATACTTTTAATTTGAATACTTTATCTTTATTTTTGCTTTTGTTACTGGCGTCAGTGGTGCCAGCCTCTATCCATTTATTTAATTTAAACAATTACTACATCGATTTTTGGGCAGACCTGGCTGCACCACTAAATTAATCTACTTGTAAGCCTTATTTTATAGCTCTACTCTCGTTTTGAAATTTGAAGTGATATATCAAAACATCACTCCCCCAAGTGTATACTGGGCTATCACATGTGTAGAAGATAACTAACTGTAGCAGTGTGTCACATTTTACTTTTGTTGCAGTGTAACTATATTCATCTAAGTATATCACTTATAGTGGCTCTTGTTTCCCTGCTGATGTGAGATATATATATATATATATATATATATATATATATATATCGTATTTGCTCGATTATAAGACGACCCTGATTATAAGACGACCCCCCCAAACTTTGGATATTCCTTTAGGAAAAAAACTAAAAGCCTGAATATAAGACTACCCTATAGGAAAAAGTTAAACTTGTATATATTCACATGTAAATTGCTTTTTTAATAAAAAATTATAAAAAAAAAAATGCATTTGTTTTTATTTCCTTTTATGTGCCAATTCTGCCTCTTTCCCTTGCCCCCAGCTTTGTCTCTTTCCCCCTCCCTTTGATTCCCCGCTCTCCTTTGTCTCTCCCCCCCCTTGTAGCTCCCCCCTCCCTCCCCCTTTTGCTCTGTCTCTGCCCCCCTCCCTCCCCCTGTCTCTCTTCCCCCTCCCTCCCCCTCACCTGGAAGTTGATCCCTGGTGTCTAGTGGGAGCAGCTGGTCCGTCATAATAGTCTGCCGTGTCGGGCAGCATGGAGAATGTCTGCACGTATCGTGAAGACATCCCCCAGCTGCCCAATTCTCCCTGGTGCCTAGTGGGGCAGCAGAGGAAGTCTGCGCGATGAGCGCAGACCTCCCCTGCTGCCGCCCGGCAAGCTCGCCGGGACTTCTGTGACAAAAGCTTCTTCACAGAAGCCCCGGCGGTCATGCCGGGCGGAAGCAGGGGAGTCTGCGCTCATCGCGCATGAATTTATATAAGCCTAGATTTTCGCTCTCCTTGTGTTTTAATTAAAATATGCTAACAGGGACAACTACTCTCACACAGCTTGATTTACTTAGCCTATCTATTTAAAGCACTGGCTGTATCCTATCCCACCATACAATCCAATGTTGTAGCCCATTGTCTCCTTTTCTGTATCCTTTTTTGTTTATCACGAACATTATTGGTGACATTGTTTGCCACTTATACTATTAAACACCAAAAGGTGGAATGTTAGCCACCTAGTGATATTATACTATATACCTGTACATATTATTTTGAGTTACACTATTACAAGTGACTTACAGAGACAGTGTATAACTTTTATGAGTGGGATTAGTGTCTACAATGTATCCTTCACGCTTAACAGATCTTTACATTATATTGTTTATGCACATTGTTTGTGCTTTAGGGCAGGAGAACAGGAGGACCCCTTTTTCTGTAGTCGGTCTCTCTTTTGATATTTATAATCCTGACATTGGCTTCAGGATCCAAAGATTTGAATATAACCTGATTACTGTTCTTGCACCCAAGGTTACATTTAGGCTATCTTATTTCCATCACACAACATTTATTCTTCTATCGCTGTGGGTATGCAAGTTTGATTTTATTCTCACTTATTTATGGTCTTCACCTGTTTTTTTTTAATGTGTACTGTTTTAATTATTTTCAATAAAAGTTATGTGTTAAAGTTGACAGACTCCACTTACATCAACATATAATTTTCTATTCTAATGATACCCACGTATAACAACAGATTATAGATATGCGGTTTCATTTGTTTGAGCTGGGAAAACAGGAGGAAATAATTGAATGAATAAAATTCAGAGAAAAGTAAAAGGCAATTTAGTTTGTCAGATCATAAGATGGGCTTCCAATCATTAACATTTTTGTAATTTCCCTTAAGGGAAATGTGAAACGTTTATTTTTCTTCTCCGCAACCACATAATATTTTGGATAACGACATTTAGCTCAACAGCTGTAATCTGAAGTGCATACCACAAGAAGTACGTCTCGTCATTATTAGGTTTGAGAAAGTAAAGTATATGTTTAATAATGTGCTATTGTAATGTTCAAATGGCTTGACCCGAAATTGCAAATAGAGTATATCATATCTAAAGAAGCCAGGATAAAAAATAATAAAAAAAAAAAAAAAAAAAAAAAAAAAAAATATATATATATATATATATATATATATATATATACACACATATATCCAAAATAGTTGAAAAACACGCAATCACGGGTCTTTGTAGAAAAATATACAGTCGAACCTTTAATATCTATATATATATATATATAATGTCCAAAACCAGGAAAGAAATACACGCACTCACGGGTCTTGAGTGCAAAAAAAACAAAAAAAGACTGCAGTCTTGATAAAGGTCCGTGATTCGGACCGAAACGTCGACCACATGTAAAATGTATCTAAATGTTACTACATGAATATCAACTAAAAAGAACACCATCTTTTCAACCAAGGCCCGTGAGTGCGTGTATTTCTTTCCTGTTTTTGGATATATGTTACGAGCTGCATGACACCCGGGCACTTTACACCCTCTTGGATCATATCAGCTGAGTGCACCACCTTTGGACCTTGTATATATATATATAGCCTGCCAAGTACAAGTGTCGGGCATTGGGCGTATACTTCATGAGCATCTAAACTATGAATGTCTTCTATTCTTCTAGACTGCTACATAGGCGGAGGTCCTGCAGAGACCCAAATTTGATTAGACAGGACTATAAAAACAAATGGTACTGCCCCATCAAATCCATGTAGTAATAGTTAATATTACCTTAGCCAGAGTAACACAAAGCAGTAACAAAGATAAGCTATGTACCAGCATCAGTGAACTTCAAAGAAATCAATTTATGGTAAATTAAGCTGTGGCTAAGGTGCTGTTAATCCATGCAAGATATGGTCTCACCTCAATTATATTTCACAGGTGATAGATCATGTAGTTTATTATATGGATCAGTGAGGGCAAAGGAGCAGGGGAATCTGCCCTTGTCAAATCAATAAGTGCTCAAAGATTTGTATTTTTTTGTATTCATTGCAAAATAGAAAAAAAGCATAAAATGTAAATAAAGAATAGTAGTAATAGATATGCAAGACTCTTGAGAGGTTTGTATTTCATTCTCAGAGATGGTATATTTATTAAAAATGTACATTCTGCTATATTTAATAACCCTGCTTCTATAACCCACCTGTAAAAATGGATTTTTAATGCAGAATATGTTGTACATTATGGCTTCTGTAACTGGTGTTGTGCGGACTGGAGGTACATTTTTAGCGTTCTTTTATGGCCTTAATATGGCTAACAATTTACAATGGATGCTTTGTATGGTATAAATATGTGTGAAATGTTATCCCCCCAGAGACAGGCAGCCTGCATGGAGCAGCAAAGTCTGTCAAAGGGGGGGGGCAGGAATTTACTGCACCATCTCAATGAAGTGGCAGTTAATTCTACATTGTTTTTTTTTTTAAATAAAATATATACATGACATGTTTTTTTTTTCCAAGTCATGGATGTGATTTAATGTATTCAGGCTACCTTAAAAATGTCTCTTCCTTAACTATATGACAAGAGATGACTGGCCATGCTAATGCCTCCATAGACGTAACTTTGGCATCAAGCCAATTCTTTACTGTCCTGCCGGTAAAATACTGGCCAGGTGGTAACCCCTATCTTCCACAAAGCAAACAAGGCACTCGCCTAGGGCGGCACTTTGCCAGAGGGTGTTAAAGCACATTACTGGTTCTTGAAACATTTATTCTTTCCACCACCGTTCAGCAAGCTTTAGCTCCTTCCAGTTAATCGGGGTGATGAGGGCATGTAATGGACATGGTGGGGTTATGAAATGAGGGGGATGGTAGCATGTAATGGGGGTGATGGGGCATTTAGTGTGTGTGCAATGTGGGTGATGGACCATGTAATGGGGTGATGGGGCATGTCGTGGGTGTGCAATGTGGGTGATGGGGCATGTCATAAGTGTGCAACGTGGATAGGGGTGCCCGAATTTTGTCTGCCTAAGGCAGCACAAAACGAAGATATACCACTGACCCTAGCTACATGTAATGTTCAGAATCCAAAAGTTTAAGTAATTTTATCTTTATAGGGTGCTAGCCAAACTGCTATGAAATGCATTAATGAAAAATGAATCTGAGTTAGAGATTACAGTTTCTATCTGTCTGCCTCTGGCATAGAGGTCAAGTCACTTTATACATGTCAGATAAAAGACAATTTATTGAGCAACATTTCCACTGGCTTCAATAGTATCTCTGCAGAGACCTTGGTAGCAAAAGGTTTCCCCCTCAATGTAGGTAAATCTTCTAGCTGTCATGGTCCATGATGCAAAGGCTATAATTTGGACAGCACCCCAGAACCAGCATATGTCATAGAGTGCACCACTTGAGTGACCAATATTCACACAATGCAATACATACATTCAGTGTGCAAGCATTATCTTATTATTTTTACATTTTAAATTATTTTAGATTATTTTAAAAGCACTTCGGTTAGGTGAAAAAATATTGGAGATTTAGTCACAATATATGGCCATATTTTGCTTAGGCCACCTGTATAAAGTCTGACCAGCTTCTGGGCGTGCACCCCACCCAGTCACAGGAGAGATTTACATGGTGTCCAGTGAAATTGTATACATTATAAATGGACAGATTGAGTTCAATGTAAGTAAGACATAGATATAGCAGGGGTGTATCCTGCCCCTGAGTGACAGGTGTGCGCCAGACTGGCAGCACACCTGCACAAAATACATCACAGTGGCCGACAGAAGCAGCAAATTTATCATAATTCGAAAAATTCTGATACTTTTCTTGCTGGTCAAATTGGCAACAGAGTGATTGATTCTGATGCTGAAGCTGCCGTCTGCCTCTCAGGTGTATTTCTTGTATTTCCGGGGTTTGTGTGCTATCTGTTCGGAGCACCCAAACCCGCGGAAATATAGAGTGTAGCTTTGTGCTAGGGGTGTGGCGCACACCTAACACACACACCGAGCATCCGTGCCTGAGAGATAGGATCACCAAGTCTGATGTACTTTGGCGTACTGGTGGGCTAATCAAAATATGGCCAAATAATATTTTCATCTAAGCTAGAGGCTTTTAAAATAATCTAAAATAATTTTAAAATAATGTTAAGATAGTACGTTATATGCTTGCACACTGAATTAATGTTTTGCATTGTGGGAATTTTGGTCACTCCAGTGGTGCTCTGTATGACATATGCAGGTTCTGGGGTGCTGTCTAAATTCTAGTTTTTGTATGTATAAATAAGCGTGACTAGCTTCTAGGCGTGTGAGGCAGTACATGGGAGGTGGGCTGGTTTCCTCTGCAGTAGTTTTCAAGCTCCTGGTTTTTCCTTTTGTGATCTTCACTTGAAGATGACATATTGGAAGACTGCTGGGGTTACATTAGGCAAGGTCCTGAGTCTGCTACTGCAGTTATACTCCATCCTAATCTAGAATGTGGCCTTATGACTGCTCCTAACTTCTAAGTTCATTGATAAATGTCCGTGTAGACCCTGGTGTATCACCACATAGTATTCTTTTGAAGGAAGTGCTAACTGCCTGGTGCACCTACTTGATATGAAGATGTTACATTGCTAAATCTCTTGATTTCAATCAGTTATTTAATACAATACTCTCACAATATGAGTTTGTCATAAGTACTACTGGCTTCAGATATTTTTCACAAGTGTTTTTTCCTGAGCGATGGATTCCTGGCTTTATGCCATACACAGTCTTGATGTCTGGTCACAGTTCTCACGCATGAATTACATTTTCCTCCCTGGTTAACATGACGTGAGTGTAAATCCTCTGGGTAATGAATCTGTAAACTTACTTACTCTCAAGTGTATCACTTCCTCTAGAGTCTTATTTAGGATTAACAAATACTGGCCATGCTATGAGCTCCATAGAAGTCACATTGGCATCAAACCAAATTTGTACTGACCTTCCGGTAAACATTGGCTGATTGGGAACCAATACTAATGATAAATGTTAATAACTAAGACAGAACAATACTAGGAGCATTTATTGTAAATATGCAACACACAGCAAATATTGACCAATAGAGCTTAGCAGAAGTGCCATAAAACATGTAATAATAATTGTATGTACCTATCATACTAAAAATGCAGGTTGACAAATAAATGCTATAATTAGAAAAATATTGTTAGTTATCTAGAAATTGTGTTAGCAGAATGGGAAGCAAATGTATAGATCAATGGAAAAAGGTATCTGAAATGTGCCTGGGGTGTATCTTGTTTATGACACAACATACTAGAGTTTATAACATATTTTTCTTTCAATATATGCATTTACTTGCTATTTGGCAAACAGAATGTACAGATCATCTTTTTCTCTATTTCCATAGTACAAATAATGGTTGGATGAGTTCATTTAAGACTAAAATTATTCTGGTCTACTATAAAGCAGTCAGTTGTTTTCTACTGAGTTTAGAGCATGTTTTCCCATAGTAATTGCTCCAGTAAAACTTCCATAATCAGAAGTAAATATGTAAAGTTGACACCAGGCTGGTATTTTACTTGTAGGCCGGTAAATAATTGGCTTGAGGCTCATTAAGTCTAAGGATGCAATAGCTTCAAGGAAGCAAGGGTTAAACAATACATGTCCCAGTCTTTGAAAGTAAACCCAATGTGCATCTTAATAGATACACGCGGGTTTACTATCTGCTGTGTCTCACATGCGAGACACAGCAGTTCCCGGTTGTTGCGTGCTGACAGTCGAATGCGAGGGTCTCTCGCTGCTAGAACTAGTTAAGGTCCCCCTGCTGATCCCATGCAAAAATGAGGGTCTCTCTCTGCGCTAGCCGGTCACCGACAAGCTCTCCTGTGGATGCATGGCAGCTGTCTGTCAGGGAATAAACTGGCGTGTACTATCAAAAGTACACGCCAGTTCATCCTCATACTAGGGATACTAACGGACAAAAAAAAAGTTTAGTGTCCCTTTAACAAACTACTTGGGGCCCCACTTGCACAGGCAAACCCTGTGAATACATTACTCTTTGGCACTTTTAGCGTGTATGTCGCTTTTATCCATAGTGTCCCTGAATTCGATTTCTGACACTGTTACAGTAATGCAGGCCAATACTATTTGAAGGTTTACTGAAGCTCTTCATCTAATCAAGAATGAAATTCTCCCATTTTAGATGAATCTTAGAAATTATCCCAAAGTCAAGTCGCTCAAGAGGCACAATCACCCTAAAGTAATCAATGAACTTGATTATTTTAAAATGCACACCAGTGGGATACTGACTGTTTAAGAGACTTTAAATTACTACTTTCAATCGTATGTGACCAGCAGAGTCGGTTGCTGCCTGAATCATAAAGAGTTAGAAGGCTTCAAGTACCATTTCCTGGTGCACTTATACATCTCTTTTAAGTAGAGTGATATAAAACTTAGCAGAATTCAAAAAGTATAAAATAAAAAGTTTAGGTGATGCAAAACTATTTTTTCATTTTAAAGTGACACAATTACTGGAAACATGCTCTGTTTTTGCTGTGTTTTTAAATGTGTTACCTAAAGCATTATGTATCTATATTATATATATATAGATGGATAAAAGAGAGAAATCTATCTATTATGTAAAAAATATTAATTAGAGCACAGCGTATATTTGACTGCATAAACCTCACAAACCCGGTTGGTATATAATGAATTATTATTTCTTCTGGCAAGCAATTCATTATAAGTGGTACTAATAAAAGCAAGTGTTTAAATCCTGGTGTTCAGAGTTCAGAGATAAATGTGGGTTAGCTGTTAGCACTGCCTCTGATCTGGATGTGGTCACAAGCCGACAGCTGTTCACGTCTGATGGAGATCTGAGAGACGGTGGTCAGATAAATGTCATATAATTATTATTAGTGGTTCCTTAAACTGAGCGATTTTTCCCCCCACAGGTGTAACATACATTAGGAATATGGCATTTCCCACGTGATGCATTGTATAGGCCTTTGAGACGCAAATGTGCCATTAGCGAATGTCGTGACTATTAAACTTTTTGTAGAAGGTCACTGTAGATTGAGAAAATTATCTGAACAAAAGTATTATTCTAAAATGAAGTTGATTGCTTAAAAAAGCTATAATTTCGTAGATATAAGAAGTAATAACTTTTTTAAAGATTATTTTCTAAGATATTAAAGAAATCAACTTCCAATTTAAAATAATGTTTTTCTTCAGATAATTTTCTCAATCTACAGTGACCTTCTACAAAGTTCAATATTTGATGAGTGAGACATGTGTAGCCTATTGCAAATGCATTCATAGATGAGCAGAAAACATCTGATAACTATATAAAATCCATGCATGTATTTGTTAGCAATTTGGTTTACCCTATATAGTTATAAAATGTTTTATCCCCTTTGCCATCCAAGACAATAGATGTCAGTGTGGAGAAACTCTGTACTTATATATTCTCTCTGCTAACTATCTGGTTGTAGATATCTCTCAGTCTTTATGATCAAGTAAGTCAATGTTGTTCTTCAATTTAGATTACATTTTCAAATCTATCAAACCCTACAATTTGAAAGTCTTATTTTGTGGTTCTGGTGCATACATTTTTTCACACATCAGTTACATTGTAGTAACAAATTGTATCTATTGGTTTGCTTTCTTGCATTATACACTTTTTTTCAATATATGCTTTCTCTGTTCTCCAGCTATAAAGGTACACAGGATTCTACACTTATGTATATTCATGTTAGGATCCTTTTCTTAACTTTTTTTTTTTTCTACAATACTCAAACTTTACACTGGACCACTGACTACTTCCTGACAGAATTTAATTTCTCTTTCCTATGATGATATCCTCCATTTTGAGAAAAAAAAACACCTCTTTGCGCTTTCACCCTTCTTGACCCCTTTCCCCACCAATCCTTCCTCACCTCTGCTAACCGTGTTGTCCTCCTCGACTTGGTGGGGAGGGTTAGCCCATGAAAACAAGTTCCGTGTGATATGGGCAATTACATCATGGATCTTTACTACGTCATGTGAGCAGAGGCAGCAAAACCTGCAAGAACCTGCTGTGCACAGTGGTGCAGATGACCAGTGCTTTGCTTCTAAGATTGCTGTGACTCCACAGCACTCCCTGACATCCTATCTTGGGTTGGGAAAATTATAGTATAAAAACAATTTTAGCCTATCATAGACTCAGGCACAATAATGTATATATGTGTGTATTTATTTATTTATGCAAAAGAAGGAGAACATTTAAAAAAAAAAATATATACAATTTTAAATCAAGAACACAAGAAAAAATGGTGAACATTTCGGACCTTGCTTTTGTGTCAAGCGGTGTTATTTTCCCACTAATTATCGCCACATTTTAAATTCACTAAAATAAACTTTAATTTTTGACATTAGCAGCTGTTCAACGATCTCTGATCTAGTGTTCCGCCGGGCTGCTTGGTAACAGCTTGCTGTTGCTGTTTTGCTCATCCTAGTATGTTTGAGTTTTTCATTGAAATGTAATTACGTTGGCTAAATTGTACCTAATGGTTAACCCTTGGCTAAAAGATGAGCTCAAGATGTCATGTTTGTCTAACTGCACGTCAGACGAGCATGTCAAGGTAGAAATGTGCATCCATCTGAAAAGTTTTAATCCAAATGTCAGTTGGTTGAGAGGATAGTTTTTTTGTTCCTTGACGTTTTGGGATTTGTAGGAGTGATTAGCATCTTTTGGCATCTTGTTGTATTGGAGGCTAAAACTGAAATGTTGATAGGAATTGTTGACAACAATGTGAAATAAAGCTTTACTTGTAAAATATTATTGGGAGATGTACCAAGGAAAGACAGGTATGTAACATGGTAATTTAGAATTTTTTTTAACATTTTTGTCAAAGGTTTTTATACAATAATATTTACAAACAGGAGAAATAAAATACTGCTTTGTGCCACCACTAGATAATAGGGGAAGTTGACATAGAAACATAGGATGTGTCGGCAGATAAGAACCATTCGGTCCATCTAGTCTGCCCATTTTTTTTGAGTACTTTTATTAGTCCCCCATTCCCGGTCTTATAGCTAGGATAGCCTTGTGTCTATCCCACGCATGCTTAAAATCCTTGACTGTGTTTACCTCTACCACTTCTGGTGGAAGGCTATTCCATACATCCACTACCCTCTCAGTAAAGTAATACTTCCTGATATTACTTTTAAATCGTTGCCCCTCTAATTTAAGACTATGTCCTCTAGTTGTGGTAGTTTTTCTTCTTTTAAATATACTCTCTTCCTTTACTGTGTTGATTCCCTTTATGCATTTAAATGTTTCTATCATATCCCCCTGTTACGTCTTTCCTCCAAGCTATACATGTTAAGATGTTTTAACCTTTCCTGGTAAGTTTTATCCTTCAACCCATGAACCAGTTTAGTAGTCCTTCTCTGAACTCTATCAATATCCTTCTGGAGATACGGTCTCCAGTACTGCGTACAATACTCCAAGTGAGGTCTCACCAGTGCTCTGTACAATGTCATGAGCACTTCCCTCTTCCTACTGCTAATACCTCTCCCTATGCAACCAAGCATTCTGCTAGCATTTCCTGCTGCTCTATTGCATTGCCTACCTACCTTCAAGTCCTCTGAAATTATTACTCCTAAATCCCTTTCCTCAGATGTTGAGGTTAGGACTGTACCAAATAGTCTATATTCTGCTTTTGGGTTTTTATGCCAGGACCTTGCCCAATAGAGAGCCTACCTTAATGTAACCGATGAGTTTAATTATGGCCAATGAGATAGCAAAAAACTCTAATTTTTATTATGCTTATACATTTGTTGCCCTCACTATACCTAGATCATGAGCTCCTAAGTTTATAAGAGCATTGTTTGTGAGTGTGCCATTGCATTTATATTTATAGCTTTACATATTATCTTAGTGTGTACATAGTGTGTTTTATTTTTTTTCAGGTCTTTTTATATGAACCATGCTGCTGCATGTGTAAGAATATCTGTTTCAATGCATCACTAATATCACGTTATTGCACAGTTTTGAGCAATTGCAATGTGTTTTCATCACTGTGAATTATTTTTATTTCTATTATTTGTTAGATTTCCCACTTATATTGTATAGCTTTTTGTGTGTTACATGTTTCTGTTGCAATATCACTCAATGTCTTTTTTTTTTGTGTACTTTGACACTTTTTTCCCCCACATTTAAAGTGTCCATACTCTTTGCACTTTGCTCCTTTCCAGTTTTATTTCACTTTTAAACAGTCCAGGGGGTCCGGTTTCCTTTGCGCACAAGCTGCAGGTTTTTTTTGTGTGTATACCTTTGTTATTAATTGTCTATCTGTGATTACCATTTGTGTGTTAGTCATCCTTTCTGTTTTTGTTTTGCTTGGTTTTTATGATAGCCATTTCTCTTTTTTATTATTGTCAGGGATACTCACCCTGCTTCTCCCAGCCAGCCACTATCCTAATCAGTCCAGGCTATTTAAGCAGCTAGTCTCATTTCCTCCTTGCCCTTACTATGCTGTTACCAAATGCATGTCCTGTGATTTAACTGGCTTGTCTAACATCCCTTCTGGTTCCTGACTTTTGGCTTTGATCCTGACTTCGCTGAAATCTGGTCTCCTGATTCCGACTCACCTGATTACATGCTTTGACTCCTGGCCTCAGTGACCTCCTGGATTTCGCGTTTGGATTATTTTTCACATATGTCAATTATTAATAAAGGTGTTTTGGATCTAACTTTGTGTCTCTGTCTGGTTCCTGATCCCTAACAATCATCCCCATCTCCTTTGTCTTTCTGGGGCAGACCTACACCACATTTATAAAAAGATTTCTAAACAAATTGGTTAGTACAATATATAGGAAACTTTCTATTCTCTAAGTGATAACATGCCATTTTTGCATGACGGGTACATGTTAACATTAAATAGAACCTTGGACACTTTTAGGGAATTAAGCTTGGCTCAAAGTAAAATTAATAATTTTTGGATCATAGAGAATTTAATTTTTGCTTCTATCACAAACAATTTGAAATCAGACTGACATGACGAGCTTTCTGAATTACATTTTCTATAGTGATATTATATTAACTCTAATAGAATGCATTAGATTAGACATTTCAAAACATTCCCCTAAAATATAGGCAGCAGATTTTACTTAGGCTGAAACTATAGCCCCAATTAGGTCTTAAAAGGCTTTTTGGTAATGTTTTAACTGGGCACAAAATGACCATTTGAAACCATCTATCTTCTAGATACTGTACAAACTGTGAATACGTTGTATTATAGAGCAATTCGTTCCTCGCATAAAAAATGCCTGATATTCATTCACCAGTGTAGGGCACACAATGTCAACAAACACAAGAGCACTCCTTTCCCGTTAATGATTTCTATTGTTAAAATAGATCTACCAAGAGCTGGCCTCACATACAAAGTATAACCCATTCGAGAATTTGTCAGTACAGTATAAGAAAAGGGGGCAAGTGGTAGGAACTTGATAATGGTATGACCGATAATAAATCCCCCCACACCAATAAATTACACAGACACAGGAGCGGCTAGAAAGGTCACAAGATTTTTTTTTGCAGAAAAGCAATGCAGCATCCTAAAACTAACAGCTTAGCCCCTTTGTGACGCATGGTGCTTGCGTCACAAGGTGATCGGTAGCCAGGAACACAATGGCAGAGACCCGATCAGGGTCTTAATAGACCCTGTGGTTCCCTGCCAAAAGATCGCGGGACCTCCGGACCTCACATGTGATGTCACAAAGGAATGCCCGAACCCGGAAGTTTGGGCACGGCACGATTTACTGCAATGTAGCTGGTGTTCGCTTTGAGCACTGGCTACATTTCCCTTGTCAAAGTGGCCTCATCTGACAGGTGGGATCCCGCTGCAAGTCCCTGCAGTGGGATCCGAGCACAGCTCATCGCTGGGAGCTGTTTAACGCTGGGCGTACTATGCTGTCCTAACGACTTTAAGGCACTGAAAATCAGGACGGCATAGTATGTCCTAGCGTCGGGAAAGGGTTAAATTAGCTGATAAACATAAACAGGTAATAAAGTGACCAAATGTTTATATAACAACTGAGTATCAATAACCTATAACAATAAATATATATAAGTAATATAAGCAATACTTAACATCAAGAATATATAAGCGGTAGAGTGTCACTTATCCTAGCCCACCTATGTTAGGGACCCCGAGGATCTGGTGCAGGCATAATCCATGTCCTTGTGGCTACTGGCATCGATATTATGCACAGTAGCCATACTTCTCTCTCCCAGGGATGAGCCCATGGGGAACCCATGCAGATACCTCCCACAGCTACTGCCACCCGGGTTGGCCATACCCCAAGATGGCTGACTCCTGCACTGGCACCAAACCTGCCAGGGGGGACCCCTACACACAAGACAGAAAACACACATAAAAGGGAGGGAACTTGCCATGATTTTTTCAAACTGGAAGTTTGTGTTTTATGCAAAACAATATATCAAACCCAGCCCCTTATTGAGATACTGACCACCCCTTGCTGTGCCCTTACTGGTCACAGGATATGATTGACAAGGTGTGTTGTGATGACTGATAACCACTCTCATGATGGCCATTTATATATTCTTTATTCCAGGCCAGTACTGTTTGTATATAAATGTAATTTACATAGCTATTTAATAAATACATAAAAGTAATGAAATAGTTAAACATTCAAAATCAAATATATTTCCAAAGATAATGAATTCTTGCTGATTGATGATGAATTAATTAAATACCAATCAGTAGTATGGCAGACTGTACATTATAGCTGTGCTTTTTTTTAAATTTAGAGTATGAGAGAAGTTGCCATAATTTGTCATATGTGACCAGATGTAAATCAATGAATTAGTCAATAATGCTCTTTAGGACCCACATCTTCATCCATTAATTGATTTCCGCTGGTCACATACAACTTTGACATGCTATGAAGGACAAGATTGTTAAGTAGACTTTGTCTGTCTTGGGTCACCTTGAAGGGATGGGCCCAGCTATACTTCACCTTCTGCACCCCCCATAGTTCCAAACATGTAAATATTATTTGTTTCTGGAACAGAATGGCCAATTAGACACACAATAGAGTAGATCCAAAAGTTGTATATCGCTATGGTCACAAGTCATTATTTTTTCTCTCATATTAACAACTGTAATTAACAACTCTAAATAATTACCCGTGTAAAGAGGCCATTGTTTCGCACAACACATCAGATAAGTTGGGCACGGCAAGTTAATCTTCATATATATAAATGACTTTGTTGTAACACAAACCCACAGTTGTTCACAAATGTTTGGTATGTAGTAAGATGTATAATCCATCACGTATTTTACAGAGTAACAAATACTTCAGAATATTTATACTTTGCGGCACTATCAGTAGCAAATGAATATCAGACTCTGGTTCCTGGAAAAGCTCCTTGCTCACATTATTTTTCTCTTGTGGTCAGTAAGATAGCTGGAAATGCTGTCAAATTATAAATATTATGGCAGATACAAGAAAGTAGGTTCTTTAGAAGTGATTTTATTTAAAGGCCCATGTCAAACATTGGTATTTGGGCAGACAGAACCTGAAATAGGATTCTTTCTGAAATATTTTCATTTTTCATAAACACCCAAAAAAAATTATAAGCATTTCTGCATTCCTCCATTCATTTCTTACTGCCATTTTATTCTTGTAGGGTCATTTTTCAAACCTTGTGGCTTGCACTACATCTGGATGGCGATCACACTCACACCAGATATGTAATACATTTTTTTAAATTTCATTATAACTATTTAAACAGGTCAAAACCTCAGTTCAGTGTCAGGAAATGTTAAAAAAGGTACAATCACTGAGGTATAATTCATAAAAGCGATTGCACTTTAAATAAAAAATTAAATAAAAAACTACACTTTTTGGGAGCTGCGACAGCATCTTTGCCAAAATGGATTTGGCAGAAATTGTCAGGTACTTATTAAGTGCATTTTTGCACAAGTTTTTTTTTTTTTTTAATATAAATGTTGGTGCTGAGGCAAGGCTTCTGTCAACAGTGTCTGTGACAAGGTCTGTTGGGTCCATAGAACATAATTAAATTGTCCTTCACACAGTCCAAACATATACAAAATGTGAAGTGCGCACTTCAAAAGCAAGGAGTGTCTGGAAGGAGACGGAATCCAAACGTTGATCTACAGAATCATCAATCACACACATCCAGGACTCTCCACATATAAAGGATTCCAACGTAATGCCACCAGTCTGCTTCCAAAATGTTCTTTTATTCACATTGCAAATAGTTTAATTGACTGACGATTAAGCACTCTGTTGCAAAACTCGTTAAGCTGGTGAGTCGGCTAAGAGATGTGAATAAAAAAAATAAACATTTTTAAGCATTGCATTATATGGGAATGCTTTATTTGAGTCCTGGGAGTGTGTGATCTTCTAACGTTTAGTAAATGTCCACCATAAACAATGTTGGTACCTACCCCATGCCCAGAACTCCGTTGTGGTGCACATCTAGCTCCTCTCTACTTTTGTTGAGTGTACACTTTTATAAGTAGGCAGATGCACCAATAGCGCATGTGTCACTTTAGCACCAATGGCTCATGTGTCACTTTTAGAAATCTATTGTGCAGTGCCATGTGTTTCTATTTCTGCGTATTTCAGGAAAATTATACCATGTAAAACATTTCCACTTGTGATATGAAACAAGTTTTCAGCAAGTGTACTCAAACTTTTGACTGGTACTGTACATACATTTTTATATATCTGGTGACAAATTGGGAGAAATGTGTTCTTGTCTGAATTGAAAGCAGAGGTGTCTTTGCAAGTATAGTGTTTCTGAATTGACAGTACATTTTGATTTCAAATCTTGATTTATTTTCTGCTTTATCACACAGTGCAAACGAGTGACTGCTTCAGCAAACTCACGTCCCTCAGATTATTGATTTTGTAAATTGTATATTTCATTTCTAAAAACCCTTTACAATCGTTACCATGAGAACACCTCTGCAGACCTTAATCCATTTCTAAGAAAAATTAAAATCTGAAAAAGCCTTACAAACCAATGAGATTACAACTATTGTTGGACCCACAGAGAACAATTTAACCTGTTGTATTTTGCACACCTTTAATTCAATAGTAATTGTTGGCTCTGTGCTTTTAATGAATTCATCACTAAGGTCCTGCAGTCAGTAATAATGTATTACCATCAACTCTGCTGTAAAGGATTTTTGAAACCAGTAATCTATATTTGCTCTAACTTCTGGAGAGGACGGTTCTGTGTGTCTTATGTAATTTAGCTGCTGAGGAACTATAAATCCAATAAACCTCTAGACAGCATTTAAGAATTGCACAGAACTATGGCAATTGTACTTCAGAGACAGCTGGCGGGCCACAGGTTGAAACCTATCTGTTTCCACTTTTTAGAATTATACTAAACTTCAAATTAAATTTAGGGAGCGCAAAAGAGTGCCAGAGAGAAGCCAGAGAGAAGCCGGATTGTGGATGGAGTATGTCAAATCATCTTAATCTGATTTATATATCGTTACAAACTAACGTGTACCATGCATCCTCCTTGTGGGATTTTGTTTTTCCAATTAAAGTTAAACAAAGTAAAAGGTTTTACAGCAGTAAAAACAATCAGGCAGCTTTGCGTTTCTTTAGTATTTGTTTCATACGCTATGTGATGTATGGCCAGGTTCAAGGCAATATTCATAGAGATTTACATAGTGTGTCTTATGCAAAATGAAAACTGGCAAAAATAAAACAGATGAGACCGTACACAGCATTATAAAATGAAAACTAGAACTGTAATAGGAATCTGGGGCCTGGTGCGGATGTTAATACACCTCCACGTCAATAAATATGTATCTCATTACATATATGCACACAATACTATCCAAACTATACACATGTCATATCTGTGAACAGAGGATGCCACACTGGACACATCTCCCATGACACCACAAGCGATGCATGGTTCTCAATAGGATAAAGAGAGCAACTGCCCAAGGTTCCATTTAGAGGAAAATGAGGGGGAGGAGAGAAGGATTATAAGGCAGAGTTATGGTTTGTGTTTCTTTTGATGACACTTTGATGTTTTTGTAAATATGGCCAGAATTGTTGAAAGAGGAGGCCTACTATTGACAACTATATCCAACTAAGGTTCACCAGTGTGCTATATTGTGGTCCTGGTTAGGGTAAGTAGTCCTTCTACTGAAAATAATAAATGGCAAAACAAACTCATGGCAAAAAAGAAGTGAAGACATTTTAAATTGAAATGTATTTATTAACCCCTTCGTGACATTGGGACGTACTATGCTGTCCTGATTTTAAGTGCCTAAAAGATGTTAGCACTGCATAGTACGTTCTGTGTTAAACAGCTCATCGCGGCTCCCAGCGATGAGCTGTTCTCGGATGGGACTTGCAGCGGGATCCCACCTGTCAGATGAGGCCACTTTGAGTGGCCTCAGTCTGACAGGGGAAATGTAGCCGGTGCTCAAAGCGAGCACTGGCTACATTTCTCTAAATCGCGCCGTACCTGAACTTCTGGGTTCAGGCACGCCTCTGTGACGTTACATGTGACGTCCAGAGGTCTTGTGATTTTTTGCCAGGAACCCACAGGGTCTATTAAGACACTGATCAGGGTCTCTGCCATAGTCTTCCTGGCTACCGATCGGTGACCAGGAACAAATCGTGACATTTTAGGGCTTGCGTCATTTGGGACGCAAGCACCATGTGCCATGAAGGGGTTAAAGAATGAATAAAAATAAAGTGCCTTTTTGAGTTCTCTTTGTTCTCTATAGTTCTATGAGGGGGTCAGACATTTTGGATCAGATGAAGGCAGCTCTAACCCAAGATTTTAAACAACATGTCAGCTCCCATATGTAGAGCTTCATTATATGTAGCTTAATAAGGTATGTTACGTGTATTATATTATTAAAACATTTATTTATAAAATACCTATACTTGATCTAATCTTCCATTTAAACATAACTTCATTTTTTGCTGACAGTTAAAATAATCCAAAAATGCTTGAGAGGTACAGAAAGCTATGCTCAAGAAAAATGTAGTGATGTAAGCATAACATTTCAGTGTGGGCTGTTAGGTTTTATCTGCTTAGTGGCAGAACAATTATTCCTTCCCCCAACCATGCAAGCAGTGACTAGTGGGCCCTAGTGAACAATAGTTTTCACTTTACATTATATTTGTAATCATTTAATCACTTATGTGTTCTTGTATCATTTTATATATCATCTTATATTACTTGTTTAGTTATAATGATGTTTCTTTTTAAAACTTTGTAATCAACATCAACAGTTTGTAATTACATAGTACATGCATAGTTGCCAACATTGTCCATGTTTCCAGTGACACATATGTGTTCCACATGCTGCACACAGAGCATGCAAAGTGCAGCCCGGCAGTATGTAGGATGCATATACACACAAACAGAATCCAATTAAGTAATCAGGGTGGAGATCTCATAGAACCTACCATGATTAATTAATTGGTTTGTGTGTGCGTATATCCATCCTACATACTGCCGGGCTGCACCGTGCATGCTCTGTCTGCAGCATGTGGAACACATATGTGTCCCTGGAAACATGGCCGATGTTGGCAACTATGTACATGATATTATTTTTTTATGTAAAAATGAACCTGTGAGTGCATGGTTTCTATTCAATAAAAAGTGAGCTGTAGAGAAGAGACAAGGAATAGCAAATATCAGGCATTAGTAGATGAGCTGAAATGATAGGTTGGAGAATGTTTCCAAATAAGCTATTATTGGAATTTTCCAGTAGGCCGCCACCCCTGGGACCGCCATATCTCTGGGGAGGTGTTTTTTTTTTTTTTAGAATTCTGTCTGGTGCTGACCATGTGATTTCAAAGGGCACATCAGGCATCAGGGGTGCACAAATACTACTTGACGCCTCCTCTCAACCCCAGTATGTTGGGAGAGCAGGTCTGCAGCAAAGACTTGCTTTTAGCAGCGCCCCTCTTTCTCCCACTCACGCTGTAAGCTTCAAAGTTAGTTAGAGCTGATTTCTCCCATCATTCCACTGTGCAAAAGTGGGCATGATGTAATATGTTACCAGAGAAAAAATGGCAGACAATACAGGATTTCTTTAAAAATTCTCTGAAATGACCTTTCTTCTTTGATGTCATATGATATCAAGCTTCAGTCTTAACTCTACGCTAAGCTTCAATACTTTCATTTCAAAACTAATCCAACATTTTATTTTATTCAATACATCATATCCCATTCCCATAACAGAGGCAGGTATACATTTTAGGTAAATATTTTATTTAATCAAAGACAGAATGAAATATACCAATTCATCTGAACCAAAAAAAGAAAATATATTGTGGGAACATTTTGTGTCTATATCAAATATGACATACGTTTGGAAGTATTTGTACCAAATATTTAGAAAGTTGGAATTATGACCATCTGACATGTCATCCCGTCACACTGCTGAGTTACAAATTACAGCAAAACTTTTGTTCTTAAAATATATTTCCTTTAGAAACCGAGATAGTGTTGCATGAAAGCCTTTGTTCTCAGTCTTTTGGATTGGAAATGTCTGAGCTTCCTGGAGTTAAATCCAAACAAAGCATATTGTCTGATTTAAATTTAAAGAGATTACCATTGTAGAACCTCTGGTCCTAATTTTTTTTTAATCTATACTTTATTTTTAGTTTATAAATACAAAACATATAATAAATACAATTTATTCCCATAGATGCCACCACAGACAATGATATACATACTTCACTTCTTAATGTCATCTTTTGCTTCATAATCATCTTCTTGAATGAAGTCAGACAGAAAAAATAAAGAAATAAAAAAAATACAATATACATCAACATTTTTGTGCGCGTGAGGCCTTCGGGGGTGGGGGGCATGATCATTGAAGTACGTTTTACTGCTTTTTTTTTCCCTTCTCTTCTCCTTTCTTACCCTTCCCTTATCTAATTTTGTTTCATCAAAGGCCATTATTAATTAATGACCCTATTTTATTTCTCTTGTCCTAATTTTAAAGTGCTCCTGCCTCCTTAAAACTGCCTTATGAATGGTAGTTCTCCCCAGCTGGAGGTGTGTTATAGTGTCATGACATAGCAACCTGGAATTTGTGAAGAGACTTCCAAAATAAATAGCTATCACTTTCATCAGTTCACTAGGAGCATCTTTCAACAGGCCTTTTAGTCAGACAGGTAAGTCCTTCCTGCACTAAAGACATAGCAACCTGAGACCAGGTCTGGATCAACTACCCCTCTAGTACAGAGAGCCCGTGAATGCAGACAAGCCCTATGATATAATATGTCTATGCAACAATATAAACTCAAGTGAGGTTTAAAACACTGAGAATTACCTCTGAATCATTTCTATATGGTCAAGTACTGGTAGCAACACCAAAGGTGGTCCCTGAGTAGAACCAATGTGGAAAGGCCAAAGACCACCTGTAACAGAACGGCTACCCAAGGCTGGTAGCACCTTGCTCTTTTTATTACACTGTTCCATGGACTCATTACACACACTTACACTCTGCAGCTTACACACACACTTAAACTCAATTTATATAAAATAGACTTGCCCCAGCACTCATATTGTACACATAGTATTTGTCCTAGCACCCATATTGTACATATAGTATTTGCCCCACTATCCACATTTTACACATAGTATTTGCTCCAGCACCCTCATTGTACAAAGTACTTGCCACAGCATCCACATTGTACACATACTACTTGCCCCAGCATCCACATTGTACACATAGGACTTGCTCCTTTACCCACATTTTATACATAGGACTTGCCTCTGCACCCACATCACCTATGTAGGACTTACCACAGCGCTCAACCAGCAGCCTCCTCTTTAGCTGGCAGATCCACAGTGGGAGACAGCTCAACCTGGCTCTCACACAGTCGCACTCCCCACAAGTAACTAGAGTCTGAGTGTGTCAGGACCTGCCATGCAGTAGCTCCCCTGTATATGCGCTTACACTTACCTGCTCGGATCCAGCGGAGATTTCCACTGCACGCGCCACTGACACCAATGATCCTCTCTCCAATACCGAGGCACACTCCCAATGACGTCTCCCCCCCGACATCCCCGCGATGCGTGGGAACATTTAAAAGGCAGAATCACCAGGCACTCATTGCTTGGTGATTCTCGTGTATTTTGAAGCCTAGCGTTATTTTTTTATTTAATCCTTTTCATTCAGTTTTCAAGGTTTCAATTATACCAAAAATACTGATAACAAACGTTAAAAAGTGCTTTGTTTTTCTTTGATAATCATTGACATAAAAATAGGAAAAGACACACAATCAACCTTTGCACAAAAGAACATACACGGCATTGAGGATCATTCATTGCTTAACCAAGTGATTTTCTATTTATCAATTTAAATATATATTTTCAGTTGAGAGACAGCTATCCATAATCCTCAATATTTTAAGTTAACTATTTACGTGGTCACCCCTTTAGTGTAAGTCTTTTATATAGCATGTGCCATTTTTGTGTGCTCATTTGTAATAATTTAGGTAACACAACAAATTAGGGAGCGCTCCCTCATTTGTTGTGTAGCTGTTTAAGAATACCCGAGGAGTATTTTGTGAGAAGCTGCATTTTCGCTGAAGAGTATTGTTTTTATTTTGCTTGATCACTTTATTTTGCACGGGGAGGGTGTTTTCACTTTTGTGTTAATAATTCAGGTAGTAATTATAAACTTGGTACTCTTTACAACTGTTAATCCTCAGATCTTCAATCTTCCAAAAACATGCAACCTTTTTCATACGTCTTACTTGAATCATGCATACCATGTCCTAGGAACAAGGGGGGTGAATGATGAGGATTTAGGATGCAGGTCCCATCAGGGAGTTAAATTTGGTTTCTTCCCTATAGAGTCTCTAAGGGGCCCATATCTCCCTATATTTGTCAAGATTATGTTTTTCACAGTATTCGCTGATATTCAATTTGTTGCAATATCTCTGTCCAAGAAAGATTTCCTTTTAGCTTTAGCAAATTTCGGGCCACACATACCTTTAGAATATGAACCATTAAACATTTCTCAATATATTTTCCTTCTAACTCTGATAAGTCTCCATCCAGATATTACCAGACTCTGTATTTTGATTTTGGTTATCACCCCCCCCCCCCCCCCCATGCCTCCTCCTCTAATTCTAACTCAGAAAAGGGAAATACAGTATCAGAGCTACTGTCATTCCCTGTAGTTTCCCATGGCTCCAAAAAGTGGGGAAAGTCCGTCCCTGATACTAATTCACGGGCTAACATGTTAATAACACCAACTAGCTTACAGTTCCACAAGGGCCTTCCATTTTAACCACAGCTGTTGGATATTCATGTTTGTCAACATGAACACAAATTATGCTAACTTTATGCAACCTGTCAGCCTTCATATTTGGTAAAAGGGACTTTTGCTCCCAGTGTAATCATACTTCTGGAGTCTAGTAATGAATGTGCCCTTTTCCCGTTTACATTTACACAGCACATGTGTGGATTACCACAAGAACTAGCAATGGCAAAATCTACATATTTTAGCAAACATGAACATAGTCCCATATTTCTCCTTAGTTCCACTTGACTCTAGAACAGTCTTACTGGGTCCAGTGATATCCTGGTTCCTTATTCTCTAGGACCGCTCAGAATGGAAAGGATTCTGCAGTTCTCCTGCAGCAACATATATTTCAACAAGGGCCACCAACTAATCTGGTGTTTGGGGGTCGCTTTGACTGACCCATCATCGTAGGACAGCAGGTAAGCCTCTCATAAAGCGCTCCATCATTAAAGGCTCCACAATATAATTGGCAGAATTAGCTTTGTTTTGTAACCACGACCAACCATGGTGTATCAGGTCAAACATATGAGACCGAACAGCTTTCTCTGGACAATAAACCCACGCATGAAACCGCTGGGCCCGACCTGCGGCAGACTCGTCCAGACTTGCGAGGATCTCAGCCTTTAATTTGCTGTAGTCACTTGCTTGTTCTGGCTCTACGTTATAGTAGGCCTTCTGGGGTTCCCCACTTAGGAATGGCGCTAGTATGCTGGCCCATTCTGCCAGTTGCCATCCCTCTCTCTCATCAGTACGCTCAAACGCCAGAAAAAATGCCTCAACATCGTTCGTCCCATCTTCTGAAAGTAGTAACTTGCCCGGATTCTCTTGGTTCCATGGTGTATCCCATCAGGGTCCTGGTTCAGCCTTTCAATCAAGGACTGGATCTCCTGTCACACCAAACTGGTAGCCTGCTGCTGTTCTTCTCTGAGCAGATGAGTGGCCTCGGCTTGAGCCAATGTAGCTTGTCTAATCATGGCATCCGTATTTCCTTTCTGGGAAAGAACCAGCTGTTGCAAAGCGTTAACAGTCTCTTGTTGCGTTGTAGTGGCCTTCACCACTTCCTCCATCTTTAGACAATTCTTTGTTTTACTTTTGCAAATTCTTAGACTTCTTCCGTGCATTGACCTCATACTCCACCATATGTGACAAACCTGTTCCTGTTGGCGTAGGTTTATCTGGGATTTTTGATACCACACAGTCTTTCTGTACAATGCAATCTCTAGAAGCACTGATATGTTTTCCCAATGCACAGTTCTTTTTATTTCATGTTGCATCAAGTCACAGATCACAACATTCTTCAGAACAAACTCTATAGAAAACTTATCATCCTCTTCTTCCAGTTTTTTTTAAAAGAAGCTTAAACCTCAGATTAATGACTGACTTTGGGAACAATTTTGTCTGATTTGGTACGAACCAGCTGATCTTACTACGGATGTGAACTATTGTAAAAACTGAAACACAAAAATTTGAAAAATTAAAAGCTTGTTTTTCATGCGTGACTTTTAACCCCTGGAAAAGATGTCACTTAGTGATAGAGGAGGTACCCGGAACGTCTTGAGGTGAAACCTGCATAGACATGAATCAACGGTTGCTGCCTATGCTTAGTCAGTGTTTCTATGATGCCTTTATTCTGAGGCATCAAGCAGCAAAATTTGGCATCCCAGGGCTCATGCCACTCCAAGTAGCTGTCAAGGGCTCCAGCAGTGATCAGAGATGTTGCTATTGCTAGACTGCCTCTAGAAGCAGCCAGCAACATTGCAGGCAAAAAAAGTCCAAATTAAACCCAGATCTAGGGTTACAGTTACAGATGTGTTTGGGTTAGGGTTGGTACTATGGTTAGATTTAGGGTTTTGATTATGATTAGGGTTGGGGTCAAAAGCTCAAAGTAGGCAAAAATGGTTAGGAAACAAAAAATGCTACTTTCGGTTACTGCTCTATAACTTGAAAAAACAGACAAATGTGCTATCGCTAAACAAAGGACAAATAATAGACTCTAACAGTTTTTTTTAACTAGCGTTTGTAGGTATGTAAGAGATTTTGCCTTTTTCATCATATGCTATGATTTTTTTTGTATAGTAAATTTTATGATATGTTTAAAATAATGGTATCTAAAGAAAGCTCTTTTTACGACGATAAAAACAGTATATATAAATGTATATACATTAAAAGAATTTCACAAGCACAGAAATGTTAAAACTGCCATTGTCACAAAGGGTACAACAATTTCCAAACAGTCCTATCAGTAAGGTTAATATTAATTTATTTGTTCTTATATTTTTTCAGACTGGAGTGGCATCCCCTCTCCCAACAAAAGATCAGCAATTAACTGTAAAATTATTATCGTATGTGGAGCGGTTAGAAAATATTACATTTGCTTCACATCGTATGACAAGTAATATGAAATATGAGCAACTAACTATTGTATATTGCGAAGCCAGAGCTGTGTAAGAAAGTAAGTCCATAATTCCCTACTACGGATGAAGAATATCCGAGTGTTTATGTAAACTATTTGCTAGAATTTTAAACCATAATTACATCCCATGCCCGGTGCACACAGATTGAGGTTGCATTTTTGTTTTTCATTAAAATGTTTTTTTTCTAGTGTGTGTTTTGAGCCGTAGTTTGGGGTTCTAACGATCGTTCTGCTGAATAATGATAAGACTGTTCTTAATAGATTGTTTTGTTGTTTTTATACTTAGAAGTGCAATGGACAGGGCCAGACTGGGGATACAAAACAGCTTTGGAAATAATTCTAAATCCGCCCCCTGGCATAACATT
The DNA here is from genome assembly GCA_036172795.1 of Pelodytes ibericus. Lineage (NCBI taxonomy): Eukaryota > Metazoa > Chordata > Amphibia > Anura > Pelodytidae > Pelodytes > Pelodytes ibericus. The sequence goes on from CM069857.1 coordinate 43,696,540, forward strand.
ATTTTCTTGTCCATAAAAGGACAATCAACGCATTTGAACATACCCCTGCACAGGGCAATATGTACCCCAATATGTACACAAGATTACATCTCACACAATGCACTGATATACCCTATGTACAGGGCAATACATAGGCCCTATTATGTACACAAGTTTATTTGAATTACATGTGCAGGGGTATATAGCCGGTCAGTGTGTGACATCTAACCTTGTGCACATACTGGTGGCATATATTGCCTCGTGCAGGGGTATATATCATTGCAGTGTGTGAGATATAACCTTGTGAACATACTGGGTGAATGTATTTACTTACACCAGCACACAGATTGCACTCACACGACTTGCTCCAACACTCATATTGCCCTCATATGACTTTCCCCAGCACCCAGGACTTACCCTGGTATTAGATTGCACTCACTTTGCATTAATATCCAGAAAGCATGAACAGGGTGGTTTGAGAGCCCCGGATCTAATCAAGATACACGATGCAGCAATGCTGTCCCACATAGCCAAATGGACTCATTTGGATCCGGTCAGACATAAGTGAAAATCTGTTCTGGAATGAGAAAAGTAAAAAACAGTTAAATAAAACAATCTCTGAGGACCTGTGTCAATTATGGAAAAAATTAAGAAAGAAATATTTTCCCTTGTTTGGGATAGAAAGATATCTACCGATGGGACTGACTGAAAACCAGGTCCAAGATTTAAACTTGGAAGCCTGGAGGAAAGTTAATATATTCTCAATTGATCAAATTCTTGTAAATAACAAAGTGGCGCCATTTATGGAGTTGGTCTCCAAGTGCAGCCTCCAAACAAAAGAGCTCTCTATATATATTAGGTTAACAAACTTCATTGAAAAATAGGTAATTTCAGGTCCACATGAAGAAAACACTGAAATGGAAGACTTTTTCAAAGCAAAATGGAATTGAAAATGGAGAAAGAGAGCATTTGATGCAATAGAATTGGAGTCTAGATTTGGTGACCTGCCAGCGATAAAGTGGCATAGTGGTTTGTGAGTTTCCTTTGAAGATAGAGATTGGTTTCAAGCTATAAGGATAACTAAAACCACTATCCCCTCATTGAATTTAATTGAGTTATATTACAAAGTGATTTATCAATAGCATTTGTCGCTAGAGATATACAATTTTTTTTTCCAAAATGTGGATGATCGATGTTGGAGATATAGGGACAGTAGGGGGACCCTCCACCACTTATGGGGGGAATGCCAACATGCTAGAGACCTGTAGAAACAGGAGGGGAAGATGGCCTCGGATCTTCTAAATATCAGGGTTGAACAAGATCCAACCATGATGCTATTTCATATGGGCCTAAGTAAGATCAAAGCAGACCATAGAATGATGCTAATTCAAATATTTATAGCTGTAAAAATAGGCATGGCCAGAACATGGAAAATAGAGGGTAAAATTAATTTAGAGGAAATAATTGAACAAATAGAATACCAGGGAAGAATGGAGAAAGGCTGTTATTGGAACAACATGAACAGAATGGAGGCATATTACATGACTTGGTCACCATGGTTGACTAGACACCAACGGCGTGTGAATGTATGCGATGGAGTATGAATGGAGAGAATGAAAGTACTCGATGTGTGGAAGTTTGGATGAATATGGAATGATAGAAGAAGACAAGTATCGTAACAAGACAAGCTGCAAATATGAGACGTAATGATGTTTTATAGCTTATATATTAAAAATAATTTATAGTAGTGAGAATAGACTAGAATTTTTCCTGAGAACTTACGATGGATTATATTGTATGGATATAGGCAACAATAAGTTTCAGGATATATGTCTAAAAAGTGCAATATACAATGAAATGTTATTTATCACTGAAATGTGAAATACTTGTTTGATTTTTACTACAATTTTTTGTATTTCCAAACTCTACTCTATTACTCTGCAATAAATAATAAAAAAGAAACAATGGGCCAACAAGGCTCTGTAAAATCATGTCGATTCTGGATGGCTTTCTCTTCTTTCCTTCTTTCTATTCTGCTTCTTTCTTCTGGATCTACAGTGTTTTATGTCAACCATACAAGTGACGTTTTAAATGTATATATTTTGTAAAACGATATTATCCAGGGTAAAACAGGGGCTGTGTATGGTGTTTTCTTTTGTGACAGTTTGTTAAACTAAACTCTATTTTATTTACTGCTTTTGAAAACTAATAAAGCATTAATAATAATAATGATAATAAGGTTTAAAAAAAATAAGATTGCACTCGCTGGACTTACCCCAACATTCAGGTTGCACTCACAGGACTTGCTCCTGCATTTATATTACATTCACATGACTTGCCACAGCACCCAGGGTTTACTCCATCACTTAGACTGCACTCACATGACTTACACCAGCACTTAGATTGGACTCACAGGACTTGTAGCTGCACTTAAATTGCACTCACATGACCTGCCCCAGCACTTAGATTGCACTCATATGGCATGCCCTAGCACCCAGGGCTTACTCCAGCTCTTAGACTGCACTCACAGGACTTACCTCAGCACTTCAATTTAGAATGTTTTGCCCATTAAGTATTAACACACCACAATATCACAATATCACTTTTGTGCATTACTTAGTATGTGTTTGCATGCTGTATATTTTTTTAATGATTTTACCTCATTTGCTCATCTTGCATTTTATGGAGGGCATAGAACCAATTTTGCCCATTACATTTTGACCACAATTTGCAATATTTGCATTAACGGGCATAATTGAATCTGCCCTATTATTGGAATTTTTCTTTTGTCTCTTAATGATTATGTGTTAAACTAGATGGACTAGTGTATATATGTTCAGATAAATTCCAGTTAAGTCCTGGGTATGATACAAATAGGAACATAAATAGAGGGAGTTTTTAGTCGGCTGACCATTCCACCTAGCTCCCCTCCCATCCAATCAATTAAACTGATATTACTACTATGGGTCCAAACGTATTTTAGGTCACAGCTCAAACTGATTTCCTTCTGAACAATTATACATTTTCCAGGACAGCATGTAAACGTAATTTAGAGTGATCATGTTTGCAGTGGTGTATCTTGGTTTTCTGCTGCCCTAGGCAGACAAATTTTGGGCACCCCCCCTACCCACGATGTACACCCACGACATGACCCATAACCCACATTGCACACCAAGGACATGCCCCATCACCCCATTTACATGCCTCTATCACCCCATTACATACACATTGCCAATATTATTTGCCCATAATATTCCCCAGCTAATTTGCCCAATAATATGCCAGTATCATTTGCCATTAATATGCCCCAGCCAATTTGCCCAATAATATGCAAGTATTATCTGCCATTAATAAGTCACAGCCAATTTCCCCAATAATATGCCAGTATTTGCCATTTAATCAGCCCCTGCCCATTTGCCCAATATTATGCCAGTATAATTTGCCATTAATATTCCTCAGCCAATTTGGCCAATAATATGCCAGTGTTATTCTGCCATTTACCGGTAATATGCCCCAGCCAATTTGCCCAATATTAAGCCAGTATTATTTGCCATTTAATATGCCCCTGCCAATTTGCCCAATAATATGCCAGTGTTATTTGCCATTTAATATGCCCCTGACAATTTGCCCAACAATATGCCAGTGTTATTTGTCATTTAATATACCCCGGCCAATTTGCCCAATAATATGCCAGTGTTATTTGCCATTTAATATGCCCCTGCCAATTTGCCCAATAATATGCCAGTGTTATTTGCCATTTAATATGCCCCTGCTAATTTGCCCAATAATATGCCAGTGTTATTTGCCATTTAATATGCCCCTGCTAATTTGTTCAATAATATGCCAGTGTTATTTGCCATTTAATAAGCCCCAGCCAATTTGCCCAATAATATGCCAGTGTTATTTGCCATTTAATATGTCCCTGACAATTTGCCCAATAATATGTCAGTGTTATTTGCCATTTAATAAGCCCCAGCCAATTTGCCCAATAATATGCCAGTGTTATTTGCCATTTAATATGCCCCTGACAATTTGCCCAACAATATGCCAGTGTTATTGGCCATTTAATATGCCCCTGCTAATTTGCCCAACAATATGCCAGTGTTATTTGCCATTTAATATGCCCGTGCTAATTTGCCCAATAATATGCCAGTGTTATTTGCCATTTTATATCCGGCAGCTAATTTGCCCAATAATATGCCAGTGTTATTGGCCATTTAATATACCCCTGCTAATTTGCCCAATAATATGCCAGTGTTATTGGCCATTTAATATGCCCCTGCTAATTTGCCCAACAATATGCCAGTGTTATTTGCCATTTAATATGCCCCTGCTAATTTGCCCAATAATATGCCAGTGTTATTTGCCATTTTATATCCCGCAGCCAATTTTCCCAATAATATGCCAGTGTTATGTCCCATTTAATATGCTTCTGCAATTTGCCCAACTATATGCCAGTGTTATTTGCCATTTAATATGCCCCTGCCAATTTGCCCAATAATATGCCAGTGTTATTTGCCATTTAATATGCCCCTGCTAATTTGCCCAATAATATGCAAGTGTTATTTGCCTTTTTATATCCGGCAGCTAATTTGCCCAATAATATGCCAGTGTTATTTGCCATTTAATATGCCCCTGACAATTTGCCCAATAATATGCCAGTGTTATTTGCCATTTAATATGCCCCTGCCAATTCGCCCAATAATATGCCAGTGTTATTTGCTATTTAATATGCCCCTGCCAATTTGCCCAATAATATGCCAGTGTTATTTGCCATTTAATTTGCCTCTTCTAATTTGTCCAATAATATGCCAGTGTTATTTGCCATTTAATAAGCCCCAGCCAATTTGCCCAATAATATGCCAGTGTTATTTGCCATTTAATATGCCCCTGCCAATTTGCCCAATAATATGCCAGTGTTATTTGCCATTTAATTTGCCCCTTCTAATTTGTCCAATAATATGCCAGTGTTATTTGCCATTTAATAAGCCCCAGCCAATTTGCCCAATAATATGTCAGTGTTATTTGCCATTTAACATGCCCCTGCCAATTTGCCCAATAATATGCCAGTGTTATTTGCCATTTAATTTGTCCCTTCTAATTTGTCCAATAATATGTCAGTGTTATTTGCCATTTAATAAGCCCCAGCCAATTTGCCCAATAATATGCCAGTGTTATTTGCCATTTAATATGCCCCTGCCAATTTGCCCAATAATATGCCAGTGTTATTTGCTATTTAATATGCCCTGCCAATTTGCCCAATAATATTCCAGTGTTATTTTCCATTTAATATGCCCCTGCTAATTTGTCCAATAATATGCCAGTGTTATTTGCCATTTAATAAGCCCCAGCCAATTTGCCCAATAATATGCCAGTGTTATTTGCCATTTAATATGCCCCTGACAATTTGCCCAACAATATGCCAGTGTTATTTGCCATTTTATATCCCGCAGCCAATTTTCCCAATAATATGCCAGTGTTATGTCCCATTTAATATGCTTCTGCCAATTTGCCCAACTATATGCCAGTGTTATTTGCCATTTAATATGCCCCTGCCAATTTGCCCAATTATATGCCAGTATTATTTGCCATTTAATATGCCACTGCTAATTTGCCCAATAATATGCCAGTGTTATTTGCCATTTTATATCCCGAAGCCAATTTGCCCAATATGCCAGTGTTATTTGCCATTTAATATGCCCCTGCCAATTTGCCCAATAATATGCCAGTGTTATTTGCCATTTAATATGCCCCTGTTAATTTGTCCAATAATATGCCAGTGTTATTTGCCATTTAATAAGCCCCAGCCAATTTGCCCAATAATATGCCAGTGTTATTTGCCATTTAATATGCCCCTGACAATTTGCCCAACAATATGCCAGTGTTATTTGCCATTTAATATGCCCCTGCTAATTTGCCCAACTATATGCCAGTGTTATTTGCCATTTAATATGCCCCTGCTAATTTGCCCAGTGATATGCCAGTGTTATTTGCCATTTAATAAGCCCCAGCCAATTTGCCCAATAATATGCCAGTGTTATTTGCCATTTAATATGCCCCTGACAATTTGCCCAACAATATGCCAGTGTTATTTGCCATTTAATATGCCGCTGCTAAATTGCCTAATAGTATGCCAGTGTTATTTGCCATTTTATATCCGGCAGCTAATTTGCCCAATAATATGCCAGTGTTATTTGCCATTTAATATGCCCCTGACAATTTGCCTAATAATATGCCAGTGTTATTTGCCATTTAATATGCCCCTGACAATTTGCCCAACAATATGCCAGTGTTATTTGCCATTTAATATGCCGCTGCTAATTTGCCCAATATGTGCCAGTGTTATTTGACATTTTATATCCCGCAGCCAATTTACCCAATAATATGCCAGTGTTATTTGCCATTTAATATGCCCCTGACAATTTGCCCAACAATATGCCAGTGTTATTTGGCATTTAATATGCCCCTGCTAATTTGCTCAATAATATGCCAGTGTTATTTGCCATTTTATATCCCGCAGCAAATTTTCCCAATAATATGCCAGTGTTATGTCCCATTTAATATGCTTCTGCCAATTTGCCCAATAATATGCCAGTGTTATTTGCCATTTAATATGCCCCTGACAATTTGCCAAACAATATGCCAGTGTTATTTGCCATTTAATATGCCCCTGCCAATTTGCCCAATAATATGCCAGTGTTATATACCATTTAATATGCCCCTGACAATTTGCCCAACAATATGCCAGTGTTATTTAGCATTTCATGTGCCCCTGCTAATTTGCCCAATAATATGCCAGTGTTATTTGCCATTTTATATCCCGCAGCCAATTTTCCCAATAATATTCCAGTGTTATTTGCCATTTAATAAGCCCCTGCCAATTTGCCCAATAATATGCCAGTGTTATTTGCCATTTAATATGCCGCTGCTAATTTGCCCAACTATATGCCAGTGTTATTTGCCATTTAATATGCCCCTGCTAATTTGCCCAACTATATGCCAGTGTTATTTGCCATTTAATATGCCCCTGCTAATTTGCCCAATAATATGCCAGTGTTGTTTACCATTTAATATGCCCCTGACAATTTGCCCAACAATATGCCAGTGTTATATAGCATTTAATATGCCCCTGCTAATTTGCCCAATACTATGCCAGTGTTATTTGCCATTTTATATCCCGCAGCCAATTTTCCCAATAATATGCCAGTGTTATTTGCTATTTAATATGCCCCTACCAATTTGCCCAATAATATTCCAGTGTTATTTGCCATTTAATATGCCCCTACTAATTTGCCCATCTATATGCCAGTGTTATTTGCCATTTAATATGCCCCTGCTAATTTGCCCAATAATATGTCAGTGTTATTTGCCATTTAATAAGCCCCAGCCAATTTTCCCAATAATATTCCAGTGTTATTTGCCATTTAATATGCCCCTGACAATTTGCCCAACAATATGCCAGTGTTATATAGCATTTAATATGCCCCTGCTAATTTGCCCAATACTATGCCAGTGTTATTTGCCATTTTATATCCCGCAGCCAATTTTCCCAATAATATGCCAGTGTTATTTGCTATTTAATATGCCCCTACCAATTTGCCCAATAATATTCCAGTGTTATTTGCCATTTAATATGCACCTACTAATTTGCCCATCTATATGCCAGTGTTATTTGCCATTTAATATGCCCCTGCTAATTTGCCCAATAATATGTCAGTGTTATTTGCCATTTAATAAGCCCCAGCCAATTTTCCCAATAATATTCCAGTGTTATTTGCCATTTAATATGCCCCTGACAATTTGCCCAACAATATGCCAGTGTTATTTGCCATTTAATATGCCCCTGCTAATTTGCCCAATAATATGCCAGTGTTATTTGATATTTAATATGCCCCTGCCAATTAGACCAATACTATGCCAGTGTTATTTGCCATTTAATATGCCCCTGACACTTTGCCCAATAATATGCAAGTGCTATTTGCCATTTAATATGCCCCTGACAATTTGCCCAACAATATGCCAGTGTTATTTGCCATTTAATATGCCCCTGCTAATTTGCCCAACAATATGCCAGTGTTATTTGCCATTTAATATGCCCCTGCCAATTTGCCCAATAATATGCCAGTGTTATTTGCCATTTTATATCCCACAGCCAATTTTCCCAATAATATGCCAGTGTTATGTCCCATTTAATATGCTTCTGCCAATTTGCCCAATAATATGCCAGTGTTACGTCCCATTTAATATGCTTCTGCCAATTTGCCCAATAATATGCCAGTGTTATTTGCCATTTAATATGCCCCTGCCAATTTGCCCAATAATATGCCAGTGTTATTTGCCATTTAATATGCCTCTGACAATTTGCCCAACAATATGCCAGTGTTATTTGCCATTTAATATGCCCCTGCTAATTTGCCCAATAATATGCCAGTGTTATTTGCCATTTAATATGCCCCTGCTAATTTGCCCAATATTATGCCAGTGTTATTTGCTATTTTATATCCGGCAGCTAATTTGCCCAATAATATGCCAGTGTTATTTGCCATGTAATATGCCCCTGCTAATTTGCCCAATAATATGCCAGTGTTATTTGCCATTTAATATTATCCAGCCTATTTGCCGAATAATATTCCAGTGCTATTTGCCATTTAATAAGCCCCTGCTAATTTCTCCAAATCCCCCCATTTCCCCAGCACTTACCTTTCCCTGGTGGCTAGTGGCAGACAGCATGGTCTCCTCCATGCTGCCTGTTCGGCTCCCAGGCAGTTGTGCCGACAGGTCACGTGACCCGGTGCGCGTATGACGTCAGCTTCCGTGTCACACTGCACGGGGAGCCGAACAGGCAGCACGGAGGTTTCTCTGTGCTGCCTGTTTGGGTGCCTGTGCAGCCTGCTGGCAGGCAGAGATGGTGAGGGGGGAGATTCCGATCCCCTCTCACCTCTGTCTCTGCCTGCAAGTGCGGCCTTTTTTTTTTTTACATTTCTTTTCTATTTACATTTTTTTTTTCAGTGCTGGGGGGCTGCCCCCAAAGATTTGCTGCCCTAGGCATCCGCCTAGGATGCCTTGCGGTAAATACAGCACTGCATGTATGTATATGTGTAAGACCAATTGCATTCACTGCTATACAATACCTTGTATTTGTCTTTATCTTTTTCTTTTCCAAGCAGCTTAATAACTTTATCTGCAAGCAGCATGCTATTTTGGTCCTGGAAACCCTCCAAAACACAGACAGCTGTGACATCTAGTATGAAAAGAGGAAAGAAAAAGATCTGGAGTTCATATATGCAACAATATGCGGCCAGTAGAATAAAGAGGTGCACATAGGTTATGGAGTATGGCGATCACACACACAGTTTCACTGTGTCCTATAGAAACTCTGTATCCCCTACAGTGATCTCCAGAGTTCCAAATGCAGAGCCTTCTGCAGGAACATTGCATTACTTTTCATGGTGGTTGCTGCATATTTAGAATTTATAAGGAGAATTGCTCTTTATAAAAAGAAACACCTCACTATTACATCAGCACTGTAACCAACAGACCACCATAAAACCAATCGGAAAAAAGGAACTAAATGTACCCCTCAAAACAATGGCCGACCATACAGTTGTATTCTTGGATGCAAACAGTAGGTGAAAATAATGTAAGATCTATTCAGGTTATTAGCAATTCAGAAATTGTGTTTGAGAAGAATACTTGTACAAGTGATAAAACGGTGGATAGAGAGACAATGCACAAGCAGTGTTATCTGTAAAGGTAGGGATTTGTCATTTGAACTATGCTGTAGGCAGTTTAAGACAGATCTTGACCAAAAGGTTAGGGTGTTGTCTGCTTATTGCTGAACATATTTGTAGTCTGACATGTCTGGAATGTGTATGCGTTATCTTAACATCTAGCGTTATAATAATGGTTATGGTTACAGTGAAATTAGGGTTAGCAAAAGGGTTAGGGTTACAATCAAATTAAAATCAGAATAAATTAAGGGTTAGCATAAGGGTTAGAGTTAGGGTTAAATTAAGGGTTCAGATTGGGGTCAAAAGATCATTGTAGGTGCAAATAATTAGAAAACAAAAAACACTATCTTTGGTTATTGCCCTATAACTCACAAAACACAACAGAAAAACATGGAAACAAGGATATTTCTAAACTCGGGACAAAATTTAGAAACTAATTAGACAATTGTAATTTTGTATATGATTTTTAGGTCAAATTTGGAAAAAGTGTTTTTATTTTATTTTTTTTATCATATTTTATGATTTTTGTTTGTGGTAAATTATAAGATATGATGAGCATAATGGTATCTAGCTAAACACAAACCCCAGAAATGTCAGAACAGCCCATGTCACCAAGGTAAAGACAAGGTCAAAAGGTCATGTCACTAAATAGTTCATATTTTAATTTAAAAATACAGATGATAGTTGTCTTTTAAGAAATGAAATGCTGTAACAGAAAAGTATTAATTTCTTACCATGATTCAGATTAACACTGTGGACTCCTGGAAAGATCAGAGACAGATTTTCCATTTTTAATGAGATCAATTAATATCAGGAAAAGGAAGACCTGAAATTTTATTTGAAGAGTAAGTCACTTCTGTGTGTTCACTATGGGGTTATTTGTAGCTGTGTAATGATACTTTCATATCTACAGTTTGGTGTCCTGTAAGAAAGCTCAGAGAGTCCATGTATTTTTTATATTTTTATGAATAGTTGTTTTCTCAAGAAAACAAGTTAGAAAATATTAAAAATACATGGTCTGCAACAAACAGCTTTGTGCACTTGCAAACATGTCCCAACAATGCCAGAGACGTAACCAAGAAAAGATGATGAAGTTTTTAACATTAAAAACGGCAAAACAAACTTCAACATTACCTGCCAGCTTGGTCCAAAATGGCGCCGATTAGCGGGAAAATGAAGGAGCCTCAGAGATGGACAAAACGGAATCTATTACCTCACTGAGCACCTCCGTTTTTGTGGATGATATAAATTAGAAGTTATCTACTCTCCGCTCCTAAATAAAAGAAGACATCAAATCTTTCACTTCCCTCTTTAAAATGGAATTAAGAGACGTAGGGGAGAGGATATCAGCGGTGGAAAACAAAATGGACGAGTTGTTAGACTCCCATAACGCTCTAGTGGACAACACCTCAGATCTGCAAAAAGAGGTGAGCTTTCTGAGAAATAAAGTAGAAGACTTGGAAAATAGATCTAGACGCAATAACCTGCGACTTAGAGGAGTCCCAGAAAATGTGCACCCTACACAATTAGAAGATTGGGCTAAAGCGTTGTTTTCTGCAATGCTTCAAGATCTGACCGCCACTGACTTGCTTATTGACAGGATACACAGACTCCCTAAACCTCACAACCTACCAGCAGAGACCACGAGGGACGTGATCCTACGACTTCATTACTATCATATAAAATAACAAATCATGAGAGCAAGTCAGCAATCAGGTCCTCTCCCAGACCCATTCAAAAACATCCATATCTTTGCTGATCTGTCAGCAACAACCCTGCAAACTAGAAGATCGCTTCAGCCAATAACGTTGGCACTACAAGCTGCAAATATAAAATACACTTGGATTCCCTATAAAACTTCAAATCTCTAGAAATGGAACATACTTCACTGTTACAACATTGGAAGAAGGCCTACAACTTCCCAAAAATGGGATGTCTCCGCAGAAGCGACGATAGATCCCAGGCAACTCAAGAAACTGAGACTTGAAAAGATATGGCTGAACAACTCTCAGAACAACGCGGTGAGCTGAATACCCTTCCAGTTTGGTTCACTTCAGACTATTACTCTGTTTCAATATAACCCTGTGCCTGGAATATCCTTGTTCTAAGTTTCTATTTTTTATTAAGTTTCTCTGGATGTTAAGGACTCTGCTAACCTTTTCGACTTGAATTCGCTAATCAGACGCAACAATTATGAACAGATGAGAATTCTAATAAACCTCAAAACCATACTCATGGGATAAAAGTTGATTAACATCTATGACAAATCTGTCCAGCACCTAATTTGCCTGGGATGATGCCAAATTAAATTTTCACTAAAATCCCGTAGACCCCAGTATCATATTTATTAGACACACTGTTTGTTATCCACATACAATTTCTATAACTTAGCTATGTGATTTTAAATATACCCTCTATGTCACCTTTGTACAGTAACGCATCCCTAAAGTCAAAAGATTACTCGTTACACTCCAACATCAAAATTAACAGTTTGGTTAAGTATTCAGTTACAATACTTCCCCCGGTTCCGCTATTAGAGTAGGAGTTGATATGCATCTCATAAGCACTTCAACAACCCCTTCCCTCATCTGGGATTGAGGAGAGTGCAAATGTTTTTATATTTTATAAAAAATTGACAGTTGTATGCACTTCTAATGTATTGCCTCTTTTTGCCACCCCTCTTTTTCCCACTTTTTCTCTCTTTCTACTTTTCTAAACCCCCTCACTACCTTCCCCACCCCTGCTCATCCCGGACTCGTCGAGAGGATCTGGAGAAAATGTAATCAATATCCCATATCTACCAGCTACAAGTGCGCTGATCTAGTAGTCAAGACCACCATATATGGAACACCAGCCTGCCAATCCCAAGAAACACTAACAGTGAGCACTTCAACTCCCTAGCACACTTACAAAAAATATCCATAAAAGTAAGCAGACATACACATAACCCACACTTAGCATGGCATTAACAATCTTATCTATGAATGTGAAAGGTCTAAACTCCCCCCACAAATGAAGATTGCTATTCAAGGAAGCACAACTATCAAAAGCCCAAATCCTTTGTGCACAAGAGACACATTATGCAATCAACAAATTACCGTACTACTCGCCAATTTCCATACGTAGACTATTTTACCTGCTCTAAGAAAAAAGCTGGAGTTTCCATATGGTTGCATAATTCCCTTGCGACTTCGATACAAAAAAATCAAAAAAGACCCCAAAGGCAGATTTCTTATCCTTATCCGGACGATTAATAATGTTCTGTATACTTTAGTGAACGTGTACACACCGAATTCATCCTCAGTCCAGTATGTTAAAAAAATGATTGAACAGGCAGCCCTTCTCAAACAAGCCTCCCTAATCATCTGTGGTGATTTCAACACCATACTAGACCCGGAAATAGATTCCACCAGGGCCCATACACAACAACAATTGCGTCAAATATCGCAACAAAGCAAACTTTTAAGCCAATCCCTTACAGAAAACTATCTGTATGACGCATGGAGATACCTCCACAGCACTGTCAAAGATTATACCTTTTTATCACATGTTATTCTTCTAGACAAAAATACTTTACAAAAAGCGTCATACTGCACTATTGGCACAATCCAGTGGTCGGATCATGCCCCAATGATAATTACACTACAGGAGTCTTTTCCTTTTAGAGGTACTGGAACCTGGAGATTAAATGATTTTTTATTTAAGCACCCTGAATTGCAGAAGGCAGCCCAAAAGGCCCTCACAGATTATTTTGATTTTAACGCACATCCTACTATGCCTCCTGAAACTATCTGGGATGCCTATAAGGCTGTCCTTAGAGGTCACTTTATTTCCTCAGCCTCTCACTGATTATAAGACGACCCCCCCAAACTTTGGATATTCCTTTAGGAAAAAAACTAAAAGCCTAAATATAAGACTACCCTCTAGGAAAAACATTCAACTTGTATATATTCACATGTAAATTGCTTTTTTAATAAAAAATTGTATCAAAAAATGCATTTCTTGTTTTTATTTCCTTTTATGTGCCAATGCTGCCTTTCTCTTTCCCTTGCCCACAGCTTTGTCTCTCTCCCCCTCCTTAGTGTTGTCTCTCTCTCCCCTCCCTTTGACTCCCCCCTCGCCTCTGTCTCTTCCCCCCCTTGTTTCTCTCTGCTCCCCTCCCCTTGTTACTCTGTGCCCCTCCCTCCCCTTGTCTCTTCCCCCCTCCCCTTGTTTCTCTCTGCCCCCTCCCTCCCCTTGTTGCTCTGTCCCCCCTCCCCCTGTCTCTCTGCCCCCCTCCCTCCCCTTGTCTCTGTCTCTTCCCCCCTCCCCTTGTTTCTCTCTGCCCCCCCCCTCCCCTTGTTGCTCTGTCTCTTCCACCCTCCCTCACCTTGTTGCTCTTTCCCCCCTCCCCCTGTCTCTCTTTCCCCCTCCCTCCCCTTGTTGCTCTGTCTCTTCCCCCTCCCTCCCCTTGTCTCTCTCTCTTCCCCCTCCCTCCCCCTGTCTCTCTTCCCCCCTCCCTCCCCCTGTCTCTCTGCCCCCTCCCTCCCCCTCACCTGTAACTCGATCCCTGGTGGCTAGTGGGGGCAGCCGGGGGATGTCTGCACGATACGTGCAGACATCCTCCATGCTGCCCGACATGGCAGTCTATTATGACGGACAGCTGGTCCGTCATAATAGACGGAAGTGTCGGGCAGTATGGAGGATGTCTGCACATATCATGCAAGACATCCCCCGGCTGGCCGATTTTCCCTGGTGGCTAGCGGGGCAGCGGAGGATGTCTGAACGATGAGCGCAGACCTCCCCTGCTGCTGCCCGGCATGACCGCCAGGACTTTTATGACGAAGCCGGAAGTACCCGGCTTCATCATAGAAGTCCCGACGGTCGTGCCGGGTGGCAGCAGGGGGAGTCTGCGCTCATCGCGCAGACATTCCCCTGCTGTTAGAGAGTGGTATCCAGGTCCCCTGCAGCTCTGCTGGGGACCTGGATCCCTGTTTTATAATCTGACCTCAATTTAAGGTCAGATTATAAGACGACCTCGATTATAAAACGAGGGGTATTTTTCAGAATTTTTTTCTTATAATCGAGCAAATACGGTATTAGAAAATCAGACTAAAGCAGAGTATACGTCTCAAAGATTTAAGCAAATCCAGAAGATTAGACAGGACCTAAACAACTTACAACTCCAAACTACTCACATTATGCTTACTAGACTCAAACAGAATTATTATAATAATAGTAACAAAGCAGGTAAATTCTTGTCTCGCTTCCTTAAAAAACAGGAAGCTAAGAGGGCAATCCCTTTTATTTATCTTACCACCCAGCCTCAGTCAGACAACATTCAAAAATTCTTAGATTCCCTTCAGCTCCCCCAGTTAGACCCCATTCACCAAAAACACCTAAACACTCCAATTTCTTTAGAGGAAATACAAATTGGTATCGCTTCCCTTCTTTCCAATGAAGCCCCAGGCCCTGATGGATTTTCTAACTTATACTACAAACTTTTTTCCCCAATCTTAGCCCCTCATTTATTGAAAGTATTTGAGAATTGCAGCGCCACAGGTACTTTTCCTCCCTCTATGTTATCAGCACATATTTCTACTCCTAAAGCCAGGAAAACCTCCAACAGTCTGTCAAAATTTTAGACCAATATCTCTCTTAAATACAGATGTTAAACTATATGCCAAAAATGTTGGCAAATAGACTAAAAGATAGCCTTCCTACACTATTACATTATGATCAGGTGGGATTTGTGAGCACTAGACAAGCCTCAGACAATACAAGGAAGTTAGTAGATATAGTATCGCTATCTCAGCGGTCCTAAACTCCCCTGCTTTTATTAGCCATCGACGCTGAAAAAGTGTTCGATCGCCTACACTGGAAATTCTTAGAGGCAGTACTACTTAAATTTGGATTCCCCCCTTCATTCATTACAGCTCCTCCCACGATCTCTACACTTCCTAGCATTGCTCATTCCTATAAAATCTGGAAGAAATACGCTTCCAACATAGTAGATTTACAACGGCTTACGCCAGCAACACCAATGGGTACAATAGAGTGGCTGATCTCAAATCTATCACTGGCTTCTTGGAAAAAAAGCCGGTATCTTACAGTTAAAACAACTATATAAGAATGGTTCTCTAAAGTCATTTACATCATTGACCTCCCAATATGACATACCACCTAGAGACTTTTACAAATACCTTCAGATACGTCATTCTCTTGCATCCACACTGAACACCTTGTCAAACCCCCAGGTCAATACTCACAAGATGGTGTCATACTGCCTTAATATCAATAAAGCAAATAAACTTGTTTCAACATGTTATTAAGAACTTTATACAAAATATATGGGTCCTTCATTCACTCCTAACCAATGGAAACAAGCAATTACCTTTCTGAAAAAAATCTCGCATTGTGCAAACCATTTGGAAACAAAGTTTTATACCGATGGTACCTGGTCCCGTTCAGAATATCGAAAATGTACCCAAATACTTCTTCAAAATGTTGGAGGCTCTGTGGGTCTCAGGGATCCATGATCCATATTTGGTGTGAGTGTCAAGTGATTAGAACTTCCTGGAAACTTGTATTTGATCTCATCCACCTAGTAACTAATGTAACCCTCCCATTTAACCCAGCAATTGCTCTTCTGCATATCTATCCAGTTAAGCTAACTCCAGAATATTATTAAAGGCCATATCCTGATTACAATGAATACACTAATCGCGAAGGAATTGGAAATCGGTAATTTGCCCCACACAGCCTGAAATACAAAATTTGAGAAATCAAAATCTGCATATGGAAAAACTACACTACTTATCTACCAACCAAATAAGTTTCTATCATGGAGTACTGAAAATATGGAAAAATAATTTACACCAAATATGAGATTCTCCTTCCTGAGCCTCCCCCCTCCAGGACTGGTCCCCCCTCCCTCGTCACTCCATCCCCTTCACTCGTTCTTTTCTACTTCCCCCTTTTTCCTGGTTCTTTTCTGAATATCTTGTCCATTAAGGTACACAAATTATCTAACAACAAATATTTGTTTTGTTTGTTATCTGAAGACAAGAATTATGTTTTATTTTGCAGTATACACAGAGACTACGAATTGTAATGCATGAAACCTGTTGAAGCTGAATTGTTCTCCTTATCTGATGTATGTATAATCTTCCATAATCAGCTAATCGCTATGGTTAATAACTGTTATAACTGTTACACTTTGTGAGATATCATCACATAAGGATTTGGCTATAATTTGTGTACCTCTCTATACGCTATAATAAAAAATTATACATTAAAAAAAAAAAAAAATACATGGCCTCTCTGAGCTGCCTTGGTCCAGAATCTGTTGTCTGCAGATTTACTATTAATTAACAATGTTCTTTGTTTGTTCTATAGGCTACAAAAAAAATGTTTGTTTTTTTTGTAGCCTATCGAGATATTTATTATTTAAATAGATATTTTCCCTGATTTGTATAAATCAAATTTGTATCTCAATAACTAAGAACATCATGGAATGTCAAGACAATTTTCTGGTATGTGTAATCTGTTCATAACAGAGTTAATTCTCCTGCATAGAAATTAGACTGTGTCAGACACCTAAAAAATGACAGGAAAAATGTTAAACAGATCATCTACTGGTCGACTAGACACAATCCACACTGATGGGAACAGAACAGGAATTGTATATGTAGCAGATTAAATAGTTCTGCACAGATCTGTACATATAGAGAGAAAAACTGTCACCAGAAATGATTTAGTAACACACCTCATCATCTAACCCTGAATTTGCACTGTCAGTGTAGAGGCAGAAAATTATTAAAATTTATATGTACGTTGTGTTAGTAGAATTGCAAAGAAATGCACAAATGAATCCAAAAATATGTTTTAACTGAGTTTGTGGTGTATCCAATTTATGACACCATCCTGTGGCTAGATGTGTCTGCTGGCCACATTTCTAAATGCTACCCAATGTCAAAATCAGAGATGTCATCACCACAAAAACAAGACCATCTTGTTAGATAATTCAGTTTGACAGTGCACAGTATTAAAGAGTTACCCTAAGTTCCACATTCTCCAGTGTTGAGGGCACCAGAGAAGGAATACTACAGATTTGCAGAGGTATGCACATATATGGTAGCTGTGGTATTCCTTGTCCTAAGTACGCTCCTGTCGATGGAAGGGCATGTTGAAGGGTGTGCACTATCAAGGAGGCACATGAAATTGCATGTTCCTTAGCTGGATTGCCCACAGATTGAGAGCTCTGAATGAAGTAGGTCTCAGTTCATCAGATGAGACCTCTCAACTTTTCTGATTGGATGAAAGTTCAGACACCTCTCCTGATCGGAGATTAGAAGCCTCTCCTGATTGGCTTAGTGTCTCCGTCACACAAGCTCTGTGTAACCTGCATAAGCCTACCTGCACCATATAAGGTAAGAACCCCACTTTCTGTGTCTGTTTATGTGTGAGTGACAGACTGCATGTGTCTGAGTGATAGAGAGACTGTGTGTGTGCGCGTGAGATTGTGTGAGAGAGTGTGTGTGTGTAATGGATAAAGGCTTTAAATTCTCTGAAACTACCTAGTAACAGTGGGGTTCAGTACTCTGAAACTGCACATTTAGCAATAGAGAAGTTAAGTTCTCTGAAAATGCTTCTCTCTGACAATGACTGAATGTGTATTATAAATATATTATTCAATCTGAAATCTACATGTCCCCAGTGATTCCTAATAATTTATATAATATAAAATTTCACCCCATGGGAGAAATAAAATGCAGTCACCCAACATTCCATCAAATCATCCATGTCCCAAGCCTAGAGGTAGAGTTTTCAGGGACAGCATATTTAAAAAACGCAATCTGCAGCTGACTCTCTGCCGTACAGTGGCGTGGTCACTCTACCTCCCAAAATCTGCGCCTCAGCGTCCTGATTCGCCACAGGAAATTATGGGAGGTATGAGAATGCAATTTCTAGTGCGTCTGTAATTTTTTGTAGCCTACATCTGCTCTCATATTTTAGTTATCTGGAGGTTTATTTATTATTATATATCTATGTCCTTTTCTTTTTTTTACCATTACTCGTGTGCCGGGCATGTAATATTATTAAATGCTGCTTATTATCAGGATGTTCCAGTACTTTATTAAACAATTATTAGTTCCACCACTCTGCTTATGTAATATAATTTCATTGTTCACATTCAGGAACAGGACGTAATATGCTTTTAATGTCTATTAACTCCCTGCTGGGCCACAAGAGTTTCTCATGTCATGCTATGTGTACAAAAACCCCTCTGCCCCCATGTTTGAAAGGCAACGAGTGTGTTAACAATCTGCACTGCAACACACTAAACTCCATGTCTAAAAAAGTGATGGGAAAGTGTAAACTAAACATATCAGTCATTTTATAATAAAGAGTAATAAAAAAGAGAGAAAAGAACAAGTCTAAACAAACTGTTCTTTCTTTCATCATTCATAAGAGCATCTGTGGAGTATTAAGTAAAGGCCAGTGACAATACAGAGGTAACAGTGTGAGATTTATTGTTCATGAAGGTTCCATGACTTCCTTCACTGGTTTCCTATATAACATTGTTTGTGTCAGGTCAGGATGACACTGTTATTCTATAGTGGCCAGTTTTGTTATTACATGCTTTATACTATTTCCTGAATTACCAAATACTACAAAGGTAATATAATCAGTGTTAAAATTTCTTGATTTCCATAGGATAAAATAGCAAATACACATATTATTTGAATACAAATACAGATGTATAGCATTCAACTCTGGTAATGAGAATTATTTACACACATATAGATAATGCGCTACGAACTTCTAAAATGATTCAGTGATAAACTTTTGCAATACATGGAGATGGATTTTATTTAATCAGTTTTTCCGCAATAGAGCGACTGTACACAAATCAACATATCTCCGGATCACACAAAAAATTAACAAAATTAATCAGATCTGCTTCTAGTTCTTTATCTGTTATGATGCAGCCCTTATGTCAAATATTATTTCAGACAGACTGGGTGTAAGTGTCCCTTTATAGCCTTTCTCTTCGTTTTCAAGCACAGGACGTGCTTGACTTACTTTCTGTACAACTACATCTGCATTTAATTCTACCTTGATGAATACTTATGTTAATGCTTTTTATTAATAACAATAATAAGAGAATTTGCTGATGATATATACCAGACAGTAGATGACTGTGCATTTTGTAAGGACACATGCAAAACCAGTGCGTTTCTTTTTTTCTTTTGCTGTGTATTTTGTGGTATACTGCCTTTGAATAAGACCCAGCTGTCATGGGTCGAATCATCATGTTATATTAAAACTTTATTTTTCATTTAACCATTTGATAGTCAAGTTCTCTATTTTTCTCGTTCCAGATTTTCAGTATGTGGGTCACATTGTACATTTTACACATTTTCATGGTCCAAAGAAAAAACATTATTATAATTCAACTTTTTACATATTGTTGAAAAAAATCTATTTATTGTCACACCTCAGCACTAGAGTTGAGCGGACACTTGGATGTTCAGGTTCGGCGGGTTCAGCAGAACTTTGGAAAAAAGTCTGGGTTCGGGGTCGAACTTGACCCCGAACTTGACCCCGAACCCCATTGAAGTCAATGGGGACCCGAACTTTTGGCCACTAAAATGCCTCTAAAAAAGTCCTGGAAAGGGCTAGAGGGCTGCAAAAGGAAGTAAAATGTGGGTAAGAGTGTCCCCATTCATACGAATAGGTAATTTGACCTATTCGTATGAATGGGGACTCTATTTCGGTTTATTGAATACCAATAGCATTACATGTATTCCATAAACCATAAGTCTGTAAACGGAAAGACATTCGGTTTATAGACTTTAGTTTTATAGAATACATATAATGCTATTGCTATTCTATAAAAAGAAAGTCTATAAACAGAATGTCTTTCGGTTTATAGACTTTCGGCTTATGGAATACATGTAATGCTATTGGCTTTCTATAAACCGAACTAGAGTCCCCATTCATAAGAAATTCTTATGAATGGGAACTCTATTTCGGTTTATAGAAAGCCAATAGCATTACATCCAATGTAATCGCCGAACCCGAACTCCAACACAATCCCCCCCCAATGCCACAGCTGCAGCAGCACAACGATTCTGCTCATGAAGGGGGCACATGGCATATTAAATAGACACAATGTGGCTGGAGAATATTTTAATTGGCAAACTGTGTTAAAAAACATACTGGCTGTGGGATATTTTAATGGTCACTTGGCTGGGGCATATGATAATGGGCAAAATGTGGCATATTTAGTGGGCAGACTCACTGTAGTATATTAAGGGGGCACCTGGCATATTAAATAGACACATTGTGGCTGGAGAATAATTTAATTGGCAAACTGTGTTAATTGCCAAATTGGCTGTGACATATTTGATGGGCATCTGGCTGGGCCATACATCAATGGACAAACTGTGGCATATTGAATGGGCAACATGGCTGGGGCATATTTTAATGGGGAACTGGCTGTGGCATATTCTACTGGGACAACGGGCTATGACATATTTTAATGGGCATCTGACTGGGCCATACCTTAATGGAAAAACGGTGGCACATTGAATGGACAAACTGGCTGGGGCATATGTGAATGGCAAACTGGCTGTGGCATATTCTAATGAGACAACAGGCTGTGACAAATTTGAATGGACACCTGGCTGGGTCATATGTTGATGGGGAAACTGGGGCATATTCTAATGGGCAAACTAACTGTGACCTATTTTAAAAGGCACCTAGCTAGGACATATGTTAATAGGCAAATTGTGGTATATTTGATGGGCAAACTGACTGTAGCGTACTTAATGACCAAACAGTTTTTTGGATATTTTTTTTTTTATTAGTTACAGATTATTGAATATTGTACAAAAGATGAATGTAAACCGCCATCACCTCACAGACTTTGCCTTTGGCCCCCTAGTGGGGAAAGGTTGCTGACCCCTGCTCTAAATGCACACAATATTCATTGCAAACAGTGGCAGTGTTTACATTTTCATCTCTCCATTCATTTATAAAAATGTCATGACAAGGTCTAGAAGAGAATGACATTGGATTGAGAGGTTCTTGGAAGGAAAGGAAAAGAAAGTTTGATGGATACATAATCAGACACACAGATTTATTTTAACTCCAAAATATCCCGAACAATGTAATATATTATTTCCATAATTTTTCTTGGAGTGGTACAGAGTGTAAAATAATGTAAATTAAGACAAATGAAAGTGAAACTGGAGCTAAACTACACATGTTTCTTCCCCCTATATGAATATAATTTTGGAATATTTGTTGATATAAGGGTAAACATTTTCATAGCTTGACAGCACTTGATGCTTGATGTTATATTGCTGGTTAGAAGCAGACGGGGGGAAGTAATTTTCTCGGCTCTTGACATCATGCAGAGATGAGCTGCTTCATTTTCTTCACAAAGTGACCAGACAGAAATCATATACAACATGTTAAAGGGATATTGCCATGAAGCTTTTTTTTTTTTTAAATGTACTTTAAGCACCATCTATCCAGTCAGTGAGTTTTAGTAAGTTTAGCCAATAGGCAGTGGCGCAAACAGCTGAGTTTTCCCTGTCAAATAACAGTAGTAGGAGAAACCACATGCTGACAATGTATACATGCATCAATTCATACGCTTCTTACCCCTTAACCCCACTGCGCTGGATGTTGCTTTGGTTCTTAAGTGGACAATTTTATCTCACTGTTTATCAAAGGTATTGGTCTATAACTTCCAACAGCAGTTAGATATTTTTCCGCCCTAGGGATGGTAACACCATTTGCCTACAACAACTTGGAATGGTCTATGTTTTGCTTTCTCACTAAATATGTATTTATCAATGACTATCTTGTATAAACGGTTGGTGCACCCGTATGATTCTGTTCTTTGTTAATTTTTACGTTAATTATAACTGTTCTTACGTCTTGTGTTGTAATTGATAAGTTTCCTTCTCTTAACTGATTTGCAGCTACCCTAGGCAGCTTGACTCCTCTTATCTCAACATTATATTTTTCTATGTGAAATAAAAAATATTAACTGCTTTTCCAATGCCCTTTGT
This sequence comes from Pelodytes ibericus, assembly GCA_036172795.1. NCBI lineage: Eukaryota > Metazoa > Chordata > Amphibia > Anura > Pelodytidae > Pelodytes > Pelodytes ibericus. The sequence goes on from CM069857.1 coordinate 43,719,323, forward strand.
AGAATAAAACTGTTTGTCCTCAGTTTTGTTTATATATGTGTCTGTTTGCAGCTCTTTTTTTTATTTAGCTGTTAACAACCGATCTACTCTATTTTCTTTATGGAATAATGTTTGATTTAACCTTCTCATATTATCTTTAGCTTTTAACATGAATTGTTCATTTATCTATTTTTGTGTTACATACAAGGCTACTTCTGTATTTTCTTTATATAGCTTATTCACATTCTAAAATCTCACATACAACTCATTTAAATCTATTTATGCTTTGTTATTATTTTGTGCCCCCAACTTAATCAGATAGTCATGCATTACGCACTTCTATGCGCATAAAATTTTAGTTAAAGTGAAATCCTCAGTCACATTTTCCTTAAAGTATATTTCCGTCATATTCCTTAAAAACCCTGATATTCTGGTCCGACTAATAACGTTTTGGTTATTCGTCAATCAGCATGACTAGTCCCTTTCTTTTCTTTGGTATACATTATGATGGCGTTGTGACTGGACTACACTATTTGTTCAATTATCACCTTCCTAATATTTCTAGTCATCTTTTTTTATCAGTCCAGAACATGTCAGTTCTCAAATACGAATTATAAAATCTGGAATAATGAGTACAATCCAGTACCTACGTGTTATGAACTCTTCACTGATCAAAATTCTATTAGATTTTTATCATATTTTGCAAATTCATAGATTGCTTCACCAGTTCACTAGAGCAATTTTTCCCTGAGGTAATTTGTTTTTATCTATGGGAGTTTTCTGACATCATTTATTTAGAAAGTATTTTACCAGGAAGAATACATTGAGATTTCTCTCGTTTTCAAGTATGTCCTGGGGACCACAGAGTTACACATTTAACAGTAGATTAAAAATAAATACAAACATACATATATTAAATACGTTGGAAGGAGAACATACAGGGTAAATCATTATTGATATAAAAAAGGAACAACATGTACAGTATACGAAGGAGTTTGTAAACTAATAACAGGTACAATCTGTTTTGAGGATTTGGGAGACACTCATTTTCAGGGATTTTAGACAGGAGGATGATTTGGCAGAAACAGGGAGGCTATTCCACATATGAGGAGCTCTGAAAGAGAATGCACCTCGACCTGCTTCCTTCTTCATAATTCATACTGAAGTCCCCAACGAAAATCAGTATTCCTATTTCTACTTTATCTAATCTGCAGAGGCAGTTTCTTTTTTCTTTTTTTTTAAAATTCTATTTATTTCATTTTGTTACATTTTACAGAACATAGAGAAGAAAAAACGGAACATTGGGAGTTGGGTACATCGGGTCAATGATAATACTTATGACGATGAAAGTAAGGATCCATCAATTGTTCCCAAGTTCATCCCCTCCTCCTCCAAACACCTCTTTAAACGTATCTAAGTGTCCTCTGCCATCCCCCCTGTTATCCCCAACTGAAAACCATGGTTCCTCCATTTGTCCAGTCAATGCCAGGAGTCCTACCTCTCAGAAGTTGGTGTCAGAATTTGCCATCCAGTTTAGTGCATCAATCTATATATAGCGATCCCCAGAAGTAGACACAGCTACCAAGGTTTGTCACAAGCAAAAAGAACAGTTCATTGTAGACAGGACAGCACATTTATACAGTAACATCTTGATAACAGGGGAGACTGAACAATACACTTAAAGGGATTAACTTTCACACAATGGATAATACAATTAAACCTGGCACCAGTCTGGTAGGTGGACTAATGAGGATACACAAGGATTTTTAGGGATTTTTATGCCTAAGTATTGAATAAAGCTATCCTTGATGCGTGGGATATGTGTGGGGGATACAAAAAAGAAATCAATTCTGCATGACGTGCAGTGAGCACTTGGGACGGGTGTAAAGTCTTTGACCTGTGGGTGGATTGTTGTAGTTCAGGTCCAAGTCTTTCCAAGTTGGGAGTCTGTACAGTAATAAAGTCACCACCTATGATAATTTAGCTAACAGTTCAAAAAGTTTACCGTAAAAGGGATTGTTTGGAGCATAGACATTAACCAATAATAACCGTTTGTGTTCCACCGTGATATCTAGAATGATGCATCTTCCTTCCTTGTCTAGCATGAGTGTTTGGTATAGTTGAGGGACTTGTGTAGTAAAATTGCCACACCTCTAGATTTTAAAGTAAATGGGGCAGAGATACATTCCCCTATCCAGGGGCCTTTTAAGGGGGGCCTTTTAAGGTGGTATTATCAGTATCTATAAATGGGATGTGATCATTTTACAGGGCTATTTAGACCATTTACATTCCAAGAACAGATATTGAGTAAGGAGGGCGCGGAGACCCTGTCATATTAGAGTTGCTATCCAATGCCTGTTTTAGTGAAGACTGGTTTAGTGAAGTTGAGTAAGCTTGGGGTTCATCCCATGTCCCTAGGTAAAAAATAGTCTTTGGTATGGGGTGCAAGACAACAGGTAGCAATACCATGGCTAGAATAAAACATAACACATAACTTTAACAAAGAAACACATGAACCAAAAGTTAGACATTTCAAATGTGACAAAAGTGGGTTAAGGGGGCTGAGGATGGTGATTGCTAAGTCATCAGCATTCCTCTTGTTTTGGCAGAAACTCCCAAGAATTTAGGAAGGTTTGGGCCTCAGAAGGAGTAGTAAAGAAGTGGTTTTGTCCTTTGCGGACTATTTTCAGTTTCGCCGGGTATGTGAGAGCAAATTTTATGTGGTTTTGGTATAGCTGTTTACAGATTGGGGTAAATTCCCGTCATTCTTGCAGTGACTTATGCAGAGTAGTCTTGAAAAATTAGTATCTTGTGGAAGTCAAAAAATATTTCTGGTGTTTTACTGTATTCTGTTTAGATTTTTGGTTTGTCAAGGAAATTCAGAAGTTTTATGATGATTAGCCTGGACCGTGTGTTCTACTCCTTGTGTACTATTCTATTATTCTTTTTTTTTTTTATTATGAGCGGTTTGTCATCAGAGTAAGGGAGATGTAGCGTCTCAGTCAGCCATGTTTACAGTAATAGATGAGGTCTAACGGATTCTGGTATGTTTATGAAGCGTAAGTTATTTCAGCGACTACAATTTTCCAGGTCTTCACTTTTGTCTAGTAGGGCTTGAAGTGAGATAGATTGTTGCTCAATATCCTCTCTGGTTCGGTGGACTGAATCTTCATCATCACTGACTCATTGCTCCAAGTCCCTGCTTTTTACAGCGTTTGCAGAGATTTGTGCCAGTGTGGTTTCCATCTTTGTGGACAGCGTTTCGAATCTCGCGGCCACGTATTGTTACGTGGTCAGTGGAGTGGGTGACTCAGTATGTCTTGGCGAGAAGGGTGTCACTTCCATGGTGATATCTTTATTTTTTAACTTTGAAGGTTGGTAGTCTTTTGGTTTCGGAGGGTTCTTGCCGGCAGAATTTTTAGATGGTTTGTCAACATATTTATCCTTTCTTCGTTTGGAACCACGGCCGAGGTTCTTGAAATACGTATGCAAAAGAGGAAAAACTGGGTAGTCACAATTGATTACAACTGGTGGAAGAATAGATTTAAGTTACATTAAAAAGTTTAGGTCAAAATGTCCAAAAGATTGTGCAGACAGTGAGAACAGTGTGAGGCCCAGTGAGCAATGTGTGGGCTGTTAGTTCAAAAAGCATAATCAAAACGTATGTACAAATGATTGGAGTTGGTTATAGGCAGTGGGCAATCGGGGAAGCTGCCCATAGCCCATTGATTCCTGGGGCCCAAAGCAGCTGCCCCGTGGGCCCCCGTTGCCAATGTGACCCGTCTCACACGGGCAGCAGCAGCCAGTCCGCATCCACCGGATTTTTTTTAGTCACAGCCGCCAGAAATGATGGCAAGTCATATCCGGGGGCTGTAAACACTGCGGAGGAGACAGCCGGGAAATACCAGCATCCAGATAAGCACTGGGGAAGGGGGGATGAGGGTGTGATTTTTCATTTGGCATATTAATGAGCAAATTCTCAGTGGGCTATTAACAAGCAAATAACACTGGCAAATGATGGGCAAAATAATACTGGCAAATGAATGGTAAAATAATACTGGCAATTGGATGGTAAAATAATACTGGCAAATGAATGGTAAAATAATACTGGCAAATGAAGGGCAAAATAACACTGGCAATGTTGGTGGGAACTTGGTGATATAATCTACACTATGACAAGAAGGTGGAGTTACAGTATGCTAATTACATGGAGTGGGCGGGGCTTTTGTCAGTAGGTGTGGTCAATTTTAAAGTAATTGGAAGCTGAGTTGCAAAGTGTCCCTGTATTTTTTTTTATATGTTGGCTACTATGAGTCTTGGTTATAAAGACGGATTAATCCCTTCTTGTGTTATACTAATATCACCTATGTCTGGGGTGTGTGTAACAGAATTTAACTATTGTGCCTGTTTAGCACCAGGTTGACCTAACATTGTATTTGTCACCTCATGATTTGTTTACATGTGTATTATACACTATATCTTGTTTTTCACTGGATATTTTAATAAGAGACTAATAAAGATTTTTGGTTTAAAATCAATTATGCATAATACTGATGTTTATTGTTGACAACTAATACAGGTTGTCAGGACAGCGGGATATCATACCAAAATCAGTACTGTCCCGCACAGTTGGGAGGCATGTAAGTGGATTTCTGGGGTGGAGTTGCATGGTGGGGTCTGGGGAACCCAGGGCAATTTTTGCACCGGGGCCTGGTTGTTTCTAGTTACACCTCTGCATGTGTGTATTTCTTAAACCTGGATTATCCTGTCTTACAGAATACAATGCTGGATGCTGTTTCTTTTCCTGTCAGAAACTATTTGTTTTTTTTTAATATATTTCTATTATATGCATATCCTGATCTGCTTCTCTCTATCCCTCTGAGATTTATCTGGGAGAGAAAAAGAAGATTTGTATGAATAGACATCTTGATGTGCCCATATACTCGTGGCCACATGTGAGAGCATTAGTAACAGTACTTTTATTAAACAAGCCATACAATATTATGCCATGGATCTTTTTCCTGTCTTACCATGCATATCTACAAGTTGATAGCCTGAATAAGTCATGCTCACCTAATTGATTATAAGGTTGTTATTATTCATACCTATTTGGGGGTTATAACCATGTGAGTAAATTATCACTGTTTCAAAAAACAGTGAAGTGTGTCTTTGGCGCTCCAATGGTTAATTTACAGTGCTGCTATAAATGATCACTGTTTTCCTGCTCTTATACATTGTTTTGTTTTAAAAAATATATTTAGATTACTCTTTTCCTAAGCTACAGTAGAATCAGACATGTTGCAGACGAAAGTTAAATTCAAGCTCACTGTCTGTGACTGCCATCATTTATTTTGTGAACTGAATGTGTAATTTACTGTCTGTGACACAGGTAAAATCTACAGCTGCCAGTCACACCACACAGATAAACAAAATTGCCATCATAAATCAGTAGAGAGATGCGCCTGAAACAGAACTGGGCTTAGACACATCTGGCATCTCTGAGATAAGCAACGTTTGCTTGAAGACATGACACCTCTCTTTGTTATATATAAGCAAATGTTTCAGTCAACTTCACAGATTATTAAATAACCTTGTTAAGTTATATATATATATATATATATATATATATATACAAAATCCAAAGATCAGCGCACTCACCTCAAAGCAGGTAGGAGAAAAACTCTTAAAGCTATAGGTTACAATAAAGCTACTTAAAAACACCTGTCTTACTAAGATAACAAAATTGGAGATTTAGTCACATATATGGCCATATGATGCTAAGCCCACCACTACGTCAAAGTACTCCAATATTGGTGGGTCCTAACACCAAATATTTAAGAGTTTTTCTCCTACCTGCTTTGAGGTGAGTGCGCTGATCTTTGGATTTTGTATAAATATTTGGTCTCAGCAGCACCCCTTATAATATATGCTAGTTTAGGTGAGTGCATTCCCTTTTGGATTTGTGTGTATATATATTTATGTATGTGTATATATATATATATATATATATATATATATATATATATGTTATGTATATAAATATTCCCTGTTAGAATGTTTTGGGTAAGTTTACCTTTTCTATCCCAAGAATACTTGGGATACTTGCTATACCTATTCATAATGTTTAGCTGCAATCTGTCTCTGATATTCTACAATGTTCAGTTCCTAGGTGATAAATTGGTATGGATTTTAGGTAATGTTGCAATTAATATTACAATGAAAATGCATCATTAGTTGAAATTATTATGAAGTAAATTCACTAAAGCATAAATAATGGCAACATTTTAATAAACTGGATTTGTACGCCTGCTTTAGTTACTTAAAAAAAAGTATAACAACCAAAAAAATAGCTGAACATGTATATTGATTTACAGCAAGCATGTCAAACTCACAGCCTTTCTGTCATTGCCACCGGATATGTCAGCAAGTCATATGCGGAAGCTCTATTTCCCTCCTCCGTGCAGGAGGGAAGACTGCACAAGGGAGAAGGCCAGGGAGACGGCCGGGGACACTGAGCAGCTAGTAGGTGAGTACTGTTATATAGTTATATCTAGCTGTAATTTGCTCATCTGAGGCCATCCTAAATGCAGGTGGAAGGTTTTAGGACTTTTTTTCAGTTTAATATGGACATGGGATTCTATATATTTATGCACCATATCCCACAGTTTGTTAACCAACTCACAACTCCACCATATGTGAAAAATATTGCCCTCCTCCATCCTACATCTCCAGCAAATTCTCCATTGCTGGGGATGGATCAACCTTGTGGGTACCATGTACCATTTATTCGTCACTTTAAATTGTGTCTCAATAAAGGTTAGATCATGAACATTTTATTAACCTTGTTGCAAGCTTCATACCATTCTTCTTGAGTTATATTAATATCTAGCACTTTGTCCCATTTAGCCATTAGAGTCGATTTATTAATGTTGTCTTTGGATTTGATCCAGTCCAGAAATATTGAGATGCCATTTTTAATTGAACTTATAAATACTAATAAAAAGTTGGAGAAACCTCCTAATCCCCTCCTCAGCCACTTTACATAAATACTGGCCCAAATACATACCCCGGAAATACACAAAATACACCTGGGAGAGCAGCAGTAGCAGCAGCGAATTTGGCATCAGAGTCATTCACTCTGTTGCCAATTCTCTGATGTTTTTCATGCAGGTGTGCTACCAGTCACACACCTGTCACTCAAGGGCAGGATATGCCCTTACTAGTGCGCCCTGTAGTGTAAAGAGTACCAATCTGAACATAGGTTGTCTTCCACAATCCTCAGGACAATGTACAAAGACATTATAGTGGCCAACATCCATCCGACGATTCCAAATGCCTTCACGGCGTGTTTCATGTACCCCCACCTGACCCTGTCGAACGACTTTTTGGTGTCTAAAGATGCAGGGCATTATCACTCTGCTTCATGGGGAGGGGGTGGACCTCCCACCCTGGTGAGATCCGCCCACTCCCACGGTCTGTCTGGGGGGGAGAGCACAGGGGAGAGGGGGAGAGAACAGGGGGGGGGAGAGAGCACAGGGAAGGGGGAGGAGAGCACAGGGGAGGGGGAAGAACAGCATAAGGGAGGGTGGGGGAGAGAACAGGGAGGGAGGAGAGCACAGGGGAGGGGGAAAGAGAACAGGGGGGAGATCAGGGGAGGGGGAGAGTGAACAGGGGAGGGGGAAGAGAGAGAACAGGGGAGGGAGGGAGAAAACAGAGATGGGGTGGAAAGTGAGAAAACAGAGGAAGAGGGGGAGAGAACAGAGATGGGGAGAGAACAGAGGAAGAGGGGGAGAGAACAGAGGAAGAGGGGGAGAGAACAGAGAAAATGGGTAGGGAGGGCTGAGAACCGATAGGGAGAGGGAGAGAACAGAAGAGGGGGGAGAAAACAGATGATGGGGGAGAACAGAGATGGGCGAGGGGGAAAGAGATATGGGGAGAGGGAGGATAGATAAGGGATATGGGGAGAGGGAGAGTCATGGGATTGGTGGTGGCACCAAAAAGCACTTTCGCCTGTGTAGCAAAAAATGCTTCCACCGGCCCTGCCTGTGGCAATGGGTCTGACTGAAACACCTGAATTCAATAATTGAGAGGTGTGTCCCAATACTTTTGTCCATATAGTGTATATTTATGGCTACCAAAATTGAACTATTTCAAACAAATATCAAAATATCACGGGAGAAAATACTTCCGAATATATTTTTTAAACGTTTTTTTCCATATAGGTGATGCTTAATGGAAAATGGAATATTACTTAGGCGGTCAAATGCTGTCTCCCATTCCTGTGAAGCATTCTGATCGGTTTCTGGAATCTCTTGAATCTATTTCCAGATCTTGTTCACAAGTGTTTGTTCTCTCAAATGCATTAGAAAGCTTATACTATCTTTTGCTGCTTGAAGGGATTTGTACAGGGGAACATTATGAATCTCTTCAAAAAACACAGAATAGAAAAATCCCTTTTCACATATTTACAATGACTTATTTTGTTAAAGCTTTGACTGGTGGATTTATAAAGACTGTGCCTTATTTTTACCCCGTCTTTCAGATACTTTGAACTCAGGGGGTTTGTTTTCGAGTTTTAAAGGGTAGCACAGTGGAGTAGTGTACTATGTTACCACAGACTAGGTCAACAGACCATGTTCTTCACAGCATGTTAAATATTGATTATCAGAAGTCTCTGGCTTGATACTGTTGGTAAAAGTTGGTGCTGTTTTAACCGTGGAAATACAGGTAACAAATATTCTATCCCACACAGCTGTGTATTACCCTGGTATATTTAATGATTTCGTTTTAGCCTCTCATACAGCTTTAAGGAAACCTAGCTCATGTGATCTTACTCCCAAATTATTATTTAATCAATAAAAGATAGAATTTCAACATAAAGTCATGTAATTAGAATAGTATTTGTTCTAGTATGATTCTATCAAATATTTGGCTTTACTTGGTCTGTGCTTATCACAAAGTCCAGTAACTGACCACCGTAAACAATGCTGGTCCCAAGCCCTGGCTCCAAGTTTTACCTCTCAGCTGAAGCAAAGCTGACTTGGAAGCTGCCCCGCACTAACACGGTCAGAGAAGTCAACAGTCGCTAGAGTCTCAAAGAGGACTGTTGAGTTGATGGTCTCTCTCTGCCAGTGTAGGGTTCTAGCAGTGAGTGGCACTCAGCAACCAGATTAGTCTGCCCTGCTTTCCAGGCAAACTCGTGGCTTCCAGAGAGAGGATAAACTCTTTTTTTGTACTTTACCTGTCAGTTTACCTTTTTAGTGACTTTTTCTTTTGCTCAAACTAATAACACTATGAACATAATTGTGCTGTACAAAAACAATCTGAATAAAAGATGAACCCAATACTCAGCTCCTAGTTCCAGGGGGTAACACAATGAAAGTAATATTCAATATGTGTGGAGTGGAGATTTATACTGTGCAGTTTCTTTAATCTATTAAAAACGAAAATATTTATTAAATATGACTGTTAAAACCTACTCCGTGGAGCATTTCCACATTTGCTATCAGTTTGATCTGACCATTATTATTTTTTTGCCTTCTTATTAAAGAGATTTATTTTTTCCATTTTAAAGTTTTTATATGTTTAACTGAACAGTGAATTGGGAGGAGCAGATCGGAATTGCAAAACTTAAATCAAAATAGCTGAGTTGGAATAAAATCTCCTACTTGGCACTTTTAAACTACTTTTTGCAACCCAATTGTCAATTTTTCCCAATTCACTGCTGAATGAATAAACTCTATAGTGACATTTCCCAGGAGAGGAATTGAGTAATTTTTATTTAAGACCCTCTATCATTAGATATGTGTCACACAATACAGGTACTTTAGACAGGATACATGGCGATGTAAATTTGCTTTTTCTGTAACCAGAATGTGTGTTTTTTTTGCGTAGCAGGTTTTTTATGTTGAAAATGAAACATAGCTTTTTTTTTTGCCTAACTGATTTTAAAGTACTTGTTCAGTGCTAATGTATAAGAGCTGCATTACCAGGTGTCACTTCTTGCAAGTGATTTGAATAGTTGCCCTGAAAATGTCAATACAGTTGTACGCCTTTGTTCTGTGCAGCTGAAAAGTAAGTTTCAAATGTCCAAACATATTTTTAACTTGGGTGAAATAGACATTTTTTCTTCTCTACTACTTATTCCCTCGCTGTCATCCTTCTCAGCTTGTTGTCTTCCTTGTTTTTGCTCTTTAAGTTTGCTAAATGATCCCCCTTTAATTCCATGTTCAAACATTTTACATCATATTACAGGCACTGGAGGTGTTAAACAGTTTTGCTTTGGTCTGTACTCTTCATATATACAGTTAGAACCCTTTGTAACACAGGTTCAGGTACAGTGTGCTGCCGTGATGGCTCCTATTGGGGGATTCATTGCGGCTGCAAGAGGTGAGTATTATTAGGGGTTAATGTTAGTATTAGAGGTTGGGGTGGTTAGTATAGGGGTTCTGGGTCATTTTTAAGGGGGTGATTTATTTGGGGGGGGGGGGTGTATGTTTGTAAGCACTGACAGTTCAGCAACTGTTAGTGCTTACATTTCCGCGATGAAGCGGCCGCATTGATCTTCACCATGACAGTTCAGCATTCAAACTGCAGTGCTGAACTATCAGCGGTGAAGCAGCCTGGCTAAACTTTCCTAGACGCTCCTGTTGAGCCATCAGGGCACCAGGTCCACTTCTATTTTAAGGTAAGAGATTAGCAGCAAGGCTCGAGGTCTAGAGAATCACATTGCAACCATGTTTATGTCACAATGTGATACGGTACTGTAGCGGTTGTTAGGTTCATATATACAAATACAGACAGTGGTGTATCTTGGTTTTGTGCTGCCCTAGGCAGACAAAATTCGGGCACCCCCCCCACCCACGCTGCACATGCACGACATGCCCTAATTCAGATCCCCGCGGTGAGTGTGGATAGGTCACGTGACCCGGCGTGCATCTGACGTCATCTCTCCGCCCCCCCAAGTGGTTTTTTTTCAGTGTTGGGAGGCAGCCAAAATTTGCTGCCCTAGGCATCCGCCTAGGATGCCTTGCACTAAATACTGCACTTAATACAGATCCTGCTTCTTTATCCTCCCATGCAAAATGTGTCAGTCAAGCTGCCACACTGTCTAGATTAAAATAAAATGATATACATAGGTCCGACAGCTACTCGTGATGAGCAATAAATAAATAAAAAATATTTTGTATTGTTTATTCCAGATATGTCTTTTGTTTTTGTTATTTGACTGTATTTAATAAATTATGTAACTAAACAAATGTGACAGGGCTCCACCATTTTGTGAAATATAGTGTTTTTGGGCACCATTCCCTAGTGACTTTACAGTTACACTAGGTCTCACTTTGAGGCTGGGGACACAGAATGCAGTCTATAAGTCAGAATTCTGATCATAGACTTTCATTGAATTGGAGGGTAATTACATCACAAGTGGGCGGAGTTATGATCCTGTTTGTTCAGGTTAATCTCCTCACTGTGTTGGAAGGCAGGTAAAAATAAGTTATACACAGCCACCTAGTCCTGCCCACTATGATACACAGGAGCCAGTAGGAGAGCAGGGCAGTATATAATGACATCATCATGCAGGCTTTCGCAACAGTTATAAAGTGAGAATGGCTGGAATGTTTCGGATGATGTTTCATCATGGGAAATATTAACAAAATGGAGCCAGGAGATAAACACCTAATTTTATTTTTCCTTTTATATGAAATTAATTTAGTCATGTAAAAAAAAAAAAAAACCAGTGGCATAGGTTATCAAGTTACATCTTATGTAAGTGGTAGTGTACCTTTAAACTGAAGGTTATCTTTTCCTAGTAAATGCAATAATTCTAGTGTATCTCAAATACTGTTAGAATCCTGGCATTAAAGAGACTGTATCAGAGAGTAATATCAGGAAGTATTACTTTACTGAGAGGGTAGTGGATGTATGGAATAAGGAAAAAACTGTGTTCACAGGAGAATCCACCGGGCTTCAACTGAGACCAGAGCAAAATAATCCAGCTCTGAAGGGGTGTTGTCCAGGTAGTGCTTCCAAACAGGTGCCTCCCAAATATGCCGACCCAGCACAGCACAAATAGGAAGATAAATGAAAAGAAAATGGGAGTGGCACTCTGAATGAATGTGAAAAACGAATTTAATGGCAGAAAAAATAATATAAAGTAAATACAGCAAAGTAGTGGGGAAAAAGACGACGCGTTTCGCGTGACTAGCACGCTTAATCATAAGTCATAAGACTTATGATTAAGCGTGCTAGTCATGCGAAACGCGTCAAGTATATCTTCCGATGTATGGAATAGCCTTCCAGCAGAAGTGGTAGAGGTAAACACAGTCAAGGATTTTAAGCATGCGTCGGATAGACACAATGCTATCCTAGCTATAAGACCGCAAACGGGGGACTAAAAAAAAAATTGGGCAGACTAGATGTTTCTATGTTTCTATGTATCACCTAAACAGTATTTTTACTGTGAATGAGATATAATTGTGCAAAAGCGAAAAAAGTACATTTGGAGAAAATGTGCTTTACATGTGTCTGTGGAGTCTCTTGTTCATGACATAACCTGTGGCTTGATATGCAAATTATCTGCTTTTTAATGGGAAATGTGTACTTTGCATATTAAGCCACAAGTGATGTCATAAACTGGGGACTAGAGTGGAGCTGACACCTGGATGTTCGGGTTTGGCAGGTTCGACCGAACTTCGAAAAAATGTCCGGGTCCATGCTCGAACTTGACCCCGAACACGAACCCCATTGAAGTCAATGGGGACACGAACTTTTGGCCACTAAAAGGCCTCTAAAAAAGTCCTGGAAAGGGCTAGAGGGCTGCAAAATGAAGTAAAATGTGGGTAAGAGTAGTACAAGTGCCCTGCAAGCAAATGTGGATAGGGAAATAACTTAAAATAACATAAAATACATACAAATAACAAATACAGCTGAGCCACAAAATAGCACTAAAAAAATCTTTGATTTTAGCTTTGGAAGTATATAAATATAAATCTAAAGCATAGCTGCCAGGAGGATGAACAGAATTATCCATTTGAGCGAGCGTTGGAGTGCAGGGTATTCTCTTTCAGTTTATACTAAGTGACCGATAGGTTGAGGAGGCGGTGACCGTGGCGGTGTAGGTGGAAGCTGCGCTGGAGAAGGAGGAGGAGGTAGCCAACACTGTTTTTTATTTGTATTTTTATTCAATTGTTTATTGGACTGCAAAAAATGCACCGCAAGACGTAAATGTACTTTTTAGCACAACGCTTATAATTTTTCAAAGTGCGCTGTAAGCACGGTATTGTACTGTTCTATTTGACTCAGATTATAAGACAACCTTGTCTTATGCTGCACTGGCCAATTACAGCCATGCCATTAGTAGGCATGGCTGAGATGGCTTTTAAGGGCTCAAACGCTTGTTGATTGGCTGCCCTGCAGCCTTTCAAAAAGCGCCATTAAATCGCCGAACCCTGAACTCCAATCCGAAGATACAGTGAAATGTCCGTGTTCGGGTCCGGGGTCCAAAAACCGTAATGTTCGGTACGAACCCGAACAGTACGGTTCGGGTTCGCTCAACACTACTGGGGACTCCACACATACATTTAAAATATATCTTTTCTTATTTTGGCATTTGCCTGCAATTTTGCTAACACAATGTATAGTTTCAATAATTTTCTGTTCTCTCCATTCACAGTAAAAAAAACAATTTATACATTATTCTGTCCCATTAATGTATATTTTTGATGTAAAATATGTAAAAGATACACTTTCGATGGACAGGAATGTTAGATAATGTATAGGAAGTGCTGTAATGAACTGTTTCAAAGTGTGTGTAAATCAGTTACCATTAGATCTCAAGTGTATTCACACTATGTCTATAACTAAATCATTTATTACATATTTACACATTCTTGCAAATCTTCCTTCCCAACATTATGTGAGCACTGTCAAGATTACCCTACAAAGTCTAGTATGCATATTAATATACATTCCTTACACTTGCCCTGCACATTGATACCACACTTTGACAGAGCATGTCATTGTAAATTAATACATTCTACATTAAGATGTGAAATTGTTCTGGACTGAACAGGTTTCAGAGTCATTCTAAACACAGACATGCTAACATGAAGTGTGAACATTGTTCTAATCATTGTGATCTGTCATGTGTCAAACATTTGGGGCCCAATGTTATTGCCTGCAATTGGTGCAGTTATGTAGGTTTATCCTTTACTTTATATTCTAGTTATTCTGTTTGAAGGTGGCATGTTTGGTCCACACAGTTTAGTGTTACATCCTCTTGCCTTCGTATTGTGATTCACACAAATCTTTTCAAGGGGGTTCTGAAAAAATAGTCCTTTGGTCATTTAATCTGTAAACTATGGCAAGCAGTTTATATTGTTTGGCCAAGCGATACTCTTATCTAGTTTGCTAAAAGCTCACATTCTTTCATAATTTAAACTTTTATCAAGATAATTTAGAGTTACAAGGAGAAGATAATGTAAGGAAAAATAAGAAAGGATGAAGGATTCAAAATACATGTATATCAATACAGAGAGCTTTGTGTTTCACTGTGTTTGTTACTAGATGTATAAGGGTACAAAAGGTGGAGGGTACCAAAAGAAAATATATGAGAAGGAAGTGAATACACTGGGGATCTAGAGGATGAGAAGGGTCCAACATATGAAGGAAAGACCCTTACCACCTATAAAAGACTTTAACTTTCACAGTTGGGTGTGGTACCTGCCCTATTCTGGGGCACCCTAAGTGTAGATGTGTATATCGTGAATAAAGGATATTTCACAATGTAACATAGAATGTGTCGGCAGATAAGAACCATTAGGTCCATCTAGTCTGCCCAATTTTTCTAAATACTTTTTATTAGTCCCCAGTTCCCGATCTTATATCTAGGATAGCCTTGTGCCTATGCTACGCATGCTTAAAATCCTTGACTGTGTTTACCTCTACCACTTTTGCTGGAAGGCTATTCCATACATCCACTACTCTCTCAGTAAAGAAATACTTCCTGATATTACTTTTAAATCTTTGCCCCTCTAATTTTAGACTATGTCCTCTAGTTGTGTTAGTTTTTCTTCTTTTAAATATACTATCTTCCTTTACTGTGTTGATTCCCTTTATGTATTTAAATGTTTCTATCATATCCCCCCTGTTACGTCTTTCCTCCAAGCTATACATGTTAAATTCAGTTTACGTGTCATAGGTGACAGATTCTTGTTTTTTGTCTCAATAGAACAATCCAAGGATCTACACACATGGAGATCTCGATGGCAGTACTAAGTTGGCAGAAGCGTTGTCTGCGTACACAGTGCTCTAGCTACCCTATAGTGGGCTCGTAATATGAACCCATGGACAGGGCCGATCCTAGGGTCACGGGCGCCTGGGTGCAGGATTTTTTTGGCGCCCCCAGGTGGGCGTGGCTATATGATAAACCCCTCCCCTTTACACATGTATGTTCCAGGCATACCAATTATTGGGGTGGGGGGATTCTTGTGGAGAGCACAAACTTTATTTTTAGATGGAGGACCAACACAAGCTTTTTTTTTTTAAATAAAGATATTTATTTGGCCGTAAAACAGTGTAGTGGTTTTATTTATGTCTATGATGCTCAGCCAGCAACATGGGAGACTTTTTGCTGGCTAGCAGTTTTAACTACAGTTCCCATGATGTCCAACCAGCCAAAGTCTCCCATTAGTCTGGCTGAGCATCATTGGAAAAGAAGTACACAAGGAGCAATAAATAATATTCCACCAAGTCAGTCACTCACGTGTCTCTCTCTTCCCATACCTCCATGTCTTTCTCCCTCTCCCCTCATACCCTCATGTATCTCTCTCTTTACGCATACCCTCATGTATATCTCGCTCTCCACTCATACCCTCATGTATAACTCTCTCCACTCATACCCTCATGTATCTCTCTTTCTCACCACTTATACCCTCATGTATCTCTCTCTCTCCACTCATACCCTCATGTATCTCTCTCTCTCCACTCATACCCTCCTGTATCTCTCTCTCTCTCCACTCATACCCTCATGTATCTCTCTTTCTCACCACTTATACCCTCATGTATCTCTCTCTCTCCACTCATACCCTCATATATAACTCTCTCTCTACTCATACCCTCATATATAACTCTCTCTCTCTCAACTCATACCCTCATGTATAACTCTCTCTCAACTCATACCCTCATGTATATCTCTCCCTTCATACCCCATATATTTTTCCATGTCTATCTTTCTGTTCCTCATGCTCCCCATGGTGGTCTTTTTTTCTGCATGTCTGTCTCTCCTTCTATACACCCATGTCTGCTGTCTCTTTCTCTTCATAACTCACATGTATGTCTCTCCCTCCTCATAATCCCGTGTATTTGCCTATTAATATGCCACAGACAGTTTGCCCATTTATATGCCACTGCCAGTTTGCCCATTAATATGCCACAGATAGTTTTCCCATTAATATGCCACAGATAGCTTGCCCATTAACATACCACAGTTAGTTTGTCCAATAATATAGCACAGATAGTTTGCCCATTAATATGCCAGTGTCAGTTTGGCCACTAATATGCCAGTGTCAATTTGTCCATTAATATGCCACCACCAGTTTTCCCAAGAAAAGCATTACCCCCTCTCCCCATTCCCCAGTACTCACCTTGCTGCTGCTCTTTCGTGTCTCCTCCGCACAGTCTTCCCTCTATGCACACTCAGTGCAGGAGGCGGGAAATAGCCGCCGACAGGATGGGGACTGTCAAGTGGGCAGCGGTGGCCCCTTAAAATTGCCCTGCCTACATACACAGCCACACTTACGCACAGGGTCATGCATACATACACACAGTCACACTTACACAGACACACTTAGTCAAGGCCGCCACTAGAACTAAAAACATTTTCTGCCCCCCCCGACAATATCTCCCACTCGCCCCACCTACTCTCACAAGCATGTTATCCCACTCTAGTGTAATATGGAGGGTGGTTGGGAGCAGTTGGTCAATATGCCAGTAATATTTTGCCCCTCAATATGCCAGTATTTTACCATTTACTGTGCCAATATTTTGCCCCTTAATATGCCATTCTTTTGCCATTTAATGTGCCAGTATTTTGCCCCTTAATATGCCATTCTTTTGCCATTTAATGTGCCAGTATTTTGCCCCTTAATATGCCATTCTTTTGCCATTTAATGTGCCAGTATTTTGCCCCACAATATGCCATTCTTTGCCATTTAATATGCCATTCTTTTGCCACTCAATAAGCCAGTATTTTTCAATTTAATATGCCAATATTTTGCCCTTCAATATGCCATTTAAAATGCCAGCGTTTGTTATTTGCACCCTTCCCCAATACTTACCTCCTTGCTGCTCTGTCTCCTGGTGCTCTGCTCTGTTTAGCAGGTCCCCGGCTGGAGGGGAGCGCTTAACGCTTCCCACACAGCCGCGGACCTGCTAAACACAGGGGATTTTTTTTTTCTGTTGTGACCTGGACCCCTGATGGTGGGCTTGCACTAAGTCACCATTACACACAGACACCCTTATACACACACAGAGCAATACACACAGTCACACTTATGTACACACACTTACACAGACAGTAACACACATTGACTCACACAGAGAAAAACACATTCACACACACACAGTGAAACACACATTCACACACACACACACACACACACAGTGAAACACACACTGAAACACACACACATACATTCACACACACAGTGAAACGCACATTCACACACACACACACACACACACACAGTGAAACACACATTCACACACACACACACACACACACAGTGAAACACACATTCACACACACACACTTACATACATTCACACACAGTGAAACACACATTCACACACACACTGAAACACACACACACACATACATTCACACACACACACACACATACATTCACACACACAGTGAAACACACATTCACACACACACACTTACATACATTCACACACACACACAGTGAAACACACATTCAGACACACACACTTACATACATTCACACACACAGTGAACACACACATTCACACACACTGAAACACACATTCACACACACACACTGAAACACACACACATACATTCACACATTTAGTGAAACACACATTCACACTGAAACACACACACATACATTCACACATTTAGTGAAACACACATTCACACTGAAACACACACACTTACATACATTCACACACACTTATTTTCTTAAAAAAAAAACAAAAAAAAAACGTCTTACTATTGGTCCCCCTCCTTGGAGGGAGGAGGACATTTCCGGACGGTGTCTGCAGAGGCAGAACTCCGTCATTCAGATCTTCTCCGGCAATCAGACAGCGCGACGGGGCGCAACTCCAGAATGAGGGAGAAAGGTGCTCATCGGAGCGCCTTTCCTCCCGGTGCGCCTGGGCGCTGTGCACCCCGTGCACCCGCCCAGGATCGGCCCTGCCCATGGAGTATATCTCCCCACCACACTACCTCCAAGTTGGTTTCCCATTTTATTCTGTAAGAATCCAAAATGATTGAATAGTGGAGAATGTAAAATGAATGACATTGGCCTCTATGCTTGATCTTTCCTGAACAGATCCTGAATTAGACTGTGAGTGGCGGATCTCTTTGTTTTTCTTTCATGTCAAACCCTCTACATCATTTTGACATCCTGTGCAACAGACTATATAAGATCAGACATACTGCAAATATATTTAGATTTTTAAGAAAGTAGAATAACCTACACGTTTCTTCTATGAAAATAAAATATTTCTTCTATAAAATAATGAGGGGTTTCTGCAATGGTGGACTGTATAGTGGTTAATGAGATCTGCTGGGACTCAAATAACTAGAAAGACAAATTCTATCCAGCTATTGACCTACCACCTTCACATATGTTTCCAACAGGTCTGCATAACTTAAGTGAAATTTAGATTATGAAACTGATCATTAACAACAGATTAATATTACATAGTATATGTTGTTTAATGTATTGCAATACCATATTAGAGGAAGAGGAATTGTAAAATTGAAAGGGAAGGATAAAATTGTAGTGGGATTTGCAACACACAGAATCATCAGAGACTGTATCTATTTTATATGGCAGTGTTAGCATTGCAAGGTCTCTTGTCAATTGGGAGTTATGAGTACATTATTTACTTCCCTACATGGGGAGGGGTGGGGGTGGGTGGATTACTGTTTGCAAAAGAAAAGTGTAGTGCTAGTTTAACTTTTTGATATATATGTTTATAATACATTTCTTTCTCTTGACTTCCTATTTCTTGGTTTTATTCTCCTGTAGTTAATTTTGCAAAGTGAACTTGTCATGTATTTTATATATTATAATATAGTTTTTAAAGCGTATGTTTTTATGCCAAAGGCATTACAAAGACAGTGACAGACTCAAACACGCAGATTTAAGTCAAACATTCCGCTAAACAGTTTATTGACAGGATGACTCGAGTAAATTTATAATAATTTTATTTTAAATATTCATTAAGCATATTATACAAGGCAAAAACATATATAACATATATATATATATATATATATATATATAACAATAATCACATTCTAGAATTTTATCCGATCCATTTTTTGACTAGAGAAAAATTATTTAAAGACAAACTTATATGTTCTTCTTTTTATAATGCTGAAGAAACAAATTAAATGCAATAGGACATTATTTGATCATAATTGGAAAAAAATGGAAATTAAAAAGTTAATAAAATAGGAAATAAACGTTTTAAAAAAGACACAAAACAAACGCTAGAATCCTATCTTCAATATTTGCTTTATTTAAATCATATTTGTAAAATTGCATATAATCAGTCACTTAAACATTAATTATAATATTGAATAAAAAAAATCCTTTTTCTCTAAAGCCTTTAAAAGGGAGGAAATACGGAAGGTTAAATGCACAAGAATGTATTCAATGTTGAGCTGTCCAGTACACTGATGCATAGATGAACTCACTTGACACCCTAAATGACACCATCATATTTAGTTAACTCAAGAGTAATAATGCCAGGCAAGAGAACTGCTATTCTACAGAATGCTGTCATATGTACCTTCAGCGGCATTGTAAATTCTTTTTCCAAAACTAAACTATGGAAATGTTTAAAATTCCCTGACCTTGAACTAAATACCAATACACAATGCATCTTATTGTTCTTTCTCCCTAAATAGCTTGTTCATCAGATATTCTAAATAATTTAGATATGTACATTTCATAGGTTCTTTAGTACAAAAGAAAAATGTTGGTGCTCTAAGCTTGTCACAGTCTCAAATAATACGCATGTAAAAAGAGGTGGAGCCAGTGATGATGTGCAACCATGCAAAACTCATCTTCAGTTTTTGGAGATCATATCTTTACATTTACTCTTCGTATGTGTAATAGACATACATAGTGCTGGTCTGTACAATGCAGTGTACTGTGCAGAAACAAGCTGGGTAAAACCTCAATTTTAAAGGATTGGACTTTAAAAAATGGTACTGTTCCAGCAAATCCAGGACTGGTGGCAACTATGGAATAGGAATATTCTAGCATAAATTGTGTTTTTTTTTCTCTATCAGTTATGAGAACTTGAATATACTGTGATTTCAGCGTATTCATTTTTCTTGCTCTTTCTACAGAAGATTGCATTACATTATTTTTTATTTATATGACACTAACACTTTACGCCTTGCTTTGGTACAGAGCATAAAACAGAGTTATAGCCAATTTTGACAGATTCAGACTGAAACATGAGGTAGAGGACCCTGCTTACAAGCATACAATTTGGGGGAAATGGGGAACATGAGAGACATAAGGTGAGTAAATAAGCAGGAGGAAAGGTAGGTGAGAGAAAGAGCAGAAATAAAAAGAAAAAACAAATTTTTCCATCATTTTTTAAAACTTTTATGATTGTGGTAATGGAGACACTGGGGCCTGTGACAGTTGTGTAATTTTTTCACAAGTCAAACCATGTGCAAGCTCATCCAGGCTGTATCCAGTTATTCCTGTATCCTTTTTTGCTTTGCTCACTTATTTATCATTGAGGCTTATCATTCCTGTCTTTTTTTTTTGTAGTCTTGTATTCTGAATATCCTTCCATAGTTCGGCCACAGAGTGGCACCTTCCCTAGTTCAGCCACAGAGCACCACCTGCCCAGTCTGACTGTGGACCGGTTCATACCTAAGTCTAGCTATAGTCCGAAATCATAAACTGTCATGTGCTCAGTAAAGGGGCTGCCTTGAGCCCTTTAAAATGGGGTGCCCTGTCTTAGAGCCCAGTTAGGGGCTTCCCTGTCATAGGCCCAAGTTAGGGGATGCCCTGTCTTAGTGCCCTGTTAGTGGCTTCCCTCTCCTGCCCTGTTATATTTTTTAAATGTAGTAGAGCTCTAGTATAATATGTTCATTTGTTCTCTTGTTCTATTCCATTTCTGGATTCCCTGCTGTTTACTCTATTCCATTCCAAGTTTGCTTCCTTCTGTCTTGTTACTTTGTCCCTATTTAAATGTTCTCCACCCGTTTCTTCTGTTTGCTTCAGGTTATGTTTCTATGTGGCGTCTGTGTAGTGATAGTTATTATGTCTGTGCCTATGAATGTCTCTTTAGTCCTGTAGTTATGTCTTATGCTTAGCCTGCTTATGAATGTTTCAGTTCTGCCTTTTCTTCTTTGTCTGTCCTGTAGTCACTCTGCATTTAGTTTATTCTGTTTCTACTCTGTTTGTATTTGCTCTGCTCTGATGGTTTATTTCTGTTCCAGCCTGCAGCATCCTGTTTATCCTGTCACAGTCGTTCTGTTCCATGTCTGCTCCAATATTTCTGCAGGTTATCTGCATTCTAAGTGTTGGTTATAATGTATACAGCAGCTGCTTCCACAAGTCCCTGGTATGTGGTCACACCAACCTGTGGCCTCAAGCTTCCAGAGGAATGGGGTTACCATGCCCCAGGCCCTGTGTCTCCATATCCTGCACCATAATTCCTAAACTCGGGCACTCAGGGTCCCATTCCACTTGGACCCCATTCCTGACAGAGTTACACCAGAAGTTACTAAATGGGTGATTTAGGTGTATTAATTGTCTGGAGACTCCAGACATATAGACTGAAAGTAGTTGGAGACTGTAGGTGAGTATAGTGAGACGGTTTAGAGTGCTAATAATGGTGGACGGGGTTGCAGTTGTTTGAATGTGAGGCCAAGTCACATCATGTGGTGAACCATATCTATAATTATAATTGGCCTGAAAGTGGGAGTGATGCGTTAGGGGAGGGCTTTGAACAGTCCAATAGCTGGGGAGGGTGGGCCTGGTAGTTGCTTGTATGTGTGAAGTTCCTGGAGTGGGAGGAGAGCATGAATGTTAAAATCAGAAGGAATATGGGAGGAGATATTAAGCAAATTAAACAGTGCAATGATAGAAAAACAGAGACAGATAAGAATCTATAACTTTGACTGTGGTACATGTAAAATGCATATAAAACAGAGGTAAGAGGATACAAAATATACAGAGAGCTATAAGTACAAAGTAGAGGTTTCTTGCAGTTTACCTCAGAAGAGACTGAGTCCAATAGCTGACAAGGAAGGTAGTTGTGTGAAATTCCTGAAATACGGTATTGTGGAATGGGTCCATTTAAGTTATGCTATATGGAAGCATGACATTTCAGTGGCTATTTTTATGTCAGGCAATACACTGACATCAGAATCTGATGGTAGAATGTTGATAATCCTATCTGTCGGAGCAGATAAACACACCTATTTCCGCCTTTTTTCTGTCTACTTGAAAAAAAACGAATTCTGAACAGCCTGCCTGTGAATATACTTTGTAAATTCAGATGAGGAAATTAAAGGTCCACGCAGCAAAAGAAAATGAAAAACTCCCATTTTTCTATTAAAACAGCAGTCATCTTGAAAACTGATAAACAACTTCTCAGAATGTCACAGCCAAGCCAAAAGGTGGGTTACAGCTATGCTTAGTGAAAAGTAATAGTAGGACTGATTGGCAAGTTCTACTTCCACAAACCACCTGTATTCACGGTTGACAGTGCAGCACAATATCTACCTTGTGCACAAAGGTATCTCTCCTCTTGCCACATGCTTCCTGCATTTTCTACAAGTCTCAAGTACAAATCTGTTCTTTTCGCAAGGGAAACTCACCAGATAGCCCTCCATCTCTACCTGAAACGTCAATTACCATAGAGCTGAGAGATCCAAAAGGCTAGCTTGGCATTGTTAGCATTGTGGTTTAGCACCAGCTGGAGGCCTATCTTTTGCTCAGTCCTGAACCCTATAGCTTACGTCATTACATTACTTCATTACTTTAATAATGGGATTCACATAATCGAATAATATAAAAAAAATTGCAAAGTAAACCTTACATTTAATTTAAGACTGGATGGGCAAATTGGCTCATCTCTGCTGTCACAATCTATGTTTCTACATTTAGCATAAAATGTTTTCATGCTTTTCTATATAAAACCAAGATTGCCAACCATCCTATTTTTTTCAGGCTGTCCTTAGCAGTGTCTCAGTTCTTGTATGGTGGTAGAGGGGAATTTTTCTACATACCTTCCCCGTAACCCCAAATAAATTGATTCTTTTGTTTTGCAGGCATTATGTTATAGATTTGCTGGTGTGCATTGTCCTGTTTCATGATCCAATTTCCTCCAAGCTTCAGCTGTTGGACAGATGGCCTCACATTGGACTCTTGAATTCTTTGGTATAAAGGGGAGTTCATGGTTGACTCAATGACTGCAAGGTTTGCTGATTTGCTGCATTTAGTTTTCAACAAACCTAGCGCTGTGCATTATGGCCAAACATCTCCACTTTGGTCCTGTCTTTAATGATTTCCACTTTTTAGCAATCTTTCTCACTGTAGAACGATGGACTTAAAATTGTTTGGAAATTACCTTAAACCATTCCCGGTTTGATGGACAGCAACAATTGCTTGTTTCAGATCGTTGCCAATGTATTTCCTCCTTGGCATTGTGTTAGCACACACTTGAATGCTCCAGACCAGCAAACTGGTAAAACTTTGGCTTTTATAGAGGTGGTCACACTTGCTGATCAGTTATCAAGGGTATTTGATTAGTAGCACCTGTCATAATTCCTATGGAACCAGTAATGGTCTACTTCGTTTTTCACACATGGCTTCTCCATTTTGGCTTTATTTCTGTTATATAAATAATGACACAGTGCAATATGTCATGTGTTGTTGTTCATCTGAGGTTATATATACCTAATTTTAAGACCTGCTAAGGGTCAAATTACTGTTATATCCTGACATGTAAAACCATAGAATCCAAAGAGGGTGCACTTTCTTTTGTCGGCTTCCTTCCTTCCTTATTTTGCTTTTTTGCTTTTCCTAAAAAGTCAAGATTAAAAAAGAAGTATGTGCATACATATTTTTACAATATATTTAATTAACACTATATACCATGTACCTTATAAGTCTAAAAAGCTATGAAGCTTTTTCTGCGCAATAATAAAAAACAAGACAAACAGAACTCCAGAGACAACTGGTTAATACTGAGTTAACAACAACGGCGCTAAACGGCTCCATCCGCAGGACTCTCACCTCCTGCTGTCCAGTTCAATATAAGAAACAACGCTTGACCATTGAAAAACCTATAAAAAGAAATCGAGTTGCAGTGTAGAGCTACCAGAAAACACTTAGTGTTTATTGAAAAAAGACAGTAGTTGCTGGTTTTCCACCATTCAGGAGATAAGTGGACAATGCAGTTCCATCATTTTCTTCAGGTAAAAACTATACAAAAACCAAAAACTGTCTGCGCTTCTCAACCTAATAAAGTTGGCAACAAATATATAAATATAAATGAGAGGTTTTGGTTATATGAATTGGCCAAAGCATAATTAAGCTCACCCGCCACGTCAAGGCACACTCTCAATAGGGCGAGAACCTAACCTCACCTCCTATCTAGTGGGCACACAAAGCAGTAATACTGCTACCAAAACCTATTTAAATGTGTTGGAAGAGGTGCAATTAAACCTCCTCCCAATTAACCCTATAACAGCAAGCTGCAACCAGACAATGAGGAGCCAACAACCTCAAATATGTGCAAGCAGTGAAAAGAAAAATGTCAGTGCGCTAAGCTAGTTACAGGCTCAAATAATATAAATTTAAAAATTAAGCTTACCAAAAACTATGTTTTGACTGGAAGCTCAACTGTGCACATATTGGAACGGTCAATCATTCTTTCTACTTTGTTACAAGCTTTTTCTGCATTCCTGAAATGCACAGGTGAGACGGTAATGATAAAATTAGATACAAAATAATTAATAATGATGGGGGAAAAAAAAAAAAAACATTTCAAAGTAACAAGATAATATTAAAATAATAGATTCCTAATCTTTGTTTATAGACGACAACCCTTTAAATGCTGAATGCATGTTAACATTTACTTATATGAAGTATGGATTCTGATAATGCTACAGAAGGAATTGTGTGCCAGCCCACCTAAGTAATTGGCTAGGACTCAAGGAAAATATGTCACTTAAACCAGTAGCTTACATGAAAGTCTACTTTGTGTACTTGCCAGAAATCTTATAAGACAGTATTTGCATAATTCTTTATTGTACTTATCTTAATTCATTAACCCTTTGATGAATGAAGAGACACTAGGATGCTTAAAGAAAAAAACGAACTAACTTATAGAGGGTTAACTCAAAAAATTCTAATAATGAACCATCTTTTGTCTAGCAGGTAGATTTGATATAACAATTCCCGCCTGGATTTCGGACTAAATTCCATTTTTTTTTTTCATTTGAAGCTGGATCCATTGATGTTTTCCTAGCAGCAAGCTAACAGATGGTTTTCCATAAGGTGAAGGTCAAGTAAAGATTCATTATTTGTTTACGTGAAATTTCCTTTGTCACCCATTGAACACTGCCAAAAAGTATGTCTGCAGAGAACGTTGCACGGAGAAACCGCCAGCAGCTATCTCTGCTTTACATCTGCATTGTATGTCTTGGATAAAAGTATCACATTTAGAATGACAGATACAAAAAAAACTTCCTTTGTGACGTTTAAATAGCTGTCTTGGAATAAAATGTACTTGATTTTATTGTTTTCTGAAATTGTAGGCCCCATCTTGGTAAATTCTCATAACCTTTCTCCAGATAATACACTCTTATTTTATTGTAAAAAGGCCAATGCCAGGCTGCAATGTTGAGGTAGCTTGCAGCACATGACTGAGAGCAGCATCTAAATAGATGTATCTACAAGGTGGGCAGGCACTGGTTAGAGCCTGGGAGTGTATGGACACTGAAAATGGAAGATATATTCTATTGTGGAATCTTTGTTGACGTTTGAAGTGCATACAGTTCACAAGGTAATAGGGGTAGCGAGATTCACCTCAACACTCAAACTACACCATCGTATATAGGACTGAAACTGTGCACTGTTACAGGGAATGTATCACCCAGTAGTGTATCTTCCACAAGGCAAACAAGGCACTCGCCTAGGGCGGCACTTTGCCAGAGGGCGTCAGTTTGCCAGAGGGTGTTAAAAGACACATCTGGTGCTTCAAACATTTTCGCTCCCTCCCAAGCTTTAGCTCCTTCCAATTAATCCGGGTGTTGGGGGCATGTCATGGACATGGTGGGGGTATGTAATGAGGGTGATGGTGGCATGTAATGGTGCAATGGGGCATTTAGTGTGTATGCAGTGTAGGTGATGGTGGCATGTAATGGGGCAATGGGGTATTTAGTGTGTATGCAGTGTAGGTGATGGGGCATGTAATGGGGTGATGGGGCATGTCGTGGGTGTGCAACAAGGGTGATGGGGCATGTCGTAGGTGTGCAATGTGGGTGGGGAGGTGCCCGAATCTTGTCTGCCTAGGGCAGCACAAAACCAAGATACACCACTGGTATCACCTAAGCCTTGTTTTTACTGTGCACGTAGAGGATAAAAAATTACTGAAAATGATCTATACAGGGTGTTAGAAGAATTGCAAGCAGCTGTCTAAATTAGGAGAAAATGTGTTTTAAATGTGTCAGTGTTTTCTCCTGCTTATAACATCATCTGTGGCGTGGTATGGAAATTAAACATTTCCCATTGAAAACCAGTTCATTTACATATAAAGCCACAGGTGATGTCATAATCAGGAGACATTTAAAACACGTTTTTCTCCAAATGTAGAATTTTTTTTGTAGTTTTGCTAAGACAATGAATATATCATTTTCAAACATTTTTTTTATCCTCTACACGCACAGTTAAACTGTGGTTAGGTGATACAGTCCCTTTAAGTAGTACCTAAGCTAAAGTAGCAACTCGATGGATTATTAATAATTATTATTATTACAAACTTTAGTTATTTGGTATAATATTTTAATTTGTATGCCAAATTCACTGCCTGATAAATATACTTAACATACATATTATACATGTATATGTTTTTCGGAACATTTTGTATTTTCTGCCTCATTATTAATAATTAGGCATTTTGGATAGATATTTGGACTTTCTGTGCTATTGATATGGTATTTTTTCCCTACCAAGCCTGTTCCCCAACATATATTTTAGGGGTCTGGAAACACTTGCCCAGCTTCAAGCCCTGTTTTTAATATGGGGTGTCAGGCTATTTGTCCCAAACCCTCATATATATCATAGGGACTGGGAGTAATTTTGACGGTTCCTAGTCCTGTTTTTAATACTGAGGTCTGGGCCACTATCCCTTGTCCTCGTGTATTTTTTAGTGTCCCACTGGGGCTACGTCTTTTTTTATTTTATTATTATTATTTTTTTATTTTGGGAGGAATTTGGCTATGGACATAATAACTGAATTCATCCTAAAATGAGTCTCTATCATTCCATAGTAGTCTATTTTCAGTTCAATGTATTTCGGTCTCCTTTTAGATTCAGAAAGTGAAATTGGTTCTGATGGCTGAATTGTGAGGCTATTCGAGTTCACATTGGGACAAATATATATATATATATTGTGTTGCTTGACATTTGGATTCTGAAATGCCCCAATGTACCTAGAATCTTTCTGGATTCCGGGCCACTTACTTCGGGCCCGAAGATCTACGTATATTATGTAGATCCTTATATGTGATGTTCTCTAAATAATGGAACAAGCTGGTTAGCATTACCTCAATATATCACATCTCAAAGAAACTTGTTTTTATGTTACAGACCATTAATGATAGCAAGGAGGGCCTCTGCTATCACAAGTTTGGTGGTCATGAGTCATTGCACAAAATTCGGGGCAGGAAGCAGTAGGCTTGAGAAGCTATCCATGCAGGGTGATGCTACCTTATGTCACAGCCGTTGGATACTTTGTACTATGGTGCATAAGCAAGACATAAATACTGGCACTGTCGACCCGTGCGCTAATGTATAAAGCAGACTCCTGTCAAATTTCGGAAAAGTTCGTTATTTGTGTTGCACTACAAAATGTTGGGAGTTATAAAAAAGCAAAATTGCCGCTATACATATAAAACTTCCGACACTTGTGCTGAAGCTTTTATACGTAACTCCGATTTTTTTCACAGCTTGTCTGCAAGGGGAGAAGAGAACGATAGAAGTACATGGGGGAAGAGAAAAAGACAGACGGACATTGGGGGAGAGGAAATAATTAGCAGAAATTAAAGAATGGTGAATACAATCATTCAAGTCAGAAAATCACCGTCCATATGGATTGCAGGATACTGAAAGTGCTTGGAGGAAAGACGTAACAGGGGGGATATGATAGAAACATTTAAATACATAAAGGGAATCAGCACAGTAAAGGAAGAGAGTATATTTAAAAGAAGAAAAACTACCACAACTAGAGGACATAGTCTTAAATTAGAGGGGCAACGATTTAAAAGTAATATCAGGAAGTATTACTTTACTGAGAGGGTAGTGGATGTATGGAATAGCCTTCCAGCAAAAGTGGTAGAGGTAAACACAGTCAAGGATTTTAAGCATGCGTGGGATAGACATGTATCCTAGCTAAAGGACCGGGAACGGGGGACTAAAAAAAATTAATTGGGCAGACTAGATGGACCGAATGGTTCTTATCTGCCGACACATTCTATATTTCTATGTTTCTATGTTTCTATGTCATGCACTATTGAAATTTATGAATCAATAAACCACTCAGAATTGCTAATAATACAGTTTAACAAGGGAAGACATTCATCTTCAAACTGCGTAAAAACGAATGGTTTGAGTAAGGCAGCAGCGCCTTTTCCTTTCAGTAGCGTTATAAATTGTTTTATTTTGATGTGATATCCTGTAGATAAACAAACAGGGAGTACTGAAAACAACCCAAGTATCTTCTATTTATACTTTTTCACGTCTTACACATATGTCTACTTTTTTAAAATAAATTAGTCATTGTATGTGTGTATTTCACTACTGAGTTAGAATTACAAGCTTATGTGCTGTAGGCATCCTTTCCTTCCAGACTATGAAGGTGTTCAGGACTTAAATGGATAGTTCTATTAAATATTAGTTGTATTTATAGAATGTTCCCATACCATAATAAATTATGTTAATCATCATAATACCTTAATATTAATTAACCTGCTACAGCAACCTGCATCAAACTCAGTTATATTAATTTCCCCTGTCATAAGGGTAATCAATAATCTTCAAAATCAGGACATCAAATAGACATAAAGTGAAACATTGCAACATATCTATATATCACTGATGTGTTTTAGTGTTTTAGCCATGCAAAAGGATAACAGGAGGACAGGCAGGTACATAGTTGCCAACAGACCCATATAAACAGGACTGGCAGAAATTCCTTGCACTGTGCACAAAAGGGATTTCATGCAACTGCATATATTTACGGTACATAGATAGTCTAAATGTACACACATTGAGCTCCAGACATCTAGTACCTATACGAGAGAGGCTGGAGCTAAGTTTGTGGCATCGCACAATGTTGCGTGATGTTAATTAACCTCCCCCTTTGGTTCCGCCTGACACATCTTGGGACATAGTGCCAGGATGTTGGCAGGTATGTTGGCTGAGAAGTTTGTAAATTAGTATTTTGGCTGGTGTCCCTTCTCCGTGGTGGAGCTATAGATATTATTTGTAGATTGTATTAAATATATATGAAGACATGAACTTATATGTTTTTTACCTTTTTTATAATAACTTTTTTTATACATTTTGATATTAATCTGGTGTCTCTAACTCATGTAAGGTAGCTCTGCTGAACAAATGCACATTCAATTACAGTTACATGCCTGCTGAAATGTATAGTGCTCTACAGAGAAGTGGGCAATATCCCCTGTCTGTAGGCCTTAAAGAATTGTCGTCTCAGATGTTGACCTCTTGGTATAAGTAAACAAACTTTGGTTATGTCTAAGCATCCCAAAGTTACCGTAGCAGAGGTTTTCACCAGTATCCACTGTCTCCTGGGGACTAAGCTTGCAGAGCAATTGTAAAATGTATCATTTTTTTGGTTTAAAATGTGCTGATTTTGACACAATAGTATAGCCCATACCCAATTATTCACCATGTTTCATTCCCATTCTTTGAACCAATATTGATCATAAGTACGCTATAAGAGGTTCTTTAGATACAATGTCCAGAATATGTAATGTAATGAAGGCAGAAAAAGCTGTATGACTAGGTCAGGAAGGACAGACGGATCATGTAAAGGGTGGGGTGAGTCCGTAAAGTGTGACAATAGGATTGTTATGATGTTAGCAAGGGATGTTTCTAGCAGGGAAACGATTCTCCTTAACTACACAGTTTGCTGCGTGAGAGAAACACACTCCAGCCCTAACTCAGGATGGGGGATTGTAACAGTGTAGATGGAAATCTATTGGAAATCTATTTATTTTTCTTTTTTTTTTATAGCTTTTATTGCACAATAAAAAAAAGATTACATA
The DNA here is from genome assembly GCA_036172795.1 of Pelodytes ibericus. Classification (NCBI taxonomy): domain Eukaryota; kingdom Metazoa; phylum Chordata; class Amphibia; order Anura; family Pelodytidae; genus Pelodytes; species Pelodytes ibericus. The sequence goes on from CM069857.1 coordinate 43,750,122, forward strand.
TTTAAACAGTATACAATCCAAGCAAAACAATCAATAAGAACAAATCCAATTTACAAAGACAAGGACAATACCTTAGAACCAGGAGAGAAACGAGAGAGGGAAGGCAGATGAGCAACGGAGAGAATTAGACTTTATGGATCTCTTTTATCCATCCTTTACCTAATCTCGATTTATTTCTGAATAGGTCAGAAAACCAAACAAGATCTTTCTCCATAGAAAGTTGGTGTGATAACTAGCTTACAAACTGGGATTCCTGAAAGGAGAGGCTAAAAGTTCTAGCCTCTCCTTTCTGGAAATCTATTTCTGTAACCTACTCTCCGAGATTTGTTTGCAAGTTCCAAAGAAGGTTGGGAATGGTAGTGGAAATTTAGGATTCCCTAAAAAGGATAAATGCTGGAAATCACCCTGCTGGTAGATTGCTGGTGGCAAGTTGGGTCATTTTGGGGCAAATGTAAGTGAGGTTATAGGGTATTCAGTGTCGTGGGTATTTAGAGATTTAACAGTTTACATTTTTTGTTAATAAATATGACCGATTATACTCAAAAATTCGAGCATTAGGGTTTTGGTAAGAGGTGTACTGTGAACTGTACTGGAGTCATGATTGCTTGCCAAATAGTTAAAGAACAAGTAGATTTCAGACTTGCGATTTCACTTTTTGTATATAGTTAAGCATATGTCTTTCACTTAATGGCTTCTCAATTTTGGATTTATTTGTGTTAAATAAATCATGATATGGTGCAATGTATAAGGTACAGATTCATAGAATTCAAAGAGGGTGTACTTACTTTGTTTTCCAGTGACTGTATATACATATTAAACTGGATTGTTGCATAGCTCGAAGCTACGACAGAGCTAACATGCTTGAAATGTTTCATGCACACACAGCGTAATTGAAACTTTTGGTGTATATCCTATTTATATTTGTTGAAAAACAAATGGCTTCTACTATGATTTAAAATTAGAAACAGAAGCTGCTTACTCTTCACTTATAGAACAAACCTTGAGGCCTTTGTATAGTTACAAAGCTTTATTTGTACTCCAGAACAGACACAGAAATGACAGCATGCAAATCCCATAGGTCTCGCTCAGAATATGCACACTCACTTGGGTTTCTGCCTTTTTCTGTGTTGTATTCTAATTGCACAAAGTTCTGAATGTTGGCTCAGCATTTCCTGCCCGCTTTGTTGTACTATTAGTACAGTAGGATGAGTAGCATGTTATGTAAAAAAACATTTGAGATATTTTAAAAGCCCCTAGCTTAGAGGAAAAAATATTGGAGATTTAGTCACGAAATATGGCCATATTTTGCTTAGCCCACTACTACGCCTGTACTTTGGCTGAGTGGTGGGCTAAGCAAAATATGGCCATATATTGTGACTAAATATCCAATATGTTTTCCTCTAAGCTAGGTGCTGTTAAAATATCTAAAAATTATTTAAAAATGTAAAAACTAACATTAAGATAATATGTTGTATGGACGCACACGGCATTCATGTATCTCATTGTATGAATTTTGGTCACTCCATTATTCTTTAGACATATATAGAAACAACTTAAACCCAGCATATGTAATACAGTGTGCTGCTGAAGTGAACAAAAGTCATACTCAAGACATAGATTTATCAGCACACAATCAAAGAGTGTAAATATATCTTAAAGCTACTTTAAAGCACCTATCCTAGATCAAACAATTGGAGATTTAGTCACATCATATGACCATATCATACTTATCCCACCACTCCCTCAAAGTACTCCAATATTGGTGGGTCCTACACTGAATGTAATATATAGAGCACCCATGTGGTCTTATTTAGATTAAAAGTTTGTTAAACCAACATTTAGTCCTAATAATCAGGCACACAACTAGTTAACCCCTTCGCGACAATGGACGTGTCAGGCACGTCCTGCCGGGAACTCCGTTCCCGACAATGGACGTGCCTGGCACGCTCTTCGGTGAATCAAGCGGTTTTCGTAATCAACAATCACGAAAACTGCTTTAATGGTGTTGGTCTATTGCCTCAATGTTGAGGCAATAGCCAGCACAAAAATTTCTTTTCTGGGGCACCCACGATCGCCCCACGGAGCAGCATGCTCCATCAATATGGCTATGCCCTTAGGTGGTCTGATGGTAACTTCAATTCTGTCGCTCTGAATATGCTGCTTGACTGCCCCTAGTGGTAGCCAAGCAGCATAGCAATGTAAAATAATTAAAATAAATATTTAATTAGTATAAACTGATTAAATAGTTAGATTAGCCTATACGGTTCAAATTAAATAATTTTTAGCATAAGGGATTGGGTTAAAATTAAATTAAAATTAAAATATATTAAGGGATAGCATAAGGGTTAGAGTTGGGGTTAAATTTAGTGTTATATTTTGGGTTGGGGTCTAAAGGTCAACATAGGAAAAAAACAAAAAACACTATTTTTGGTTTTTGCCCCATAACTCACAAAAAAATACCGAAAAATATGTAAACATGCATATTTCTGTACTCGGGACAACATTTAGAAACTATTTAGATGGGGTCTTTTTTAATGATTGTATTTGTGTAAATTAAATTTTAGGTCAAAGTTAGTAAAAGTCATTTAAAAAAAAAATTCATCATATTTTATGATTTTTTTGTAGTAAATTAAAATATATGATGAACATAATAGTATCTAATGAAAGCCCTTCTTATGACGATAAAAACTACATATAATTTGTGTGGGTACAGTATGTGAGAAAGAAGAAAATTGCAGCTAAACACAAACACCCCAGAAATGTCAAAACAGCCATTGTCACCAAGGGAAAGTCAAGGTGAAAATGTCTTGTCACTAAGGGGTTAAATATACAGGTCCGCTATGTGACCCCATGCTTGGAAAAGCATTCTAAAACCCATTTACCTCAAAAAACCTGCATGTTTTCCTATGTACGCTGACTTGTTGTGTGTGGTGTGCAAGCGTACATTTTATGGTTAGACTGTGGGAGTTAGAACAAGGCTGCCCTTGTTTAGAGCACATAAAACACATATTATATAGTGCAATAAGTCTAAGATTATCTTTAAAAACAGAGCTGTTTTATACTGCACTTTCCCACAATTAATACACAGCACAATAAATCAGTGTGTACAGATATTTGATTGTTAAATTTCTCTGACATGGAGTTGGATGTGGGTTATTTGAAAATGAATCAGTCTCTTTAATTAATAGTTCATGCTTTTGCTGTTTGATTAAGTTGCCCTGCTACAGTGTGCTTGGAACCCACTGGGAACAAGTTGTTTTTTTTATTTTTATTAATCCTAAGAAGCTTTATACAAAGTAAAAATTAAAGATGTTTCTGAATTTTCTCACTAAACATTGTAATCCTTATACTATCATTAACAAGGCCAATGAGATACTATCCCATCCCTATACTATCATTAACAAGGCCAATGGGATACTATCCCATCCTTATACTATCATTAACAAGGCCAATGGGATACTATCCCATCCTTATACTATCATTAACAATGCCAATGGGATACTATCCCATCCTTATACTATCATTAACAAGGCCAATGAGATACTATCCCATCCTTATACTATCATTAACAAGGCCAATGGGATACTATCCCATCCTTATACTAGCATTAACAAGGTCAATGGGATACTATCCCATCCTTATACTATCATTAACGATGCCAATGGGATACTATCCCATCCTTATACTATCATTAACAAGGCCAATGAGATACTATCCCATCCTTATACTAGCATTAACAAGGCCAATGGGATACTATCCCATCCTTATACTAGCATTAACAAGGCCAATGGGATACTATCCCATCCTTATACTAGCATTAACAAGGCCAATGGAATACTATCCCATCCTTATACTATCATTAACAAGGCCAATGAGATACTATCCCATCCTTATACTAGCATTAACAAGGCCAATGGGATACTATCCCTTCCTTATACTAGCATTTACAAGGCCAATGGGATACTATCCCATCCTTATACTATCATTAACAAGGTCATGTTAATGTCAGTGGGAACCCAGGTCAAGTATACATTTGTGTCCCCCTTATGTTGCAATATTTACTGCACCCTACACACTCCAGCCCAATGGTTGGTTTGACATGAAACATCATAACGTTGCTTTGACACTATAAATGATTTCATATATATATGTAGGGCATTGTCCATACAGGGTATATTTTTTAATGCTGCGTAAGCCTTAAGTGTCACCCAAACCTTGAAATATGCCAAATATCAACAAGTCTCAACAGTTTTAGTCTGTTGAGGCATCAGCATGGCTGGTATTTTTGGTAAAAAGGGGGTAACCCTACCTACAACAAATTCCCCTCACCCAGTGGTGCCACACAAACATTGCTCCATGTCAGGGGTTATTGCCCAGATGGTATTTTACCAGCAAGCCAGGGGAAATATGGCTTGAGGCTAATATAAAGTCGATGGAGGTAACAACATGGCAGTATTGTGTTGGTTATACCACAGTTTTCTCCCTAATCCCTTATCCCTAATCCCTTCCCTATAATGTATCACAAACACACACATTAATAGCTGAGTTGCCAAGAAATCATTTTTAATGTATTCATCCCTGATGTTTGCTACTCTTTTGTCAGTACACTGTTTAGTGAATAAACCTCCATGTCCTCTTACACACATGGAGGATCATCTGCAGCTCCATGAGACATCATCTCTGCCTTTGGTTGTCTTGGTGTCCTCATGTACGACATGGAAAACATACCTCCTAGCTGGGAAAAAGATTGGGTGGACTAGATGGATTGCATTGGGCAGACTAGAAGGGCCGTATTGTTCTTATCCTGTGTCTATTGGGTCTATTCACAAAAATATGACTTTTGAGGTAGACTTTCCTTTTGAGACTAAGTCAAATCCAGCAACCGAGTTTGACTTAGAAAAAAACCTCAGGTTTGGATATTCTCCCCTGAAAGTAATGTTCAAAACTATTTTTGAGACTAAGTCAAATATGGCAGCCGAGTTTGACTTAGTCTCAAAAATAATTTTGCCTCCCATTACTTTCAATGGGAAGGTTTCGCACCTGGGTTTTTATTCTTGGGTGCTGAATTTGACTTAATCTCAAAATGAAAGTCGTCCTCCAAAGTAGAATTTTAGTGAATAGACCGATATATTTCAACGTGCTTATCTCCTGCGAGGTTGAGTCTGTGTGACCCTTGTTGGCTGAATACCTTTTGGATGGTACATACAAGAAGCACAGTTGAATTTTTGCCCGATTAAAGTTTTTTTTGGTGTATGAGGTGATATATGTCACAAACAGGGCCGGCCCTACAATGGGGCAGAGTGGGGCAACTGCCCCAGGCGGCACTTTTGCAGAGGACCGCCTCAATAAACGCTATTTCAGCTGCTCGGCGGCCGAATCACTGAAATGCCGCCTCCAGTTCTTGAAGAAGCCGCCTCCAGCGTCATGGGCGTCCTCTGGATGCAGCTGCCGAGAAAAAGTAAGTTAAAAAAAAAAACTCCTTCACACCGGATATGATGTTACGTCATACCCGGTGGCTGAGATTCCCTCCTCCGTGCAGGAGGGAAGACCACGGAGGAGACCAGCATCGTCTGCACGGAGCATCGAGGAGGTAAGTACTGGGAAAGAGGGCGGTGAGGAGGGGGGTGTAAAATGAGCAAAATCCTGGCATATTAAATGGCTAAATCTGGCATATTAAATGGCTAAATCTGGCATATTAAATGGCTAAATCTGGCAAATTAAATGGCTAAATCTTGCATATTGAGTGACAAAATCCTTGCATATTAAATGGCTAAATCTGGCATACTGAGTGACAAAATCCTAGCATATTTAATGGCTAAATCTGGCACATCGAGGGGTTAAATCCTGGCATATTGAGTGGCTAAATCTGGCATATTAAATGGCTAAATCTGGCAAATTAAATGGCTAAATCTTGCATATTGAGTGACAAAATCCTCGCATATTAAATGGCTAAATCTGGCATATCGAGGGGTTAAATCCTGGCATATTGAGTGGCTAAATCCTAGCATATTAATGGCTAAATATGGCATATTAAATGGCTAAATCTGGCATATTGAGGGGCAAAATCCTGGCATATTAAATGGCTAAATCTGTCATATTGTGTGACAAAATCCTAGCATATTAAATGGCTAAATCTGGCATATTGAGGGGCAAAATCCTGGCATATTAAATGGCTAAATCTGGCATATTGAGGGGTTAAATCCTGGCATCTTGAGTGACAAAATCCTAGCATATTAAATGGAAAAATCTGGCATATTGAGGGGCAAAATCCTGGCATATTAAATGGCTAAATCTAGCATATTGAGGGGTGAAATCCTGGCATTGAATGGCAAAATGCTGGCATATTGAGTGGTTAAATGCTGGAATATTGAATGGCAAAATAATACTGGCATATTGAGGAGTTAAATGCTGGAATATTGAATGGCAAAATTCTGGCATATTGAGGAGTTAAATGCTGCAATATTGAATAGCAAAATGTTGGCATATTGAGGGTCTAAATGCTGGAATATTGAATGGCAAAATAATACTGGCATATTGAGGCATTAAATGCTGACTTATTGAATGTCAAAATAATACTGGCATATTGAGGAGTTAAAATATTTTATATAAAGCTATGTGAACAAACTCATACTGGAGGATGTCTATAGTTGATGTTGTTGTTATTATTGTTGTCTGTCTGTTACAAACTGTTTTGCTATTTAATAAAACTATTTAAAATTTGATGGGGGGGGGGGGGGGCAGCATTTAATTCTTCGCCCCAGGCAGCACAATGTCTTGGGCCGGCCCTGGTCACAAACTGAATCATGACAGCCTGCGTTACTTGGGTTCTTGAAGGGCCCTGAGGGCCAAACACCTTCCTACAGATGATGGGGCCTGTCATTAAAAAGGGGTTCTGTTTGGGGGGATTTGGGTAAGTTTGCACCCAGATTGTGCCCTCTGTAATCCTGACTCACCCTGGCTATGACAGTATACTCCCTCTTTAGAGTTAACCCGATGTGAAATCATGTAGAAACTGGAATATTAAGAAATATCCAAAAACATATTGTAAAGTGTTGGGTCTGTGTGATATATTTATCTGTGTCCATGTATTTGATTCAGATGCACTTTGAAGTTAATATGTTTTCCAATATTTAGTACTGGCTTTCAGACTTACGTTTTGATTTATTTTAGAAAGAATGGAAATGTTCAGAACAAGAGAAATGTGTTTTCTGATTAAAGTTCAGTACTAGATGTTAAACACATCAAAGGTAATATTTCAGTTTTCCTGAGCAATTTGATTAAAACCCTTGTATTTTAGGAAAGCAATTTGGCTTTCTTCACATAAAATATAGACCCTCTGTGAGATTAAACTGTGAGCATATTTACATTTGTTATAATGGTGATGACAAAGGCTGATGCATCAGCCAAGATGCTCTTCTATCTTTTGTTAAATATTTTATCAAAGGAAAAATTATGTCAATCTGCATGTATTTTTTTTTTTTTTTACATCATTGTTTAAACAAATCTACATGGAATGTAGAGATGTATTTGATGTACATGGGTACTGATTTGAATACAATACTATATTTATGGATGTTGTGTACTCCTTGGCCAAAGTCAGTATTCGTTGTGTTAAGATGCAAAGAGTATCTGTAGAGTCTCTCTGTTTATGAGATCTCTACAGGAAGGTCTCAAAAGTATTCTTACAGAAAATAGTGGGGCATATTTTAAAATTCAATTCTGGGGCAAAGAGAAATTCTTATGAATGGGGCTCTCGTTCGGTTCATAGAAAGGCAATAGTACTACATGTTTTCTATAAGACGAAAGTCTATAAACCGAACGTTCGGTTTATAGACTTTCGGCTTATGGAATACATGTAATCCTATGGCTATTCTATAAACCGAACGTTCGGTTTATAGAATAGCCATAGGATTACTTACATGTATTACATAAGCCGAAAGTCTCTAAACCGAACGTTCGGTTTATAGGCTGTCGGCATTTAACTATACAGAGACAGAGTCTCCATTCATAAAATTATGAATGGAGACTTTGTCTCCGTGTAGTAAAATGCCGAACGTTCGGTTTATAGGCTGTGGGCATTTAACTATACGGAGACAGAGTCTCCATTCATAAAATTATGAATGGAGACTTTGTCTCCGTATAGTTAAATGCCGTCAGCCTATAAACCGAACGTTCGGTTTATAGGCTGTCGGCTTATGGAATACATGTATTCCTATTGCTATTCTATAAACCGAACGTTCGGTTTATAGAATAGCAATAGGAATACATGTATTCCATAAGCCGACAGCCTATAAACCGAACGTTCGGTTTATAGGCTGTGGGCATTTAACTACACGGAGACAAAGTCTCCATTCATAATTTTATGAATGGAGACTGTCTCCGTATAGTTAAATGCTATTGTATTCTATAAACCGACTCTATTTCGGCTTATAGAATGCAATAGTACTACGAATGGACGAATGAAAGAATGATTTTCATTTATTAACCATTCGTTCATTCGGCTTTCGTTAGCTTAGCATTTTCGTTCTTAGTTTTTCGGACGAAAATGCTATTTTCGGAAGAAAATGCATTCGTCCGAAAACGAATGCACATGTCTAGTGTGTATTTTATTAAATGTTAACCCTGTGGTGTTTTTTTTAAATCTTGCCAATCAACGTGTCATTTCTTTATAATGCTCAAGAAGTTTATGATGTTCTACAAGTAGAAAAGATACTGGAGCGTCAGGCTGATCTACATCCTGCGCAGCCATGATTATCATAAACATGGCCTGTGGAACATATGCAGAGCATGTTACAGTTGCAAACCAGAGTAGTTCTGGGAAATAGGAACAGCAAAGCCACTATGTACATCTAACTCTGTGAATAATATTGCAACCTATGGTATTCATGATGAGGTCATTGTGTTGAGCCAAATATGCTCAATGCAATCAATGGAACTGCTTTTCAAGTACTTACACCATTTGCACTTGGATTTAGGTAGCAGGATTTATATAAGACTCAGTCACAAAATTCGCTGCTATTGTATTTTTCTTTTAGTGCTAGCTGACAGAGCAATGTACCAGTACTCTGGCAGTAAAAGGGTTATATGTTAAAGAAAATTTGTTCGCACTTTCCTTTCAAACAATGCTTTCTGGGAAAGAAAAAGGACATGTCCCAAAAAATAAATATCAATGTACTACATCGCATTGGCATAAAATATAGAAACCCCCGCTGATCCCGAAAGAAACAAAAAATAACATATAACAAAAAAATAACAATCCTGCCAAAATATATCCATCTAAATGGTTCTGTCATTTACTGTATGACATTTAGACCACAAAAAAAAAAGTACAATCCACCTAAAGTATTTTTTTCAATAGCAAATTATACTAGTCATTAGTGTTAAAAAAGAAAAAAAAAACTACATTGTGAGTAATGAACTGGTAAAAATGTGCTGTTTATAAAACATAAATCTTCACTGCCTCACATTATGAAATGTTATAAAAGTAATCTCAATGAGATTAAACAGATCACTTAATATTCATAGCTAGCAGCATGCTTGTAATATTGTTCTATTAAAGGTATGTATATGGTATATAAGTAATCAGCTTAATGTCAAAGTTGACTATAACTATGTTCTCATTGGGCGTCCTTAAGCCGCGATAAGATGAAGCAGCATCTGCATGTGTCCTTTAAATTAAACACACAGGATAATTTACAATAAAATATGCATATCTTACAAATAAGTGCTTTTTTATTTTAAACAATCTACTATAGTGGTAAAATATTTTTGTCAAATCTTTACAATGGTTAGTTTAAAACTGATACGAAAGTAGACATAACATATCCATTAACCTTATCTCATGAGTATGTATTCACAAAAAATGGCAGATAAGGGAAAGAAAAATCTAAATGCATTCCAAAGTATATAGAACAGACAAACATATATTTCAATGATGGTATGTTAGAGGTTTTGTATGTATAGTCTTTTTATTATCAGACTTGATATAAGTTAACTTTTTAGTGCAGTTTGGACTTATTGGTAAATTTGGATTTTTTTGTACCTCTGTTATATCCAAAATGAACACAAGAAAAAAACAAAAAAAAAGGAAATATTTCTATAGGATGTCATATAGAAAATAGAGTCAAAATCCAAGTGGCGGTAGTAAAATAAAATACAAATATATTTTGAAAAGTAGAGACTTTAAACATATCATTTCTTTTGCTCTAGTACACCATCTATTCAAAACAAGCTCCAGTAATAACATGAGCTCTTCTATGTAATACAAGCATGATTACATATTATATAATCTAGCATATAATATATATTAGAAAACCATTTTTACTGACAGTCACCATTATGGCGATTGCCCCAAGTGCTGTTAGTTAGTTTATTCAATATCAGCAAAAGACCTACTTATTTATAACCTACCTCCATGAATAAAACCTCATATGCCAGAAATCGATTTTACGGACAATCATATATTTGTTTATTACTGTAGGCCAGGAAATGTATTGATGGTAGACAACTCTGACTTTTAGTCTGTGAACTATTTGTCTAAAAACCTAATAATTTATCCCACAGGTTTGTTTTTTAATTAAGTTATGTCAATATTATCAAGGATATAGTCAGAACATTTAAAGAAACAAAAATCGCCAAAAATGTATTCTATATTATGGTTTTTTTAATATACATTTTCCTAGGTTGTAAGATATTGTTGGTGCTTACTATAACTGTCTGCTCTAGTCATATGCTTATTAGCTGATGCCAATGTATAAGGTGCCAACCTAAATATACATTCTATACAAATGTTACACACAATATGATATGTCAATACTAATACTAATAATAAAAACATGGATTGCGCTAAATTAAGTGTCCAAGAAAATATATGTCACACTACAAGATTAGTTATCAAAGAATACATATTTTATTAGAATGATCCATGTTTTCAGTATTCTGATTTTCTTCTTAGTTTGCGTAGTGTTTTTCCCTTTATGTCAATGTGATTTTCCTCTGGGCATGTAAATACTTGAATTTCTCTGAGACTTGTTCCAAAGGATTACTGCTATGAAATCTTATTCGCAATTATAGCACTTTATTCACCTGTTTTGGTATGAGTAATTCACTTAATATAATTTATCACTGCACTGTGGTGTTATTTATTTCAGCGCTGTACACATTTTTATCAAACATTAATGTAACACGACTGAAACACTATAACTGGTGGAACCATACTATAGCAAAACATATTGTGTGACTTGAGTCGCAAATTTTGGAGGACTTCACATCCTTAAACATCTTCAATATGCGCCAACATTCGGGCCTCAAATGATGTCTCCGATGTCTGGACGGATTCGGGAGCATATTGGGAACATATCAGGACACAAATATTGAGCTTCCCAATATTCCCTGATGTGCCTCGGAATAGGTCTGCAATTCAGACATCATATCAGATTCCACACCGATACCTGTCGAAACCAAAACATGCCTGACACGAGCTGAACCGAATTGGTAGTCTCTGTCCAAGTCTCTAGACTTCCATGGGGAGGACAGAGACGACCAATTCGGTAATCATGTCGAGAGGACTGTTCATCCAAAAAGTAAAACATTTTTTTTACATTTTTAAAAAAAAATAGCTCCACTGAAGCCCCCATAAAATACATTGCAAGTAACTCTCCCCCCCCTGACCCCCCACATTTACCTTTAACAATAAGTTGAAAGAAGCAATAGGCTGGACCCACAGAGTATAGGTGAAATATAACATTTTTTCCATTAATTAAAATGTAATCCACACGACCGCACACAACAGTCCTCTGTTTGTTCCATCTGAAATATTTCATCCAAAAATGGATTTAGTCACACCCCCTTGCCAGAACACATGGTTATATTTATTCAGAAAGTGTTTTACCGGTAAGAAAACATTGAGATTTCTTGTTTTCAAGAATGTCCTGGGAACCAAGTCCAGTACAGAACACAATGATTCACATTTAGCAGCAGATTTAAAAAAAACATACATACATACACGCATGCATGCATGCATGCATACATACATACATACATACATGGCCGCTTTAACCATTCATCAAACAGGTCCCCTGCCGTCATCCAGCTCGCAGGAAATCACGCTGCTCGGCTTTTTTTTTTTAAACCTTGCCACCGTATATGACATCACTTTTCTGCCTTAGTATCTTGTATCCTAAAGACATTTTTACTATGTTGATTCAACCAAAATTACCCTCATTCACATGTAGCATATCCACTGTAGATCTTTGCCAAACAGATTAAATGCCTATCAACAGGACCTGCCCTTTAATGGGGAAGCTGCCCCAGGCAGCACCCTGGCCGGGGCGGCACTTTTCTGCTCCATGCAGTGTTTGTTTTCTGTGTCCGGGGGAGTTTGATAAAAGGAGGTCTCAGTCAATCAGGTGAGACCTCTCAAGTGTGAGTGAGAGTGTGCGTCCACATCCTGCCTCCAATATGCCCTCCAACAGTACTATTTATACCCTGAGCACTATGCCAATGGCGCTCAGTGTTACTGCAGCTTTCATGTGGTAACTAGTGCTCCCTGACCCTTTGTATTGTGGTGTGCTTCCTTTTTGTCATGTTTTTGACTCCTGCTTGCCTATTTTTGATCTACGGCTCTGTTATTTCTGTCCCTGAATCTTGGCTATTGTTTTGGTATGTTCTGACATCTGGCTTCCTGATTTTGGCTCCTGTTCGACTACTTTCCTCGTTGGCTCCCTGACTTGTTTTTGGATTATTTTACCCTCTGGCACCCCAAATCTGACTTGGCTTACTGGACTTCTCCTACGTTACACACTTGTCACCCATGCTAGCAGATTAACCCAGAAAGAGTTTTGTATCTGTTCCCAGTTCTCTATCTGTGTACTGCCTCAGCAAGAGGGGTTTCCTGTGAGTGAGTGTGTGAATACAAGGGTTAACTCCTCTGATACTGCCTATATCTGTCCAGCCATCCAAGGGGTTAACTCCTCTGACACTGTCTTTATCTGTCTAGCCACCCAAGCATTTAACTGCTCTGTCACTGCCTATATCTGTCTAGCCACCCAAGGGGTTAACTCCTCGGACACTGCCTATATCCGTCTAGCCACCCACGGGGTTAACTCCACTGACACTGCCTATATCTGTCTAGCCACCCCAGGGGTTAACTCCTCTGACACTGCCTATATCTGTCTAGCCACTTAAAAGGTTATCTTATCTGACACTGCCTATATATGTCAAGCAAACCAAGGGTTAACTCATCTGACATTGCCTATATCTATCTGGATTTTGTTATAGGTTACTGGTCACATATTATGTTTTAGGGACTTGCACAGGGTATGATCATAATAAGGTTTTACCATTACTTTATTTTCACCTCATGAGTGAGCTCTTTGAAAAAATGATTTTATTAGGTATAGCGGGCATAAAGTAAAATTAAAAATTCTAAGAGCTCACTTACGAGGTGAAAAGAAAGAAATGGTAAAAATTTAAAAAAAAAAACGTGATTATGAAAATAGGCTGTGCAATTTACCAAAAGGTAATATGTAGCCACTGACCTATAACATGACTTCTTCAAATATTGTACATTAAGTCTAAATGCTCAAATAATGGCCAGCCAATACAGTATTTTGCATATAGAAATGAGCTCTTACATTAAATTATCATGTCCTGATAAGTTTCATTTTAGTTTCAATTATTCATGACTGTGGGAATTTGGTTCAGCATTTCGTCTTTGTTCCCAGGCAGCACAATGTCTTGGGCCAGTCCTGACTATATATGAGCAGTAGTGGAATAGTACTGGCCAGTTAGTGATTTTATGGGTTTAAAAGGAGAGCTATGAATGACCTCTGGATCTTTGAATGTGAATCAATAGGGTTTTATGTACAGTGCACTAGACAGGCACAAGTGGTTTACATTTTATTGGAAATCCTAGTCATGCTCCCTCCTTACCAGCAGTTAGAGCGGATATTGATGACATCGTTATATTAGCTGAATGAGAATCGTTATTCAATAATTTCGCAACGCAGTAATTCAAACATTAGTGCATTTTATCTCAGTATTACAAAAATAGCTATAGCAGAAAATATATACAATCAATATATATATATATACAATCAGTGTGAAGAATGCACATTGCCTTTAGAAGGCAAACTATAATTGTGCATTCAAAGTTTAATTGTATATTTTCCAGGATCAAACACAAGCAATCTATCTGTACTGTGTACTGTTAGCTATTTGTTACATGATTTCAGAACATGGGATGGCTGTGTAGATTGCATTAATGTCATTATTTACTTATTTAATGAAAACACCTATCTTTTGTAGCAGCTTCCATTGGATACACAGAGAAAGAAACTAACAATCAATTTCAGTAATAATAATACATAAAAAAAAACTAAACACAGCAAGAGCTCAGTGAATGTAGCAGATGATATAAGCCAACTACCATAACATCAGAAATATCTGTAAACTTTAGGAGCCAAACTTTAGTAGACAGCTAAGTTATTTAAAGGAGCCAGGGCAATGGTACGAGCTGTATGTACACCAATCAAAAATGTTAGTATCAAACAGTAGGGATTGTAGAAGCCCGGGCTTAATGGCTCCTAGTATTTGTCAAGCCCTTATTTTAGTGATCTAAATTGGTTATGGATCCATATATTTTGTGTGAACTCACCTAGTTGCTCCGCTAATTGATAATTTACACTAAATCATGCAGAAATACTAACATTTACAGAGACTTAAATTGTTCAAAAGTGCGTCAGAAGAGTCATTACGCCACAGTCGCCAACACAGGGCTAGAGAAATGATTTAGAACATTTAAAGAAAAACATATAATATTTATCCCATGGTATAACTCTGAGTACTATGATCAAAAACTTATTCCGAATTAGAAGTACCCCAACCGTTGGGAGGGATGACACTGAATGTTGCCAACGGTGGTGTGCTATACTGAACAGAGCATCATTGAACCTTATCCTTTTGGTTGTCGAAAAAGTAGGAAAACTACTTACCAGAATACGCAGTGAAATCATTAAAATTGAATTAGAGTTACACCGACTTGTCACAGTAGATGACAGATCAACCTTTATAAAAGAACTTGAAGAAATATTAAAGAAATTCAATAATTACCTAATTGACTTTAAAAAGAACATGCAAGAATACCAGACAGATTCTGTGTACAGGAGGTCTGCCTTTATTTTCAGCAAGATGGGCACCACACCCACCCCAATAACTGTTAAAAAATATTCAGAGGTAGAAGTCTCTTAGGGTCAACAAAAAACCTAATTAGAAGAAAAATAAACAGGCCAGGGAACCACAAGAGGAAGATCACGGAGCACAGCCAGCTGCCAACACAGGGAGGCAGAAACGAAGACAGAAGTACAAGTAGATTTCAATTTGTCAGATAGACCTTTAATGACACAGGAGGTGCAAGTCTTTAATAACGCTTTTTTCTTTTGTTCCAACAACTCCTTTCAATGCTTTTTCATTATGACTGAACTTTATAAATTTGAAAGACAATTACATTTGAAATCCTTTTTCTTTCACAGAATCACTGAGCAAGGATGCCGACACAGACCGACTAAGAACAAGTTAGCACTCATATCTAGATTCACTGCACCAACAAAGAATATCCACCAAATTTCTCACTTTCATATAAACAAATAATCAAGACACTAAGTATGGATCCAGAAAGGACCAAGTAACCAGCCAATAAAGGGGATAGTCATGATGGACTATGCGAATTACAAAACTGGAGCCTTGTTGGGTTTATAGTTGGTTTTTATATATATATATATATATATATATATATATATATATATATATATATATATATATGTATATAAATATTATAAAACCAGCCATATATATTATATAAATATTACATAAACCTGATCCATATAAATGAACCGTATGTATATATATATATAAATATATAAAAAACATATGGCTCAGGTTTATTTAATATGTGTATAACATATATGGCTGGTTTTATAATATTTATGTAACAAATATTCTATAAAACTATATATATATATATATATATATATATATATATATATAGTTTTATAGAATATTTGTTATAATATTACGGTTACATACATACATTTATACACACAGTCAGACTTAGTTACATACATACACACAGTCAGACATACATACATTCACACAGTCAGACATACATACATACATACATACATACATGCACAGTCAGACTTACACTTACATATACACACACAGTCAGACTTACATACATACATACACAGTAAGACTTACACTTACATACACATACAGTCAGACTTACACACTTACATACACACAGACTTACACTACATACATACATACCCACAGATATTTTTGTCCCCCTCCCTGCACGGTTACCTTTCATTGCAGGGAGGGGGGTGGATGCAGCCTCCATTATCTTCTGAGCACCAGGATCTCACAGACATCCGGCGCTCTAGGAGGCTCAATGCCCGAGGGGGCGGAGCTTTCACCTTTCAATCAGTGCAGACAGCATAGTACAGGTTTTTATCTATTATTAACGCAGGGGTCGACAGGGCAGCCGGGCCCTTTGGTGTGACGGGCCTTGTCGCAGCTGTGACCCCTGCGATAATGATAGTTCTGCCACTGTATGTAGGAAATAACACAAATAATGGATTATAGATAACACCGCAGTTCCTTGTAATGCAAAATCCATGATGTCCCACAATACATTTTTTGCCAAAAATCCACAAAATTCTCACAACAAATTCCCCATGATGACCAATACCCTAAATAAGCCGCTAGCAATTTTCCTTGAATATGGGGTCAATATAAAATCCTATATCAGAGATTCTTTTGATTTTGTAAATAAATTGCATAGGATTAATCTTGACCCCTCTAGATGGCTACGCTAGATGTCCTCGGCCACCCATCATGGTTCCCCTCCAGCTCCACATTTGGAAAAAAATATTCTGTACATTTAAAAAGGAATTATTTCAGGTTTGAAAACCAGCATTATGTTATTGGTACTGCAATGGGAGCAGTGTTGCTTTCTCGTATGCAAATTGTTATATGGAAGACTTTGAGGAAAAAATACTTTATAACGCACACTATTATGACTCTATTGTCTGTTATTTTTGTTATATTGACTATGTATTTTTACTGTGGGTGGGTCAGGTGGATGAATACTGTGCATTAGTCATTTGAACAACCAGGACAGTACCATCAAATTCACCCCAACCCAGAGTATGGAAAAGATTTTCTATTTGGATGTAAAGGTTTCCTACAAACGGAATCATACGCGACAAAGGTATACAGAAAAAACACAGTTCCCGTCCACCTGCGCTTATTCACTCCTTACCTTATTCGCAGATACTCAGGGCTAAATTGCCCACCATTATGCAGCATGACTTCAAAACCGGTTTGAGTAATATAACAAAGAGATTTCTGGAAAGGATCTATGATGCTATGGTGTTCGAAGAGAATTTAAAAAGCCTAGAAATTCCAAGCAACAGGGACTCAGCTAAATTTGATTGTTGAATTTTTGTTATTAGATTTCCCACAGCCAACAGGTATGTGTAGCATAGTGTACAATCACATCGGCACCATTTAAAAAATGAAGAAATTTAGAAGATGGGTTCAGAGCACTTCCAATGACCGCCTACAAAAGAGGGTTTTTTATGTAGGAAAGACAATTCAGATGTTAAAGGAAGGATTCATCAAACATAAAATCCTGATTTAAAAGGCCATAGATTCCACGGCTCTTGTCCAGCATTGTAAAACTTCCTGATGAATGAATGAATGTTTTCTCATTCAGGGTAATTGGAATTGAGCATGCTCCAAGAAGCTTTTTGAATGTTTACACTAAATTCATTGATACCACATGGCTTAAATGATGACTACAATGTGTCCTTTTTTCTGGAATTCAGGTGAATACATTAAAAAAAAGTGTTTATTTTCTCCTTTTTCTCCAGTGTTGGAATTGGTCTTTCAAGAGAAGCTATGCCATTCGACACATTCTTTATCCCATTTAAGATCGAACAAGATGCTAGGTAGCTCATGCTGTGACCCATGCCTGCATATCCCAGAGATCCAACCTCATTTTCAGGTATGTCACCGTCTCAGGTCGGGAAGACTTCCACCCTTAGATAAACCTCACCGCCAACATCTCCTCTACCATACGGAAGTGCGCCCAATTCTATATGTTGTCACACATGTCCAAGAACCAGCTTGACTTAGACAGTCTGCTCCTTTTTATCGGAGGCACTCCATACCAAACTATTTTTCGTGCCGTTCAGCTCCTGGAGCATGCACCATTGTGTCCTCCTCTCCCCAAAACTGCATGAGTTTGTTTTTTTTATGATACACCATCTCTTTATACATGAAAATCTAGTCTGTTAGAATTCCATTTTTTATGTTGTTGTGTTTTGGTTTCGTCTTTGTTAGTTTTGTAATCAACTTTTATCAACCAAATCTGGAGATGGCATATTTCAGCAGGACAGCTTTTATTACTTGAAACTTGAAAGTGTCCCTCCAGCTGGTGCTTATCCAGCTTTTTAGATATCCTGATATGTTCATATCACACTTTAGTTTTAAACAATTGTCCTTAGCAAACAAAAAGTATTGAGTATTCAGCACAGTGGTACAGAGGAGCATGAGATTAATGTATTTATGAAAATATAAACAAAGGCTTGACCATTCCTTACAAGGACTCCTAAGCATTGAAAGTAGAGTAAAATAAAAAAGAAAAGAAAAACTATCTATAAGTTGTGTTAGCAGAATTTCAAACAAATGCAAAACATAGGATTCCAATTTGTTTTATATGTGTCTGTGGTATCTCTTGTTTATAATATAATCTAGTGAGAAAGTGTTATTTGTGTACCAAGTTGCCCCTGTTTACTCATTTTCTACAGGTAACGAAAAAGAAAATAATATAAAACTGATAAAGACAGTACAGTTAACAAATGCATGTTGGTATCTCGGCTCCACAGACCCTACGTAAGAGGTGTTCAATGACAGCAATTACAGTGGCCATTCGTTTTCTCTCGGAATCAGTAGCTTCCTGGATTACAAATAATCACTGACAGATGACTTCCTCTTCTCCCACTCCCGTTGCCCTCAGCGCAAAGACTTTTTCTAACGTGTACATAAACACACGCAGATATTGCTTATAATTAATCTCCTGTATTTCCTCGATGTCACATGTGAGTTATTCTACAGGCACCTGTTGCATATTCCGTAAGGTCAGGATACTTTGTTTGTTTGCCTGTAAACATGAGTTATTTTTGTCCTTTTCAGTGCATCCACTTGCCTGTTATTAGTCTGACAATACTAAAATAATCAATAAACGTTTATTACAGTGGTAAAGCAAATGGCATAGAAACTTGTTCACAGATTAGCACATTAGGTTCAGCCAAATAAGTCAAATGTAATGGCCGTCGATAGGAAAAACATAAATGTTCCCAAGTGATTATGACTGGCAGATGAGTTAGGTGAATCTGTCAGTGTGATATAATTGAAGGGTCGAGTGAAAATATTGAATGAAATATAACCTTGAATTTAACTGATTATTAGCATTGCTGAGACTTTTTTTTTTTGCCAAAAGGGAAGCCAATTCTTTCCTGAGCAGTCCTTTTATTTCCTGGCTCGGTCTGTTCCATTATTTTCAATGCTGTATTCAATGTATTCTGTGATCTGCCAAAAATATATCCATTTTTTTTTTGTCCAGAGATAACCAGGGCTTTGTTAACCTTTACAAAATCTCCTGCCAACATTGTGTTATGGTTGCAGTCAGACCTAAATTAAGCCTTTAACCCTTAGTGACAATACATTTTCACCTTGACTTTCCCTTGGTGACAATGGCTGTTTTGACATTTCTGGGATGTTTGTGTTTAGCTGTAATTTTCTTCTTTCTCACATACTGTACCCACACAAATTATATGTTGTTTTTATCGTCATAAGAAGGGCTTTCATTAGATACCATTATGTTCATCATATCTTATAATTTACTACAAAAAAAATCATAAAATATGAACCTACTTTTTCTAACTTTGACCTAAAATATAATTTACACAAATACAATCATTAAAAAAGACTCCATATAAATAGTTTCTAAATGTTGTCCCGAGTTCAGAAATATGCATGTTTCCATATTTTTCAGTATTTATTTGTGAGTTATAGTGTTTTTTTCCTATATTGACCTTTTGACCAAAACCCGAACCAAAATGTAACCCTAACACTAAATTTAACCCCAACTCTTACCTTCATGCGATCCCTTAATATATTTTAATTTTAACCCTATCCCTTATGCTAAAAATTATTTAATTTTAACCCTATAGGCTAATCTAACTATTTAACCAGTTTTTAGCTAATTAAATATTTATTTTAATTTTTTTACATTGCTATACTGCTTGGCTACCTCTAGGGCAGTCAAGTAGCATATTCAGAGCGACGGAAGTGAATTTACTTTCACTTCCAAAGCTAAGACCAGCAGAGGGCATAGCCATATTGACAGAGAATGCTGCTCCGTCAATATGGCTCCCACGATCGCTCCATGGGGTGATCGTGGGTGCCCCAGAAAATACATTTTGGTGCTGGCTATTGCCTTGACATAGTTGATCATGAAAACCGCTTGATTCACCGCAGGACGTGCCAGGCACGTCCATTGTCGCAAACAGAGATCCCGGCAGGATGTGCCTGACACGTCCATTGTCGTGAAGGGGTTAAATGTGATAACATGACTCCCTATGACGAGTATACTTTTATAAATTGTTTTTAATTTATAGAATCTGGATCTGTGAAGGGACTGCGTCACCTAAACATTGTTTATTCTGCAGATGTAGAAAATATAAAAGGCTGAAAAATGGTCTATACATTGTGTTAGCAGAATTGCAAGCAAATGCAGGATTTGAGAGAAAAAATTTTTTTATAGTGTCCGTGGTATCTCCTGCTTATGACATCATCTTGCAGCCTGAGATGCTTTTTCCACTGACATAAAGTACTTTGCTTATCAAGTCACAAGTCATGTCTCCCAACTGTCCTACTGAGTTCTACCTCTGTCCAGCTGGACTTCAGACTGCAAAACTGCAGAAATTATGTAATTCTTCAGTGTCTGGGACACTGGAGAATGACAGCTTGCATGCACAGTAGCTTTGACACTCAACCTCTATGCTCCAACCCCTGTTGCCAGGTATTACACAAGGCATTGGCAGGAGATACCACAGTCGTTTTAAAAAAAAATCTTAATCCACGCATACCAAGTTAATATTTTTATTTTTATTTTATTTTTTACATTCATAATATAAGCAATGTTTAGGTGCCTGAGTCCTTTTAATATCACTTTGATCTATTTTGTAAGATAACATACAAATAATTGTGATCTAAATCATCATTAAAGTGACTGTCTGGTGCCCACTATGCTAAATGTTATCAGACACACTCCCACGCAAGCTGGGATCAGAAACACACTGCACTCACACACCTCTCCCACGCAAGCTGGAATCAGACAAACTGCACACACACACACCACTCCCACGCAAGCTTGGATCAGAAACACACTGCACTCACACACCTCTCCCACGCAAGCTGGGATCAGACACACACTGCACTCACACACACCACTCCTACGCAAGCTGGGATCAGACACACACTGCACTCACACACCTCTCCCACGCAAGCTGGAATCAGACACACTGCACTCACACACACCACTCCTACGCAAGCTGGGATCAGACACACACTGCACTCACACACCTCTCCCACGCAAGCTGGAATCAGACACACTGCACTCACACACACCACTCCTACGCAAGCTGGGATCAGACACACACTGCACTCACACACCTCTCCCACGCAAGCTGGAATCAGACACTCTGCACTCACACACACCACTCCAACGCAAGCTGGGATCAGACACACACTGCACTCACACACCACTCCCACGCAAGCTGGGATCAGACACACACTGTACTCACACACACCACTCCCACGCAAGCTGGGATCAGACACACACTGCACTCACACACACCACTCCTATGCAAGCTGGGATCAGACACACACTGCACTCACACACCACTCCCACGCAAGCTGGGATCAGACACACACTGCACTCACACACACCACTCCCACGCAAGCTGGGATCAGAAACACACTGCACTCACACACCTCTCCCACGCAAGCTGGAATCAGACACACTGCACTCACACACACCACTTCTACACAAGCTGGGATCAGACACACACTGCACTCACACACCACTCCCACGCAAGCTGGGATCAGACACACACTGCACTCACACACCACTCACACGCAAGCTGTTATAAGACACATACTTTGCACTGAACTCTGCTTTACAAGGGATTTAAAGGTGAGTCCAGAAAAGTCAAGGAGAAAATTTTCCCCACAATTTAATTCTCCAGCACATCAGTGCACTGGTGTTTTTACTCAGTTGGCTGAATGGATAACCCACTTCCTATAATTCCCACTTCATTCACCTGGGCAGGTCCCCTTCTCTCAGTTGAAGTGCTGAGGCAAATGCCAACAGGACATAGCATAGGTGATGCCCATGGGGAGGGCTGACAAGGAGTGTGCACCCCTTTTCACTTCTAAATGCCATGATGCCTAGGTATTCAGCTGGAGCAAAGAATTCATAAGATTCCTGAAATCTATTTAGCCTGTTTAGGTTTATTAGTAGTCAGGGTCTTACTGTTTGGTATGTATTGAGTGTATCGAGAGCATCAAAGTAATAAAGCTATTGTTTGAGCTGAAATAGATATGGTTGTGTAAATAAACGGTTTTATTCTTATTCTAAATTACTTACCAAATTACACGAATCGCTATTAATTGCTTATAATGTCACGTCAAATGTTAAATGTTGGTAAGTATGGTATTAACACAAATCCATTGAGTGTGCTCAAAATGGAAATATCCAGGAAAGGTTACAAATAATCCACGTCTTGTTTGCCTACCCAGAAGGAGCTAAAATCTGGTATTCATGATAAGTGTTTGAAACTCAGGTGCTTAGCTTGCAATAAAATTCTGGGCAGTAACTCACAACAATTGCTGATGAGTAAGGCCAAATGAAAAGCAACAGATCCATAAAAAAACACTGATTACTCAAGTTAGCTCAAATCTTTTACATTTTTTAACTTCAGTACTAACTTAAAGCTAGCCAAGAGTTTGTTTATATTATAGCCTGTGGGTAAGTTCACTAACTTCCCAGGGTGATTTAAATATTTGGGGGCATCTTGGGGTTTAGTAAGTAATAATAATAATAATAATATTAGTAGTAATTGTAATAATAATGAACACAACATAGGTGGTGCAACTTTTTAAAATATATTTGTAATTTATTTTTGGTCACCTGGAGGGTCAGCAACAATTTTAGATGAAATATTTAAAGAACAATAAGTCATTAAGCTGAAAACAGCAACTGTGCTTCATGCTTGCCCTGCATGATTAGAGAATTTCACGTTTTCCAGATGTTTCGAAAGCAGTATCTCCGACATAAAGAGAGATGAGACAGCTGTTAATATTCCAGAGACTACTTGTCAGCTGTGCTATACCATCCTTCCGTAATATATCTACCACAACAAGAGGACTTAGTCTTAAACTAAAGAGGCAAAAAGTTTAAAAGTAATATCCGGAAGTATTAATTTACTCAGAGCTTAGTGGATACACTGAACAGCCTTCCAGCAGAAATGGTAGAAGGTTAATATGATAAAGGAGTTTAAACATGCATGGGGTAGGCATAAGACTATATAAGAAACAGCCAGGGACTAATGAAAGTCTTCAGATTTATATTTTTTAGGCAGGAATTGAGCAGATTAGATGGGCTGAATAGTTCCTATCTGCAGACACATTCTATGGTTTTATACTACCCAACTATCAACTGGCAGAAAACAGCTGCATTTAAATCTCAATTGAAGACCGAGTTATCTATTGGTCGATCTACCTATCCATTTACATAAATTTATATCTATCTACCTACATATTTATCTATCTAGATACATAACTATCTATCTACCTACATATATACATATCTATTTACATTCATATTTACATATCTATCTATCTACATATCTTTATATCTACATATCTATCTATCTACATACATATCTATCTAACTACATGTCTATCTTTCTACATACATATCTATCTATCTACATACATATCTATCTAACTACATGTCTATCTTTCTACATACATATCTATCTATCTATCTACATACATATCTACCTATCTACATACATATCTATCTACATACATATATATCTATCTACATACAAATATATCTACTTTCATGTATCTATCTATCTACATGAATATAAACATATCTACATACATATCTATCTATCTATCTATCTATCTATCTATCTATCTATCTATCTACATGCATATCTCCCTATCTGCATACATATCTACTCATCTATCTACAAACATATCTATCTACATACATATATATTATCTATCTACACACATATATATATATATATATATATATATATATATATATATATATATATATC